>JAVGWX010000004.1:48945769-49545769 GCA_036924085.1 Ariolimax columbianus
GTACTCTGGAGTAGGTTGTGGTTGGATTCTGTCCAGATGCTTGTTAAGTTGGATCTGTTGGGTTATCAGTCGGAAAATGGTGCTCTGATCCTTCCTTGCGCGGTGACTGATATTGTCGTTTGGATTGGGGCTTGCCATATATCTGTAGACCTCCCTCCATCCCTGTTTTTCCCACCTATTTCAGCCATGTTTCTGTGTTTTCTGTTCTTATGAGCTGTATGGCTGTTTGTAGAGTTGTTCTTGTGTGTGGCTGTTTGTAGAGTTGTTGCTGTATTTGGCTGTTTGTACAATTGTTCCTGTGTATTGGCTGTTTGTAAAATTATTCCTGTGTATTGGCTGTTTGTAGAGTTGTTGCTGTGTGTGGCTGTTTGTAGAGTTGTTCCTGTGTGTGGCTGTTTGTAGAGTTGTTCCTGTGTATTGGCTGTTAGTAGAGTTGTTCCTGTGTAGTGGCTGTTTATAGAGTTATTCCTGTGTAGTGGCTGTTTGTAGAGTTGTTGCTGTGTTTGGCTGTTTGTAGAGTTGTTCCTGTGTAGTGCCTGTTTGTAGAGTTGTTCCTGTGTAGTGGATGTTTGTAGAGTTGTTGCTGTGTGTGGCTGTTTGTAGAGTTGTTTCTGTGTGTGACTGTTTGAAGAGTTGTTCCTGTGTAGTGGCTGTTTGTAGAGTTGTTGCTGTGTGTGGCTGTTTGTAGAGTTGTTGCTGTGTGTGGCTGTTTGTAGAGTTGTTGCTGTGTTTGGCTGTTTGTAGAGTTGTTCCTGTGTAGTGGCTGTTTGTAGAGTTGTTGCTGTGTGTGGCTGTTTGTAGAGTTGTTCCTGTGTATTGGCTGTTTGTAGAGTTGTTCCTGTGTAGTGGCTGTTTATAGAGTTGTTGCTGTGTGTGGCTGTTTGTAGAGTTGTTCCTGTGTAGTGGCTGTTTGTAGAGTTGTTGCTGTGTGTTGCTGTTTGTAGAGTTGTTCCTGTGTATTGGCTGTTTGTAGAGTTGTTCCTGTGTAGTGGCTGTTTATAGAGTTGTTCCTGTGTAGTGGCTGTTTGTAGAGTTGTTGCTGTGTTTGGCTGTTTGTAGAGTTGTTCCTGTGTAGTGGCTGTTTGTAGAGTTGTTGCTGTGTGTGGCTGTTTGTAGAGTTGTTGCTGTGTGTGGCTGTTTGTAGAGTTGTTCCTGTGTGTGGCTGTTTGTTGAGTTGTTCCTGTGTGTGGCTGTTTGTAGAGTTGTTTCTGTGTGTGGCTGTTTGTAGAGTTGTTTCTGTGTGTGGCTGTTTGTAGAGTTGTTCCTGTGTGTGGCTGTTGATTGTCAAAGACCTTTGTGTGCCTTAGCAGTGGTAGTTTCTGTCACAATTTGTTTTACATGGGGGGAGGGAGGGGAGATATGTGTGTGTGTGTGTATGGTGTTTTGAGAGATTATAAGACACTCGCCTACGGAGTAACGAAAAAACGAAAGTGAGAAACTGTGAGTTTCTAATCCTGCAAGTTTTAAAGATCTTTTGGTCTCAAGGGAGGTGAGATCTGCACCGTCTTGTTGGAGATGAACTACAACTCTGAGGTCCCGTGAACTTGTGGTGCACATAAAAGAACCCTTTTCAGTTGAAAATCTAAAAGAGCAGGCTGTTAGCCACTGTCTGGGCAAAAATTATAATGGTAACGAAATTCCAATAAAAGCCTGCATGAAAGTCAACAGGAGGCGACCTTTCCATCATGCAAAAGAAAACAGGTCAACCAACTTTGTCTGTACACTGGATTGCAAGCATTACAAAAAAGTAACTCTACACTCAAAAGGGTAGAATAGGAGTAACTAAGAAGTTGAAGAAGAGGCTGCTAGCTTTACAAACAACCTTCTCTAGTCTTCTTATGTAACATACTTGGAGAGAGATGCAGAAGACTTATTCTGAAGGACACAGAAATATAGTTCTACAAATGAATGTTGACAATCGTATTGACAGCTAAATAACTAATGAGAATATACTGAAGAGGATGTTCTTTCAGAGTCTTTTATTACTTATATCATTTTTGAAAGAAAGAACATTAAAACAATTGCTATTAACTTAACTTAACATCTTTATACTGGTTTAGAAGACCCTGCAGAGTCTGTATACAACCAGTTAAATTTACATCACCTTGCTCTAAAAGCTATGCGCATCCAGTTTATTCTTAAATGCATTAACTGTCCCTGCCTCCACTACCTCCCCTGGCAATGCATTCCAAGCAGACACCACTCTCTAACTAAAAAAATATTTCCTAATATCTAACTTGGACCTCTCTTTAGTCAGCTTGTAGCTATGCCCTCGTGTTATTGTAGGTGGCTGTATTTTAAAAACTTGTTATAGTCTAATTTATCGATTCCTCTGATCATCTATTGAAACCACCCCTCCAAGAGCACAGTGCTTTGATGCAGACATCCTGTAAGGATCCAGCTGTAGAGATAGCCTAATACTTTGTAAGGAGCAAGAAGAAAATGTTCCCTCTCAAAATAAAAGATTAACAAATCAGTGGTGGTTGACTCTCTCTGGTCTTTCAGTACCAAAGAAGGTACATATGGCAAAACTCAAAGATCGCATGTTTGATTGGCCTTTTGCCACTCTATGTAGTTCTTGCATTTTTCCTAGACCTATGGTTGCACACAATCTCTAGTAATTTTCTACAGAGAGTCTTTCTTGGTCTTCATCTTGTCATGTGGCTTCCAGATAATTGCAAGCAATGGGGAGTATGTTCATGCTTATTAGAAGCACATGCCCTCCATTTTTGTGAGAATGACATTTAAAACATAATTTTGGTTGGTCTGTAGACTTTTTTGCTCATTAGTCCCAATGCACAATGCTACTACCATAGTGGAACAGGAACACCATCATATACAATGTATTCTTCTTATAAATGTGGAGATGGCTGGCATGAAGAAAGTGGAAAGTACATTCAGAGTAAATAAAAACCAGTGAGCTCACCTTGTATTGAATAGTGAGATTCTTTGCTGAGTCTTCACTGGGGAAAATATTAATACCTGCTTTCTGCATCATCTACCAGTTTGTCAAATCAGAAACATATAAAAACAATTTTGTTTAAAATATAGCAAACATATTAATAACAATTTTGTTTAAAATATAGCAAACATATTAATAACAATTTTGTTTAAAATATAGCAAACATATTAATAACAATTTTGTTTAAAATATAGCAAACATATTAATAACAGTTTTTTTTTAAAATATAGCAAACATATTAATAACAATTGTGTTTAGAATATAGTGAACATGTTTTCAACAATTTTGTTTAAAATAAAGGGACTGCAATATTTTCTTTGAAATGAGTATAGAAATAAAAGTGAGGAATTCAATGTGAATTCTAAAGATCTCACACATCAATGAATGTTCATGTGAAACAGGGAGCCAGAATCCTGAACATATTTTATGGCAAATGAAATACCAGACCTGGCCAGAGGGTTTGGAGCTGAGACTAAAACCGTAGGGCAGCTGCTCCGACCCGGTGAAGACTACAGACTTCATCATGGCAACTGGCCTGCAGATATAGTGTAACCAAAAGATCCTAAATTCAAAGAAGAAGGAGAATAAAAAAAAAAAGGACAATTAATTCTAAAATGTTAAAATTCAATTCGTTAACTAAAGTATCAAAAGTTAACTTCCTGCAACCATGTTGCCATTATTAACCAACAACACCTCTAAGAAACAGCTTTTGCCAGAATACAGAATAAAAGTAAATGGAACATTGTTAAGACATGTCCAAAAATAATATCAGATGCCTTAGCACGCTAAAAGGATGAGACTAGCCCAAGCAAAAAGAGCATTTAACAAAATTAGAAGCATCCTATGCCAATGAAATAAGAAAGAGCAGGGGACGACGTGTTCTATTGGTTAAGCGATATGGCTCACAACTCGAAGGTATTGGGTTTGCTTCCCAATCATAGTCCCAACTGGTACACAGAGGAAGAAAATCCTTGGAAAATGCAAGAAGAAGCAGACATTTACATAAAAGGCATGCCGAAATTGGCTGCACTGGACCGACAGGTGCAAAACAAAAAACTTAGTGCAGCGCCTTGGGGAATCGAAAAATAAGGTGAACTTAAAAAAAAAAAATTAAGGAAAAAAAAAGAAAGAAATCTCTAAAATTGTACACAGTGCCACTCCTGTCATATAGATATGAATTATGGACTATGAATTAACAAACACGAAAATCAATGACACAAGATAGTTTTGCAAAAGAATGTTCCGCGGACAGCTTAGAAGAATGATGAGAATGCTCTCAATGAAACCAATATGTAAAGGAAACACATTATACACATAAGAAAAAAAATGGTTAAATACAAGGAGAAAGCTAGATCACTTTATGGCAACCAGCAAAAAGGATAAAGAGGATTAGAGTGACAGATGGTGCTAAAGTTCAACATCATAACATAAAAAATGGTCCACGTAAAATTGATAAATATAATTAGAAACATTAAACGTTGAAGAAGCCTGCCTTTCTATGCCAGTTACTATGACACTTGAAAATGATTGTCTACTAAATGATTTATTAGTAAGAAGGTATGGACAGAATATATTTTGACTGAGGTATAGAGGCAACTTTTAAAAATACCAAATAGCTATGAGTTTGTGAACTTTTTAAAATAATGTTTTACTTTCTGGATTGCTTTTGTTTTTGTTCCAGATAGTTATAATAACATTTTAAAAAATTAATAATTATATTATTATTATTCTCTAGCAAAACATTAAAATTTACCACAATGAGCTCGGCAGGAGTGACCCATATGTTGATGATTGAATTTATCTCTGGTCTGTTTGGTTTAGTAAGGCAACATAGTTCATTCTGGCAGATTAAATTATTTACATTAATTTTTAAAATGTATTTAGTAATTAATATAACATGACCACCTCAACAACGTTGAACGCACAAACAAAGCATGTGATCAAATAAACAAAATATCTTCAGTAATATAATGACAAAACCATGCGCGACACATTATTTGATATAACTGCTGTAGTACCCAGCATTGCCTGAGATAGTTATGTAAATTATTTTATATAACTGCTGTAGTACCCAGCATTGCCTGAGATAGTTATGTAAATTATTTGATATAACTGCTGTAGTACCCAGCATTGCCTGAGATAGTTATGTAAATTATTTGATATAACTGCTGTAGTACCCAGCATTGCCTGAGATAGTTATGTAAATTATTTGATATAACTGCTGTAGTACCCATCATTGCCTGAGATAGTTATGTAAATTATTTTATATAACTGCTGTAGTACCCAGCATTGCCTGAGATAGTTATGTAAATTATTTTATATAACTGCTGTAGTACCCAGCATTGCCTGAGATAGTTATGTAAATTATTTTATATAACTGCTGTAGTACCCAGCATTGTCTGAGATAGTTATGTAAATTATTTGATATAACTGCTGTGGTACCCAGCATTGCCTGAGATAGTTATGTAAATTATTTGATATAACTGCTGTAGTACCCAGCATTGCCTGAGATAGTTATGTAAATTATTTGATATAACTGCTGTAGTACCCAGCATTGCCTGAGATAGTTATGTAAGTATTACACTTTTAGGGTCCTCTTCTGCTCCACCCCTTCCCCTCCAGCTAGTTGTGATATTTACCACCATATTTTAAATTATGCTTATTAAACTTTCAATGAATTAAATAAATCGTAATTTTATTGTGGAATTTTGTAAATAATGTATAATTAAGTCCTGAGTGGCCCACCAGGGTCTTTGTGTACAACAAGAACAAGAATAGCATCACTGCCTCACAGAGAGCATGTTGTAAGACTAACTGTGACTAACTGTGTGCCATGCCATAACACCATTATGATTAGGTGGTTTTTTAAGAACAGCATAGCTGATGCCTAAGAGACTGCTAGTCTACTTTGCTCTAATGTTTGAGTCTATTAAGATGGACTCGCACATCAGTTAACCACCCTCAATGGCATTTGTCCCAATAGAGCGGAGTAATAAGCTACTTGAGTCTACCCCGCTAAGCAGATAATCCTCTTCCCAGCTACGCCCAGCTCATGCCAGAGCTGGAACCTGCATAAAGGCAACTGTCTCTGTAGAAGTATAGGTCGACTAATGCTAAGATAACTAAGTCAAACCCACAATCAGTAAGAGATTTGAACGTACCAATTAAACATGTATATTTGACAAGCAAATTGGGTCTTCAGGTCACCTTTCGTATTTCTCTATGCTGCTTTTGTAAATATTTCGAACAATCATAATCAATTTTCTTTTTTATCATTTAAACCATAACCTAAAACCTAAATAGCCAGAAATGTCTAAAGAGCCCTAAAAGGTAACTATGCAAAACGTGGTTGATATCGATGGAATGGTTTAGAATTATAGAAGGAAGAAACACATCAAATAAAACAAAAAAGGCTTTCAGTTTTATATATATAAATAATAAAAACTATTGTTTCCTACATAAATTTTGTAAATTAAAGAGGTCACAAACAACAATCACATTGAGCTATTATTACCAACAGAGGGAACCATCAATTGAAATAAGATATGAAGGTCAACCTAGGCCCTTTTAGTTGCTGTGCAACGTAAGGCTTCTCAGGAGGCCCACCACTATGGGGATCACAATGTCTATCCCCACCTCTTTGGCCAGGCTGCAGCGACAGTCTGTTTTCAGAAGCACTGCTAAGACATGAGGTGGGGTCAGTAAATTTCACCTTATTCCGATGTTAACCTTTACTTCCAATTATGGCATACAGTGTCCGCAAGAATGAAGTAACCAGCCTCATGTTTAACTTTCTTTAGTCGCCACTTACAACAAGCATAGCAAGTTACAGTGTTTATTTACTTTGCTCCCCTTTCAGACCTCGTAACACACAGGTGAAGATAATATAAACCAACCTCGATTTCAATTTGAACCTCAAAAAGTGTGGTTGTGATAGTGAAGACAGCACTATTAAGCGTGTGAGGCCTGATCTCCCATTTTTGGAATGGCATATGAATATGAGCATCCTGAAGCAGGCAAAATGTTCCAAAGTGGGTTGTCTTGAAGGCAACTGTCATTGACTCTTGAAGGTAGAAAATATTAATCTCCATAAAATTTGGGGATTTAAAAATAGTAATAACGAAATGTAACTTCTCTCTTGCAACAAAAGAACCAGGTTCATGACTGGTCGTGACATAATAATAATAATAGTTGATCATCACAAGTAAAGATGGTGACAGCGTCTGACATGCGTATTCAGATGTGACGTGACTGTGCAGTCCGATCTGAGCACAACAAACTCTACTGCACATGGGGTACATGTGGACAGTGTTAGTAATTTGGCCGTCTTGCATTCTGTACTTTCGTGTTGCTCCCTTTTTTTCTGCTTCAGTAAAGGTTCTCTTCTCAGGAATGCGAGCACCTTGTGTGATGGCAGTGCACCAGTCTTAGCGGTTCAGATTAAACAGCTCCCAGGAGGCAACATTAATGAAAAAACTATTCAAAGAAACTTTCAGAGTCTATGTATTGTTTCTTCTGTCCCCTCAATGAGTGCTTGCCTGTCCTGAGCTCACAGCACAACAGCTGCTTTGGGTGGCGCTCATCGGGGATGTAAACAACATGCCCAGTTAATCGTATCTGGGCTCTCCGCAGCAGCGTATGGATGACAGAGAGTCTTGTCCTGCTAAGGACTACAGAGCTGGGCAATCTATCCTGCCAACTTATTCTGAGCAGCATGAATAGGCAGGTTGAGTTTCCTGACATGCTGCTACAGACTCTCCATGTTTGCCATATTTTTTCTGCTGTTTTCCTCTCGGTCTTTCGTCTCTTTTCCGTTCACCTTATTTCTCTATTCCTCCAATGCGGTGTGCGTTGCCCTATGTTTTTATTTTGCGCCTGTCGGCCCAGTGGAAACCAACTTCGACATGCATTTTATGTAAGGGTCTGCTTCCTCCAGGATTTTCTAAGGGTTTCTTTCCCCCAGGGTAACAGCCGGTGCTGTGATTGCGGAGCGAACCCAGCACCTTCGGATTGTGAGCTGTGTCACTTAACCACTATGCCACGCCGTTCTGGATCATTGTCTCTTTGCTTCCTCTCTGTATAATTCCAGTCTACTCCCTGGTGTCATGACATACTCAATTGAATCCAGGTGTAAAATAATGAGTTCCTTCCCTGTTTTAAGTTAAAGGAGGTAAGGCAGTAAGGAAAGTAACTGGTCATCAAATCTTCATCTTATAAGGTTGAGGACTTGGCCTTATCAAGCTGCTAGCATATAAATACGCGCACACACATGAGTTTAGAGAAGTTAAGAGAAACAGAATAAAATACACTGCACACTCACACCCGATGGTATCACACAATGAGTGCACACAGTGGCAGTCCACACCACCAAAACTCCTCTGGATTTTGATCAGAATTTCTATATTTATTCTCTTCCGTATTATTTATTTCTATTATTAACATTTTGTGTGCTACTAATTTCTTCCCTTTTTCCTCAATTCAAAGACTTGAGTTTTGTTATTTATTCACAGTCCCAGTTTCAGCACGACGAACTGATTTTAGAACCACAAAATGTGAAGTACATCGAGCAAGACAAAATAGTTCAATTCATACTATACAATGAAAATGAGTAAATGATTGACAGAGCAATTAATGTTTCATGCAGCTAAGAACCAGTTTCATGATGTCATCACAGCATGCTTCTATTTACCAAGCTGTTAATGGGTATCTGAATCTGAGATAGGTTAAACTAGACAATGAGGAAAGAATAGGATCACTTTAACCTTCTAAAAAAGTAAAATACAACTTAAGAGGGTTTTGCACTAAACTAGCAACCTCATCATGTAAAACAAATTACTACAGAAACTAACACACAGGTGCATGTGGTGGGTGCTTTGATTACAAGCTTTCTGTGAAGATAACCAGCAGCAGTGGTTGCTCTATGCACAAAGGAGATGAGAAGACAATGATGAAGGGAATTAATCATTCCAACTCATAAAGCAGAAGATCTAGCATAATGATGTCTCTAACAATTCAATCTATATGGTAGCATCTGGGAATACTTACTCATTTGTTTACAAGCTCTTATTTATCTTGACATGACCATGACGGTGTGAACTTTTATTTCTCCTATTTTAACCAACTTCCCTAGAGAGCTGAAATTGTGTACACATCCTCTAATAGTGCGACCAGTTAATCTATGAAATTTTGATGGATCCTGGATAGGTCATTCAAAAGTTTTTACTTCAAAACATGGTTTTTTTATAGTTACTTTTATAGCTGCTTCTGTTAAATTTCACTCACTCATAGTTTTGTGATCCCTCGTAACGCTGCACTTTCTTTCAGAAAGTTTTAGACCAAAGTTCTTAGTGGGTTTGCCTGTAAAGTCCTCAAAATAATAATGTTCGCGAAGGCGTCAAAGGCCCGTTGCATCGATCGACCACTACCATGTCCAACTCCTGAGGCTGTGTTCATACGAAGGGTGTTGACCGAAATCTCTACAGACTCCCCAGGTAGAGCAGAGTACTCCGCTACCTTGAGATGAGGGCCGCGAGGAGTGTATTAAACCAATGTTTGTGTCAGGCTTTCCGTGTCTGTCCGTGTCAAACTCTCTGTTTTTCCATGTCCTGCCGCTGAGGCTTCTGATTGTGTCCACCTTTTGGTCAACATGACTCTTGATATGCTGAGAATACAAGGTTGGAAAAGGTATCATGTAACCTCCGGTGGAGGGAGGTGCGGGCAGGAGGAAGTCAGCTTCTGTCCGAGCAGAAAGGACCTTGAGTAGTGGTAACCGGGACTGAATTCTGATGTGCAGTTAAGCTGAACATTTAACTCCATCATCGACTAGTCTCACACGGCTTAAGCCAGGCATGAAATGCAGCAAAATGCAGTATAGCAAATAGGATAACCGATTGAAAGCACATCAATTCCACAGAATAAAGTCCCTGATACCGACTGGTGAAGGAGTTGTGAAATATAATTCGAACAGAAACCACTACACACCAGAAATCAACACAAATACCGGAGCAAGTCAATGCGCAGCCATCTTACTTTTTCCTAAGTACCCATAGTAGGGACATTAATAATTATAACAATAATAATAACAATGACAAATAATAATATGATCATTAGATGTGGATAGGGGAACATGCTGAAATCAATAAGTGCCAAACTGTTAGAGAATTACACTGCAATTCACAAACAGCAGATTTTTTAATCGAATGTGAGTCGAACAGGACTGAACACCTTGGGAGACAGAGAATGAGTGTGTGCACCCAGTGAGCATTGGAAATCATCTGTATCCACATCCTTTACCAAATGCTGAAAGAGACTGAGAATCTACTGGAGTGCAGTAATGTTAATTCCACATAAGAGTTAACAGAACAGAATAGGAGGAAAAGAAACGTGTATAAGCTACATATGTGTAACCAACATGTTATTATGTATATGGTATAATAAATATTTATTTTCAGATGAAAAAAAATAAAAATAAACGTGGTCAGAGATTCAATGAAAACCTGGATTAATTGTAGATTTTTAAAACTACAAGTATAGCTAGAAAAAAATAATACAAGCAGTGAAAGGATTTACTAACCTTCACTGTAGACAAGATCTGAAAATCCTAGGGTAGTCCATAATTTTCTTTCATAATCCCAGCGAGCAACTTGTGGTTGCTCCAAGCAAAGTACATCACTTGCAATGCTGTGAACAAAACCACTAAAATGCATATCCTTAATGCAAACAGTTTCATAATGAGCAGAGCAACATTCTTTCAGGCAATTAAGATTAGTCTGTTTAATCCCGATGTAATCAGTACTACTATATGGCTGGGAAATATGGCGTGTTACTAAGAATATCACAACCAGACTGCAGACCTTCACCAGGGGACGGAAGGGCTAGTGGTTAAGTGACACGGCTCACAATACGAAGGTGCTGGGTTCGCTTCCCAATCACAGCACCAGCCGTTACCACGAGAAGCAAACCCTTAGAAAATGCAGGAGGAAACAGACCCTTACATAAAATGCATGCCAAAGTCAGATGCACTGGGCTGACAGACGCAAAATAAAAACACACTGCCTTGGGGAATAGAGAAATAAGGTGAACGAAGAAAAGTAAAAAAAAACTTTCACCAACAGATGCCTCCACTGCATACTTCATTTTGTTGATGGTGATGATATAATCCCTTTAGCTGTGAGCTGGTGAGCTTGACGGCTCAATGCCTCCTGGACAAAAATACATGTATTCCTCATATAGAGTGTATAAAGTATGTTGTCTTGCAGGCATCATGATATCGAAAGGGAGGGAATGGATGCATATTTGGAATATGCCAATGAGAGGCAGCCCAGTGTGTCAGAGTCCCAGAATAGTGACATCCAGCCAGGGAATTACACACATGTCAATCGACCATCTCATCTTTCCTCAGTCAGTTATGCCAGCTCATCTGTAGTGATGGTACGTCTGGCATTCTTCATTCCCTGGAAGATCATCACAAAGGGGCAGGATGCAACGTCCACTGGCCTACATCTCATCGTCCTCAATGGGGATAACTGATAGTGGACAAACATAAAAAAACAAGACAAGAAAATACATTTAACCCGTGCAGTGGGGGTGAATTAGTGCAGTCCAGAGCACATACCATGCATCTGTGGGTTCTGCAGCTGGACTTGTAGGGAATCATCTGTTCATAAGCTCCTTAGTCTGTTCCATTTCCAAGGACGTGTCCGGCATGGGTGACCCGGCCAGGAGTTAAACTCCCACCAGCATAGCTTCTGGAATCATTGGTCTGCACACGTTCACCAACCTCTTTACGGTAGGCTTACATGTGGTGAGATACTTCATATTAGATGGCTAGCCCACCTGGTCAACTGTAGTTGCTTCTTATGATATGCACGGAAGGAATACAAGTATACGGCTGTAATAAATAGCGTTAGCTCAGTTCATAGTGAGCAATTTGCTATTTTCTGTGGTAACAGCGTGCCTCGGTTCGAATCGCGTCCTGGGACTAAAAAATTTGGGTTGTGATTTTAATCGAGGACTGCTTCTCCAGTCAACCCAGCTGCAAATGGGTACCTGACACATGAGTTAGGAAAAGTAAAAACAGCAAGGAAGGACACTGGCCACCCCACCTCTAACAGACTGCTGCTTAGTACAATGGAGTCGTCAAAAATTTCATTTCCAACAAGCTGTTAATACTGCTGAATTTCTACTTTACTTTAATAAAAAAACGCAGGCCACTTTTTTCAAAATAAAATATGATACCATGTTTTCTTTTTCTTTCTTGAGAATGCATGTGCAATTGGCAGGACAAAATCTAAGAGAAAATTATTTATAGGAAATGAATATTTTGTCAAAAACACAAATGTTTGTCAACTAAACCATCAATTAATATCTAAATAAAAAATTGATGGCAGTTCTTGATAACACGCATTGATAACAGCAATAACTATAACAATAATAATAAAATATTAATTAGTAAAAGAAATAGAACACATTAATGCAGAAGATATGCTAATTGTGTTTGGCTGTTGTTGTTTGCAAATGCCCACAATGAGTAAGTTACTCTTTTGTGAGCCCTGAAAAGGACGTTAAGTGGCTGGTTGCAGTAGCTTTCCTCACATCCCGAGCATGCTAATAAAGGTAGACAGGGGTCCTCCAGATAGCTGTGCTATGCTTGGCTTCATCTGGGTGTCGCTCACTACTACAGAGATCGTTGATCCCTCACCTCATTAGCCAGGCTGCCAACTCGTTTCCAAGGAGAGCTACTAGGAAGCCGAGGTGAGGGTATTGGCCAGTATGTTTTGCTTGACCAGACGTTAGTCTTCCTCCCCATTATGTTATGTAGTCATTGATGTGAAATTGTTAATGCAGAGGAAAAAATTGCGCCCAATGTACATCTTTGTCATTAACTATACTATTTGCAACATATTTTTACCAAAAAAAGAGCAACTTTACAACTCATAAGCTAATTTTAAACATCAGCATAATTATAGAACAATATCTTGGATTGAACAGTGCATGGGGATCAAGATGCTGAGCAGCGCATGAGCTGCAGTGGTCAGCGACCCATAGCTGACTGCTAGCATCAGGGCCAGCGAACCAGAGCTGCTAAGACCTTTCTACACCTCCACGCGGTGATCCTGGATAACAGGCTGCAGCAGGGTAGACTGGCTAAGGAGAAGGGATCGAAGAGGGAATGCTAACCCGGTACTAAAAAAATGCTTGCTGAAGTCGGATGGGTTGGACCGAAATGTACAAATATCGCAGTCAAGCTGTAAACTACGACACAACGCATTCCTTTCTCTGGACTACATTCTGCTACTTAAGCCCTTTCAGGGTTTGGTAGCGGGAGATTGAGAACGAAGAAGAAGAAGAAGAACAGTGCATGTCTTGAAAAAAGGTAAACATCGAAAAGAGAACAAAAATTAGTTATCAACAATATGATTGGGGAGGAAGACTAATGTCTGGTCAAGCAAAATATACTGATCAGACATGTTAAGGTCAAGTGAACCATGCTGATCAAGACCCTCACCACGGCTTCCTAGTAGCCCTCCCTGGAAACAGGCTATTTTCATGGCAGCCTGACTAACGAGGTGAGGGATCGACGTGATCTCCTTAGTAGTGAGTGACACGCAGATGAAGCTAAGCATAGCACAACCGCCTGGAGGACCCCGGTCCACCTTCATCAGTACGCTCGAGATGTGAGGAAAGCTACTGCAACCCGCCACTTAACGTCCTTTTCAGGGCACACAAAAAAAGTAACCTACTCATTGTGGGCATTCGCAAACAACAATATGAATTCTCTCATATTTTTGAATTACTTGGCTTAAAATTGATGTTGGCAACAATAACAATAAAATTACATTTTTCTTCTGCTGAAGACCGATGTGTCGGGCCGAAAGGTGAAAGTATCACAGCGAAGCTGTAAACTAGTGACACAACGCATTCCATTCTCCGGACTATATACTGATACTTGCAAAGCGTTGTTCAGGACTTGGTAGTAGGAGATTGAGAACAAACGTAGAAGAAGAAATTTTTTTTTTTTTTAAACCAACATTACAAGAATAAGAAAATGTGTCTATACATACATTAGACTGATTGCAATAGGATGTCTCTCATCTTTTTTAACCACATCCTTGCTTGATTCAGAGTCTGCCATATATTCTAGGTAGTAAATTTCAGGAGGGTCAACCACTGAAAAAATAACAAATTCAACAGCAATAAATTTGTTTGACAGTCTTAATGAAGGGTTCAAAACCATAACTGATAATTAGGTCAACTACAGAGGAAAAATAATAAATTCAACAGCAATAAATTTGTTTGACAGTTTAAATGAAGGTTTCAATACCATCACAGAATGGCCGATAGTACAGAACTTTATTTGTTTCTTATGGCTTGGCTTCGTTCGTTCTCAATCTCTCGCTACCAAACCCTGAAAGGGCTTAGGTAGCAGAATGTAGTCCAGAAAACGGAATGCGTTGTGTCGTAGTTTACAGCTTGACTGCGATATTTGCACCTTTCGGTCCAACATTTGTTTTTTATATTTCCCAATGGAATATAGGACTGTAACTGTTGATCTCAACTGATATATTTTGGGCAGTCTGCTTCTTTGCATAAAAAAACTCCTATTGTTCTACCCCAGATGTTCTGTAGTTTTCATATACTTCTTCTTTGTTCGCTCTCAATTTCCCGCTACCAAGCCCTAAATAGAGCTTTGCAAATAGCAGGATGTAGTCCGAAGAATGTTGTGTCGTGGTTTACAGCTTGAATGCGATATTTGCACCTTTCGGTCCGGTACATCCAACTTCAGCAGGCATTTTTGAGTACCGAGTTGTTTTCCCTTTTCGATCCCTTCTTCTTAGCCAGTCTGCTCTGTTGCACCCTCTTTTCCATGATCACCGCGTGGAGACGTAGAAGGGTCTTGGCAGCTCTGGTTCGCAAGCCCTGACACTAGCAGTCAGCTATGGGTTGCTGACCGTTGCAGCTCATGCACTGCTCAGCATCTTGATCCCGTTTATATACTTATCCCCCATTTCATTTTATTTTTGTCAATTAACAGCAGCAGCTGTATCTACTCTTAGGATTTTGGGATTGATTAAAGGATGTACAAATCTATGTTTACTTAAACACTGTATATTTAGTTCATCATTAAATTAAATCAAAACCCTTCAGCTCACTGCAGAGCATAGATCTTCAACCAACAACCTCCAAGTCTATTTGTTCTCTGCATCTTCATTAACAGGCCACGACAGCTCTACTTTCCTTATCTTAGACTCTAGTTCTCTTCTCCAAGTGTATTCTGGCCTATCCCTACTCCTCATACGCCTAGGGTTTCAGAACAGTGCAATGTCGTCTGGCATCTGTGCACAAAGTAGGCCCTATCCAGCACCGTCTCTTTATGTCGTGTTCCACTGAGATATGTCAAAATCTATACAGTAGGTTGACATTTGTGACCTTATTGTACTATTTCAAATCATGTATTCTGCGTATGCATCTGTTTATGGATGCTTGTGCCTGCTTCGCATCTGTTTATAGATGTTTGTACCCACTATGCATCTGTTTATGGATGTTTGAACCTGCTTTGCATCTGTTTATGGATGTTAGTACCTGCTTTTCATTTGTTTATGGATGTTTGTACCTGCTTTGCATCTGTTTATGGATGTTTGTACCCACCTTGCATCTGTTTATGGATGTTTGTACCTACTATGCATCAGTTTATGGATGTTTGTATCCTCTTTGCATCTGTTTTTGGATGCTTACACCTGCTATGCATCTGTTTATGTATGTTTGTACCTGCTATACATCTGTTTTTGGATGCTTGCACCTGCTATGCATCTGTTTATGGATGTTTATACTTGCTTTGTATTTGTTTATTGATGTTTGTAACCACTTTATTAACGACGTTGTTGTCTTACCGACTTTACAATCGCGTTGAAAATTTTAATCTTTCTTGTCAGACTTGAATTCTTGGGAGCCAAAAATGTTCAAATGTGATGCCAGCACCTATCTCTTTCTTTATCCTTAACCAGATATCCTTTTCTGTACTCCTCACCTTGTCTATCTTGCTGCCTAAGTAGATAAATGTGCCCACCTTTTGGAGTGAGGTTTCTTCCAGCATCATGTAGATCTTGTCAGCAGCATTTATTCTGAGAATCTTTGTTTTTTCTCTATGAATCCCCAGCCCAAATTTCTGTGAATATGTTTCAAGTTGCTTCCTTTTATTTCGCAGTTGGTTCTGGTCATCATTAAAATAAAACTTCAAGCCAGTCTAATGGGAACTACAAGGCACGTTCAAATCAAACCAGGACGTTTTGTTCTAGTTCAACATGAATGGGTTATAGCGTGCTGAAACTACTATCTTTAGATAGGGACACTTGTGTCCTATTACTGCTAGTTGGCCCACTTGCCATGGGCCAGTCAGGTGACAGATAAATAAAAATGGCAGACAACACTGTTAGTGCTTACAAAGAACAGAGTGTTGAGATAAAGTTTCTTGTGAAAGAAGGCATGAAACCAACGGAAATTTACAGAAGACGATACAGTGATGAGACACTCAACCACAGAAGACATTTGAATGGTGTAAATATTTTAGAGAAGGCTGTACATCCATGAGCGATGATCCCATCCTGCTTCTGCAAGATAAAGGTCGACTTCATATCGCTAACTGCACTATGTGCCAATTGCAGCAACTCGACTGAGAGGTATTGCCACATTCACCTTACAGCTAAGACCTCGCTTCAAGCGGTTTCCACCTGTTTGGACCTCTAAGAGAATTCCTGGAGGTCAGCATTTCAACACTGATCAAGAAGTGAAACAGGCTGTCCAGGATTGGTTCAGACATACTGACAAATTTTTCTGCTTTTCAAGCATTGCTTAAATGCTGGTATAAGTGTATAAACGTTGCAGGAGATTATATAAAAAAATTAATGTCATTTTGACTACTTGAAAAAAAAAATTTTCATTACAAAAAAGTCCCGGTTTGACTTGAACACCCCACGTACATATATAAAAAAGTTACTTCATACCGAATTGTCCTCAATATATGCATGTAGTTGAACTCCTAACAATAGTTTTTCATAGCAAAAATGAATGTCTAGAGGCACAAAGGATTCTCAACCCACCAGTCATTCCTGTGAATATCTAGATTGCGGAATGCCTTATCCTGGAAAATTGACGCATAACAGAATCTACACACTTTGAGTGATGAGCATAACAGTCTGTGGAAAAAACTGCTTGGTTTGATCACAAAGGGCGTCCTGCTCCTGCAAGATAACGTTCGACCTCATACAGCTCACCGCACTATGTGCCATCTGCAGCAGCTTGGCTGGAAGGTGTTACCACATCCACCTTACAGCCCAGACCTCGCTCCAAGCGATTTCCACCTGTTTGGACTAAAACAACTCCTGGGAGGTCAGCAATTCAGCACTGATGACGAAGTGAAACAGACTGTCCTGGATTGGTTTAGATATTCTGACAAATCTTTCTATGCTGAAGCTTTCTGAGCATTACTTAAACGCTCGGATAAATGCAAAAACATTGCAGGAGATTATATATGGAAAAATTAATGGCATTTTGAATACTTAAAAAAATTAAACTTTTTTCCTTACAAAAAAAGTCCTGGTTTGAAAGCAAAAATTGTATTTGTCACCATATAGTTATTTACTTGTTTACTCATTTCTCTTTCACTTTGGTACTTAGAAGTATAACCTGTTCTATTCATTGTCTTTCTTCTAGTCCTCGGTTCTTTCAGAGACTGTTATGTTGTCATCTCCTAAACTTTGGGCCATCCTTGGAGTCTAGATCCTTGACTCTTGGCTTCCTATGATTGTCATGGTAGTGGGTATTTTTTTATTCTGCAGTCATGACTAAACCACTGTAGTCGAGATTGTTTCACTCACGTCTTAAGGAGGCTGTGTTTCAAGTTCGTGAGTCCCCGACTGATTGTGAGCCTTGTTTCTTCTTGTTACATGAACCAGGACTGAACCGCTTCTGTGGTATGAAGCTGGCTTTTGTGGGCTGCAGTCATTGCCCATGACTCACGTCTAAAAGTTAAGGCAGAGCATTATAAAGCCAACGTTGTTTTTTTCCTAATTTCTATTTTGTTAACAAATTGTTTTTTATAGCATGTAGTGGTCTTGCTGCTGGTCAAGAAGACAAAATTTTTTTGACCACGTGGCAAATGAAAGCTACGTCATTATTTAATATAAGACACATAAGATATTATATAAAAACAGCATTATTATAAATATGGTGATAATAATGATGTTAGTTATATTTTTATGTTTTATTTAACAAATATGTTATCAGTTTATCTGCCTCCTTTTCATTTAAATAACCTACTTAAAATTGTTCAAGTTCATGCCTTGCACAAAATATTGACAAAGACAACACAGACTACATTAAGATTTAAGTAACAATTTTACCTTTATTAGTCATACTGCTGTTTGCTGTTTTTCGTTTGTGCCAATGTAAAAAAATAACAACCATACTTATGAATTTAACTCAACTTAACTTAACTTAACTTAATGTCTTTATACTGGTTTAGAAGACTCAACAGTCTGTATACAACCAGTTTCTTAAAGAGTGCTTTAAACGATGTGCAAGTCCATCTTTATAGACTAAAACACTAGAGCTAAGTAGACCCGCAGTCAGTTAGGCGCCATCTTTAGCTGCTTAAACATCCTGGTGAAAGGTACAAATATCTTAGGTGGATTTACAGAAAGATCTATACAGTTACTTTGTGCAATAGTCCAGGATCCCACATATTTAGGCTGCGGTGGTAGCTGCAGTAGATTAAAATGGTATATATTGCCCAGGATATTGTAAAGACGCAGGTCGACAACATCGTCTTCATCATATTCCTCCCATTCACTCGGTTCTGAAATATAGAATATAGAGGGTCATACTTGATCATTGAAAATATTTACTTATTCAAAGGTATCAAGTTGTATGAGTTACCAGTGATTTGTATAGGTCTTTCACATTCTCTTCCATATACAGGAGTACATTGTTTTGTATCTTATTTATTGGTTTCAACAGATCTGTTATTTCTTCCTCTTCGGCCTTTATCCTGAAAAGGACATTGTGATGTTGTGTCATAGTTAACAGCGAGGTTGCAATATCTGCATCTTTCAGCCTAACTTATCTAATTTTAACTAGCTTGTACAGTGTTTGCCTTCCCACTGCGACCCCTATCCCTTGGCCAGACTATCCTAGTGATTTCACTTGTTCTGTAATATCATATTTATGTCCAAATATTTTCTTGTCAAATCCAGAATTACTAGACAGCTTTTCCTTCTTCTTCAATCGACTGATGCTATGCATTGAGATTCACAAAGCAGACAGTGTGTCTCAGGTCTTCGCTGGCCACCCCCCCCCCCCCCCCCCCACAGCTTTTTGAGCACTGTCGCTCCCCCAGGTCAGACTGACTCTAATTGGTCTGCATAAGTAGGGAAGTCCTGGAAGATATGTTCTGGGATTTGCTTGGGTGCTCAGTAATCATATGTGGCGATATCTCTGAGATCCATTCTGTGGAGATGGACCTTGAGTCTGCAATGTCCCGTTCTGAGTCTGAAGATCTTTGTCTGCTCATATCTGCCAAGTTTGTCTATGCTGTCATTTTCTGGTTTGTATTCTTTCTGCAGGTGTCTTCATTCCATCTTAATGGATAATTTTATGAGTGTTTTTGCTTCTTTACAGCTCTGTTGATAACGAGTCACTTTAGGATTTTGCAAGCTCATCTACCTTCTCCTTTCAAAGGAGTCCACAGTGGGTCAGAATCTACTGTAGGACTAGATCTATTTTTTTGGACAGCAACCTCATGTTATATTTTATTTCATGTGAGAGTCTATATTGTTTGGGGCTTGAGATGGCTTGGAGTATGCTCCTGCAGTCTGTTTGAATTACCATTTTTCTTGCAGTTATGTTTTGACTGATAAGAATCTGGGTTGCCACATGTACAGACTGGACAGCATTTTTCAACCATTAGAGCTCAGAAAACAAACAATTAAATCAATCCAAAATGTGCTTCCCGATAATCTGTTTCTTAATGTAACTGAAACTAATCATTGATGATTCATTATAAAAAATAAATAACCACTTTGGTTACAAATACTCCAAAATAAACTGTTGGTGCTGATATTTTTAGATGTCTGCTATATGTTCTATAAATAGACTTATTTATTAATACTTATACATTTATGTGCAGTGCTTGCTCACAAAGCAAACTTGTATGTGTTTGCACTCATGAACCAACAAGGTTGTACCTTTATAGGCAGTGAATCCATTAAAAAGATAGGTGCTGAATTGAATGCACTAAGCCGCTAACTCAAAACACAGCATAACGCATGCTGTTTTAAAAAACAGCGCAAATGAGGGAGAAAAGAACTTCATGCGCAGTGTTTAAATCTTCCAAATGGGCCAAGGTAGCAACAGTGAATAAGCTGACAGCAGGCTTTGACTTATAGCTGGCTGCTTGCGTCAGGGTCAGTGAACTTTAGCTGACCAAGACCAATTTTCTGCCTCCAAATGGCAGCTCTGGAAACAGGCTGGAGTTGTGTAGTCTGGATAAGAGAATAGATATCAAAGAGAGAAGGCAAACACAAGATATCACAGCCTTGCTGGAAACTATGACACAGCGTCCTTTTCAGGATGAACACCAGAAACAAAGAAAGATTATCTTCCAATCACAAAAAAACAACATGTGCAGTGTTTAAATCATCCAACCACAAAAAACATGTGTAGTGATTAAATCTTCCAACAATAAACCAATAAATATATATAGTTTAAATCTTATAACCATACACAAAAATTTATAGTGTTTATATCTTCCACTAAAAAAAAAAACATATTCAGTGTTGAAATCCTCCAACCACAAAAAACATGTTTTTAAATCTTCCAACAAAATAAACAAAATGCTCAGTGTTTAAATCTTTCAACAACAAAAAAAAACCCCAAAACATGCTCAGTGTTTAAATCTTCCAACAAAATAAACAACATGCTCAGTGTTTAAATCTTCCAACAAAATAAACAACATGCTCAGTGTTTAAATCTTCCAATAAAACAAAACATGCTCAGTGTTTAAATCTTCCAACAACAACAACAAAAACACACAAAAAACATGCTCAGTGTTTAAATCTTCCAACAAAACAAAAAATGCTCAGTGTTTAAATCTTCTAACAAAATAAACAACATGCTAAACCACACAACAAAACATGTGCAGTGTTTAAATCTTCCAACCACAAAAAAACGAACCAAAGAAAACACACATGTAGTGTTCAAATCTTCCAAACTCCCCCCCCCCCTCCCCCTGCCCTCCCCCCAGAACGAAGAAAACACCACCATGATGGATAAAGAGGAAAAGTGTAAAAGGTAGGTATTACACCAACATCTTTGCATCAAAGGCTGTAGTCACCCAATACAGAGTATCTGACAATACTGACGATCACAATGGATCAGATATTGCATGCAATTAAACACTTCAGGAAAAGAACCAGGACTAGATTGAATCACCACAGATGTAATTCAGGCAGGCTGGGAAACACTTGCACTACAGTCAGCTGAACAATTTAGAAAATGCCTTAGTGAAGGTAAAATCCTTGACAACTGAAAAACTTCTTCTTCTTCTTCTTCTTCCTCGTTCGTCTTCAGACTTCAACTTCAATTACTCTAACAAAGGCAGCAGTTGGCTCATGGCTCTGTACGCTTCCGTTCAACTTTTCGTGGAAGAACACTGGCTGTTGCCAAATGCTACTTCTTTTGTCGGTATACAGTGGACAGGACTGCAAAATATGTTCTACCTTCATGGGGGCTGTGCTGCAGGCACAAAGGTCTGAAGTGCCAATCTTGAACTTGTTGTACAGATGGCATCTAAGTCTGTCGTGACCTGTGTGGAGCCGGAGAATCATCACCTGGTCTCGCCTGGAGAGTTGATGGTAGGCATCGTTTTCTATGTGACCAGGGTAGTCTTTTTTTCCATTTTGCACTGTACGTTGCTTTGATGAATGCTTTTGTCTCATTGTAAGTGATTTCTGTATCACTCTGCTGCAGCATTCCTCCCTCTCTGGGGAGTCTGTCTGCCTCCTCGTTGTCTGGAATGCTACAGTGGACTGGTATCCACTGGACTGTGCTTTTTTTTTGAAGCACTGGGACAGGCGTTCGAGTGAGTCTGCCAGAGCACCAAGTTCATTTTTGTGCTGGTTCTTGAGCACCATTAACACTGCAAGGGCGTCTGTGAAAATGACCACTTGCTTTTCTGCCTTCTCCTTAGGGTTTTAGCTGCTTGTCTCAGGGTACTGGCTTCGGCACTGAAGTTGATGCAGCGTCTCCCAGTGGCAAATGCTGCTGAGTATACTTTGCTTTTTAGTTTTATAGTGATGCCCCCTCCCCCGTTTCCAATGGAATCTTTGGCTGAGCCATCTGTATAAGCGTGCGTCCAGGCTGTTGGTGGGAATTTTTAACTATGTGTTTTTTCTGTTCCTCTGCTTGTGTCTTTTTGTCTTCAATGTAGGGGATATTGCATATAATATCAGGGAATGGTCTTCCTTTCGAGAGGCAGCGGATGGATTTTTTCGTTTAAGAGTGTAGCATTGTTTTTAATCTTTTCTTTTGCCTGGACTGTAAAACTTTACCGTTTTAGCCTGTCGTGTCCCAACCCATTTAGTCTGTGATGCATCGGGTGGTCCATGATTCTTTTGAATTTTTCCATTTGCTGTAGGATTCTGCAGTCTCGGCGGTCTTCCATTTGCTGTAGCCCAGTCATAGCTTCCAGGTCTTTTATTTGGGTGGACTTCAGAGCTCCTGTTATGATACGGGCTGCTTGGTTCTGGGTGTGCCCTATTTTTTCAAAGTTTGATTTGTATTCCAAAACTGGTCTCACTCTGCCTGTGTATAATTTCTTTAGTGTGTCTCCGTCAGCACCACAAGCAGTACCAGCAAGTTTCTTCCTGACAGACATGCGTAGCCTCGCCCTCAGCTGGGACTTTAAACTGGAAAACAATTTTGATTCACAAGAAAGGAGACACATAGAAACTATCAAACTACCGTCCGATATGTTTGCTTCCATCCATGTACAAACATGATGGTTCAGCTTCAGTCATTTCAAACTCATACTTCAACTGATGAGATAAAACGGACATGAACCCACACCTTCAACAGCATGGTTATTCGGGTGTGGATCCTTCAAAAAGCAGATGTAGAGAAACTGAGTCACTCAAAGAGCAATGGAGCGAAGAGCATCAACAGTCTCTCAATGGGACACAATTTCACAACACAGAAATCAAGTTGTGTCCCCTTGCTTCTTTCCAAATAAAATAGAGAAGATGATGGGGTTAATTTACATTTTTCTGTTCATTCGTCTTTCTATGAACAGATCTGCTGTAGCATACATAACAATGGCATCTCTCTCTTCCTGAGTACCATCAATCATCAAAGCCTTTCAGCTGCATGTGGAGCACATGTTTTCAACAAATACATGCCAAGTCCTTCTGTCCTGAGCCATCTGTCCAAGATCTGTCCATGTATTCCTTATTTCCTTTGTGTTTGTTTCAATCTCTCTACTTCATGTGTGTTTTGGTCTGTGTTGGACTTAATTTCTTTTGATTTGCAATTAATAATCTGTAATGTGCTAATTTACCTGCCTACTTTCTAAATAGCGTTTTGTTACACTGACACTCCACTAGCTATTAGCTTCTCTGTCCTCCAAAATTAACATTAATAAAATGACATACACTCACATAACCAAACACACACACACTCTTTCTGTCTACTTGCTAATGCTTTCTCACAATTTTATAAACCCACTCCCAAAACCACCACACACATACACAAAACCAAACCACATTCACTTTCTATGTCTACTTGCTAATGTTTTCCTCCAATCACTGAAACGTTCTCACAAAATCACACATACATACACACTCGCCATCTTTATTTGCCAGTTTCTTTCCCGCCTAAACCCACAACACACTCTATATTCTCCTTCCCATCCATTTACCTGGAGTTGGAGGGTCTATGAAGGCGGGCTCTACCTCATCTTTTTCTACCTCCTCCCCTTTTGCCTCTTCTTTAATGGATCCATCGCTTGAAGCAGCCAAAAGTTGCTGTTTATGACACAGTATATCAAATAAATAAAGATTATTTACCTTGATTATGTAATGGCAAAAATGAACAAAAATAGTTTTTTTAAATTCATGGGCAGTGCGATAGGGTAAAGATAATCATATCTATTCTAAGTATATTCACAACTCTTTTTCCAGTGGTTTAGATAATTGTTTCTAAAACTTTTCAGTATGATAGACCGGCAAGGATTTATCCATTGTAGCAGCAGAGACAGGCGCCCAATTGATTGATTATTATCTTATTTGTGTTATCTAAAATTTGTTGTAAATTTGTGTAAATATTTGTTTAACTAATTTAATGACTTTTTTACAATTTAATGATATCAGTTATAATCAAATGCAAATGTAATCACTTATTAAAATCTTAAGGGATTTGCAATTTGGAGTTTAATCATTTATATATCCAAATATGGTTTGATCGAAAGACAATTGTTTTTCTAAAATCATTCAAAGCTAAGACCCAAGCCAGAAAACATATATTTTTGTTGTTCAGTTTCTTGACATTCTTTATCGACCTACGACTGAAGATTCACAGACGGTTCGTGGACCACCACTTTTGGAAGCATTGACCAAGAGTCAACAAACATTTTTTGTAAAGGGCCAAATAGTAACTATTTTAGGTTTTGTGGGCCAAAAAGCAAACTCAAGGATATTCATGTAGTAAGTCCTATTTAAATAACAAGAAATTTTTTTAAATTGATTTATTGATCAAATTGTAACACAATAATAAGTAGACTACACTTGTCTGAAATACAAGTCTACTATATCCAAATTTGGGTTCTCTTCTGATAATGCATCACCCAACACACACAAAAAGTTAATAGGGAAACAGACAACAACCACGTCATCCTTCCTTTGTTCCTCCAACATGAGCATGGGTCCACCACTGCTGTCGGCCTCCTTGCAGGAAGTTTGTAACAAAACGCTTATGCGTTCTTGTAGTTATAGTTTCTGTGACACACTGTTTTACATGTTGAAGTTTCAAACCACATGCACAGCCCTAATTAGTCACCTTTTATTACATGCTTATTAGGGTAGAGTTGTCCTATTATTTTCTCATACAGGGTTACAAGAAAAAATCAAACAGTCACACTCTACTAGTAGATAGTATTTTTGTTACAGGTAACCTTACATTTTTGTCCACTATATTTCAAACTTATTTCCATGTTTGATTTTCAGTATTTGATCAACATTATTTCAAAGTTTCTCGGTGTTTTAATAGAAATGAATAAAGTTTTGGAGGTTTTTATAGCTGAGAGGTAAAGGCACTTGTCTTTCAAAGAACGAAAGAGCAAAACAATGAGGTTTCAAGTCCCACAAGTTTCAAACATTCCCTAATCTCAAAGGAGGTGATGAGACCAGCAGCTAGTTATATTGAAGAAAAACTTGGGAGATTCCATATACACAATGTGCATGCAAAAAAAACCTTGGCAGTTAAAAATTAATAAGAGTATGCTTTTAGGCAAAATTCTAAAAATTAATGAAATTCCTATCCAATATCTACCTTACCCCAGGCCTAGTAAGCCGCAGGAAGTAAAAATTGTTAAATAAAGAACGTACTACTGATAGATTTTGGCTACCTGGCAGCAGGCATAATATGCCTGTTTGAATGCCAGAATTCCAAGCATTTCAAGTAATAAAGACATATCCTTTTTACTTTATGTATGGTATTTTGTTTTCAGGTCACCCTGTGTGTAAGGAAGCCCTGGATCTACAGAGAGCAGTTAGACAGATCATAGTTACAGTAAATATCTGTGTCCAGTCTTACACAACTCGGGGATTGCAGTAGCTATCTCAGGCTCTGTTCCTATATACGATGGTATTGTCATGTAAGATCTGTTCTGTTTGCTGATAGCTTGCCACTCCCTAGCAGAAAAGTGTCCTAATGGGGCATGATACATAATGCAAGACTCACGAATTGTCTCTTAGCCTCTAATGCCCACACTAGCTCCCCTACAAGAGTGGTGGGCCATGTTCTTCCCAGTAATCCAGCTGAAGGTTTGGATTTCAGCTTCTAGCAGGAAGCTAGATGTGACAGCAGATGATGTTCGGACAAAATCTTTTATCTCATCTAGTTGGAGTAGGGATGAGTCACTCTCCCATCAATGAGGGGCTATTGATGCAGATACTGGGCCAGAAACCGGAAGACACAATATCACAGGACGGCCTCTTCTGCACCTCCGGCCGGTTGGTGGAAGACTTTTAGAGCTGAGGAACGACTTGTGTAGTATCTTGTAGGGCAAGGTTTCCTGGTCCAGCCATACAACATGACCGAACAACGAAACTCGGAATCATTCAAGTGTTTCTGAGATTGGGTGGAAGAGTCACTGACCATAATTCAAAGCTGTACAGAGGTAAAGATGAGATCCAGACAACATTCGAGTTTATCACGTGTAACAGTATAATGAACAAGCAAATACAAGTAGAAGAACACTAGCAGAGACATCCTATGCTGACATTTCACCATGCAGTAAAGACCTGTGTATACAATAGCAACCAAACTCAAAGTTTACCGTGCCCCCATCATTCCAACCCTACTCTGTGCCTGCAAAAAGATTGAGTTTACTCTGGACATGCAAGGAGGTTAAACCACTTCCACACAGGTTGCCTGAGGCGAATACTCCACATCCAATGGCAAGATCGTGTCACTGACATCGAGGTTCTCTTGAGGGCTGACCAACCCAGCATCCATGCACTGCTAGAAAAATCACAACTAGGATGGGCCGGACACCTTATTCGTATGACAGACAAACGGCTCCCAAAGAAGCACCTCTAAGGTGAGCTGAGAGATGGATGGCGTGAGAGAGGGCTCCTAAAGAAACATTTCTTCTTCTTCTTCGTACGCAGTCAGACAGTAACCATTATTTTTTCTAAAAAAGCGGCGGTCATCCTGAGGCTGTCGACACTGCCATAGAGCTTCTCTTGTGGTTCCACTGGTGATGGCCACATCTGCTCTCTCTGATCCTCGTATGTCGGGCAGTTCTGCAGCAGATGTTCAGCGGTCATTTTCCCGGTACCACACGGGCATTCGTCGGTTCCACCTATCTTCAATTTGTTGAATAGGTGGTACCTCAGTCTATTGTGGCCAGTGCGAAGTCTGAAGACAACGACCTGCTCTCTTCTGTTCAGCTGGTAATATGCATCGTTTTTGGTGTAGCCGGTATGTTCAGTTTCCCATTTGGTCATGTATCTGGCTTTAATAAGCCGTTTTGACTCTTCGTACGTCATACTGGTATCTGTTTGTAGTAGTCTTGCACCTTCTTTTGCCAGTCTGTCTGCTTCCTCGTTGCCTTGGATGCTGCAGTGTGATGGGACCCACTGTACCACTACCCTTTTTGGTGCGGACTGCTGGCATAGTTTACAGAGTGCTGTTCTTAAGTCATTAAGCTCAGTGTTTTTCTTGCTTTTTAGCGCTGTGACTACGGCGAGAGCATCTGTAAGCAGGACTATATGGCTTTCATTTTCTTTATGTGTCACCATTTCTTCCACTGCCGCCCTCAGTGCCTCTGCCTCTGCTCTGAAATTGCTTGTGTACTTACCAGTAGCGAATGACAGTGTTATTTTTCTGCCATTTGGTAGGTTCAGGAATGCTCCTGCCCCTCCGTTCTGTGTAGTGTTTGTTACAGAACCGTCGGTGTATACATGGGTCCAGTCCATGTTTGGGTAGTTTTTCGATATAAAGCTTAGGGTAGTATCTCTCCTTTCTTTTTCAGTCTGGCAGTTTTTGTTTCCAATACCTGGTATATTTTCTACCACCTCTGGAAATATATCCTGCCTCCAGGTAGGTTTTCGTACAGTAGTGATGGGCTTTGGTGTTGTTAGTGCATTTATGGGATCTTCGTGCATCTGTGCTTTGGCTATTTCTGCAAAGTTTCTCCGCTTTAGTTTCCCATTTCCCAAATTGTTTAGTCTCTGGTGCATTGGATGGTCAGTCAGTCTTCGGAGTTTCTCTGACTGCAGCTGGGCTCTGCAGTCTCTTCTATCGGTCATGGATTGCAGTTTTGTAATCTTTTCAAGTTCCACAATTGGCGTTGACTTTATGCCTCCTGTTATAACTCTCATGGCTTGGTTTTGAAGTTTGCTAACTTTATCGAAGCTCGCCTTTGCTGCTGTTGTCCATGCCGCAATGCCATACTCGAGAACTGGTCTCACTCTTCCAGTGTACAGTTTCTTTAGTATGCTTTCGTCTGCTCCCCAGCTTGTGCCAGCAAGTTTCCTCATGATTGCCATTCTAAAGAAACATTTGAAAGACAGTCTGAGGGACTCACTGAAAAATTCTCAGATAGATGTCATCCCCTTGGGAATGTCTTGCGCAAAACAGATCTGACTGGAGAAGCACAGTCAAAACGGGTGTAGCTACCAGCAAAGGCCACCGTGTTGTGAAAGCCCAGAGCAGATGCGAGACCCGGAAATCATGAACAGCGGAACACCATCAACTTCTACAGACCTCGTGTGCCAGTTATGCAAAAGATGTTTTCATGCCCATATTGCCTTTTCAGCCACATGCACACCTATACCCACCAGGGAAAGCTGTGACAAGGATGTTGTCAGTGATCCTCATCGACAACGATGGACAGCTATTATTATTATACAATAGCAACATACTTCCCAGCATTATAATTTATCAGCTATTTAATGTCAAATCATGATTTCCCATTGCACTACACATTGGTCAAGCAAACATACTTCCCAGCATTATAATTTATCAGCTATTTAATGTCAAATCATGATTTCCCATTGCACTACACATTGGTCAAGCAAACATACTTCCCAGCATTATAATTTATCAGCTATTTAATGTCAAATCATGATTTCCCATTGCACTACACATTGGTCAAGCAAACATACTTCCCAGCATTATAATTTATCAGCTATTTAATGTCAAATCATGATTTCCCATTGCACTACACATTGGTCAAGCAAACATACTTCCCAGCATTATAATTTATCAGCTATTTAATGTCAAATCATGATTTCCCATTGCACTACACATTGGTCAAGACTTACCTCTATATTGTCTTCATTCTCCTCACTTTCCCCAGTGGGGTCTTTATTGCCTTCTACTTCTTCCTTTTCTTCACCTGGCTCTTGCTCTTTTGTTTCATTTCCGGGTTCTGCTTCTACATTCTTCGCATCTTTTAAATAAATAAAAATTACAAAAATGACGTTATATAATTCACCAAACTGAATAACAAATTTATTTCTACAATGACAAGTTTATAAGTTTCAGCGCTGTCTTCATCATCATTAAGTGCCCTGCTGATTGGCATTGGTGATCATGGATCACCACATGTTCTTATCACGTGTGTCGTTTATCAGTTCTTCTGTTGATCGTTTCCCTTGCCATTCCTTCAAACTGTCCAATATTTTCTTGTTGCCTCCCTCTGTCCCTCTTCCCTGTGATTCTGCCCTTTGTCACCATGTGTTGCAACCACATCTGTCTCTTCTCATGACATGCCCCAAAAAAAGGATGACTGCCTTGTCCTGATTTTTTTAATAAGCTGTCTTTGTGTCTGTGCCTCTTCAAGAACCCCGCCATAAGCTGTCTTTGTGTCTGTGCGTCTTCAAGAACCCCGCCATAAGCTGTCTTTGTGTCTGTGCCTCTTCAAGAACCCCGCCATAAGCTGTCTTTGTGTCTGTGCCTCTTCAAGAACCCCGCCATAAGCTGTCTTTGTGTCTGTGCCTCTTCAAGAACCCCGCCATAAGCTGTCTTTGTGTCTGTGCCTCTTCAAGAACCCCGCCATAAGCTGTCTTTGTGTCTGTGCCTCTTCAAGAACTCCATTATTAGTTTTCCTTGCAGTCCATGGAATTAATATTCTTCTGCAAAAACAAATAATCTTCTGTAAAACCACATTTCCATTGCTTCCAATGATCCCTGTGCTTATATGCTGGTTGTCCATAATTCGCTGTCACATGTCAGTACTGGTTCCACATAACATCTAAGAACTCTCTTCCTTAATTGACATATCCTGGATAGTTGTAGAATATAATAGAATATAATTAAAAAGTACAACAACATAAATTACACTTTTAATTAGGAGTTTACTATTTTCAGTTTTGTTCCTTCCTGAGTATTAGAAGATGAAGAGAAATAGTAGAGTGCTGTTTGACACTAAAGATGATCTGCTATATGGTTCTGAGACATGGTATGTGTTTAGAGTATCACATTCAAACTGTAGATCTTCATCAACAAGTATCTATGGTGCATACTTTGTGTTAGATGGATAAAGGTAATGGCAAATAATTGCAAATCTGTTAGAAAGAACATGGCAAAAAGCAATAAAGTAAGAGATTGAGGAGAGAAAGAAGGAAAGGATAGGACAGTCGCAGAAAGAAGTTTGACAGCATAACCAGAGACGTGCTGGATTGGAATCCACAGGGAAAAGAGACAAGCATGAAGGCCAAGAAACACCTGCCAATGAACAATTGAAAAGAAAGTCAGTTCAATTGGGGTCTCATGGGCAAAACTGGAGAATATGACACAAAATTAGAACAAATGGAAAGCATCTGCGATCCTATGTTTCAATGTGATCCAGACAGACAAATGATGATTTGTTTTCAATTAAATTCTGTAGGTTACGAAGGGATAGTGATGATCATATAAAATGAGTACTACTCTTCCAGAAATAGAGATTAAAAGCAGAATGAACAAAGCAAGAACAGTCTTTGCTGGCTTAAACAATGTTTGGAAATCTTTGCAATACAGCATAAACACCAAACTAAGAATATATAAGAGTTACATGCTTTCTGCTATCTACTTTTTTCGTTTGGGGTTTACCTTCCTACATGGAATAAATTCCACTTTTAGATAATCTGCAACTGTTTTTTGAACTCTCCAACTCTTCTTCAACATTTGTTCTACTGACAATATTTGCAAAATTAAGTGGCTTGCTGTTTTTTTTCATCTTCTTAAAATCTGTCTTAGAGTAATCGTATGTTCTTGTACTTATGTTTTCTTCCTTCTTTGCTATAAGATCCTAACAGATGATCTGATAGTCCCCTTGTTCTCTATTAACTTTATTTTCTCCTCTATGTCTTCAATCTCAGCTCCTCCAATATCAATTCTTTTAAAACAAATGATGCTGTTCAGTCAGATGTTTCCCGACCTCTCTCAGCAACGAGTCATCTACTACCAAAACCCTCCTTTTTTGTTTCATACATCTCTAAGTTCTGAGGTTTCCCCTATTTCCTTCCACCATTTCCTTCTCCAAACGTAGCTTAACTGATGTTTCCCTGTCACCTCTAGCTATATCTGCTTTATTGTCACCCTTTTTTTTTATCCATGTCCCTGCCTTTTGACTGTTCTCCTAAGACCATACTCGTTTCTTTTTACTTTTGTCCCTTTGTATTTCCTTCATCTGATACATAAGGACTGGGACACTCTTTCCAGCCAAACACCATCGTCATCTGAGAATTGCTTGCTCAGAGCAATCAGGAAGGCATGTCCTAAGAAAAAAACCTGACAAAGTCACCAGAACTGCCATAGATTGGACCCCAGAGGGAATGCAAAAGAGAAGCCAGCCTCAGACAATTTGACAAAGAACAGTGGAAGTTGATATGGAAATCATAAATCAGAGCTGTGGCATCATATGAAGGATGATCACAGACCAGGTGAAGTGGAGGGAGTTTCATGCTGCCCTTAAAGACATGATTATGCGCGATGGTCATTGACTTTTTTTGCCAGCTACTGACCAAGGATCTAAGAAGAACAGTAGAATTATTTTAGACTTTCATTCAACTCGGATGAAACTCTGCATCTTTCATTCATGAAAATTAAATTAAACTTAAACAAAATTGTAAACTTTGTCCTGCTCTATGATTCAAATACACAGCAGATGGTCAGAGATAATGAAGGTCAGAGATAATGAAGGTCAGAGAAAATGATGGTCAGAGATAATGGCAAACACAAACTAGGAATACAACAATCTATACAGTAAGAGATTAAAGAAAGAAAATAGATAATTCTCCACTAACCAAACAATATAACTAGATGTGTTAATTGGACTGCGAAGGGAAAGAGATGTGTTGGGTGCTGTAGTTAACTTCACAGGAAACAACCCGTGCTATTGGAATTGATCAAAACAACAACAAAAACAGGAAATTATGGAATGAAAATTGGGATAGATAAGATTTGCTGTAAGGAAACAACGTGACCAGAATTTGTTTAGATTGGAAGACCTCTTCACAAAAAAAAAAGAAAGGAAATCCAGAAGAATCCAGAGAATCTAGAACTTCGTGGTCAGAGTTTAAGAACAAGTGGCAGTGGCATGCAATTGCTGCAGCTATATAACTGAAAGATCAAAAGAGAAACAGTAATATTGTTCCTCCTAGGACAAAAATACATGTTTTTAGAGAGCTCAGGACAGACAAAAAAAGGATAAGAAAAGTGGTAAGGAAGATGTGGAGAAAGTTAGAACAAATGACTCAGGACAGAATGACTTGGTATGTATTTTTAGCAGACCTGTGCTCCCCCAGGAACTGAAGGATTTTTGATAGAATTATTGTTGATTCTAAAATTATTCATATCATAAAATAATAACTATAGTTCCTGAATATTACCTTCTAATATCTTCTTCAGATGAGGAAGGAATGATTTGCATGTTGGAGAGTAATGATCAAATTTGGTGGTAATGATACGTATGGCACAGTCTGTAAGAGCTATAATCCTTGGTATTTCAAACGTGTAATTAATCTCAGGGAATTCAAATGACCTAATTCTGAACACAGAAAACAATGCATGTGAAATCAAATAAATCATTTATTGAATTTTCTACATCTGCTTCACTATTTTCCCCCATGTAGATCCCACAGTTTCTTAGTCTAGAGGAAAGAATAGGGCCAATGGCTATACCATGGATGCCATAAAAGATAACTAAGAATAGGCATTGGCTTGGAATACTTGGAATTCTGGTATTCAAACAGATATGTTAACGTCTGTTGCCAGGTAACCAAATGCTTCGGCTATACATAGTAGGTATTTTAAACTTTCTGTGGCTTACTTGGCCTGGGGAAAGACATTGGCTACATTGTTTTTTTCCTCAGGGACCACACAAAACTTTCTTGATCTCGTTTTCAAGATACATGCCAAATTACCAAATAATCTTAGCTCAAAACATGTAATAAATTTGTAACAATTGTATTGAAAATACAAATACATATTAAAAATGATAATTCTACAAATACTTTGAAGTCATATAGGTATGGTAATAATATATTTATATATCAAATGCAATAGTATATATCGTAAATTAATTGTTTGCGTTGGCAACAGGTCACACAAAATGTTGCCACCGTCCCACATCTGGCCTACAACGAATGTCCATATGTGGGAAGGAGGTATGTGCGAGGCTAACAACTTCATCATACATAGAAAAGTGTTACAGTAACTACCAATATCAATGTTAGTCGCCCATAGCAAGCGATGATGGTGACATCATCAGACAGTTTTTTTGTCTTAATGATGTAACATGCGTTGTATTTGGATTATAGTGAGGAAGAAACTTCGCTGGTCATCATCCTCACTATCTTGTCCCAAGCTACCTTGGACTAGTGGCAGGACGATCATCAAGATGACTGGAGGTAACTCAGGATGCAGGCACTTCCTTGAGGCCAATGTCAATACACATAAATACACTGGCAGATCAGCATTAGGGGTGACCCATGCTCCTATTGGGGTGAACTAGAAGGATGATGACAGTTTTTCAATGCACCAGTAGAATCCTTCTCTGCTCTTTCTGTCTTTCTGAGATGCCTTTGTCTAGTCAATGCTAAATCCCATGCTTCTGATTACATTGTCTGCTTTAAACAACTTCTTGGAGGTTGACTGAATTTTATGCTTGATGGAGCCCCACAAAAAGTGTTCACTTCTCTTCATGCACTTAACCAAGAAAGTTGTGGATTGGAAAATGTATAGTGTTCCTGACATGCTAAGATATGAATTTCTCTCTGCTAGATATAGTTAAAAGATTAATAAAGTTGTCTTGGAATAATTTGGCTTGGCTTGACTTGACTTTGTTCGTTCTCAATCTCCTGCTATCAAGCCCTAAAAATTGGATTTGCAAATAGCAGGATGTAGTCCAGAGAACGGAATGCGTTATGTCGTAGTTTACAATTTGGCTGCGACATTTGCACCTTTCTGTCCTTCTTTTTCTTCATCGTACGCAGTCAGACAGTAACCATTATTTTTTCGAAAAAAGCGGCGGTCATCCTGAGGCTGTCGACACTGCCATATAGCTTGTCTTGTGTTGCTACTGGTGATGGCCACATCTGCTCTCTCTGATCCTCGTATGTCGGGCAGTTCTGCAGCAGATGCTTTCTGTCCAATACATCCGACTTCAGCAGACATTTTTTGAGTACCGGGTTAGCCTTCCCTCTTTGATCCCTACTCCTTAGCCAATCTGCTCTGTTACAGCCTGCTATCCAGGATCACCGCATGGAGGTGTAGAAGGTTCTTAGCAGCTCTGGTTTGCCCTGACGCTAGCAGTCAGCTATTGGTCGCTGACCACCGCAGCTCATGCGCTGCTGAAATAATTTAAACAGCATGACCTCTAAAATATGGAAACATATATACCAATGAAATATTGAGATAAAACACTGCTGAGCAATGGAATAAGCAGCTTATAGAATGGTATGCATACAATGAAAAACTTTAGGCAATCTACACTGATGTCCGCCTCTGTCTTTATTAAAATAACAAAAAAGAAAGATCTGATGAAACCCTCTTTGATCCCCAGGTCTTTGTCCTGCATTTAATTTCAATACCAAATTGTGAGATCCCAAGGCTTTGAAGATAGTGATAATTTAATATGTAAAAACACAAAGAAGTGAGTCACGGACGACAAGAAAAACATAAGAAGTCAAAATAAGACAAAATAAGAGAAAGTGCTTCAGTCAAACTAAGCTTTCTACATGTCATGCACAAACATTATAAAATCTGTAGATGACAGTCCCACTGGATAAACACAGTTTGAATGCCCATTTTATACTGATCAGCACCAATGAATGTATGATCTAATTATAGAAACAAACAACATCCTGTGATTCTTGTGCTTTGTGCTGACTGTATTTGATCTATTTAAAGATTGACCAAATAGATAATAGGCATTTGAAACATTATATAACACTTCTTCTTCTTATTCTTTGTGTGTTTTAAGATGTCAACTTGCATATATCTGAGGCTACTGACATCTCCATACAACATGCCCAGGAAAAGTACTGGTGATGGTCATTGGTGCTTTCTCTGTGCCTAGCATGTTGGACACCTTTTTAACAGATGTTCAGCAGTCATTTGATCAGTGTTACAGAGACATTCATCAGTATTCCCTATACTTTGTTCAATAGATGGTATCTCAATCTGATGTGGTCTATGCAGAGTCTAAAGATTACTCTACCTGTTCATCTCTGTGGAGCTAGTAATATGCGTCAATTGGTTATTGACCTAAATGCTGTGATTCCAACTTGTTATACACCTGGTAAACCTCATGGTCTCTTCATAAGTAATACCTATATCTGATTGAGGCAAACTTCCCTTGGTAGTCTACCAGCTTCTTCTTTGCCAAGAATGTTGTAATGAGATCGACTCCACTTTATCACAACTCTCTTGAACCTATGATACAGTTTACAGCATTACTCTTAGTTCCTTTAAATTTATACAATATGAGACGCACCTTTTTAAGAACTGTAATAATTCTTCTTCTTCTTCTACGTACGCTGTCAGACGTCAACTTGAATTTGTTCGAAGAAAGCAGCTGTCTTCCTGAGGCTGTCGACACGTCCATAGCGCTTGTCTAGTGTTGGCACTAGTGATGGACACATGTGCTTTCTCTGGTCCTCGTATGTTGGGCAATTTTGCAGCAGATGTTCAGCGGTCATTTTCCCTGTACCACATGTGCATTCGTCAGTGCCACCTATCTTCAGTTTATTGAATAGATGGTACCTCAGTCTGTTGTGGCTTGTGCGGACTCTGAAGACCACGACCTGCTCTCTTCTGTTCAGCTGGTAATAGTCATCATTTTTTGTGTAGTCAGTATGCTCTGTTTCCCATTTGGCCATGTCTTTGTCCCTAATAAACGTTTTGGACTCTTCGTAGGTCACACTAGAATCTGGTTGTGGTAATCTTGCACCTTCTTTTGCCAGTCTGTCTGCGTCCTCGTTGCCTTTAATGTTACAGTGGGATGAAACCCACTGCACCCCTACTCTTTTTGGTGCAAACTGCTGGCATAGTTGACAGAGTACTGTTCTTAAATCATTAAGTTCTGTATTTTTCTGGCTTTTTAGTGCTGTAACCACAGACAGGGCATCTGTAAACAGGACTATCTGGCTTTCACCTGTCAGCATTGCTTCTACTGCTGCCTTCAGTGCCTCTGCTTCTGCTCTGAAATTGCTTAAGAATTTTCCAGTGTTATTTTTCTTCCATTTGTCAGGCTCAGGAATACCCCTGCCCCTCCGTTCTATGTTGTGTTTGTTACAGAACCGTCGGTGTACGCATGGGTCCAATCCATGCTTTGGTAGTTTTTCATTATGTGCCTCAGGGTTATGTCTCTTCTTTCTTTTTCAGTCTGGCTATTCTTGTTTCCAATACCTGGTATATTCTCTACTGCCTCTGGAATGATATGCTGCTTCCAGGTAGGTTTGCGTACAGTAGGGATGGGCTTTGGTGTTGTTATGGTGTTCATAGGGTATTCGCTCATCTTTGCTTTGGCTATTTCTGCAAAGTTTCTCCACTTTAGTTTCCCTTTTCCAAATCTATTTAGTCTCTGATGCATTGGATGGTCTGTCAGTCTTCTGAGTTTCTCTGCTTGCTGCTGGGCTATGCTGTCTCTTCTATCGGTCATGGATTGCAGATTTCTAATCTTTTCAAGTTCTATAATTGGCGTTGACTTCATGCCTCCTGTTATAACTCTCATGGCTTTGTTTTGAAGTTTGCTAATTTTATCAAAGTTCGCATTTGCTGCTGTTGCCCATGCCATACTCGAGAACTGGTCTCACTTCCAGTGTACAGTTTCTACAGTATTCTTTCGTCTGCTCCCCAGCTTGTGCCAGCAAGTGTCCTCATGATTGCCATTCTTTGTCTTGCTCTCATTCGGTTTCTCTCGGTCTGCCTTTTCCATGTCATGCGCCGATCAAATGTGACACCCAAGTAGTTTAGATTGCCGTTTGGCCGCAGATATTTGCCATTAAGACTTATTTTGGTGTTCTGCAGTTTATTTGAAAAGGAGAATATCGTACATGTTGTTTTTTTTTCATTTATTTTGACTAGCCATGAGTTCGCCCACTCCTCCAGCAATGTTACGGCCTGCTGCATCCGATTGTTTTCTACGGTGAGATTTTCTTCAGAGGTCCACATAGCCAGAGCATCTGCAAACATGGAGCTGTGGACTCTTCTTGGTATATTCTCTATGATGTTGTTTATATGCACCAGAAAAAGTGTGGGTGACAGTACTCCCCCTTGGGGTACTTCCTGCTCAAGTGTCACCTTTTTGCTCATCTGCCCCTGTACTTGGACTCTGGCTGTTCTGTTTTCGAGGTAGTGGCTGATCCATCTGTACGTTTTTCCAGATACTTCACTTCTTCTTCCACACCTTGTCAAATGCCTTCTCTAGATTTACCCAAATCGCTACTGTATGCTTTTTCTCTTGGTAAGCATCCTCTATTTCCTGTACTATGAGAGTGATCTGGTCCTCAGTGGATCTGTGTTGTCTAAGTCCTGCTTGCTGTGGAATTAATATGTGCTTTGCTTCCAGGTGCCACATCAGTCTGGTGTTTATCATGCGCTCCATCAGTTTACCTACACAGCTCAGTAGACTGATAGGCCTGTATCCATTTGGATCTGTTCTATCTTTTTCTTACTTTGGTACTGGTCTGTAATATTTAAACTGTCAACATTTAAGCTGATGTTCATGCTGTCAAAGGATTTGGGTACCAGTCTCATAGTCTGGAGTCATGATTTGAACCCTAGTGAAGCCTACATTTGTTTCCTGTCACGGGTGAATTAACTTTACAACAGACAGCAAGTGGCCTTAATTCTCCCGCCTTACATATGCAAGGGACTTCAAAAAATAGGAAAATGCCATACTTATAGTTGTTTTTAAAAACAAATGTTGAAGTTTCAAGAATAGACATGTTAATCTATACAAAAGCCAGACATACCTAAAAACATATGTTTAAGTTTCAAGAATAGACATGTTACTCTATACAAAAGCCAGACATACCTAAAAACATATGTTGAAGTTTCAAGAATAGACATGTTACTCTATACAAAAGCCAGACATACCTAAAAACATATGTTGAAGTTTCAAGAATAGACATGTTACTCTATACAAAAGCCAGACATACCTAAAAACATATGTTTAAGTTTCAAGAATAGACATGTTACTCTATACAAAAGCCAGACATACCTAAAAACATATGTTGAAGTTTCAAGAATAGACATGTTACTCTATACAAAAGCCAGACATACCTAAAAACATATGTTTAAGTTTCAAGAATAGACATGTTAATCTATACAAAAGCCGACATACCTAAAAACATATGTTTAAGTTTAAAGAATAGACACGTTAATTTATACAAAAGCCAGACATACCTAAAAACATATGTTTAAGTTTCAAGAATAGACCATGTTAAACTATACAAAAGCCAGACATACCTAAAAACATATGTTTAAGTTTCAAGAATAGACATGTTAATCTATACAAAAGCCGACATACCTAGAAACATATGTTTAAGTTTAAAGAATAGACACGTTAATTTATACAAAAGCCAGACATACCTAAAAACATATGTTTAAGTTTCAAGAATAGACCATGTTAAACTATACAAAAGCCAGACATACCTAATAACATATGTTTAAGTTTCAAGAATAGACATGTTACTCTATACAAAAGCCAGACATACCTAAAAACATATGTTTAAGTTTCAAGGATAGACTTGTTAATCTATACAAAAGCCAGACATACCTAAAAACATATGTTTAAGTTTCAAGGATAGACTTGTTAATCTATACAAAAGCCAGACATACCTAAAAACATATGTTTAAGTTTCAAGGATAGACTTGTTAATCTATACAAAAGCCAGACATACCTAAAACATATGTTTAAGTTTCAAGGATAGACTTGTTAATCTATACAAAAGCCAGACATACCTAGCATTTTTCATGATGTTTCCCCAAACACACAGAGCAATTTCATCAATCATCACAGCATGTTGAAGATTCCCAGTCTCTTTGTTTGACAAAACTGTAGCATCACACATAACCTGCAGTGTTGCCATGTCTAACTTGTACATGATGAGTGTTTGCAGCTCTTCGACGGTCTGTACAAGAATAGGACATGCTTTAATTGATAAATATACAGGAAAATACTGCAAAATTTGTAGGCAAGTGTTGAAAAACATTTATTCTTCTTCTTCTTTGCGTTCGGTTTCGTATGCTCGTTTTATGCCACCAGATGGGCTGCCTCCACGAAGAGACACGTCATTTGCAGGTCCTCAATGGTTCCCCACAGGTTGTCTTGTATGTTTTTTTCCTCAAGCCAGGTCTTCTCACAGGAACCTTGGTGCAGTGGACATGTGTGCAGGATGTGTTCTGGAGTCTGGGGTCCTCTCTGACATGTGCATTGTGCAATCTGTGCTGCTTTCATTTTATACATGTGTGCATTTAGTCCGCAATGACCTGTTCTGAGGTGGAAAATTATGGTATACTGTTTCCTACTCAGTAAATTGTTTTGGGTCCTGTGGGTATTTCCTGTTTGTTCTCTCTATCCACTGTAGGACATGCTTTAATTGATAAACATACAGGCAATTGCTGCAAAATTTGTAGACAAGTGTTGAAAAATATTTGAGCAAGCACTGACATACAATTAGGTATATACTGCAAAATATGTGGATCCATTGAGAGAACATTAAGTATGGATATAGGGGACCTACTGAATTCTATCATCGATAGCCTCTGGATGATGACACTACAATTGATAAAGTGCCAATCTCCTAACTGCAGAAATTTGACATCAGATGATGATAGGATGAACGTCCAATATGGGACAGGATAAGTCACGTGGGAAGAGGGGGATTAAAGAGAAACCATTTTATAGCAAAAACAAAAGATCTGACAAGAGCAGACTCAATAATAAGCCAGGCAGCAGTTAGAGATCTAAAACAAACATGACAAAACCCAACATAGAATAAAGCAAAAATCTCTGAAATGGTATAAACCATAGAGGGAATAGAAAAGAAAAAAAGTCAGATATAGAAAGGCCCATTATCACGGGAGAATTTTTTGTAGATTCTATCCACCAGAAACATGGATACACATATACACAGATAGTGGGATTCCAGAATTACAGTTATGAGGAAAGATTAAGAAAAACCGGCCTACAGTGTCTAGAAGAGAGAAGAATTCGTGGTGACTTAATACAGGTTTATAAGATGATCAGAGGAATGGATAAATTAGACTATAACAAGTTTTTTTAAAATATAGCCACCCACAATAACAAGAGGGCATAGCTACAAGCTGACTAAAGAGAGGTCCAGATTAGATATTATGAAATATTTTTTTAGTCAGAGAGTGGTGTCTGCTTGGAATGCATTGCCAGGGGAGGTAGTGGAGGCAGGGACAGTTAATGCATTTAAGAATAAACTGGATGCGCATAGCTTTTAGAGCAAGGTGATGTAAATGTAACTGGTTGTATACAGACTCTGCAGGGTCTTCTAAACCAGTATAAAGATGTTAAGTTAAGTTAAGATGGCTCAGCTAACAAAATCACATCCAACGAAGGTGAAAGGGTCTATTAAAGACTAAGGAACAGAGTATAAAAAAACAACCCATGCGTTAGCAAGGGGAACATACTACAATAACTTCTGCTCAGAAGTAGAGGCACTGAACCCTGCTTCTGAGTTTGTAATCCAAGATGAACATATCCACCAAGAAAACATAAAATTCCTGACTGATGTCACATCAGTAATAGCAGCTCTAAAAATTGAAACTGTTGTACAATATTTTTCCCATTGCTGGGGTAGTCGTGGGGTTTTAAAGACTAAGAACTACAGGTCGCTTCCCCACTGCTGTCGCGTCGAGTGCTGACTATGTTTGTTTATTTCACCCCCAACAGAAAAACAACAAATGCATTAGCGGGGATTCGATCCGCTGCCCTCCTTGTCAGCAGGCAGGTATCGAAACCATTCAGCCACACGCTACTCATATTATAGCAGCTCTAAAACAACTTAAAGATGGAGATCTTGAGCAATTCCTGTATTCCCTCATCAGCTCTCAGCAGAACACCAAAGATCAGTCATTCAGTGGCTTGCCTTGGCTTTGTTCATTCTCAATCTCCCGCTACCAAACCCTGAAAGGGCTTAAGTAGCAGAATGTAGTCTAGAGAACGGAATGCGTTGTATCGCAGTTTACAGCCCGACTGCGATATTTGCACATTTCGGTCCAACACATCCGACTTCAGCAAGCATTTTTTGAGTACTGGGTTAGCCTTCCCTCCTCGATCCCTTCTCCTTAACCAGTCTGCCCTGCTGCAGCCTGTTATCCAGGATCACCGCGTGGAGGCGTAGAAGGGTCTTGGCAGCTCTGGTTCGCTAGCCCTGACGCTAGCAGTCACTTATGGGTCGCTGACCACTGCAGCTCATGCGCTGCTCAGCATCTTGATCCCATTCATTCAGTGAATTCCCACAAAGAGACCTGAGCATCATATATGAGGAGCATACAAGGTGGTCAAAGAACTGGTAACACCAAGACAAAGCAGGAACCTTATGATCCATGATAAAAACGGCAAGTGTCTCATTGAGGGAAATGACATACTGGCAAGATGGACAGAGTACTGTTCTCAGCTATATAACTATGAAGGGCGAAACAAACCTGAGAAAACATTCCCCTCAACACCAACAAATATAGAGGATAACCAACTGATAACAAAGGAAGAGGTAATTGCAGCGGTAAAGACATTGAGAAGAGGGAAGGCGGCCGGCGTGGACAATATGCCAGCAGAGCTCTTACAAGCAAGGTCATGCTTAGATTAATCCTCGACCGATTGAAACCCCAAGCAGAGAACATTATTGCCGAGGAGCAAGCAGGGTTCAGACAGGGAAGAAGCACTACAGAACAGATATTTAATTTAAGGCTGCTAAGCGAGAAATATCTAGAACAGCAGCAAACACTGTATCATGTGTTTGTGGATTTTAAGAAGGCGTTTCTTCTTCTTCTTCTTCTTCTTCTTCGTTCGTTCTCAATCTCCCACTACCAAACCCTGAAAGGGCTTAAGTAGCAGAATAGTCAAGAGAACGGAATGCGTTGTGTTGTAGTTTACAGCTTGGCTGCGATATTTGCACCTTTCGGTCCAACAGATCCGACTTCAGCAAGCATTTTTTGAGTACCGGGTTAGCATTCCCTCTTCGATTCCTTCTCCTTAGCCAGTCTGCCCTGCTGCAGCCTGTTATCCAGGATCACCGCGTGGAGGTGTAGAAGGGTCTTGGCAGCTATGGTTCGCTGGCCCTGACGCTAGCTGTCAGCTATGGGTCGCTGACCACTGCAGCATCTTGATCCCAAGAAGGCGTTTGATAGGGTATGGCATAAAGCGCTTTGGGCAACAATGAGGATGTATAATATCAACGGAAATATTATAACGGTCCTAGAACACCTGTATAACAAGGCGTCTAGCGCAGTTCTTGTGAATGGGAGGCGAGGAGACTGGTTTTGCACATCAGTTAGTGTGAGACAGGGGTGTACACTCTCTCCAACTCTTTTCAATATATTCCTTGAAGGAATTATGAGTGAGGCACTTGGAGGTCACATTGGTACTGTCAAGATAGGGGGCCGAACGATTACCAACCTTCGTTTTGCAGATGATATCAACGGGTTGGCGGGTTCAGAAGCAGAACTCCAGTAATGGGTCAGAAGGCTCGATGAAACAGCTCTTGACTATGGTATGGAGATAAACGCTGGAAAGACAAAATTAATGACCAACAACGCTACGGCCTTCAACAACAAGATAAAAGCTAACGGTCAGGAACTCGAAGTGGTTGACCGTTTTAAATATCTTGAATCAGGAAGAAAATGTGAGGGGCGTTCAAGTCAAACCAAGACTTTTTTTGGTAATGAAAAAATTTTTGTTTTCAAGTAGTCAAAATGCCATTTATTTTTCTACATAATCTCATGCAACATTTATGCACTAAAGTAATGCTGGAAAAGCTTCAGCGTAGAAAGATTTGTCAGTATTTCTGCACCAATCCAGGACAGTCTGTTTCACTTCGTTATCAGTGTTGAAATGCAGACCTCCCAGAAATTCTTTTTTGAGTCCAAAAAGGTGAAAATAGCTTGGAGCAAGGTCTGGGCTGTAAAGTGGATATGGCAATACCTCCCAGCCAAGTTACTGCAGATGGCACATACTGTAGTGAGTCATATGAGGTCAAGCATTATCTTGCAGGAGCAGGACGGGATCATCACTCACAGATGTACGGCCTTCTCTAAAACTTTTACAATTTACACCATTCAAATGTCTTACTGCCGCTGAGTGTTTCATCCCCGCATTGTCTTTTGTAAATTTCCGCAGGTTTCATGCGGTCTTTCACAAGAATCTTCATCACAACATGCTGTTCCCTGCAAGCACTAACAGTGTTTTCCGCTGTTTTTTATTTATCTATCACGTGACTGAACCATGGGAAGTGGGTCACCTAGCAGTAAGAGAATACAAGTGCCATTAGCTAATGAAAGTAATTTCCAGCACACTATAATCCATTCTAGTAAAACTAGAACAAAAAGTCCTGGTTTGATTTGAACACCCCTTGTATATTTCAAACAAAGACAAGAAGAAGAATGATGATGATTTAAAAAAAATGCAAAGCGTCTAATATTCTTAACAGTTAAGTTTCACCTTCTGATAAACACTCCTCTCTCCTTCAGACAAAACATCTAAAGGTGAGTCCAGCATCAGAAATTTGAGCTCTTCTATCAGCTGTCAAAATAATTAAAACATGAAAATCATATGGAACTCATTGTAGTAGCACAGTGAAGAATTTATAACTAATCAATAACTACACAAACTAAACTCATCCTCATAGGTGTCTCAGTCTCTATAGATGGCGTGACGCCCTGTAAGTTTTGTCCAGCTCTATCTCCTGTATTTGAAACTAAACTAGCCCACTTGATTAAACAGTATTTTTATAAAATATAATTAGTAATATCATCCTTTCTTTATCGCCTCACGGAGTCGCCATTGTTGCTGGTCCCATGGCAGATGACCCAAAGCATTTATGCTCTCTTATTTTGGTGACTTCTGTATCAGAATTAATTGGTGGTTTCTGTGGCATTTTTAATTGGTGGTTTCTGCGGCAGATTTAATTGGTTGCTTCTGCTCCAGATTTAATTGGTGGCTTCTGCTCCAGATTTAATTGGTGGCTTCTGTGGTAGATTTAATTAGTGGTTTCTGCGGCAGATTTAACATGTGGCTTCTGTGGTAGATTTAATTGGTTGCTTCTGCTGCAGATTTAATTGGTGGCTTCTGTGGCAGATTTAATCCGTGGCTTCTGTAGCAGATTTTATTGGTGGTTTCTGTAACAGATTTAATTGGTTGTTCCTGTGGCAGACTTAGATGTGGCTTCTGTGGCACATTTAACATGTGGCTTCTGTGGCACATTTAACATGTGGCTTCTGTGGCAGATTTAATTGGTTGGTGGCTTCTGTGGTAGATTTATTTGGTGGCTTCTGTTGCAGATTTAAGTCAGCTATTAAGTGATAAAAGAGGACAAGTGTGTTTCCCAATCACAGTGCATGTAGTCCAGTCCACCCTGATGTAAATTGGTACTTGATTATGTCAAAGATAGGGAATGCAAAGCAGCAAGGAAAGGAACCAGTCAGTTAACCTGACAAAAGCAGAGATATCATATAATAAATTTCCTTACACTTCATCCCCAACAACAGCAACAGCTATGGGATTACCTTTAGTGTTACATAGAGAAAGCATAGGTAAAAGATCGTGCTACCAGTAAGGACAGCTCACCTGTAAATCCAATTTACAGTCATTAAGAACAGTCTCAGCATTCTCACAAGATTTGTCCTCAAACCGAAGACTTATGTAAGTATTAATCTCCCTTTGGTTGACAGGATCAGGTGAACCATCACACTTCATGAATCGAGCCCACTTAGGAAATGTATGCATAAACAAAATATAATCAGACTATAAATATTTTTTTAATGTAGCAGATATTTTACAAAAGAACAATTTACATGAAATAAACATGAATCTACATTTAGCCTACAATTTATAAATGCATTACTGCCTTTTATTAACACTTGTTTTGACTTTTTCTGTTCACTTTTGCTGTAACCTGTCAGGGACGATGGTGACAGCATCAGACTTGTGTAGTGATATGTGATCACTTATGGTTTTAAATTTGGTTTGTTTTTAAGTTTGCTTGTATTTCAGGCATATCATTGGATGTCTCGAGTAACTAGCATCTGCAGGCAATGGCTTTACTGTCTCCGGAGAGGGTAGGCTACAGGAGTAAACCCAGACAGAAAATCCGGAGTGGTAGCAATTAAGGTGGATGGTTTCAAAATTGCGAACTCATTTTAGCAGCTCCTGCAGCTGAGCTTGTTCCACATTGTCATGCCTTGCATTCCTTTGGATTACACCAGTGAGGCCGAGAGGGAGATCCTGCAGTTTGGACAACCCAGGGTCTCCATATTCAGCGCTTAGGCTTGCACCCTGGAGAGGCTACTCCCAGGGCGCCACGCACATGGTCTACAGAGACTGAGATGCTTATGATGATATGGTTTAAAAGACCAATCCTGGCACAACAGGCCCTTCTACACATTGGTTGATTCAGGAGATAGACTGTTGCACATTCTGTGCTTTCGGGAAGTGTACTTTTTCTAAGCCTCAGAGATTATGCTCCGCTCAGCAATGTCAGCACCCAATGTGATGGGAGTGTCTCAGGCAAACAGTTCTGTGAAAGTTTTTCTAAGGAGTATAGCGCAGTGGTTAGTGAGCTGGCTTCACATCTTAGTGGTCCTGGGTTCATTCCCCATTTGAGGCGGACATATTTTTTCAGACAGCAATGGCTCCCAGATCGACCCAACTTTAAATGGGTACCGGTTCAGTCCGGTAAAAGTAAAAGTGGCGAGGGAGGTGATATGGCTACTGTCCTCATATAGCTGAGCCTTTGAAAGGTGAGATCGCTAACATCTCACACCCCTACGGCAGTTATGCTATGGATTACTTTACTTTACTACTTTAACAACAATATTGAAACTGTTCAGAGACACGGTTCGATGAGCCGTTGTAATGTTTCTTCTGCCTCCCTGGTGATCTCTCGTCTGTTCTGAGTTCACTGTACATCAACTGCTTTGGGAGTTATTTATCGGACATACAAACAACATGTCCAGTTCATCTGGTTTGGAATGTATTGATGCTTGAGTCCTGTTGAAAACTTCAGAGTTGGGCACTTTATCCTGCTAGCTGATTCTAAGCAGCCTGCAGAAACAGTTCATATGAAAAGAGTTGAGATTCATGTTGAGTTCATGCAGCTATCAATGGTGCCGGAATGTCTTGTTATGATCACTTACTTGATTGCTTGGTTACCCCTTCCTCAGCAGGGTTGCACCGTTGTGTGTCCTAACTTTGTCTCCAACAATCTATATCCTAGTGGGTAATAAGCTTTCCTTTTAATGTATCATGGATGTTGTAGTGGAGTTCAAGGGTTTCTGACCAACGCATTGGAGGTCTACTCCCCGGTCTTTTTCCACCTCAAAGGTAAAAGGTTGCTTTCAACGTGCATATGGCCTGCCCATCAATGTTTGTTTTCCATTGCATTTGTAAGTGTCCATGTTTCAGTCGTGTAGCACATTGCAGTGAGCACTGTGGAGCTGAAGAGAGAAGCGCGTAGAGTCTGATCCCAGCAACCTTCCAGGACTGTCTGGATGGATGAGAAGGCCACCCAGCCCGCATTGTTAGTTCTGGCTCTAAATTATTCTGCATGTATTCCTCAATGTCTTCTAAGTTTTTCCCATCGACGATGTCTGGGTCACAATGGACAAAACAGTTCAGCATGACTTTGCTCTTGGAAATATTCATTTCCAGCTCTGCTCTCTTTTCCTTTGTTGTGTATCTCTAACATGCAGTTGACTTCTGTGAGTGACTTTGTGATTATCACTATGTCATCCGCAAATCGAAGATGTTTGAGGCGTCTGTCATCAGCATTGATTCCAAAGTTTTCCCAGTTGAAATAACTGATTCCAAGCAAGTGGAGAAGACGTTCTGTGAGATAGGATCTCCCTGGCAGACCCCTTTTTGTATTGGAACCACAACTGGGCGCTGGAATAGATGGAAGGTGGTAGTGCAATTTGTGTCTCATTCTTAAAAAGTATTAATAGCGCATCAATCAGCGAAGAGAAGATTGAAGATGGTTATTCACCTTAATGAAAGCTGTAGCCACCTCAGACTGAACAGCTATCTAATATATACTCTACACATCTGCATTCTAAAGTTACTTACCCATTGCAAGCAATGACGGCGACATCATCAGATGGTTTTTGTCTTGATGATGTAACTTGCGCTGTATTTGAATTATAGTGAGGAAGAAGCTGTGGTGGTCATGAAACTCACTCTCTGGTCCTGAACTGCCTTGGGCCAGTGGCAAGACTTAAGTCAAGACGACTGGAAGTAATTTAGGATGCAGGCACTTTGGTCCCACCTCTTTGAGACCAGGGGTCGCTTGAAACCTGTGGGACTCGAACCCACACCGTTTCCGTTCATCGCTTTAAGAGGCGAGTGCCTTATTTCTCAACCACAGCACCCCTTCATCTGCATTATAATCTTGCTCATACCTTGTAATGAGATCTTCATTTGTTTTAGATGTGTAGTGGTAGTTGATTAGATTCCATTCTCTTAAGATGATACAAATATTTCATTTTCTGTCCATCTATGTATTCAGCATAGTAAAAGTTTCACATTTGAGGTAAAGGGTTCCTTCAGCACATTTAAGCACTGGTAAGGAATGAAGTGTTAGAGACTTCATTATACTAAAACATAGTTCCCTTCCTTGCTGCCTTTTCCTTCGTTAACTGTAGGTCAGGTACCAATTTATAGCTGGGTCAACTGGAGCATGATGGTTACAGGATTTCTTCTTCTTCTTCTTACGCAGTCAGACAGTAACCATTATTTTTTCGAAAAAAGCGGCGGTCATCCTGAGGCTGTCGACACTGCCATAGAGCTTGTCTTGCAGTTCCGCTGGTGATGGCCACATCTGCTCTCTCTGATCCTCGTATGTCGGGCAGTTCTGCAGCAGATGTTCAGAGGTCATTTTACCGGTACGGCACGGGCATTCGTCGGTACAACCTATCTTTAATTTGTTGAATAGGTGGTACCTCAGTCTATTGTGGCCAGTGCGAAGTCTGAAGACAACGACCTGCTCTCTTCTGTTCAACTGGTAATAGGCATCGTTTTTGGTGTAACCAGTACGTTCGGTTTCCCATTTGGTCATGTATCTGGCTTTGATAAGCCGTTTTGACTCTTCGTACGTCATACTAGTATCTGTTTGTGGTAGTCTTGCACCTTCTTTTGCCAGTTTGTCTGCCTCCTCGTTGCCTTGGATGTTGCAGTGTGATGGGACCCACTGTACCACTACCCTTTTTGGTGCGGACTGCTGGCACAGTTGGCAGAGTGCTGCTCTTAAGTCATTAAGATCAGTGTTTTCCTGGCTTTTTAGCGCTGTGACTACGGTGAGAGCATCTGTAAGCAGGACTATATGGCTTTCATTTTCTTTGTGTATCACCATTTCTTCCACTGCCGCCCTCAGTGCCTCTGCCTCCGCTCTGAAATTGCTTGTGTACTTACCAGTAGCGAATGACAGTGTTATTTTTCTGCCATTTGGTAGGTTCAGGAATGCTCCTGCCCCTCCGTTCTGTGTAGTGTTTGTTACAGAACCATCGGTGTATGCATGGGTCCAGTCCATGCTTGGGTAGCTTTTCGATATAAAGCTTAGGGTAGTATCTCTCCTTTCTTTTTCAGTCTGGCAGTTTTTGTTTCCAATACCTGGTATATTTTCTACCACCTCTGGAAATATATCCTGCCTCCAGGTAGGTTTTCGTACAGTAGTGATGGGTTTTGGTGTTGTTAGTGCGTTTATGGGATCTTCGTGCATCTTTGCTTTGGCTATTTCTGCAAAGTTTCTCCGCTTTAGTTTCCCATTTCCCAAATTGTTTAGTCTCTGGTGCATTGGATGGTCAGTCAGTCTTCTGAGTTTCTCTGTCTGCAGCTGGGCTCTGCAGTCTCTTCTATCGATCATGGATTGCAGTTTTGTAATCTTTTCAAGTTCTACAATTGGCGTTGACTTTATGCCTCCTGTTATAACTCTCATGGCTTGGTTTTGAAGTTTGCTAACTTTATCGAAGCTCGCCTTTGCTGCTGTTGTCCATGCCGCAATGCCATACTCGAGAACTGGTCTCACTCTTCCAGTGTACAGTTTCTTTAGTATGCTTTCGTCTGCTCCCCAGCTTATGCCAGCAAGTTTCCTCATGATTGCTATTCTTTCTCTGGCTCTCATTCGGCTTCTCTCGATCTGACTTTTCCATGTCATGCGCCGATCAAATGTGACTCCCAGATAGTTTGGGTTGTCGTTTGGCTGCAGGAATTTGCCATTTAGACTTAATTTGGTGTTTTGGGGTTTGATTGAAAGGGTATCAGGATTTAAACCCCATGCTTTTTGTCGTGAAAAGTGAGTACTCTACCATTACACTTATCAGACGCTACTATTTCACGTTTATAATTTAGCAATTTACATTAAAATTCCAATGAACAATTTGAAAAACCAGCAGCGGTCAACGACCCATAGCTGACTGCTAGCGTCAGGGCCAGCAAACCAGAGCTGCCAAGACCCTTCTGAACCTCCATGCTGTGATCCTGGATAACAGACTACAACAAAGCAGACTGGCTAAAGAGAAGAGATTGAAGAAGGAAGGCTAACCCGGTACTCAAAAAATGCCCACTAAAGTCGGATGTGTTGGACTGAAAGGTGCAAATATCACAGACAAGCTGTAAACTATGACACAACGCTCCGTTCTCTGGACTGCATTCTCCTACTTAAAGCCAGCTTCAGGGCTTGGTAGCGAGAGTTTGAGAATGAATGAAGCCAAGCCAGAAACCAACAGCGTTTAAGCCTGTACAGATTGTCAAAGTGGATTCTAAGAAGGTCTTTATGTGTGGCAGAGATGAGAACAGAACAAATACCACACAGAGCATAGCATGCCGTAGGAGGCAACTAACAGTCATTAAGGGTAAAAGACACTCCAACTAATAGCATTGTACATATCATTCACACAGGCCAAAAGTCTGCTTAGTATGGAGCAATCTTCTGTGTTTCAAGAAAAACTCTAAAAACAATGCCTCGCATGTGATATGAAAGTAAAGATTATCTCATTTTGGGGGATTAGTAGAAGATAAAGATGCCACTAAAGACCAGATAAAACAAGCACAGATAACTAGAATGACTTTAAATAGATAAGACAGAAATACAGTAAACAGATAAAACAACTAGAAATACTGTAAACAGATAAGACAACTAGAAATATTGTAAACAGAAAAGACAACTAGAAATACTGTAAACAGATAAGACAACTAGAATTACTTTAAACAGATAAGACAACTAGAAATACTTTAAACAGATAAGACAGTTAAAAATACTGTAAACAGATAAGACAACTAGAAATACTGTAAACAGATAAGACAACTAGAAATATTGTATACAAATACATACCATAAACTACTAATAAAGAGTGATGTAAGATTGATTGATAATCTTGATATCTATTCATGTTACCTTTGCTTGCAATATCTTGCCCTCATGAGATTCTTTCATCAGTTGCATGTTTTTATCCCAAATGGTTTGTAGTTCTGCCATCTCCTGAATTCGTTGTTCTCGCTCCTATAAAAACACAACATTGTTCATACAAGAAATGTAAGTTCAGACTAACTGAACATCATTCATACTTGCACAATCTAAGCAACTAGTAGAACCAACCATGTCTTTGATTAGAAGCCACATGAGTAAAAAGAGTGGGAAAGAACTTGCTGATGAATGGTATAAAGGAAGCTCAATTTCAGCTACGCTAATGAGACCATAAAGGTCTGCTGTGGGCAGCAGTTGCAGTCGTAATTGCTTTGCCTTAATTAAAGCATGGAGACCCCACTCTAAGAGACCTCATTGCAGAAAGTACTTCACATAATTTTTTAATGTTGTTTCTGTGCAAATTTGTAGAGGTTGCTAGCACCAAATATAGTCTTTCTTAATTCTATCATTCAATTGTATTTAATTCTGGAGTTGTTGTTGAATACCCACAATTAGTATGTTTACTTTTTTGTGTGCCTTGAAAAGGTCGCAAGGTGGCAGGTTGCAGTAGCTTTCCTCACATCCTGAGCATACTGAAGAAGGTGGACGGGGGTGGTTGTATTTTACTTGACTTCATCTGTGTGTCGCTCACTACTACAGGGATTACATCAATTCCTCACCTCATTATCCATTGCTATGAAACCAGTTTCCAGGGAGAACTGTGTGGAAGTGAGGTCTCAGGTGGGGGTCTTGGTTGGTATATTTTGCTTGACCCTTAATAACATTGTCCGATCAATACGTTTTATCTGATCGTTAGTCTCGTTTTCACTAAACAGAGAGTGAAAAGGCGGGATGGTATTGATAATGATTGTAAAATCCCTGCTAAGCCCATGTTTAGTAAATTCACACTCCCTCTGTGTTGCTGTTTTTATTGATCCAGTGGTGACACTTGGACTCCAGACCTTCTGTCCAGTGGAGACGCTTGGACTTCAGACCGTCTGTCCAGTGGTGACACTTGGACCAGACCTTCTGTCCAGTGGTGATACTTGGACTTCAGACCTTGTCCAGTGGTGACACTTGGACTTCAGACCTTCTGTCCAGTGGTGATACTTGGACTCCAGACCATCTGTCCAGTGGTGACACTTGGACTCCAGACCTTCTGTCCAGTGGTGACACTTGGACTCCAGACCTTCTGTCCAGTGGTGATACTTGGACTCTAGACCTTGTGCTCTTTATCAAGTTCATTTACACCTAAAAAATTTTTGTATTATAAATTAGGTATATATATATATATATATATATATATATATATATATATATATATATATATATATATATATATATATATATATATATATATATATATATATATGTATATATGTATATATATGTTGATCATGTTTGATCCTACTTACTCAAGCTCAATTTTGATGATGTTTCATTGGAAGTGGGTTACAGTGGCTCTTCTTATATCCCAAAGCATACTTGCGAAGGTGGATTAGGGGTCCTGTAGACTGTAGTGCAATGTGATACTCCACAGTAAATTCAAAACATGGGGATTACAATGTCAATCTACACCTTGTTAGACAGACTGCTGTGATGCAGTCTGTTTCCGGGGAACTCCTTCTTCTAGCACGGCAGGGTTCACGAAGGAGACTGTTTTTTTTCTGGTTTTTGTCCGTTCCCCCACAGCTTTTCGAGCATGGTCACTTCCCTGGGCCAGACTGTCTCTCTGCATAAGTAGAGCAGACCTACAGGATATGTTCCTATGTTCGCTTAGGTGTGTCTCTAAGACCCATTCTGTGGCGGTGGACCTCGAGTCTAGAATGTCCTGTTCTGAGTCTGAAGATCTTTGTCTACCCATCTCTGCGAAGTTTGTCTATGATGTCATTTTTGTGGCTTGTATTCTTTGTGCTGATTTCTCCATTTCACCCTCATGGATCATTTAATGAGTGTTTTTGCTTCTTTATAGCTCCATGGATGACGAGTCTGCGTGCCGTCACTTCCAGCTTTTGTGAGCTCATCTGCCTTCTCATTTTCAAGGATCCTACAGTGGGCCGGAATCCACTGAAATACTAGATATGTTTTTTGGGGACAGCAACCCAATGTTATATCTTATTTCATGTGATAGTCTATTTAGTTTGGAGATTGAGATAGCTTAGAGTCTGTTAGAATGACCATTTTTCTTGTAGTTGTGTTTTGGGTGATAAGAATCTATGTTTCTGCATGTACAGCTGTTGCTTCAGTTGTGAAATTGGTACAGGTCTCTACAACTGGTATGGAGTGATTTTCTATGTCACCGTTGGAGTGTGTGATGTAGATTCCACTAAGTCCCCTTTTTTCACTCTCCGTGATCAATTCATCTATGAACTAAGGTAGGAACTAGTGCCTGGACACCACTTACCTTATGCCACCTGTTTTTCATATGAGAATCTATCTTGTTTATTACTTGAGATGGCTTGGAGTACACTATTGGAATCTGTTAGAATGACCATTTTTCTTGTAGTTTTTTGTGTGTGCATTTGCCTTATTTATCTATTTCCCAAGGCGGTGTGCGTTGCACTACGGTTTTTATTTTGCCCCTGTTGGCCCAGTGCATTCGACTTCGGCATGCATTTTATGTAAGGGTCTGCTTTCCCGGGGTAACAACCGGTGCTGTGATGGGGATCGAACCCAGCACGTTCGGATTGTGAGCCATGTCACTTAACCACTAGACTACATGTTAGAATGACCATTTTTCTTGTAATGTTTCCAGAAGCACGAATAGGGACATGAGGTATGGTATTGATCAGTATGTTTCTTCTGAATCTTTGTTTCCATATATATATATTGTATGCCAACACAACCATGATAACCCCTGGCAGAAGCTGCATTACACTACCAGACACAAGATCACTAAATCTATTTTCGTTCGACCACTATAAGGAGATGACACATTGAAAAAGGAATGAGCAGAACACAAGACAACAACAATAAAAATGTAGGAAGTCATGAATGAGATGATCTAGGAATGATTTGTGTGGCTGAAGAGAAGAATGGACAAAGGCATACAGCCATCAATAGATTTCAAAACTTGACCAGGAAATAAAATATTTAGGTGTTGAAAGAGTTTATAACTGTGGCAAGGATTGATAAAGTACTTTTAAAAGTTCTAATCAATGGACCAAAGAACAAAATAGAAAAGCTTGTCCTCAATATTCAAGATTGAGCAGGAAATATCCAGGAGACAGAAAAGCAAAGAGATGTTGATTCCTTAATTGATATTTCATGTGACAGATATACTGTCATACGACATATTTCCTGTTGCTGGGGTAGCCTAAGAGTTTTGAAGTCTGAGGACTACAGACCGCTTTGCCACTGCTGTCGCCACGTCGTGTGGTGGCTATGTTTGTTTATTTCACCCCTAACAGAAAAACAACATATGCCATACCAGGAATTTGAGCCGCTGCCCTCCTTGTCAGCAGGCAGGTCTCAAAACCATCCAGCCATGCATTCCTCTTGATAAAGATGAGAGTTATCACTTTCTAATAACTAAGCCAGACGGTGTACATACTCTCTAAATTTCAGAATGAACACTATTCCAGATAAATATGACGCATTGTATTGCCACATCAAATAGTTTGATAAAAAATGCTTTAGAAATGTGTTGAAGTATTTCAATATCACTATCCAAAATACAGCAGTAGTCTAGGATTGACTTAGAGTTATAGTTATTTGAATAGTCCTCTACAAATCTGCTGCCCATTGCTTCATAGACTCCCACACCCTCCAAAAACAGTATACAAATATTATTATTTATATTTACAGGTATCGTTTATTCATTGTATGAAATTTTCACTGTTGTATAACATTTGGATAGTCTGTTGTCTGACGTACTCGTTCTACTTATCTGTAGTTTACATGCATGATATAGTTGGAAACTTTGTACATTTTTTTATCCACCCTGGGCAGAAACTAAAATCATTCTGACTCACTCCTGGCCACATTTAAAAATTGAAATACTTAACATTTAAAATTTGTTAAATCAGAAATTCATGAAACCTTTCACCTAGTTTCATATTTTTGCTCCAAAATCTTTCTTTCTGAATCCTTAATAATACTAATTCAATTATGTTTATTATTTTTGTTTAAACTACAACAAAATGATAATAGACAAGACCAAATGATAATTTATGGCAATTTGTACCCAACAAAAAGTTATCTTCTAAAAATGTCAAGAAACAAATCAAATGACGCCAACAATTGTTCTGCAAATATGTGGGAATATTAAAAACAAATTTATATGCTGAAATAAAGCGAACATAAAAACTAACCACTACAATATGTCGCTGTAATAGAAAATATATTATCATCCCATTCAATAAACAATAGTAACACCTCTTTTTCTTGAATGGCAATTAAAATAGCTTGTTCCATTGCATTGTTCCTCTTTACTTCAAAATCACAGACCGTTATTCGGCTTCGCCCTGGGTCTTCAAAAATGAAAAACAAGTAAGACAGAACACTTTATGATGAAAGTACATATGTAAATATGTATGTAGATTTGTATGTATGTATGTATATGCATGTATATGTAATGTATGTATGTAAGTAAATAAGTAAGTAGCCTCTTTTCTATCACGTCTGACTATAGGATAATGCGACCTTGGATTAGCAACTCTCTTCTAAGTTGTTTTTTTAAATTTCCTTTTCCTTGCGACGTTGTTCACTTCTGTGTATTGTATGAGCTTATTTTCAGTCTGAGGTGGCTCAGGTTGCATTTGGATCAGTCTGTCACAGCGTACGAAGAAGAAGAAGAAGAAGAAGGATCAGTCTGCAGCTATGTCTTCCCAAGATGTCAGATCCATATTCAGTGCCATCATCCTGGAGGTCAGGGGCGACCGACCCCAACCAGGCACGTCCACCGGAGGCGGATAGTGGAGCGACCGATCCCAACCAGACACGTCCATAGGTGGCGGATAGTGGGGCGACCTACCCCAACCAGGCACGCCCACAGGTGGCGAATAGTGAGGCGACCGACCCCAATCAGGCACGTCCACAGGTGGCGGATAGTGGAACGACCTCCAGATATGGCACATCCACAGGTGGCGGATAGTGGAACGACCTCCAGATATGGCACGTTCACAGGTGGCGGATAGTGGAACGACCTCCAGATATGGAGCGTCAGCTGCGATATAAGCCAGGTATAATAACTGGACGAATAAGCAGTCGTGGACCAACCGGTGGTGTATTCCAGCAGGATGGGGTGGGACAACAGGTGGTACTGCTTTCCCCACTGAAATATCCCATGTGTTCTATGACGGGTACACCAAGCGGGTAAGAGCCGCTATATGCTCTAGCCACAGGAAGGAAACGACGGTAGACAAACCAACCTACTGTCTTGCAGGTACCATCGAGAGATGGAAAGGCTATGGGAGACAACACAAAATAGAAAACTCAACCCGACATGCCGAAGACGGAGTGTGTTAGCTTCGGCACAGGAACCGGGATAAATCGGGGCACACACGCATCAACAGGATATGGTCATGCGACAGTCTACCCTATCGTCATGGTGTCGCTCTCATTTTTAATATAAACCCAATCCAGATACTTTTCTAGCACACCACATTTGAAAGAAAAGTACAAAAAATCAGATCCCTTATCAAAATTAATGCCCGTTGCTTCTTTCAGGGCACAGGCCATTCTTCATCATGCTTTTTCTTGTTATGTGTACACATGAAACCCAGTTCTCTGGATACAGGTTGCTGTGGTGAAGAGTTCTTCAATGCTTGCAAACAGATTTATGTGGATATTCATCTTCGTGGGTCAGTGGTCAGTACGCAATTGACTAAGTATATAGCAGTCTTGCAGGATATGTTCAGATATCTGTGCTGACTGACCGCACATACGCATCGACGATGGAATCAATTTTAGCTGGTGTAAGTGGCTATGTCCCATTCTAAAGCGGAACAGGATCACTTGTTCTGCTCGATCAAGACACTGTTAGTTGTCTCCCGTTTGGTCAACTTTCCTAATGGCTTGGAAAAGTGTCTTCTTTTCTTGGAAGGTTATTGTTTGTTCATTTTGTTCTCGTCTTGCTCCCTTCTTTGCCAACCTATCTGCTGTCTCATTTCCTGGTATGCCATAGTGTTATGGTATCCACTGTAGCACTACCCTTCTCTTGACTTTTAGTTTGCCCAAGGCTTTCATTAGCTCTGGCAGTTTATCACTCTTGAGGGCTTGCAGAACTGACATTGCATCTGTAAGGAATACACCTGATGGCATTGGCTTGTTGTGCTGCTATTCATTTCTGCAGCAAAAATGAGTGCTGCACAGGACATTGATAACAACCCTCCAGCAAGTTTAGTATTGAGCTGCCCTATGTGTCCTCTCTTCAGCTGAGATCCAGTTAATTTTTACAGTCTCTTCTCCAGGAGCTCTAGGTCTATCCCTCTTATCCTGTGGATTCCACATCAGGGTCTGTCTGGCCACATTTGATGGTGATTTTCAAAGCGTTTGACCTATCCAACCCCATTTCCTTAGGCTGATCTTTCACTCTACTGGTCATTGTTGTTCGCATAGGTCTTCATTCCTCATCATGTCTTGCCAGCATATACCAATTATCATCAATAGACACTTATTCACAAACGAATGAAACTATTCTAGAATTTCTTTGAAAAAGATCATTTCTAAAAAACAGTTTTACTAGTTTTAAAAGTAAGCTTACTTTGACTGTAACATATTCAAATAATAACTGTAATAACTAACTTGAAATAATCTTGTATGCATAATGAAAAACTTACCACAAGAGGATCCAGCAGTTGAGGGGTTTCTTGTTTCTGTATTTTGGTTTATGTTACCTGGAAACATATTGACATTAAAACTAGACGCATTAGAGAGATAATACATTAATACTTCTTCTACTTCCTTTGTTCTCAATCTCCAGCTACTAAGCCCTGAAAAAAGCTTTGCAAGTAGCAGGATGTTTTCTGGAGAATTGAGTACGTTGTGCCATAGTTTACAGCTTGACTGCGATATTTGCATCTTTTGGTCCAACACATCCGACTTCAGCAGGCATTTTTGACTACGAGGTTAGCCTCCACTCTTTGATCCCTTCTACTTAGTTAGCCTGCTTTATTGCAGCCTGTTATCCAGGATCACCTCGTGGAGGTGTAGAAGGGTCTTGGCAACTCTAGTTCGCTGGCCCTGATGTTAGCAGTCAGCTATGGGTCACTGACTGCTGCAGCTCATGCGCTGCTTAGCATCTTGTTCCTAAATCTATACAAAATGTGAGCATTTAAATTATGGTAGAATGTTTAAACAAAGAGATGCTTTCATATAATCATACAACGAACCTCGTCATCTAGAACGACGAGTGATCATTCAATCTGAGTGTAACAAACCAACAGGAGCGTACTTTATTTGGAACGGAGCATATTTGTTCTTTTGATAGCCCCCCACAGGCTCACTTCAAATAATTGTAAAGTTATATAAGTTAAAGATCACAGGACAAATATCCTGAGTGATCTGTCCTGATCAGACTCATCTCTGGACAAACATCATGACCTTTTAGTATGCCATTACAAATCAAGTGAATGTAATCATTTGACTGAGTTCAAGAGTGTGTGTCTCACTGCAAAGTTACAGAAGTTTATGTATACTAAAGCCTATCCACTGTAAGAGGGTATTAGACATACAGTTAGATATCACAATCCATCTGAGCACGTAAGGCGTTGTCATCATATGGCCGAAGACCACACCGAACTGTTGCTGTGGAATTTACATATAGAATATGTCGGGGAAAAAAGGGGACTGTGTGGCCATAACAACAGGTCTTGGTTATGTGGTTAGCAGAGCAGTTTAGATGGCACCTAGCAGTCTGCGGGTCTACCTTTCTCTAATCTACACTTCCACCAGTCTCAAAAATAAACGATTGTATATTCCAGGGGCTAACAGATGCTGGGATTGACCTGACAAGTCCCCAGTGAATTTTCACCTGCCAAAAAAATATGAAACAAAGGAGGTCGCATCTCCCCATGACGTCTAATGACATAAGTGGACTGAAGATAGATAGATAGATAGTTAGGGAACATATGAGGATGTGGACGGGAGATGGTAAACATTTTCATGCCCTAAATAGAGGATACCTCAAAAGAGAAATAATTAAGAAAACTAAGATGACTATACCACACCACCTATGCAGTAGTTTTTACTTATAGGTATGAGTTGTGAATAATGACAACAGCCCAGAAAAGCCAAGCTCCAAGTGCCAGAAATGAGATATTTAAGGAAGGTGGTCCAAGTAAAGTGTAGAGACTAGGTCCGTGATCAAACAATGCAACAAGATCTCTATGCCCAGCCCTTGCAGACTTTAGTGGAGCAATCTCAACTTTGATGGTTTGGTCATGTCTGCAGAATGAAAGTAGATTGGCTATCATGGCAGTCACAAGAAGCAAAGAGCCAAGGATACAGGTTCTAAAGTTGACTGGGATGACAACATAAGATGGTCTATAAGAGACCATTATTAGACTGAAACAAAGGGCACAGCAAGGGCCAGTGGTTAAGTGACACGGCTAACAATCCGAAGGTGCTGGGTTCGCTCTCCATTACAGCACCGGCCGTTACCCTGAGGAAGGAAACCCTTCAAAAATGCAGGAGGAAGCAGACCCTTACATAAAATGCATGTCGAAATTAGATGCACCGGACCGACAGGCGCAAAATAAAAACTGTGCAATGCACACTGCCTTGGGGAATAGGGAAATAAGCCAAATGCAAACCAAAAAAATAAAAATTTAACCATGCCAAGAAAAAGACATCAGATAGAATGGTCTGGCATTCTTTCTAGAAAACCTCTACACATCAGGTTAGAAGATAAGTGACTAAGTAAGTAAGGCAGAAGACGCCACAACCCAGGGTATAAGAGGAGCAATTAAGGTAGAAGAATCTGGACCACTGGGTAGAAGAAGAACAATCAAATAAATAAGGTAGAAGGCTCCACAAACCAGGTTTGAAGTGCAGCTACAAAGTAAGTAGAGTATTATAGGTTATTTTCCTAATTTTGCTTCTTATGAAGCATAAGGCACCCACTGTAGAAGATACTGCTTCTAAGCCCTTTGATCACTCTTGCAGCAGTGGTCTCTGTTGTAATTTGTTTTTGATGATAATGATGATGATGATGCTAGCCCGATGCATAACCCATGTTAGTCCCCTTTTATCACATGTACACTCTGTGGTACAATTCTTAAGTAAGGGGCCTTAGGTATTACAGATGCGAAATATAGGTTATGCTAGGTCATAAAGCTAACATCACATATAGCTATTTCTTCCCTAAAAAAATGCTAGGTCTAATGTTAAAGCAAGGGGTGAATCAGTTCAGTTCTAGTGTCCTCTCTATATCGGAGGTCGGCTGCAATGTTTCTCATGTGCACTCTTGTCATAATGGTGCAATCTGACTGGTTTTTTTTCCTAGTCCATCTCCTGATGTTATCTGACTACTTATAATATTGTGTGTCTCTTGGACGCCTGCCTTCCATCCTGCCCTCAATTAGGGTGTCCAACAAGGAGGTATTGTCTTGTAAGGCCAAAATATTTGCATCAATGGTTTCTTGTCATGTTTCACAAATATCATAGTCTTTGCTTACTTCATGTTTATGTCTAATCCAAACTCTTGACTTATTTTGCATGTTGCTTACACAAGCTCCTGCAATTCTTGCTCACTTTTTGCCAATCAAAACTGTGTCATCTAAGGTTATTCATTGTCACTCTTCCAATGACAAGACCTGGCATTTTTGCTATCTGTTTGAATATTTTTTCTATGTAGATATTAAAGCAACAAGAGGATAATACAAATCTTTTGTTTTCTGCCGAAGATGAATGTATCCGACCGAAAGGTGCAAATATTGCAGTCCAAGCTGTAAACTAGCGACACAACGCAATCCATTCTCCGGACTACATCCTGCTACTTGCAAAGCCCTGTTCAGGGCTTGGTAGCAGGAGATTGAAAATTAACGCAGAAGAACACATCCTTGTCTCACAACATCAAAACTTCACACACTGCCAAAGTTTGAGACTATCTCCAATAAACTATTACAAAAAACACAAAAAATTAAAAACTAATTTTTTTTTAATTTGTGCATGTCAGAGGCACTAAATAAGCAAATAAACTGACCTTCAGTTGACTTTCTATTCCCTGTTTCTCTTTTATTCCTTCCTTTACTTGCCTTGCGCATTTTTCCCTCTGTGACCTGAATGATTTTGTACATGTTAACAAGTTTATGAATACTTGATGTAAGTAAAGCATATTTACCAGCTAAAGGCATTTTACGTAATCAAGCAAAAAAAAAGGTAACACAATGGGCATTCACATTTACTTTAGTTGTTGTTGAATGTTCACAATGAATATGATTTATCTTTTGTGACCCTTAAAAAGGCTGTTAGGCGGGTTGCAGTAGCTTTCCTCAGATGCCGAGTGTGCTGATGGAAGGTGCACCGGAGTTGAAGATCCTTAGCTTGGTATGCCTTTCGATCATTTTAGAGTTCCATGTGGTTTCAACATGACAAAGGTTACGCTTGCTTTTTGTATTCTGTTATTTACATCCTTATCTGTATCACATGTCTTGTTTATGATGTTTCCTAGGTATGTGAAGCTCTCGACCTCATCCAACATTATTACTTTGCTTGATAGGTACTGTGTTGTTGGTCACATTTAATTTTACAAATATCTTTACTATAGATGGTTCTTTAGACCTATCTGCTGGGAGAAGAAGAAGAAGAAGAAAAAAAAAGAAATATACACATGTGAAGAAAACATTTCACAGATTTCAACAATATCAATTTTTAAAATATTAAGCTCAATTACAGAACACACCTGAGAAAGGAGCCAGACCTCCTAGCAGGTACGTCAGCTTGGTAGTGTATAACTGAATGGTTTCTATATCTAGAGGTTAGCTGTAAATGCTAAATAAACAGCTGTGAATCAGAAACAGTGGCCTGGATAGAGGCAACCCATCCATCATGCAATAGACACAACAGGGCAATCACCTGTTTGTCAATCCACCCGGTTACAAGTCAACAAAGGAAGAAAACCGGACAGACCTTAAAGATGACAACTGGTGCGAAAAACATAAATTGAATGGTCTGTATTATAACAAAAACTTTAAACATGGTTTAATCATTAACGTGACTCCTAGATACGTGGATGATGCAGTTTTTATGGCAAAAAGTGAGCAAGAATTGCAGGAGTTTGTGACAACAATTTACAAAATAAGTCAAGAATTTGGATTAGACATACATAAACATAAGGAAAACAAAGACTATGATACTTAGGGAAAATGACAAGAAACCATGTATGCAGATAAAAGTAAAAGATCAACTACTGGAACAGGTACAGTTTCTCTTATCTGGGACATATAATAACGGAAGATGGCAGCTGTGAAAAAGAAATAAGAAAGAGAATAGGTATGGCCAAGGTAGTGTTCAGCAACATTTAAAACATTACAGATATCAAAACGGATAAGCCATAAATTGAAAATGAGAATTGTATACTTGTTACTACTTTATGGTGAGAAACATGGACACTGAATATCAAGTTGGAAAAAAGTATTGAAGCCTTCGAAATGTGGCTATTTGGAAGATTGGGTGGCATTTCTTGGAAAGAGAAGAAAACAAATGTGGAAGTATTGAAAACATTTTAGGGGGGTGGGGGGGGGGAGGGGGAGGGAAAGATAAATAAATGCCTGAAATCAGGGTTAGACACATTTTTATTTATTTATAATTTTTGTAATAGTAATAACTTAACTTAACGTCTTTATACTGGTTTAGAAGACTGCAGAGTCTGGAATCCCACTATCAGCTTTGTCGCTCTTTTTTGTTTTCTTTCCATCAAGTTTATATCCCCTCTATGATAAGGACTTCACACCTGTACACAGTACTCCAAGCTAGGTCTAAAAAATGCTTTATACAGTTTGACTATCACTTCCTTGCTCCTATGTTTAATATTTCTTTTTATCATACCTAACATTGCATTTGCCATTTTCACTGCAACCTGAACTTGCTTACTCACCTTACCTGTATGCTCTTTTATAACGTCTAGGTCCCTTTCCTTATCTATCTTTCTAATATTGTTCACGCCCATTCTGTAATTATGTTCCATATTGGATCTACCCATGTGGATGACTGTACATTTATCTACATTCTACATTAAACTCCATTTGCCAGCTTACAGACCATTCTTGAATTTTATCTAAATCCGACCTCAATATATCCACTTCTGCTTTAGATGAGACACTACTGCATAGTTTTGTGTCATCAGTAAATTTTGAAATCATGGATCCCATATCAATGTCCAAATTGTTTATATATGTCAAGAACAAAATTGGTCCCAAACCAAGCCTTGTGACACTCCCCTTTTCACTTTACACCACTCAGAGTACTCCTTATTTATGCCCACCTTTTGCCTTATTCCTGTAAACCAATTTTCAATACATTTGGCAACTTCCCCAGACTATGCTCGTTAAACTCACCGGTCTATAATTTGCTGGATCTTCTTCTTCTGCGTACGCAGTCAGACAGTAACCATTATTTTTTCGAAAAAAGCGGCGGTCATCCTGAGGCTGTCGCCACTGCCATAGAGCTTGTCTTGCAGTTCCACTGGTAATGGCCACATCTGCTCTCTCTGATCCTCGTATGTCGGGCAGTTCTGCAGCAGATGTTCAGCGGTCATTTTACCAGTACCGCATGGGCATTCGTCGGTACACCCTATCTTCAATTTGTTGAATAGGTGGTACCTCAGTCTATTGTGGCCAGTGCGAAGTCTGAAGACAACGACCTGCTCTCTTCGGTTCAACTGGTAACAGGCATCGTTTTTGGATTTGCTGGATCTGATTCGTTGCCCTTTTAGAATAAGGATATCACTCCTGCATCTTTCCAATCCCGTGGAACAATCCCTTTTGCAAGTGATTTAGAACATAATATAGTCAATGGTTTTGCTAGTTGGTCTCTAATTTCAAACAGCAATTTTGGATGAATACCATCTTGACCTGGACATTTATCCACTTTCAGCCCCTCCAATTTTTTACAAACCATTTCCTCTGTAATACAGATTGATCTTAATCCCGCTGTATCCATGTCTCTTTGAAAGAAATTTATAGGCTCTAGGATCTTGGAGCAGTCCTCTTTTGTGTAGACTGTGCCAAAGTACTGATTCTCACTTATTATTTTACCTGAACTGTCTATGAGAGGACCTACTTTGTCTTTTTGTTCTTTGTTTATTTCTAACATAAGAAAAGAAGCTTTTACTATCAGTCTTGATCCTCTGGGAAAGTGGGTTTTTTTCGAAGTCTTTTTTTGCTGTTTTATTCGCTTTCTGAGCTATGTTCTGCTTTTCCAAATATTTTAAATATGTTTCTTTTGATTTACCTGCCTCTATATATTTTGTCTATGCTTTATTTTTAGTTCTTCTACATTTAACTTCAAATCTAGTGATCCACTTTTTACGCTTGGGGTTTACCTCCCTACATGGAACACAATACACATAACTCACTTTTAGCTTTTCTAGAACTATTTTAAAACTGTCCCACTCTTGTTAAGTTGTTCAACATCTGTCCTTCCTACAATATCTTTCCAGATTATGTGGCTCGCTGCCTCTTTCCTCTTCTTAACATCTGCCTTAGAGCAGTCATATGTTCGCGTGTTTATGTTTACTTCTTTCCCTGCAATAAGATCCCAACGGATGATTTGATGGTCCCTTGAGCCACCACAGTTCCCCAACGGTAACGTTTTCAATCATATTTTCCTCTGTACTGTAGTATTTTTAACTAGTAGTAAAAACGGAGATATGGACATCTCCATACTCAACTCTTTACACGTAAGCCAGAAAGATATTCTACTTGTTTTAATAGAACATTAAACACTTTCAAACCTGTGACAGGAAAACTGTAAAACTTGAATGACCACGTAAAGCTCTTTCAAATGTCGCGGGACTTTTATAACGACGTCTTTTCTCACAATGCGGCGATCAAAGCTTCCCCGTTGCGAATAGCAACCTGACGCCAATGGAGTGCATCGATTATTTAGACAGGAGCTATTATTTCTAGGTGAGCCCATTCAGAGATGCCAGATTGGGCTACTGATGTTTTGAACAATCAATCAATCAATCAAAGCCCGTCGCTCCTCTCGGTGCATATACAATTGGTAACATCTCGTCAGAATACATATACGGTCCTGTGCTGTATTTCTGTCTCTCTCCAGGTGTAATCATTTAATCTTAGTTACTCCGTGATGTACTTCTTGATATTCAGAAGGGCAGTTCGTAGTGAAGCTTCATTGCGGCTTAAACTGCCTTGCATCATTCTTCTTATTTCTAAAGAAGGTCTTAACTTATCATCGTTATACTGGTTTAGAAGACTATACAGAATCAGTATTCAACCAGTTTCTTGGTCATATCAGGTCAGGTCATCCGTAACCAGTGAGGTCGTTGGGGTACACATGAAGACATCCTCACAACGACACGCCAACCTTCTCTGTCAGCGGCCGCTACCTGTGCCTCTTCTGGTCGGAGATTGGTCCATTCTTTTATGTTGTCCTCCCATCTCTTTTTGGGACGGCCTCTTCGTCGTCTGCCTTGCACCTTTCCGTGGAGGATCGTATTTGCAAAACCATTTGATCTCGATATGTGACCGTACCAAGCGAGTTTCCTTCTTTTGACAGTTGCCAAGAGGTCTTCAAAAGACCCTATTGCTGTTGTAATTCTATCTCGTATTTCCTCATCTGTAACTCGATTTTTGTACGTGACGTTTAAAAGTCTTCGGAAACATCGCATATCCAAGGCATGTATCTTTTATCCTGGTGTTGAAGCCCTCGGCGTTTTTGGACATTAATTTTGTCTTTCCAGCTCTTATCTCCATACCATAGTCAAGAGCTGTTTCATCGAGCCTTCTGGCCCATTCCTGGAGTGGGACGGCAGGCGTGGTCATTGTTAACCCGGGCTGCGACCGAGCCGGTATATTTTATTGTTGTTGTATCTTCACCCATGAAGTTTCTTGGAGGGTGGTTTAATCGATGGGTCCATCTTAATAGACTCAAATACTAGAGCTAAGTAGACCCGCAGCCAGTTAGACGCCATGTAGCTGCTCTTAACAAACCACCTGGAAAAACCCCCTTCCTTTTCCAACGACGTTTTCTCTTGATGTTAACAACGTTTTCGTAACAAACTTTGTTTGTATATATTTGTTACAATATGATAGGACCTTAACCTAACATATTATTTTATAAGTTAGCTGTCCGTGTTTAGTATATTTCCTCTCCGGTGACCTATCCGACTTGGGTAATACTTCTGGAAGCTTTCGCTTCTGCTGGCTTTTATCTCCTGGAATCATTAAGACATGCAGGCTTCCTCGCCATTTGAAAGTAACCTACTCGAGGAAGCTACTGTTGCCTTCTCTGTGCTAAATAGATTTTGTAATTGGGCAATTTCGTGACATTTGACTACTTCAAAAATTTGTCCTACTTCAAAAATTTGTCCTGGCTGCTATGGTCTACCTGGGGCGCAAGTGTTTTAATAATTATATTGTAATGTAATCTCATTAGGTTGGTTCAAAAGCAGAACTCCAGGAATGGGTCAGAAGGCTCGATGAAACAGCTCTTGGCTATGGTATGGAGATAAACGTTAGAAAGACAAAATTAATTACCAACAACGCCGAGGGCTTCAACAGCAGGATAAAAGCTAATGGTCAGGAACTCGAAGTGGTTGATCGTTTTAAATATCTGGGTCCGATTGTCAGTGATGAAGGATCAAAATGTGAGGTGTTGGCCAGAATACCACAGACAATAGCGGCGCTTGCACGGCTTAACAAAATCTGGCAAGATAAACGGTTAGCACTATGCACGAAAATCAGATTAATGCGTACACTGGTCCTGTCAATATTCCTATATGCTTGTGAGACATGGACAGTTACAGCTGACCTTCAGCAAAGGACACAGGCCTTGGAGATGAGATGTTCCCGAAGATTTTTAAATGTCATGTACAAAGATCGAGTTACACATGAGGAAATACGAGATAGAATTACAACAGCAATAGGACCTTTTGAAGAGCTCTTGGCAACTGTCAAAAGAAGGAAACTCGCTTTATACTATCACATATCGATATCAAATGGTTTTGCAAATACGATCCTCCACGGAAAGGTGCAAGTCAGACGACGAAAAGGCCATACCAAAAAGAGATGGGAGGACAACATAAAAGAATGGACCAATCTCCGACCAGAAGAGGCACAGGTAGCGGCCGCTGACAGAGAAGGTTGGCGTGTCGTTGTGAGGATGTCTTCATGTGTGCCCCAACGACCTCACCGGTTACGGGATGATCTGACCTGACCTGAATCTAATTGGATCGGGATGGCAATGCTACGTTGATCAGTGCATATGTCACAACAATGACCAACCCTGAGGTGGCAAAGGAGTCTTTCTACGAGAATCCACGCCCTCATCCTCCCGCTAAGATCGACACGCTCATAATCCTTAGAGATTTAAATGCTAGAGTCGATTCTGCTGGGGGTGCGGGGGAGGGGGAGGGAGGTTCTTGAAGTACACGGCGTAGAAAAGTGCAACAGTAACGATCAATTATTGTTGAGCCTATGTGGCCTGTAATGGCCTCTCCATCACAAATACCATGTATCATCCGCCTCCCCCCCCCCCCAAAAAAAAAGACATCGTGGATGCACCCTCGATCTAAGCAGTGGCGTCTCACCGATTATGATGTCACTCGATGGAGCGTGCGTGTGACTAAGGCCATGTGTGGTGCTGAGTGCTGTGTGCTGAGTGTTGAGTGTTGAGTACTGGGTGCTGAGTGTTGAGTGCTGGACAGAGCACATGCTTAGTGTCTCCAAGTTCAACATTTATGTGGAGTTTATGCGTCGTCATCGGGAAAGGAGGCCTGCAAAATAGATTTCAACATCCCCGTGCTACAAGACGAGACAGGAACAAGACCTTCGCCAGGGACTTCAACAATCGTCTGGAGCAGGCCTGCAAAAAAGAGAACATCCCCGTACTACAAGACGAGACAGGAACAAGACCTTCGCCAGGGACTTCAACAATCGTCTGGAGAAGGCCTGCAAAAAAGAGAACATCCCCGTACTACAAGACGAGACAGGAACAAGACCTATGCAGCACGTCAACTGCAAGAAGTGTCAAGAACAGAATTGTGACATGTACACAGTTTTTGTCGATCTGACCAAAGGTATTGACACCATCAATAAGTAATGAATCTGACAAATAATGCGAAGTTTGGCTGCCCCGGTAGATTAAATGCGGTTGTCCGTCAATTTCATGATCGCAGGTGTACTGCACGGTGGAGAATTTATGTAGCCTTCCCAGTCACCACCAGTGTCAAACAGGGTTGTGTTCTGGCACCGACACTCTTTAGCATGGTCTTTACAGCAATACTCACTGATGATGTCCATGGTGCTGCTATACTGGCGTGCTTGTCAGGTACAGGATGCAGAGTTAGCTGTTCATCGCGAGACACATTCAATCCTACGCCAAGGTGAGTGATGCCACAATCCTATATCTCCTATCGTGGATCATTGCTTCCTCAACACTTGCTCAGAAAAAGATATGCAGTCCACAATGGCGTAGCTTTTGGCGGCATGCAGTAACTTTGGTCTCATGATCAACTCTATAAAAAACTGAGGTACTCTTGCAGCCTGCACCTGGAGAGCCGTACATCAAACCAAACATTACTGTACAGAACCAACGTCTCCAGGCAGTCACTAGCTTCACCTACCTAGGCAGTACCCTCACTAGAGAGGCGAATATCAACAGTGAGTTAAATAATAGGATTGCTAATGCGAGTTTTGCATTTGGGATGCTCCAAGCAAATGTCTGGAACCAACAACACCTCAGTGTCGCCACCAAGATAAAAAAAAAGTGTATCGTGCTGTGGTATTATTTACTCCGCTACATGCCTGTGAGACATGGACATACAATGTATAGCAGACATGCCAGACAACTCAATTGATTTCACTTAAGCTGTCTGCGTAGGCGGCTCAGGATCAGGTAGCAGGAAAAGTGCCTAACTCTGAAATTCTTAGCAGTACTAACACATCTATATACTTCTGAAATTGGCTCAGCTACGATGGGTGGGACATGTTGTTTGCATGTCAGATGAGCACATCCCCAAGCAGTTGTTAAAAGATGACAAACAAAACAGGCATTCGTTCATCAGAAAGAAGAAGAGACTTCTTAAAAGTGTCTCTGAAAAGTTTCAATATTGATGTCACCTCCTGGGAGATGCTTGTACAAGACCATATCACTGAAGGTGCTCAGATCGCAGAGTACAGTCATAGCGGAGAAACAGTGAAAGCATGTTGCTCGAAAAAACAATACTCACAGCCGGCTCCCTGCATGTGTGTACCGAATGTGACAGGGTGTGCTGTTCCAGGATTGGTATTTACAGCAATCAGAGAACACATTTCGCAGCAATAGTCTGCTGCTGTCGCCATCTTTGCTTGCTATGGGCAACATTTATTATTATATTGTAAAGAATTTGAAATCCTAATCTGGAAACTGTTGTAATTGTCTGAAAAAGTTCACGTTTTCAGAAAATGTTAGCTCAGTATAAGTTCGCACGTCAATGTTCTTGCACACTTGTATTTTGTACTTATTTCTTGGATATCCCTTTTTTCTTTTCTCCTGAATTTTGTCTTCCCGTATTTTCAATAGCAGACCTTCATGTCTCATACTGTGGCCAAGTCAAGACAATCTACCTTTTTTTGTATATTAACCATTAGTTATTTATATGAACACATGCTCGTTTTGCCTTTTTTCTGTAAAGCTTATTCTATGCATCATGTGATAGCACCACATCTCAAAAGCTTCTGAGGTCTTTTCATCCTTTTTATTTCGAGTTTCAGAGATGAGCAGTACTACAAGCCAGATATGTGTGTTGATTGTTCTTTTACACAGCTTAATTTTGATGTTGCTTGATGTTAGAAGCTTTTGTTTTCCACCGAATGCCATTTTTTTTTACTTTGATCCTAGTTCTGATTTTTATCTTCACATGAGGCGTCCCAAATATAAAAACCTCTGCACTTGTTCATGATATATATATATATATGATATAATGGCGGACATCAGTATAGACATGTATCCATTCTTCTGGGTACGAGTCGATTGTGACGCTCTCATAAAACTTACTGGATCAGAACTTCCTCTTTTATTATCTGTTAGTTTTGTTTCAATTTCTTGCATTTTTAGACATGTATGTGGTGGTAGCGTGGCCTAGGGATGAAATGTCCATTTAATGATTCCAATGCACCGTGTCCAGTTTGGCAGACACTGGGTTTTTCCGATCCCAATGCACCGTGTCCAGTTTGGCAGATACTGGGTTTTTCCCTGGTGCGATCTCGCCTCCATGTACGGAAAGTAATGGCAACCTACTGTACTGCACACTTTCCAAGAAACTTATAACAGCTAAATAGGTTGGCGATTGTGAGATACGACTTTCTACAAAGGACATGCTACTTATATATACATATATGGTGGTCAATTTCTTGTTATTCTCTTGTTTTTAGTCTTTTTGTCTAGGAGGTAATATCTGTCTTTAATCTCGCTGACATGGTGGAGGACTGACTGTTTTATTCTCTGCTTTTGTTGCCATTTTTCTACAAAATGTCTATTTGGGTGGTACCGATCTTTTGCAGTGGTGTACCAATACGGGCAGGCCTAGGTCTTTGGTTAGTCCATCTCACCATCACATAGGTGGGCGACTTCGTGGACATGTACAAGCATATGTCCACCAAAATGTTGTTCTACATGCACATCTGTTGTCAGGCATGCGTATCACATGTCCAACCCGATGATGTTTCCATGATATCGCTGCTTCCACAAAGTCCTGTAACAAAGTTTGATGTCGAAAAAAAAAGTTTGTTCTTTTATTTTTTTAATATGTTCAGCTATAAATACTCATCAGTGTTGATCAGTAATCATACTTTGCTGAAGAACATTTACTAAAGTAAAAATAAACAATTCCTTTATACACACTCATACCATTTGTGCACATTAAAAGAACAAATAAATTTAACAACAAAAAGATAAATTACATATTATTATATTTTTCAAAATTACAAATTATTATATTTTTCAAAATTAAAAATTATTATATTTTTCAAAATTACAAATTATTATATTTTTAAAAATTAAAAATTATTATATTTTTCAAATACTCAACAAAATGTACCATGTATCAAAAGTTTTTTTTTATATAAAAACTTACAAGAGCAAAATATGTATGCTCTATTTTATCCATCCAGCTTCATGAAGTGTCATTGTAAAAATAAATTTGTCAAGATAAATTACTGAGGGGGATCAGGTCCTATGATTAAAATAAGCATAGATACATTATGAAATAACCTTCAAAGCTTGTCATTAAATATAATAATTGTACAAAACAGGCAGAAGAAATATGAGAAAAAAATCTAAACACATGAAAACAGAATCAATAAAGGCTAATCAATCAACAAATACTCCATTGATAGTAAGAAAATCAACAAACAGATTCAAATATCTGATCTGAGCAATGAGCTTAGAAGGTGGAAATAAGGAGCTAACGTTTTTATGTGTGCCGGCAATCATAATTTTTCTGGCAGCCTATGTGACCTATACCATCTTTACACTAAGTCTGTTACGAAAGCCAAGCATTTATACAATCAAACTATTGCAATGTTCAAGCTGTGAAATGAGATGTTTGAAGAAAAAAAATTGTCCATAAATAAAGAAGACAAACAAGGATAATGAGGGAGAAGCAAGGTAAATATAATTATAATAATGTGACATTATTGACTCCACACTTTCTTCTTCTTTTGGTCTACTGCTCTTGCCTTGAGTCGACACAGAGAGGAGGTATACGTAGACTTCTGGTTTGTGTCAGGTGGGAGAGTTGTGCTGCTAACATGTTGAACTTTTAGAGTTTCTTTGATCCCTTCTATCCATCGTTGCCCACTTGCAAATTGTGGTCCTGAAACCTGCATGTGGCATGATCTCACTACATCCTTGTCAAATGTTCAAACATCTTTATTTTCTGTGCTTCAATATAGTTAATAACCAATGTAGTTACCATCATTTTCCTCAACGTGCTGATGCAAATTTTGTTGCAAATTGTCTTTCCTGTTGCACTTCATACGCAGCACATCTCACGGGTCTCGATCTTACGTTTGTGGCTATCTAATAGCGTCAAAGTTTAATGCTGATAAGATAACGTAGGAGTGATCAGTGTGTTTATCAGTGTCTGCTTAGTGGACAGAGTGATGATTGGATGCTTCAATAACGATGCCAGCTGGTAATGCACCTTGTTTGCCTTTTGAATTATATTTTCTATTCCTCTGTCTCAGGTATGTAAACTCTTGTACCTACTTTACGGTTATGCTGCCGGTGTGGAAACTGCAACGTGTGGTCTGTTAGTTAGCTCCTTCACTCCCAAATATTTTGGACTTTTGACACAATTTATTTCTTATGTAAAACTCAAACATAGCAAAACATTGTTGTGATCTGTTTATCTTCAATAAAAGTTCCCTGAAATAACACATTTAATATACCAAACTGTTCACAATTGCGGTTAGAATTAAATGGAATACATATAGTTTGCAAATGGAGGTCAACATTTGTACATGAGGGATTATAGTTGCATTATCATTTTCACTTTTTTAAATTATGAAAAAAATTGTTCCCCCTCATGAGCACATTATTCAGCTCTAAACTAATACATGAATAACGTAATGACTTTCTATTGACGGTAATCCACAAGGAAGGATGTTCTGAAAGTTACACCTAATTTGGTGCAGTTGTTTTCACAGTATTCATATTTTACTGAAGGCATGTGAAGTTGAAAACATGCTCAAAAATAAAAGCACCAATCAACATCAGCATGAGTGTTTACAATTTACGCACACCCAGAAAGAATATTCCTGCTGTATTCAATATATATGTATACACATTTATATTATACACACTAGCATGGCTGTGGAGGACCTTGAATCTTTTGTTTCTACCCTTACTTGAAAGAAAAGATGGCACATCCCCCTCATCAGTAGATTTAGTTTCACTTTGATCACTCGACTTAGAACTAAGACTAGATAAAGAAATTGAAATATTGCTATCAGAACGATCGATATCTTCATCATCACTACCGTTAGGAATAATATAATGAAATATTACTGAGCTTGTACTGTAGAAACTCTATTTATTCTGACTGGGCATGGGCTAGATTCAAGGTTACACTCCGAAAAAAAAAATGTGGTTTCCAAGTATGAAAATAAATATTTTTTTCAACGAAACACATGCTAGGTCTCCTGGAAATGAGAAGTACAAAATCTGGACTTCTGTCAATAACCAAAATAAAACATTTAGGAGAACTAAGAATGGGTTAATATGTGATTTTGTAAACACTTTGTGAACACAGTCACAAAAAGCCGATATATCAGCTCCTGGGTTTACTGGACAAATCTGGAAGCCAAGGTATTGGCTCGCGGGAGTGATTGAGTTAATTATCATAGGTTCTGTTGATCTTCATGTCATATTCTAGACAGGCTTCACATGTGAAATGTTGTTGTAAATCTCCCTTTCTATTGTTAAAGAGGCACTGGTCATCTGTGAAAATCGAGGTTGAGTGATTTCTCAAGATGAATGACTATTCAAATGATTTTATCCATATAGATGATGCATAAAAGACTGGATGCACCCCACTCCTCACTGGGAACCAGTTTGTGTGTCTGACATTTGTCCAAACCACCCCTAGCTATTGGTGTACATGACTCATGTATATGTATTGTTCAGTAGCTGCCCCATATTCCTCCAATGCACTGTGAGAATAGCAAAATTTGAAGCAAATATGAATAAAACACTAGCCAACACGCAGACAGTAAAGCAACTACAATGAGGAATTACTTAACTGGTGGACAAAAGAATTCATTGAGTGTGCCAGGTATAAATAGAAACGGCTCAACCAGAATCAAAACTCAGAATATCAACAAACCACAATGCAAGGATAGATTATACTCTTCAAAATGAGAACGTACAAACATCTACCAGAGTCAACAACTACTTAAATGAGAATAATTTGACTTCTGCAATTGTATAAATCCATACAAGACAGTACAAGTGCCTCTTGCATACACAGGATTTACCACTGAAATAAAAAAGCTATTGCCAGGTTTTTTAACAAATAACTAACACCTAATACGACACTACTCATCAGTTATAAAACACTGTTAAAATCCTCAACATAGCACTAACTGCGACACAATGAACAGCTCGGCAGCTATACTTAAACAATATGGCACTGACTGCGACACAATGAGCAGCTTTAGTTAAACAATATGGCACTGTCTGCGATACCGCAAACAGCTCTGCCGCCATAGTTAAACAATATGGCACTGACTCAGATAGAACAAATAGCTTGGCAGCAATAGTTAAACAATATGACACTGACTCTGACCTAACAAACAGTTTGGCAGCTGTAATTAAACAACATGGCACTGACTTTGAAAGAGCGAACAACATAGCAGCCTTAACTAATCCACAACTCTACAATGCTGAGAAGACATAACAGCCTTAACTAATCACCAACAATTCTACAATGTTGAGAAGACATAACAGTCTTAACTAATCCACAACAACTCTACAACGCTGAGAAGACATAACAGTCTTAACTAATCCACAACAACTCTACAATGTTGAGAAGACATAACAGCCTTAACTAATCCACAACAACTCTACAATGTTGAGAAGACATAACAGTCTTAACTAATCCACAACAACTCTACAATGTTGAGAAGACAACAGTCTTAACTAATCCACAACAACTCTACAATGTTGAGAAGACATAACAGCCTTAACTAATCCACAACAACTCTACAATGTTGAGAAGACATAGCAGCATTAACTAATCCACAACAACTCTACAATGTTGAGAAGACATAACAGCCTTAACTAATCCACAACAACTCTACAATGCTGAGATGATATAACAGCCTTAACTAATCCCCAACAAACTCTACAATGTTGAGAAGACATAACAGCCTTAACTAATCCCCAACAACTCTACAATGTTGAGAAGACATAACAGTCTTAACTAATCCACAACAACTCTACAACGCTGAGAAGACATACAACAGCCTTAACTAATCCCTAACAACTCTACAATGTTGAGAAGACATAGTGGCTTAATTAATCCCCAACAATTCTACAATGTTGAGAAGACATAGCAGCCTTAACTAATCCACAACAACTCTACAACGCTGAAAAGACATAACAGCCTTAACTAATCCCTAACAACTCTACAATGTTGAGAAGACATAGCAGCCTTAACTAATCCACAACAACTCTACAACGCTGAAAAGACATAACAGCCTTAACTAATCCCTAACAACTCTACAATGCTGAGAAGATAATCAAGACCAAATATTTTAACATGTGGTTATCTTTTACGTTACCATTGGCGATAAAAATTTGGAAATGATTTATTCTGTTTTTCACTTGGATTAAAAAATTTTCCCATTATTGAGAATAGGGAAGTTATGTTTTTGCAACTGATTTTTCTGAGGTAGATCTGCTTAGTTTGTTTATGTAGATATAACAATTACATTTATAGTGGAAACTTACAGATATGGCCATCTTGTAAAATTTGATTATCCATCCTCTGTGGAAATTTTTTGTTGTTGTTTCAAGCAAGGAATGGGAAAATGGGTGAGTTTGTGCTATTTTAAAACATTTTCACCTTCATCTTCTTGTATCACAGAGACTAACATACATACACACAACAAAAACAATAATACCAACAATTTATTAATTTATGTCTATACACACAATAAAAATCATATCTATAGACAAACAAATAAAAAGGTTACATGCTTTCAAAGTCAATAACCATAGTGAAATCTGACATGCTAAAAAATAATGTGGCAATGTAACAGTTATATATCACAACGCAAACAAACCAATCACAAACAATGAGATCAATAGTATATGAATAATCAAATTAAGACTAAAAATCAGAAGGTTCTTTGAAGCTGAAACATTTTCAGTACAATGGCACAAAAATGCTCTGAACCGGTCCGTTACATTGGAATTGTAAAAATTGCCATAAGCCAATCAAAGAAAGACTAAGGCTAACTGACACTGGAAATCACCTAGACCAGATCAACAGGCACTGTACAATTCAACAGAATCAGCTTAGTTTGGACTACACCCAGGCTGGTGACCACACAAACAAGAAGGTTAAACCCAGATTGATATAAACAAAGATTTTGACTGAAAAGGATATGTCTTACCAAAAAGAAACAGTTGAAACAAAGAGAAGAAAAAAAATTTTTGGAAATAATATCACATTCAAACAATGAAACAATCAGATACATTAACAACAGGTATATAATTTAACATGGTCCAATATATTCTTTCAAACAGCAACAGCATTAATTATATACAATTAGTGAAATTAGACTTTTTGAACGTAAAAAAGATATTCTGTTCAAATGCAAGCACTTCAAAGACTTTAGCATGACCAAATTTGATCTCACACTGAAATACTTCCCTCACGGAAATTAGTCTTCCCAATCAACACATTTATCAATACACTGCTGCCTTTGCGATACTCCTCCATCGCTTTATGCAAGACGTTCTCCAGCTCATTCTCATTGGTTCTGTCCAGCCGTAGACCTTTGCCTCCAAGTCCTTCGACACAAGCATCATATTCACAAAACTGTAGATGATAGAAAGATAAGATTTGGGTGAGTATTTCATTCTTGTACAAATCAAAATTAACTAAATTTGATATCAAGACAGTTGGGCAACATATATTTTACTTTGGATGTCCGAGTGTGCTCTACTCAGATGTGGCCATCACCAGTGGAACCACAAGACAAGCTCTATGGCAGTGTCGACAGCCTCAGGATGACCGCCGCTTTTTTCGAAAAAATAATGGTTACTGTCTGACTGCGTACGAAGAAGAAGAAGAAGAAGAATGATAGGTTTGGCCTCTCTGTATGGCACCGTATGGAAAAATTGCTCCATTTGTACAAATGGAAATATATATAACCCAATAACAAATAATACCATTACGTTGCTTTTTCTTCTTTTGCATTCATTCTCAATCTCCTGCTACCAAGCCCTGAACAGGGCTTTGCAAGTAGCAGGATATAGTCCAGAGAATGGAATGCATTGTGTCGCTAGTTTATAGATTTACTGCGATATTTGCACCTCTTGGTTCAACACATCCGTCTACGGCAGCCCTTATGTTGCATATCCCATTGCCGGTGTCCACAAAGAAAATATATGGGGCTGAGCAATAAAAACCTCAGTAGTAACAGCACAATGTGAAAGTTAAATTCTAACAAAATTCTCTTAACGTATGTTCAACACATAGCTTCTGATGGTAAAAGCCCAGCTCCTGGCTTTCTGGCAGCAGACCTGTTTATACCCAGTAAAGAATGGGCTAGTCTATACTGCCCTAAAATTAAAATTCATGTGATATTTCATCTAGGAGAAGGAAAACTCTGCTTAAAAGCAAGTTAGAGTTAGCCCAAATAGAAGACTTTCTAAAAGCAGATGTGACAGGCTAAAAAATGAAGACATTTAGAGTTCATTTGTATAATGTAACACAAAATAGCTAATGGTCAAACCAACACAAACGTGAACAAAGAAGAAACAGAAGAATCCAACTTTCAAACCTCAACTGCTATACTAAAAACATCACAAACCTCCAGTTTACAAGCCACGTTGGACCCAAAAATTGGCACTTGCTCTCTAGAAATCTGCATCCAGCTGGCATCATTACCTACAAGAGCTAATATGGGAGTCTGATGGGAATAAAAAGTTACAATATGTTACATACGATAAAAGTAAAGAAAATATGTAAAATAAGTCATCATATTTACGTTTGTCTTCTTCTGTGTTCCGGTCCATTGGTTAAGCTAGATCAGCTAGCTCGTCGTCAGGGTGAAGTAATCCTTTTTAGATCAAAGGTGTGGGAGGAGGAGACTAATGTCTGGTCAGGCAAAACATACTGATCCCACTATGTTAGTTAGGATCAGGTGAAATATACTGGTCAAGACCCCCCACCTCACTTCCATGCAGTTCTCCCTGGAAATGGGCTGTTTCATGTATGGCAGCTGAGGTGGGTATTGAAGTAGTAGTGAGCGTCACACAGATGAAGTCTGAAAGGGACATAGCACAACAGCCCGGAAAAATTGAAAGAAACAAGAGATAAACTGTATATCAACGAGAGAAGTCTGAGACAGGCCACCAGTTGTATAAGGGATATAGAGCAATGTAACCCGACATATTTCAGATTGGAACCCATAGAGAAGGAGAAGGAGAAGAATGGGGAAGCCAAAGAATACCTGGTAAAGAACAGTGAAAGATGAAGCCAGAGAAACTGAATTCTCATAAATGGTGCTCAAAATAGGAATTCATGGCAAGGGACCTCCTGTTATCCTAAATCTCAAAATAAATTACATGTGCAGAAGCAGTGAAGGTCAATAGTCTCTGCCATTATAGTCACTGGTATCGTCTCTTGCTACTGGCATTGATACAAGCTGGAGAATAGATTCAGCTTCCACATGGGCTGCCTTCATCCTCACAGTTTTAGCCTCTGTGGTCGAGAGGTAAGGCCCTCGCCTCTCAAAGCGATGAACAGAAACAGTGGGCGATTGAATCACACAAGTTTCAAGCGACCCCTGGTCTCAAGGGAGGCATGACCTGAGAGCCTGCATCCTGAACTACCTCCAGTCGTCTTGACTGAAGTCTTGCCAGTGGTCTAAGGAAGCTCGGGAAACAGAGATAGAGATTGATAACTAGCGCAGTTTCTTCCTCACTATAATCCAAATACAGTGCAAGTTACATCATCAAGACAAAACCGTCTGATGATGTCGCCATCATTGCTCGCTATGGGCAACTAACATTAACGCACCTTATACCTTTGGGACATTGGGACTGATGAAGTCCACAACAATAGGGGTACAGGCTTTCATCAAAGTGTGTCTGTGCTGATTAGTAAAATTAAAATGGTATGATAGGATCCTTAGTGTGGAGCCTATATATGTATTTATCTCCCATATTCCAAGGGGAACTAGAAAGATTAAGTCAAGATGTGGTTATTTTAGAATAACTCTCCATAGAATAGAGCAGGTGGGCAGGGGGCTCAATGGTCTCGAGGTAAGGTGTCCGCTTCGGGTGCAGGAGGCTGCGGGTTCGAATCACTGTGGAGCCCAGGATTTTTTCACGTGAATCTTCTTGTAAAAATTCCCTTGATCTCTGGGTAGTGAGATCGGACTCCCGTGTTCAGTGTTGAGCACGTTAAAAATCCCTTGGCAGTAAGAAATCGAAAATCGCAGGCTTAACGGCTGTTGCCCAAAATAATTCAAAAATTCAAGTTAAAAATCTACCCAAATTATTTGCATCTTCCCCCAGGCCTAGTAAGCCACAGGAAGTTTAAAATGTCAACTACGTATAGCCGAAGCCTTCGGCTACCTGGCAACAGACATTGACATGCCTGTTTGAATATCAGGGTTTCAAATGAGCAGTTGCAGTTGTTTGCTAATCCACTTCTTCATTCATTCTCAAATAACCTAACCTATTTATCTCGTATTCTTCACAAGAGATAAATTGTCCATAACACATAAAGGAAGCACTGAAAAAAAAACATATTCGCAACATTATTTCTTGAGGAAATAAATGACTGTTTACATAGATAAAGTACTACATCTTTCTCACAAGCTTACCTTGTGTCTTGTGTACGTGTCAAACTCCACAATACTGTAGCCTAGTGACCCATCTCCATATATAATCCACACATCCGATTCAGGCCTGCATAATTTAGCTCCAAGAGCAAATCCTCCTCCAACTCCAAGAGTTCCAAATGCACCAGGATCAAGCCACCTCAGTGGACCACGAGGCCTGATACAATTTTAACAAAGATGTGTTCAAATGAGAGTGTTCGCTTAGAAATATAATTAGATTTGTTCAATACTAATGTAAGATTATTCCTACTGTGTGGCTTGGAAATATGGTATGTAGCAAAGAGTATCATATTCAGACTGCAGATCTTCACCAACTGATGTCTCTGCTACTCTTCTCTTCCCTGTGGGTTCCAATCCAGCACATATCTCGTTACATAGCTAAGTTTGTTACTGAGGGTGTCTCCTATACATCTCTATTAGGTCAATTTAAGCTAATCATAAGAAATGGGTAAAGGTCCCTTAGTATGAAGGGCTAAACTGTGACAAAATGTACATGATTAGAAGATACAGAAGTGCATGAGTTGATAGCAGCCAGCGACTCAAAGTTGGCTGTTTGCATCAGAGTTAGTGACCCATAACTGACAAAGACCCTTCAAGTAGCAGCCATAGAAATAGACTGCAACCATGCAACCTGGTTAACAGAATAAGGGTCGAAGAGGAAAGGCAATCCTTCCCTAAAAATGCTGTGCTGAAATTGGATGTGCCAGGTCGAAAGGCCCAGGTATCACTATAAATTATGACACAATGTCCTTTTCAGGACAAACACCGAAGAAGATCTTTTTAAGGATACTAGTCTAGGAACTAAACAAATTTAAAATTAAATTAATTTTGTCAACATTTTTTTAAAAAGGGGTTTCCCTGGGAAGCAAACACTTAGAAAATGCAGGAGGAAGCAGACCCTTAAATAAAATGAATGCCGAATTTGGATGCACTGGGACGACTGGTGTAAAATCAAAACATAGTGCAACGCACACTGCGTTGGCGAATTGAGAAATAAGACGAACAAACAGGAGAAGAAAAAACAACAAAACCCGCCCAAAAAGTGCCACAGGAACCTCTACTTGTAAGATAAATGCTCCTACTGGGGCAAAGAAGAAAAAGCAATGATAACAATCTGAAGTATTATCATTCAGTAAAAACAAAGGAGAGTGAAGAAGAAGAATAGACAGTTTAGGATACAAACAAGACAGCTAAAGTGTAATTTGTCTAAGTGCAATATTCCAGATTTATATTTATGCCAATCCTATGCTCCTCATCACTATCTGGTTGATCATTCCTGAGACCGGTTGTATATCTCTCCATTTTTTATAAATCTTCTTTTTTTTTTTGTGTGTTCGCATTCTTCTCTATTCCATAAGGCATTATACTTTGTTTTTATTTTGCGCCTGTCGGCCCAGTGCATCCAACTTGAGCATGCATTTTATGCAAGGGTCTGCTTCCTCCTGCATTTTCTAAGGGTTTCTAAAAGTAACAGTTGGTGTTGTGATTTGTGAGTGAACCCAGCACCCTCGGCTTGTAAGCTGTGTCACTCAGCCACTAGCCCACTCCATCTTCCTGTCCCTCCATTTGACCCTATCCTCAACAGCTCTCTTTATTTCAGCATAGGTTCATACTCACATACTTTCTCTGCATGCATGAGATATTAAGGTGAGCCCCCCCCCCCCCCCCCCCCCCCCCGCTTTTATTAGATGAAATAGGAAGGACTTTACTCCAGCTTTCTTCATCTTTTGCTTTGAGTGTAAGGTATTCTATACTGCACTTTACAACCGAGCTGCAATATCTATGCATTTCAACCTTGCACATCTGCTTTCAGCAAATCTTATCATTTGGGTTAACTATCACATGTCTTTGGCAGTCCTCAGCATACCTGGAAAGCAGAAGATGATTTGGAATCAATGTTTTCCTTCGCCTAGATAGTGAGGCTTATCTACCTAAAGTATCTGGTTATTCTTCCTGTCAGTAGAAACCAGTCTACCACACGAAGGCCAGAAGTGATGACACAAACCTAGTTTAATTGAGGCTGAGAACTTAATCTTCGGCGTAAAGTTTCCTACCACTTTTATTATCTACCGCCAGTAGGAAAGAGGACTCTGGGACTGGTCAATGAGACTTACCGTAAAATGTAAGCGGCAGTGGCTACAAAGTCTCCTCCATCAGCAACCAGGATAGCGTCATCAGACAAGAACTCCTCAACGGCATGTAGGACTTTGACAGGGTTAAGATGGACATCTGTCACTTCTGAACATTTGGCACTACAGGTCAATAAATAAATAAGCAAGAAAATAAAAACTCATTTAAAAAAAAACCAAAAGATAATCATTTTCTTCTTCTTCTTTATTTAATTTTGTTTTTGCAAAATTTGTATATTAAGTCAGCATTTTTTTTCTGCGTTCATCCTTAAAAGTATATTGTGATATAGTTTACAGCGAGGCTGTGACATCTGTGCCTTTTGGTCCAATATATCCAATTTCAGCTCGCTTTTTTTATGTATCAGGTTTACCTTCCACTGTGATCCCTTTTCTCTTAGCCAGACTACACTAGCGCAGCCTGTTTCCAGGACTGCCGCTTAGAAGAGGAATAGGGTATTGGTCAGTTCTAGTTTGTTGACCCTATGCAAGCAGCCAACTATTGGTGGCTGGCTGCTGTCAGCTCCTTCACTTTGCTGCTTTTTCAGCCCCAAGTTCTGAATTCTACAGCTGAACTTCAGCACTTGCACCTTTAACCAGATACATTCGCTTACTGCAAGTTTTTCAATTAGTTTCCTGGCTCGTCTTTGATAACTATATCAGGTATCCATTTACAGTTGAGTAAGCTACAGCATATTGAAACCAGGGGTCCTATGATCACATTAACAACACCAAAGCCCATCCCTACTGTACGCAAACCTACCTGGAGGCAGCATATACTTCCGGAGGTGGTAGAAAATATACCAGGTATTGGAAACAAGAACAGCCAGACTATAAAAGAAAGAAGAGACATAACCCTGAGGTACATAACGAAAAACTACCCAAGCATGGACTGGACCCATGCATACACTGACGGTTCTGTAACAAACACAACACAAAACGGAGGGGCAGGGGTATTCCTGAGCCTATCAAATGGTAAAAAAATAACACTGTCAGTGGCAACTGGAAAATACTCAAGCAATTTCAGAGCAGAGGCACTGAGGGCTGCAGTAGAAGAAATGGTGACAGGCAAAAGAAATGAAAGCCATATAGTCCTGTTTACAGATGCCCTGGCTGTAGCTACAGCACTAAAAAGCCAGAAAAATACTGAACTTAATGATTTAAGAGCAGTACTCTGTCAACTATGCCAGCAGTCCACACCAAAAAGAGTAGTGGTACAGTGGGTTACATTCCACTGTAACATCCAAGGCAACGAAGAGGCAGACAGACTGGCAAAAGAAGGTGCAAGACTACCACAACCAGATCCTAGTGTGACCTACGAAGAGTCCAAAAGGCTTATTAGAGCCAAATGGGAAACAGAACATACTGGCTACAGAAGAGAGCAGGTCGTGGCCTTCAGACTCCACACAGGCTACAATAGACTGAGGTACCACCTATTCAATAAATTGAAGATAGGTGGCACTGACGAATGCACGTGTGGTACCGGGAAAATGACCGCTGAACATCTGCTGCAAAACTGCCCGACATACGAGGATCAGAGAAAGCACATGTGGCCATCACCAGTGGCAACACTAGACAAGCTCTATGGCAGTGTCAACAGACTCAGGATGGCTGCTGCTTTTTTCGAAAAAATACAGGTTGACGTCTGACAGCGTACAAAGAAGAAGAAGAAACCAGGGGTCAAACATGTTTCTTTTGTCACTAGAGACAAGCACTCTAACCACTCTGCCTTCCAAACTCTCTGTTCGCCCATTGCAGCAAAATGAAAGGATAATAATGTTCCTTAATCACTTTTACAATCCAGGAAACAGTAGTGCTATTCTCTACTGAATGTGGTCACAGATAGAGCGTAATAGTTTTTCACAGAACAATAAAAAAGACATACACATTAATTTTCTCAGTTTCCAGGTCCCTAGACTGCAGCAGTTTCACCCAATCTGGGTCGCACTTATATCCCTTCAGACCACTTATCACAGATACTAGGAAGCTGGCAACGTCAGACTGGACAGCGAGCGTTGGTTTCCAAAACATATCAGAATTCTGTCAAAGAAATAAAAATACATTGGTACATGTTATGTAAAATCAGATTAATGCCTACACTGGTCCTGTCAATATTCCTCTATGCTTGTGAGACATGGACAGTTACAGCTGACCTTCAACGAAGGATACAGGCCTTGGAGATGAGATGTTTCCGAAGACTTTTAAACATCACGTACAAAGATCGAGTTACAAATGAGGAAATACGAGATAGAATTACAAATGCAAATGGGCCTTTTGAAGACCTCTTGGCAACTGTCAAAACAAGGAAACTCACTTGGTACGGTCGCATATCGAGATCAAATGGTCTTGCAAATACAATCCTCCACGGAAAAGTGCATGGCAGACGACGAAGAGGCCGTCCCAAAAAGAGATGGGAGGACAACATAAAAGAATGGACCAATCTCCGTCCAGAAGAGTCACAGGCAGCGGCCGCTGACAGAGAAGGGTGGCGTGGTGTTGTGAGGATGTCTTCATGTGTGCCCCAACGACCTCACCGGTTACGGGATGATCTGACCTGACATGGGATGATGACATGATCCCTTTGGCTGCAAGCTGGCAGTTCTAGGCCACTCAATGACTTCCTGACAAAAGCACATTTTCTACTAGTGATGTATAGAGAGTGCTTTATATGGTGGAGTGCAGTGGGAGCAGCTGGGGTTACAGGTCTGTTGACCCTGGGCATGGGGTCAGGAGGTGCTTGACTGATTCTACGTGGTCATGACAGAGTCTGCAATTTGTTTCATGAAGTGGGTCTTTTCTATTCAGAAGTTTGTTGAGAGGGGCATGGCCTGTTCTCAGCTTGAAGATCAAACTCTGATCTCTTCGTTTAAATTTCTTGACTGGGTTTTGGGGATCTGGTTTTGCTTGGTGTCTAAAATATATTTGGTCTGTCTTAGATTTAGCCCATCCTGTCTATAGTTGTTTCTCAGGATCTGCAGGTCTGTAGTGTGATACTAGGTAGTGGCTGTGGTATTGTTGCTCCACTTCTGGTCAGCTCATCAGACTTCTCCTTTTCTGGAACCTAGACATGGCCAGGCATTCACTGGAGCACCACTTCCGCTCAGTAAGAGGTAGACAGTTGGACAATTAATTTGTAGACATTAACATCGGGAGATGTTCTGTTATGCTTCTTCTTTGGTGTTTGCCCTGAAAATGACAGTGGGTTGTAGTTTACAAGGATGCGATATTTGCACATTTTGCCCTGACACATCAGATTTTAGCTGGCGTTTTTGGATACTGAATTTGCGTTCCAACTGTAATCCCTATTCTCTTAGGCAGACTACACTAGTGCATTCTGAATGCAGGGCTGCCGTTTGGAATCAGAATAGGGTCTTGATCAGCTCAGTTCTAATTAGCTGACCCTGAAGCAAACAGCCAGTTAAAAGTCACTGGCTGCTGTCAATTTAATCACTGTGCTAAATCTTTAGCCCTGCTCTGTTTTTCAAGGCTTAAAACGCAGATATTTAGTCTGATAATAAAACGATTTCCTCAGGTTGTATGGTACCGCTTTCAAAATCTGATATTATTTGGCACAGAGTTTTTTGTATTGCTATTATTTCTGCTTCATAGTTGGAACAGGTCTCTCCACAAAGTCCATAGATGCAAGTGTGGTCTTCTTGGTGCAGTCCATGGTATTTGATCATTGCGTGATCTCTAGCATTGGTGTTAGTCCCCATAGCAGATCCATCTGTGTATACATGGGTGTTTTGTGGATATGACTATAATTATCTCTAGCATTGGTGTTAGCCCCCATAGCAGATCCATCTGTGTATACATGGATGTTTTGTGGATATGACTATAGTTTCCAAGGCAATAGTTTTCAGCAAGGATGGTCAGGTGTTCCTGTCTATTAAGAGTACAGGTCTTAGTATGGGGGTATCGCTTGCCACCATTATGGTTCATTATTGATGTCTGCCATAAACCTTGTGCCCTCTGTACATGTGAGTACATATGAGATGTTGTTCAATATCACCTGTGCTCAGTTGTGTTAGTTCTTGGTGACACATCTTTCGTAGTGGGCTACAGTGGTTTTTCTTACATTATGAGGTGTACTTGCAGTGGACAGACATCCTTTTGACTGTAGTGCAATGTGAGGTTCCTCAATAAACACACCGCTATGGGGATTACAGTATAGATCCCCCACCTCGTTGTCCAGACTGCTGTGACACATCCTGTTTCCAGGAGCACAAACATTGGCAAAAGGTGGGATCTTGATCAGTATATTTCACCTGACTCTGATTACTCTTCACTCCCACCGTGATCAGTATGTTTCACCTGATACTGATTACTCTTCTCTCCCACCCTGATCAGTATGTTTCTCCTGACCCTGATTACTCTTCGCTCCCACCCTGATCAGTATGTTTCACCTGACCCTGATTACTCTTCGCTCCCACCCTGATCAGTATGTTTCACCTGACCCTGATTACTCTTCGCTCTGACAACATGCAAAAAAGTGAACACGAATAAAACACACCTTAAGAAAGTAACCTAACAATATAGGTGCTGGATTGGAACCCACTGGGGAAGAGACCAGTTAAAAGTCTAAAGAACAGTTGATGAGAAGACTATGGCAGCTGGAGTCTCATAAACAGAGTTTAAGAAGATGACGTGCATCTTGATTACTCGGTAAACTATGTTAATGGGAGTCTTGTCCTCCAAGCAGGTCCAAACAAGACAAATCATCAAAGGTATGGTCAAATTGACAAGGAACATCCTTCTTCTTCGTTCATTCTCAGTCTCCCGCTACCAATGAAAGCCAGATAGTCCTGTTTACAGATGCCCTGTCCGTGGTTACATCACTAAAAAGCCAGAAAAATACAGAACTTAATGATTTAAGAGCAGTACTCTGTCAACTATGCCAGCAGTCCACACCAAAAAGAATAGTGGTACAGTGGGTTCCAAAAGAAGGTGCAAGATTACCACAACCAGATTCTAGTCTGACCTACTAGTGTGACATACGAAGAGTCCAAAAGGTTTATTAGGGACAGAGATATGGCCAAATGGGAAACAGAGCATACTGGCTACACAAAAAATGATGCCTATTAACAGTTGAACAGAAGAGAGCAGGTCGTGGTCTTCAGACTCCGCACAGGCCACAACAGACTGAGGTACCATCTATTCAATAAACTGAAGATAGGTGGCACTGACGAATGCCAATGTGGTACAGGGAAAATGGCCGCTGAACATCAGCTGCAAAATTGCCCGACATACGAGGACCAGAGAAAGCACATGTGGCCATCACCAGTGGCAACACTAGACAAGCTCTATGGCAGTGTCGACAGCCTCAGGATGACAGCTGCTTTCTTCGAACAAATTCAAGTTGACGTCTGACAGCGTACGAAGAAGAGGAAGATGAAGTCTCCCGCTACCAATCCCTGAACAGGGCTTTGCAAGTAGCAGGATGTAGTCCGGAGAACGGAATGCATTGTGTCGCTAGTTTATACATTGAATGCTATATCTCCACCTTTCTGTCCGACACATCCGTCTTAGGCAGCAAGGAAAATCCATCTTCCATGCTCTAGGATTGGTTAAAGGCAAACAATTCTTACCTACAAAAGACAGAATGTTACTAAAACTGCAGATAATAATGACCGTTTAGTTAGTTTTCTTTCCACTTATGCCGTTGAGCGTCGTACTAGCTGTTTATACTTGTAAATCATGACCCAAGTGGGTCTGTCATGTTCAGATGTTAAATAGTCAGAAGGGATTTTTTTGTGTGTGCTCACCTTATTTCTCTAATCCCCAAGGCGGTGTCCGTTGCACTGTGGTTTTTATGCTGCGCCTGTTAGCTCAGTGCATTCGACTTCAGTATGTATTCTATGTAAATGCCTGCTTCCTCCTACATTTTCTAAAGGTTTGCTTCCCTGGGGTAACAACCGGTGCTGGGATGGGGATCGAACCCAGCACCTTCGGCTTGTGAGCCGTGTCACGTAACCACTAGCCCATGCCGTCCCCTGTCAGAAGGGATAACATAATTGTCCGTCAGAGATTTTTGCTGATCACCATATGTTCTTATTTTGTAATGCTCTAGCAACCATTTACAAGCTGATTTCAGTTTTCATGCAAATATAGTGCACATCTCGAGAGTAGCGATTGCCTAAAGGGTTAGGATGCCACCAGTCTATTACGCTAGAGAGATGGGTTTGAATCTTAATAAGGTGTACATTTTTTTTCTATCATGAGCAAAATAAGAACTTAGTTTGCACACAGTGTGCGAAGTGCCAGAACATTCTTCAATTTCATAAATCCTGAACAGGATCCCTATCTATGGGAAAAGCATTGTAATTATTCTTAGTTGAGCTGTTCTTCTACAGGGGCAGATGCCCCTGTGCAGGTACCAGCTCTGGTATGATCTAGATGTAGCCGAGAGGAGGATATCCTGCTTAGCGGGCTAGGCTCGATCAACTTATTACTCCACAGCATTTGGACAAGTGTGCGGAGGGTGGTTAACCGATGTGCGAGTCCATCTTAATAGACTCAAAGGGGACGGCGTGGGCTAGTGAAGGTGCTGGCTTCGATCCCCATCCCAGCACCAGTTGTTACCCCGGGGAAGCAAACCCTTAGACAATGCAGGAGGAAGCAGGCCTTTACATAGAATACATACTGAAGTCGAATGCACTGAGCTAACAGGCGCAGCATAAAAACCACAGTGCAACGGACACCGCCTTGGGGATTAGAGAAATAAGGCGAACTCAAAAAAAAAGAAAAGACTCAAACACTAGTGCAAAGTAGAACTCAACCTGTTAGGCACCATCTATGCTGCTCTAAACAAACCACCTACCCATGGCCGGTGTTATGCATGTCACACAGTCAGTCGGCTCTTATGAGATGCTCTCTGTGGGGCAGTGGTGCGATTCTTGTCCTTGCCATACACACAGGTGGCAGTGCATGAGCTGCAGTGGTCAGCGACCCAAAGCTGACTGCTAGCATCAGGGCCAGCGAACCAGAGCTGCCAAGACCCTTCTACATCTCCACATGGTGATCCTGGATTAAAAGACTGCAACAGAGCAGACTGGCTAAGGAGAAGGGATCGAAGAGGGAATTCTAACTCGGTACTCAAAGGTGCAAATATCGCAGTCAAAAACGACGATACAACACATTCCGTTCTCTGAACTATATTCTGCTACTTATGCCCTTTTCAGAGTTTAGTAGCAGAAGATTGAGAACGAAACAAGCCAAGCCATACACAAAGACCTCGACGGACCACTCGAGGTAATATTGTAATTAAATTTTTTAAAATAAAAAATATGCTGACCTTGAAAAGCTGTTCTTTATTTCGGTTAATGGATACAATTTTGCTTCGTCTTGGAAGTACTCTGCCGTAGCTTAGCCTGAAGTCACACACAGCACCTGAGAAAAACACACAACTGTAATTTTTTCAAACCCACTCAACAGAATGAGGCATAGGGTATGCTCTTGGAATTTTTGCTTAAACAGCAGTTAATCTTTTTGGAGACAACATACTAGAAAATGGGGGTGAAGATGCAGCAGTTAATGAGCTGACAGCAAGCCAGCAACATATAGTTTACTGAGTCAGTGATCCATAACTGACCTAGACCCAAGTCTGCCAACACCAAGTGTTGGCCCTAGAAACAGACTGCAACCATGCAGCCTGGCTAAAAGATTAGGGATAGAAGAAGAAAGGCAAAACTGGTCCCAAAAATGATGTGTTGAAATCGGTTGTGTCTGGCTGAAAGGTGCAGATACTGCAGCTTAGCTGTAAACTATGATACAACGTCCTTTTCAAGAAGAATGCTGAAGGAGAAGAATGCACAACTCCTCACAGAATTGAATACGAATATAATGTTCAGTGCATCTGTTTTTCTAATACAAGGCTTGTTGGAATCTAGTAGGTGGCATCTCAGGTTAACTAAATCTTAATATACGAGGGGCGATCACATCAAATTGAAACTTTTTATTGTGAAAAAAAAAAAAACAACATTTTTCAAGTAGTCAAAATGTCATTTATATGTTGACATTTATCTCCTGCAACGTTTATGCACTTATACCAGCATTTAAGTAATGCTTGAAAAGCTTCAGCGCAGAAAGATTTGTCAGTATATTTGAAACAATCCAGGACAGCCTGTTTCACTTCGTCATCAGTGCTGAAATGCAGGATTTCTTTTAGGGGTTCAAACAGGTGAAAATCACTTGGAACTAGGTCTGGGCTGTAATGTGGATGTGGCAATACCTCCTAGCTGACTGGCTGCAGATGGCACATAGTGCAGTGAGCCGCATGAGGTAGAGCGTTATCTTGCAGGAGCAGGATGATTCAAATGTTCATAAAGAATAGTGCTCATCGTACCCAGAGAAAGACTTTCCTCTTGTGCAATTTCGCGACAGGTTATGCGTCGATTTTGCAGGATAAGGTGTTCCACAATCTGGATATTCACAGGAATGACTGGTGGGTTGAAAGTCACCACGGTCGGGACCATCACTCACGGAAGTATGACCTTTTATAAAACGTTTACACCATTCAAATATCTTACTGCGGAGGGTCTCTTCACCATATTGTGATTGCAGTCTTCTGTAAATTTCCGCAGGTTTCATGCCTTTTTTCACAAGAAACTTCATCACAACACGCTGTTTCATGCAAGTACTAACAGTGTAATGCGCCATTTTTATTATCTTCACGTGACTGGCTCATGACAAGTGTAATAGGACACAAGTGCCCCTAACTAATGATAGTAGTTCCTATAACCCAATCAGGTAGAACTAGAAGAAAAAGAATACGGTTTGATTTTGACGCCCCTCGTATTAGCTCACCTGCGAGAATTATCAGGTCAGCTTCATGTAGTGCTTCCCTTCTTTTCTGGCGAGCTTGGATGTTGCTGTGGCGGCCAAGCAAACCACGAGACATTCCACCAAGAAAGCATGGCACACCTAAAGTCTGAAAACGATATTACAAAGAATAAAGCTAAAAATACCAAAACAAGCGTCTTATCCTTCATGTATAGTGAGCTCCCGAAGGTAAAAATGTTGGTTAATTTTCAAATTGTTGTGATGTCTAATCATGAAATGTAAACTTTGCAGCAACTGCTATGGGATTACAAATTTTTTAAAACTATAAGAAAGAGCACAGAAACTTACTTCCAAAGATTTCCTCAGGTCATCTACAGGTGTTGGAGGTAAGGTTGCCTGACTACCCAAAAGTATGACTGGCTTCTTGGCCTTGGATATCAACTCTATGCACTTTTGAACTGAAAACATAAAAATCGTAACTGTATAATTGACTTGATCTTTGTGGGTCCCTGTAGAACATATTGCTTTAATAGATGCTCTATACCAATTCCTATTTTTGGGCTGTCTTTTTGATCTGCGATTGTGAGACTTCACCAGCCTTGACCTTATTCTTCACCAGATATTATATTAGCTATCCATTTGTCTCTTCCGCTGTGGGTTTTAAGGTCTGGGTATATTGATAGTTTCTTTCTGACAGTGTGTATTTTTTATCCATCTCTACTTTCTTCTTCTACCTCATATGCTTTCAGATGTCAATCTAAATATATCTAAAGTTAGAATTTGTTTGTCTTGTGTTGCTGAAATCTCCAAAGAGCCTATCTAGAAATTCTACTGGTAAATGGTTGTATATTGTATGTATATGTGTGTGAGGGACAGATGGACATGGATATACGTACATGTGTGTGGATCACATGCATGCATGCATGCATGCATGTATGTATGTATGTATGTATGTATGTATGTATGTATGTATGTATGTATGTATGTATGCATGCATGCATGTACATTTACCTTGGCTGGTAGTAGCTCTAGGAAAGTCTACAGGAAAGGGCCCAACATCTCTGTTTTCCCAAGCACCAGCAAATAGATTGCTCAGATGATTTTCAAGATACCTAAGAAAACATATAATGAAACATACTTCACAAATGAAGACAACATAAAATTCTACTGAAAGAAATATAATGTAGCATGTCACTTAGTCTCTAATCTATAAATCCTGGTATTCAATCAGGCACATGTATCTGATTCCAGGTGGCTCAATGTTGAGTACACTCATTTAATTTTGTTGACTTGGTGTACCATGTTTAAAAAAAATTTTTTTTTTGCTTTCGCCTTATTTCTCTAATCCCCAAGGCGGTGTGCGTTGCACCGTGGTTTTTATTTTGCGCCTGTCGGCCCAGTGCATCTGACTTCAGCATGCATTTTATGTAAGGGCCTGCTTCCTCCTGCATTTTATGTAAGGGCCTGCTTCCTCCTGCATTTTCTAAGGGTTTGCTTCCCCGAGGTAACGGCCGGTGCTGTAATAGGGATCGAACCCAACCCCTTCTGGTTGTCAGCCGTGTCACTTAACCACTAGCCCACGCCGTCCCCTCGTGTACCACGTTTGACCCAGGGCCTTCTTCGGGTCATTTCTCCATCTTAACCTGTAGGGTCACCAGGACGTCACTCTATGTGTCTATCTGTTGCCTAGCATGTGCATCATATGGCGAGTCGGTCACTTAGTCAAAGACAATTTCAATGCATAGTCAATTAAAGCTGCTTTGGTGCACTGGTCTCAAATGTAATCTACACTGAGGAACACCATAAAGTATAGAATGGGTTCACAAACCACATCAGTTAGTTGCTCATCACATGCGACGATGTCGACATCAGATAGTTTTTCTTGATGGTCTATCTTGTGATGTATATGGATTATAATTAGGAAGAAACTGCGCTGGTAATCAACCTCACTCTCTGGTCCAGTGGCAAGTCATGCCAAGACAACTGGAGGTAACTCAAGATGCAGGCACTCTGGTCCCAACTCCTTTGAAACCAGGAGTCGCTTGAAATCTGTGAAATTCGATCGTCCACCGTTTCCGTTCATTGCTTTGAGAGGTGACTGCCTATACTCTCGACAGCATCACTCACTGTGTGAGCGATGCGTCATGGACATGTTGCTAACCGGGAAAGAGCCCATTCTCTCTACGGCGATGTGTTAGTCCATTACTATTGGCCTGTGTGTACATTTTCCATCCACACCAAAACCAGCACTGTCAGCAAACAGGGCGAAGGGTGTCAATCTCGTGAAGTTCAGCTGTGTGCACTGGACCGTGGAAATGCAACACAGAGTAACTAAAATACTATTGCAAATAGCAAAAGACTGTGCCAGGATAATCGAAGGGAAAAACACAACAAAATGAACGAACTTCTTCTTCTTCGTTCGTTCTCACTCCCGCTAACAAACCCTGAATGGGCTTAAGTGGCAGAATGTAGTCCAGAGAACGGAATGCGTTGTATAGTAGTTTACAGCACGGCTGCGATATATGCACCTTTCGGTCCAACACATCTGACTTCAGCAAGCATTTTTTCAGTACCGGGTTAGCATTCCCTCTTCGATCCCTTCTCCTTAGCTAGTCTGCCCTGCTGCAGCCTGTTATCCAAGATCACCGCGTGGAGGTGTAGAAGGGTCTTGGCAGCTCTGGTTCGCTGGCCCTGACGCTAGCTCAGCATCTTGATCTCAGTGAACGAACTAACTAATCCAAATGAAAAACCACAAAACGTTTCCATGGACACAAGTGTAAGTTATCGATTAGTGTGAATTCCAGTCAAATGTGTGGTCTGGCTGCATCCATAATGAATTAAAACACGAGACCAAGACTAGACAGCAACCAGTAAGGTGTCATCTTGGTGCGGCTTACCACATAAAAATAACAAACCAAATAAAGTCAAACTAATTGGTCAAGAATTGCGTGAATTCCAGTTAATGGGTCACATAAAATCAAACTAATCAGTCAAGGGGCTGCATGAGGCCCAGTTAATTGATTGAGTGCTGAATGAAATAAAACAAATGGGTTATGGCTTGAATGACAAAAAAGCATGAATCAGATTATGATCAAGCTAGATGCTGTCTTGTTTCTGGTTCCTCTGGGCTTCAGCCCAGGTGATAATCGTATGTAATGTATACTGGTTGGTATTCCACAAATATATTCCACAAGCTAATACCACAATAAGCAGGAATCTACGAGATAAAGATATTTGAAATTACTTGTATTGAGTCTTGATGTTTTTTTGGTGGCATGTAACAGTGGCTCTTCTTATATCCCAAGGCTTATTTGAGAAACTGGTTCAGGGTCCTCCTAGTTGTAGTGCAATATAAGGCTTCTCAGTAAACTCACCACAATGGGGATTACAATGTCAATCCCTACCTCGTTAGCCAGACCACTATTACACAGCCTGTTTCCAGGAGTATAAATGAGGATGTCAGATGATGTCTTACATCTTGCTACTTGCAAAGCCCTTTTCATGGCTTGGTAGCGAGAGTTTGAGAACAAATGACGAAGAATAAGAAGAAGAAGCTGAGCAGTGCATGAGCTGCAATGGTCAGCAGCCCAAAATTGACTGCCAGTGAACCAGAGCTGAAAAGACCTTTCTACAATTCCATGCGGTGATCCTAGATAACAGACTGCATCAGAGCAGCTGGCTAAGGAGAAGGGATTGAAGAGGAAAGGATAACCCGGTACCAAAAAATGCCTGCTGATGTTGGGTGTATCGAACTAAAAGGTGCAAATATCACCGTCAAGATGTAAACTACGACACAGCACATTCCAACAACATCCTACTACTTTCAAAGCCCTTTTCAGAGCTTGGTAAAGGGAGTTTTGAGAACGAACAACGAAAAAGTTGTCTTGATCAGTTTGTTTTACCTGACCCTGATTACTCTTTGCTCCTGTTGGGATGATCAGGTCAGCTAATTTGGGATTGAATAATTCGAACAGAGCATATAGTTTTCTAGCTTTGCTTATATGCGTCTGTTTTGTGCATTTGTTCTCAGAACAAGGGGAACAGGATAGCTGCGTGTGAGCAACATTGACTATGCAGATGACATAGTCATGCCATGCTCCCACCCTCAGGCACTGATAAAACCACTGGAACACCTAAATCCAAAACCTTGGTTGTAATTACATAATGACAGAAGTCATTGCTGATGACAGCTATGTGAACTCCACTGAGGATTTCACTTACCTGGGCTGCAAACAAAACTGTTGATGAATGCAGCCATTTGGACATCACTTGAAGAGTTGTCGCAGCTGTCCCATTGATGAAGAACTTGCATCAAGTATGTGCCCAGGAGAGACTTTCACTGAAGACTAAGATTGGGATTTACATAACCTGTCGTTGTTCCCATCCTGCTGTATGGTTCTGAAACTTGGACTACTTTGCAATGATCAGAAACACATTGAAGCCTTCCACATATCAATTCTTGCTATCCACTCGTATGACCGGGTCGCAAACAACACAATTTCTTGACAGACAGACCATGAAAGCATATTTCCGTACTAAACCATCGCTGTCTGTCCCCATTTGAACATGTGGTCCACATTGCAGAGGATGCCCATCCCATGATCTCTTACAACAAAGATCATGGATGAAAAATGACCCACTCCACCATGGTCCTACAACACCTGGCTGGGTCAAATCTGAAAGACATCATCCTCACTGCATGCATCCTGAGATCCTGAGACTCAACCATTCATCGCAATCATGGGTGGTTGGTGTGACGGGTTCTCGTTGCCTGAGCGGACTACCTACCAATCTAACTACCTCACTCAAAAGCGAGCCATACTTGTTTCTATAATGAAAGAAAATAATTTAAATTTGACAAACATAATTACCTACCAGTTGATGATGCGTTGAAAAAAACTAGCAGGGCCTCCTTTTATTCCTGTTTCTTTCTTGACAAGGTGGTAGGGATAGAGGACATCTATGGGGAATTCTACAAAAACAGGACCTGGAAATATATGCGACACATGCTGAGTTTGTTGTTAAGTCCGAACAGTGTAATGGTAAAGGTCAGTCCCTAGGCAACAATTTGCGCCAGGGATGAAGATAACTCTTCATGTACTAAGCCACAGCCTATGTTAAGAGGGGTGGCCAATTTCCTTTCTTGCTATTTTTACCTTTCCCAACTCATACGTCAGGTAAATGGAGACAACGTGGGCTAGTGGTTAAGTGACATGGCTCAGAAGCTGAAGGTGCTGGGTTTGATCCCATCACAGCAACGGCCGTTACCCCGGGGAAGCAAACCCTTAGAAAATGCAGGAGGAAGCAGACCCTTACATAAAATGTATGCAGAAGTTGGAACACTGAGCCAATGGGCGCAAAATAAAAACATTGTGCAACGCACACCGCCTTAGGGAATAGAGAAATGAGGCAAACACAAATAAAATATTTAAAAAATACTCCAAGTACCCATTTACAACTGGGTTATCTGGAGGAGCGCCGTACCAGTCATGAACCACGTCTCGGATTTTTTTGGTCCGTCCATAATCTCAATTTAGTAAGCTAGCTCACTGTCGACTTGGCTACACGCTCCATGGGGACAGTTTAAGCATTCTATTATCACTGGATGCTTTAAAATGTTTTCTAAACTAGAGGTTGCTGCCATTTTTATTGGTTGAAAGTACCTGTATTGAGTTCTTAACTCTGGATTATGTTTCTTTGGTAGTGGGTTACAGTTTTTCTTCTTACATCCTGAATAATGCTGAAGAAGGTGGAGCAAGGCCCTTCTGATAGTAGTGCAACTTGAGGCTCATTAGTAGGTTTACCACTATGTGGATTAGTGTCGATCTCCAGCTAATTAGCCAGACTGCTCTAACACAGACTGTTTTCAGAAGCATGACACAGAAGGAGAGGTAAGGTATTAGTTTGTATTTTTCACATTATTGCTAGTCCTGGCTACCTCAATCCTAAAGGTAATAAACAAATTTTGTTGTGGTTGCGTTCGCCTTATTTTTCTATTCTCCAAGGCCGTGTGCGTTGCACTATGTTTTTATTTTGCGCCTGTCAGCCCAGTGCATCCAACTTCGGCATGCATTTCATGTAAGGATCTGCTTCCTCCTGCATTTTATTGCTTCTTCAGGGTAACCGCTGGTGCTGTGATGGGGAGAAAAACGAACACCTTCAAATTGTGAGCTGTGTCACTTAACCACCAGCCCACGCAGTTCCCAGCAACAAACAAATAACGTGAACTTGCTCTGTACATTTGGAAAGCCAAAGGATGGCAGGGAATGCAGAATAATGTATCCCAGTTCCTCTCCTAGAAAAGAGACCTAGAGGTTGATACAAGAAAAACAGGGAAAAGCTGGTAAGAACTTGAGAAAATAGTACAGGAAAGTCTCCAGTCTACTTGGAAAAGGTTGGTTGATGGCCCATGCCACGGCCTCCTTTACTAGTACTAAAGAAGACCGTGCCCACGCACCCTAAAGATGACAAGGATGAAGAAGATGAATGCCCCTACTGTGAGTCTAAGATAATAGATGGAGTCCCTTGGGTTGCATGTAGAACAAGATATGCCATGATAAAGTTTTAGACGGCATACAGCAACTTTGGTCTCACGATCAAGACTAGACAAACTGAACCAGCCTGCTACTGGGAAGCCGTGCATTGAATCGAACATTGCTGTACAGAACCAGTGTCTCCAAGCAGCCGATAGCTTCACCTACCTAAGCAGCACCCTCACTAGAGAAGCAAAGTTAACTTTGAGGTTTAGAGCAGGACTGCAAAGGTGAGATCTGCATTTGGGAGGTTGCAAGCAAATATCTGGAGCTGACATGGCATCAGTGTTGCCACCAAGGTTAAAGTGTGTTGTGCTGTAATGTTATCCACTCTGCTGCATGCCTGTGAAACATGGACAAAGTATAGCGGACATGCCAGACAGCTAAATCATTTTCATTTGAGATATCTGTGTAGATTGCTCTGGATCAGTGGCAGGACAAAGTAACCTAACGCATCCATGCGCTTCTGCAAAATGCCCAGGTGGGGTGAACAGGACATGTTGTTCACATGCCAGATGAGTGTATCCTCAAGCAATTGTTATATGGTGAGCTCACAACAGGCAGCAGCTCATTGGGAGGACAGAAGAAATGCTATAGACTCCTCGAAAGTGTTACTGAAAAGTTTTGGCAATGGTGTCTCCTCCAGAGGTTTTCATCTGGTGCGCTTGCATCATGCAAGGTAAGGTGCTTGGATTACGAGGCGTAGCTCAATCACAGAAGCATGTCACAAGAAAGAACAGAACACACAACACTTTCACAGCCGACTCCTCGCCTGAGTGCACCAAGTGCTGCCGTGTCGGGATTAATCTCCATAGCCATGTAAGAACACATCTCGCAGCACAAGTCTGATGATGTCACCATACTGCAGGAGACGGATATGTCAAACCGAAAGGTGCAAATATTGCAGTCAAGCTGTAAACTAGTGACATAGCGCATTCCATTCTCTGGACTACATCCTGCTACTTGTAACCTCCTGTTCAGGGTATGGTAGCGGGAGATTGAGAACGAGCATAGAAGAAGATGTCGCTATCTTCCTTTGAGATGAGCAACTATTATAAGAGGCAGGATGAATTGTCTGAAAGGTAAGATTTGGCTCATCACTCCAACTGAACAACTGATGAAGAGCAGAAAAACCACAGATCTTTATAGTCAAGAAAACTTGGCATTGGCTGCAAAACGGTTAACAACTCAGCAACTCTAGTTCTATAATACAGAGTACTTCAGCTAACATGTAATAAATAATGTATTTATTGATATGGTTCATGCAGTTTGTTAACATGTACTTTTTTTTACTTGTTTAACCATCTTCATTACCTTTTATGCTACAATGTTAAGCATAGGCCCCCACTGCAATTGGCCCCTTTTAAAAGAAGCCTGTTTTCAAGTCCTTGTAATCGTTCACCGTTTCACAACTGGTCCCTTTACTGGAAGCCTATATCAGAGCTTTTGCAGTGGCTGATTATAATGGTGATGTTTTTTCTTTATATGATGAGGTTGCCAGTACTTATCACAACCCTCTTTAGTCACTTTTTACAACATGCTGGGAGGTGAAAGTGGTCCTAACATTTTTTGTCTGGGTACCATTCAGCACTCTTGCTTGAATCCATTTATTTTATTGTTTAATTTTCATTAAAGCGATTAATTTGGAGACTATTTTAATTATAATGTCTCATACAGATACAAACCTGGGGTCCCAGACTGAGCCACCTGTAAAGCCTTCCGTAGCGTGGGCACTATATCCCTTACTGTAGTGACGGTTGCACAAAACTTGCATAAAGGCTTGAACAAAGAGAGCTGATCTATGTCTTGTAAAGCTCCCCGGCCCTGAAAGACATTTTCTGCAAAGTTCTACAACCTTGAGAGCAATGACAGGCAAGGGTAAAGATATTTGTTGTTGTCTAATGCCCACAATGAGTAATTTTACTCTTTTGTGTGCCCTGAAAAGGACGTTAAGTGGTGGTTTGTAGTAGCTTTCCTCCCATCCCGAGCATGCTGATGAAGGTGGACTGTGGTCCTCCAGGCAGCTGTACTATGATTGACTTCATCTGCATGGCGCTCACTACAATGGGGATCATATCGATCCCCATCACGTCAGCCAAGCTTCCTTGAAAATAGCCTGTTTCCAGGGAATATTACACGGAAGAAAGATTGTGGTCTTGCTTAGTGTATTGTGCCTGACCCTGACGCAACGTCCTGGTCAGTATGTTGTGTCTGACTGGACTAGCGTCTCAGTTCCCCAAAGGTAAAGGTAGTCTCATATAATCAGACACTACCGTCAGGGATGGTGTGTTACACACTTCATTGTACTAGCCCTCAGTTTTTTTTATGAGGCTTTGTGGTGAGCTCCCTTCCTTGCTGTATTATTTTCATTAACAGTTAGCCAGGCATAAATTTACAGCTGGGTTAACTGGTGTGTGTGATGATAACGCATATCAAACCCCACACCTTTACTAGGACAAATGAGCAGTCTACCAATTTGTTACTCAAACATTCAATCCTGAGATTATAGTCAGAAAACTCGCACAAGTAAATGATTAATCAACCCATGTATCCGTTTGCAGCTTTTCTAACAATTAACAGCTGTTACATGTGTTACCATAGCCCAAAAGGGAGTGAAGGACAGTATCACTGTAAATTGTAAGAGACGATTAGGGAGGTTTGGGCACAGGGCCAACTGTCCCATCCTGTAGAAACTATAAGATAAAGAAATGAAGACCACTACACCCCATGGTAGAAGAGGAGTGACTAGATCAACTCAGTAACTGATACTTTAGTGAGTGTTTCCTAAACCAGGATCTATGGACATATTGCCAGACTGAACATATGTAACAGGGATACACCGAATTGGGGGTTTTACTTCTTCTGCTTTCATCAGCAAAGGACGTTGTGTCATAATTTACAGTAAGGCTGCGATTTATGCACCTTTTGAGCCAACAATCCAGTTTTACCTTTTTATTTTTTTTGGGGGTACTTGGTTTGCCTTCCAACTGCAATCCCTATTCACTTAGCAATCCATATTCACTTAGCCAATCCATATTCACTTAGCCAATCCCTATTCACTTAGCAATCCCTATTCACTTAGCAATCCATATTCACTTAGCCAATCCATATTCACTTAGCCAATCCATATTCACTTAGCCAATTCCAATTCACTTAGCCAATACCTATTCACTTAGCAATCCATATTCACTTACCCAATCCCTATTCACTTAGCAATCTATATTCACTTAGCCAATCCATATTCACCTAGCCAATCCCTATTCACTTAGCCAATCTATATGCGCTTAGCCAATCTATATGCGCTTAGCCAATCAGTATTCACTTAGCCAATCCATATGCACTTAGCCAATCCATATTCACTTAGCCAATCCCTATTCACTTAGCCAATCTATATGCGCTTAGCCAATCCCTATTCACTTAGCCAATCCATATTCACTTAGCCAATCCATATTCACTTAGCCAATCCATATTCACTTAGCCAATCCATATTCACTTAGCCAATTCCAATTCACTTAGCCAATACCTATCCACTTAGCAATCCATATTCACTTACCCGATCGCTATTCACTTAGCAATCTATATTCACTTAGCCAATTCCAATTCACTTAGCCAATCCCTATTCACTTAGCCAATCTATATGCGCTTAGCCAATCTATATGCGCTTAGCCAATCCATATGCACTTAGCCAATCTCTATTCACTTAGCCAATCCCTATTCACTTAGCCAATCCCTATTCACTTAGCCAATTCATGTGCACTTAGTCAATCCCTATTCACTTAGCCAATTCCAATTCACTTAACCAATCCCTATTCACTTAGCCAATCCATATGCACTTAGCCAATCCCTATTCACTTAGCCAATCCCTATTCACTTAGCCAGACTGCACTAGTGCAGCCTGTTTCCAGGTCAACCACTTTGAGGCAGAATATGGTCTTGCTCAGCTCTAGTTCACTGACCTTGCTGCCAGACTTAAGTATGTCTTTAAAGTGCTTCTCTCTGGCTACCAAGGGAGCATTTACCCTGCTGCATCTCATCATAAAAGAGCATTCTGGCAGCCGATGGTCTGACATGTGGACTACATGACTCTCCCATAGGGGAACTGAGACATTAGTCCGGTCAGGCAAAACATGCTGACCTGGACAACACATCAGGGTCAGGCACAATATACTGACCAAGACCACTATCTCTCTTCCATGTAGCGTTCCCTGGAGACAGCTGTTTTCAAGGCAGTCTGGGCTGACGAGATGTAGATCGACGTGATCCCAGTGAGTGTCACACAGTCCACCTTCATCAGCACGTTTGGGATGTGAGGATAGCTACTACAACCTTTCACTTGACACCCTTTTCAGAATGCACAAAAGAGTAAACTTACTCCTTGTGGGCATTAAACAACAACAACATGCACCTACCAATGGTACTGTGACTGCATCAAAATTGAATTGATGCAAGAACAAACAGTGTTATCTAGACACCTGTCTTGCCACTTAATCTTCATTGTCCTTCTGAGACAGACTGTGTAGAAATGCTTCAACTTCATTACATAACACCTGTATACAGTCCATGTTTCACATGCATATAGCAGCATTGGAAGCACCAGTTCTGTAGACCTTTCAGTTTTGTCTGAAGACTTATGCCACTTAAATGTCAAAATTGGTGTTCACATTCACATCATCATTCCATTTTCTCTCCAATAGGAACATGTAGTCGTTCACCTTGCAAGAAACCATTACCCCTTTCTTCTTCTTCGGTCAACCGATGCTACGCTTTTAGTTCAGTGAGGTTCACAAAGGAGACTGCGTTTCAGGTCTTCGCCGGCTTCCCACAGCCTTTTGAGCATGATCGCTTCCCCAGGCGGCCAGACTGCCTCGCTTTAGTCTGCATAAGTGGGTCAGTCCTGCAGGATATGTTCTGGTGTTTGCTTGGGTGCTCCACAATCGCACGTGGTGGTGTCTATAAGACACATTCTGTGGAGGTGGGTCTTGAGTCTGCAATGTCCTAGTCTGAAAATCTTTTGTCTGTCTATCTCTGCTAAGTTTGTCTATGCTGTCATTTCTGGCTTGAATTCTTTGTGCTGGTCTCTCCGTTCCACACTCATAGATCATTTGATGAGTGACTTTGCTTCTTTAAAGCTCTGTGGATTGGGAATCTGCGTTAGCTACTTCCGGCTTTTGCTAGCTCATCTCACAAAATCATTTCCAAGAATCCCACTGTGAGCCAAAATCCGCTGTAAGACTAGATCTGTTTTTTTGGAGAGTATCTTGTTTGAGGCTTGAGATAGCTTGGAGTACGCTCCTAAATTCTGTTAGAATGATTGTTTTCCTTGTAGTTGTTCCTCTTCTTCGTTCGTTCTCAATCTCCCACTACCAAGCCCTGAAAAGGTCTTTGCAAGTAGCAGCATGTAGTCTGGAGAATAGAATGCATTGTGTCTTAGTTTACAGCTTGACTGCGATATTTGCACCTCTCTGTCCGAATTCAGCTGGTATTTTTTAGTACCGGGTTACCTTTCCTCTTCGATCCCTTCTACTTAGCCAGTCTGCTTTATTGTTGTCCAGGATCATCGCATGGAGATGTAGAAGGGTCTTGGCAATGCTGGTTCGCAGGCTCTGACGCTAGCAGTCAGCTATGAGTCGCTGACCACGGCAGCTCATGCGTTGCTCAGCATCTTGATCTCATCTTTATATTATATCTAGACACAAGCAGGGTTACAATGGTATAAAAATGTTTTTATGTGTCTCACTTTTAAAAGTGTAGCTGCTGCTCCTCCTATCAACAACAGTGGAGACTCCGCCATCTGAGCATTTTTCACAGCTGTGACAGTGTTAGTGACACCTGTAATGTACACATTATATACAAGTGATAGTGTTAGTGACGCCTGTAATGTACACATTATATACAAGTGATAGTGTTAGTGACACCTGTAATGTACACATTATATACAAGTGATAGTGTTAGTGACACCTGTAATGTACACATTATATGGAGTATGGAGTAGAAACCTGGACCATGACCAAGAAAATGGACAAGAGTATTGATGTCTTTGAAATGTGGGTATTCAGAAGATGTGGATGAGTTTCTTGGAAATATAGGAAAACAAAGTGAAGTTCTAGAACAACTCAAGGTGAAGAAGATACTTCTGAAGGAAATAAAAAGCAGAAAAATAAAATATTTTGGTCATCTCAAGCGACATGATAGTCCGCTGAATGTTATATTGGAGGGAAGAGCGGAGGGCAACAGAGACAGAGGGTGGCAGAGGTACAGATCGACAGACATGAAGATGTGGTCAGGACACAGTTTGACTAATTGCACCAACCTGGCAAGGGACAGAGACAGCTGGAGATACATTACCATCAACCTCAAATGCAGAGACGGTGCTTGACGATGATAATGACCCATTATATACAAGTAATCGTGTTAGTGACGCCTGTAATGTACCCATTATATACAAGTAATCGTGTTAGTGACGCCTGTAATGTACCCATTATATACAAGTAATCGTGTTAGTGACGCCTGTAATGTACCCATTATATACAAGTAATCGTGTTAGTGACGCCTCTAATGTACCCATTATATACAAGTAATCGTGTTAGTGACGCCTGTAATGTACCCATTATATACAAGTAATCGTGTTAGTGACGCCTGTAATGTACCCATTATATACAAGTAATCGTGTTAGTGACGCCTTTAATGTACCCATTACATACAAGTAATCATGTTAGTGACGCCTGTAATGTACCCATTATATACAAGTAATCGTGTTAGTGGGTTCCACAATTATTTTCCTATATAGTGCAATGCCTGTTGCATTGTCTTCAATAATAATTATGCTAATTACTTTACAGAACATTCTGTAATGACATAGGATAGGTGATTTACTATTTCCCTCTGTATTTTTGTTCCATATGTGATATTCTGTCGTAGGTTTGAGGCCAGCTACCTCCACCTGCAGCATGTATAAGCCACTAAAACTGCAACAGATGCAGACAAATCATCTACAGAACATATTATCCTTATACCATCCAAGCCAATGCCGGGTCCTCCGCCTATGGAGCATGGACTGTGTTGCGCAGAGAAAACTCCATTAGCATCATCCATGTTCTCTTCTCATAACACATCCAGATTTGGTAGCTGGCTCACAAGATATTTCACAGATCGTTCCTCATCACAAAAAACCTTCCCCCGACCAGTTGAAAGCGCAAAAGAAGCCATCCCAGCACAGTACGGCTCCAGCAGATAGCAGCCTCCCCTCCGTTCTGGACAAGGTCTGGAGCCGTGTCACAGCAGTGGGTCATGGATGTGGGTAATCGACACAACAGGCTTTAGATGACTAGGCAAACTTATTATTATTATTATTAATGTCAGGACGTTGTACAAACTTGGGAAGACTGCGCAAGTGATCAAGGAGATGAGACATTACAGGATTGATATTTGTGACTATTGGAGACTAGGTAGACTGACATGTAGAAGACTAGATTGCAGAATGGTGAAACTATGCTGACCTTCAACCATACTGAAGATGGCAAGCAGAATAGTAAAAGAGTGGCCCTCTTGATTTGCCATGAGGCTAAAAAGGCATTTATTGAATAGATTTATTATGTAATGTAAAGTAAGTGGGAACTAAATTTTAAGTTGTCTCAAAAATATAACCAGACATTTGTTGGATCAGAACTTCCAAGGAAAGAGATGAGTAAAGAGGTTCAGGAACACTTGGCATAGAACAGTGGAAAAAGAAATCATGGTACCTTAACCCCTTTGAACCCGTGACATCCATATCGGAGTTTGTATAAATACCCCTTTCCCCAGGTCGCTCGTTTGCTGGTGTGATGGGTGGACCATTATTTTATGGAGTATTTTGGGTTGTACTGCTTGGTTTTTTGGTACCATAATATTGTAACCTGTACACAGCACACACATTTCCGGAAATAACAAATATGGTGGCGTAAATATCGAAGTATGTCTTCTGGATGATTTTTTATAATTTGGGTTTTTGTTATTTTAAATTCAGGAAATTGTCATTCCAAAAGGCTAACAACAGAACAAGTTGAAAGCAAGTTCAAGGATTTTTAGGCGGATAAATTGGATTTAGATGGTGGTTGTTCTGAAAAGGATCAGCTGTTATTTCAACAACAACATGTGTGTGAGCACCAGACTACGGTCCTGGTAGTTGGGGTAGGGATTATGCCACATAATGTATTAAGTACAATTCATGAATATATTCCCCACTCTACTGAAGTAAAAAAAATATGGCAAAGATGGCGCCATAACTGGCTGCGTGTCTACATTTCTCTACTGTTTTGGATCTTTATGGATGCCGCCAGACCACGGATTTGCCTGGAATGCACACTAGTCGACGACTTACACTTGTGTTCATGGAAACATGGTGTTGTTTTCCGTCTGGACTTGTTATTTCGTTCCTTTTTTGTGATTTCTTCCATCCGTTTATCCTAGTCTGGACGCCGGCTGAATGGCACTACGCTTATACCTGTGTCGTATTTCACGGGTTAGTTCTGCCGGTTCACCTACACGAATTTGGCGTGTGGGAATTTTAGATGCTACTATGATGAGCTGAATACAGCTGGGGAGAGATGCCAGACTCACTCACACGCTGAGTGTTGTCCATGCGACCTCTTGTGGTTATCGAAAAGGCACGACAAACTGCGTTAGATGCCATCCCACCTTTCTACCCTGCGGGTTACATGTTTACGGAAAGGCTTCGGTGGTAACCCTGAGGCAAAATCTGCATCCTATGCTATCTCCAGTCGTCTCGATGAATGTCTTGCCACTGGCAAAAGGTAGCTTAGGCTCTGTGAGTGAGGTTGACAAAAGACGCAGTTTCTTCCTCACTTTAATCCAAATCCCCGTGCAAGTCACCCATTTCAGCGGACACATCAAGAGATACGACTGTCCACACGGCTGAACAAAGAGAGTGGTCTTCATCACTTGTGATGGACAACTATTACTGAAGTAGGAACATTAGAGATTAGCAGGTCAGTCAATTTTAGATAGAATAACTAAATTAGAGCATTTAGTTTTGTCATAGTAAATTGCTTTACTAAAATGTCTACATTGTGCGTATTTTCTCAGCACAGGGAAATGGGATTTTATGTACCGGGTAGTCAGGGTTCAAAGTGTTAAATCTCATGTCCTCACATATGTGACTTTAGCTACAATAAGGACAAGGCTGAGATTTTTTTGTTAAAAAGATATTGCAATTTATAGATAACGTCAATTTGTACATTTATCTAACACACAAAAATTACAAAATAAATTGTCATTGTTCACAGAGTATAGAAACAGGATGGCTCAGCTTCAATCGCATCAAATCCATATTTCAGCAGATGAGAAACAACAAGGCAAGATCTCACATGGTATATGGCTGCTAGAAATGGAACCTACGAAAAGCAGCTTCAAGCTGTTCAAAGCGCAATAAAGCAAAGAACATTATGGCATTCTACGTGAATAAATTTACAACACTGAAATCAAATGTGAGTGAAATCTCATTCAATGATGTTACAGATACTACGTTGTTAAGAAAATGCAGATGGGCTAAGTATAGGATTACCCATGCCTGACAATAGATGGACATAAAAAGTGACATCCTGTGGCCCTACACTTTTAAGCATCCACCAATGAAATGAAGAGATAGTCTGAGTAAATCCCTTGATCCAAAATGGTACTCCAAGGCAGAAGATCAAAATGAGTTTAAACAACACTTGGCTACCTGGCATTAGACACTTGTAATATTTGACTGAATACTATGATTACAGATTACATTCATTTACAATAAAAACAAAATACTTTGCTAAATTTCACATCGACTGCAATAAACAACTTATACCCAGATAGTCACTGGACTGGAACCCACAAGTGAAGAGAAGAGTAATGCGGCAAAATAAATCATGGTGAAGAATAGTGGAAGTCAAAGCAGCTAGCATTATGCGTGAAGCTTAAGAAAGTGGCCCAAGATCATTGGAGGGTGATTGTACCAGTTCTAAGTTCCTACAGAAACCGAAGAGAAAAATCAACATTATCTTACTTACCTGGTCCTGCTGTGACAGCAGCTACACCAACAGTTCCTGACATTCTGGCCACTGCATCAGCTGCAAAGACAGCAGTCACCTTGAGGACAGACACACATAGTTTAGAACATTATCATATTGCAAAGACCAGGTTACTCTATTTCCCATTACATTATAAGAAATTGTGGCCCTGAATACACAACACGTAACATATCACCATCATTTGACATGTCAACTAGTGTAGATAATCATGGGTCATCAAAATTATTTAGCCCAAATGAGTGAGAAATGAAGTGTTTGAGGAAGGTCAAGTATAGGTTGCACTACATCTTGTGCAGAATACATTTCCAGGAGCAAGATACGCTAGTTTGGTCATATCATGAGAATACACCCTTATCAATTTCCAATGTTTGTAGATCTAGCTACAGGGCAAGAGGGCGGCAGCGAGGCAGGAGGATAGATGACAGAGTCATTGTGTAATAACACAGGCTCACAATGACTGACGCAACGCACTTGGCGCAGGACAGACGACTTCAGCCCCCCCAAAACGTTCAATGGTATAAGTGGAAAGAATAGCTAATTAACTAATACTGTTTATCTTCTTCTCAGAACCACAATGTTAAACTGTCCCACATTTTGTCTCTGTCACCTAATAACCCTTTTCCCAGCAATTTTGCTCATTGTTACAGTGTGTTGTTCTGCGTTCGTTCAGGATGCCCAACACATCTGGTTTCAGTACGGCACATTCTTTGGACCGGGATTGCCTTCCCTCTTCAATTCCTATTCTCCCAGCCAGGCTGCATCCATGCAGCCTGTTTCTAGGGCCCTTATTATGAGGCAGATTAGAGTCTTGGAAAGCTCTGGTTTGCTGCCCCTGGAGCAAGATGTCGGCTTTGAGTTTTTGACTGCTGCCATCTAGTTCACAGAGTCTACACAGTGTGTTCTAACCCTCCTATTCTCATAGCATACACACTAAAATGATTGATGTGTGTAAGAGATTGTCTTTGTGTGTGAGCCTCATTTAGCACATAATCATCAGAGTTCTTTTCTGTGAATAGCATTCTTAACATTTTACTATAAAACCACAAAACATCATTATTTATCAAACTTTAATAATAGATTAAATTATTTGTAAATGGATTTTTCAATGGAAGATAAACATTTTGTCTGTACCTGGAATCCTGGTATTCAATTATGTAAGTCAGTGTCTGATGCCAGGTAGCCAAAAGCAATCCTTTTGTTCTGCAAATACATCTGGTAACCCGTAGAAGGGGTTATCCCGTGTCTTCCCTGGTTTGAACTTTCATTTAAAAAAAAAATTTTTTTTTGTGTTCGCCTTATTTATCTATTCCTCAAGGCGTGTGTGCGTTACACTGTGGTTTTTATATTTTGCGCCTGTTGGCCCAGTGCATCCGACTTCAGCATGCATTGTATGTAAGGGTCTGCTTCCTCCTGCATTTTCTAAGGGTTTGCTTCCCTGGGGTAACGGCCGGTGCTGTGATGGGGATCTAATCCAGCACCTTCTGGTTGTGAGCCGTGCCACTTAACCACTAGGCCACGCCGTCTCCTGAACTTTCATTTGACTATTAGTAGTAAGTTTGTAGGTGGTTTCCTTCATGCGGCTTACTAGATCTGGTGAATGTGTGTCTCTGTTGTGTTCAGCCTACAGGTTTTTACCAGCAGTATATTTTCTGTAATCTGCCTTTGGCAGGACTGTGGCAAATAGGGGTGTAAATGAACTGGCAACAAATGGGGAAGCCCCTTACACTCAAGTTAATTTTACTTTTTAAATTTCTTTGGTGGCAGGTAACAGCGGCTCTTCTTACATTATGAAGCCCCCCCCCCCCCCCCCCCCCCCCCCCCAAAAAAAAACAACAACAAACCATATGCCGCAGAGAAATGAAAATAAACAACCACACTAAGTCAAGTTAATAAATTTGTTTTTTCCTGACCTTGACATTAAATTTGTGTTTTAAACTGCTGAGCCTGCAAACAAACTAGATATGACAGTCAATGGATAAAGAAGGCCAGCCCAATAGAAATGCCTATTGAAAAAAGATGTACTGAACCACAGGCAGGACTGCAACAGTGCAACATAATTTTGCTCAATCAGATTGATTAGGACTTTTATCCAGTTCTGCTTGATACAAATGCCCACATAATGCCAAATGCTTTCTTTGAGTATTTCAAGCCTAGAGTGTTTTTAGCTATAAATGCATTTTTTTCCCATCCTGATTTTATTTTTATATAATAAAAGAGTTTTTTGTGAAAACTGGTTTGGTGTCATTTGGTATCTTTCATGTCTATCAACTCATATACTCAAAGAACAATAGGAAGTTCACCCCAACAAGCATGTTGTAAAAGCAACTATGGTGGGTAGTGTGCAAGGCTGGCAATCTCATAATTTAAAACAAAATACAACAAAAACTGCTACTGTGAAAGCACACAAATGCTTTGGTGCAAGCTTCCTGCAAGAGGTCTACTAGAGTTACCCACCCATGTTCCTATCAGAGAGAAAATAAGAAGGCTCTCTATTCTAATGTAATGCATCAGTGTTGCTAGCATGCCAAATGTTTTTGGTAGCACTCGTCTTCTTTTTCTTCGATCAACTGATGCTATACTTCTAGTCTGGTGAGGTTCACGAAGGAGACTAAGCATTTCAGGTCTTCGCGGTTCCCCAACAGCTTTTCGAGCATGGTCACTTCCCCAAGGCATAAGTGGGACAGTCCTACAGAGTATGTTCTAGTGTTTGCTTGGATGCTCTGCAACCCCATGTGGAGGTGTCTCCATTCTTATGAGATGGGCCTTGAGTCTGCAATGTTCCGTACTGAGTTTGAAGTATCTTTGTCTGTCCATCTCTGCCAAGTTAGTCTACACTGTCATTTTCTGGCTTGTATTCTTTGTGCATGTGGTTCAAGATGGCGCCGGGCATGGCCGCAGTTGATTTATTTCCCTCTTGATAAAACGGTGTTCTGTTTGTGTTTTCTTTGATAACTCTCGCACTATTAACGTGATTCCTGGATATAAATGTGCCGACTTGTGAATTAAGTATACTAATGTGAAAGAAGTGATGCAACGAAGTATATAACAGTGTATTTTTAGTTGTCAAAGGTAGACTTAATGTGTACAGTTTTGATGGGACAAAGCGTGGCCGAAACTTGATCCGGTCAAAAGCTTGTGTCGCTCCGTGCTGTATCGTGACCCAGATAACGAAGCATGAACACTGAAATTAAGGAGGTCATCCTGGACCGATCAAATAGACGGTATTTCAGAAAGGAGCTCATCGCGCTTTGATCAGCACACTACGTCCCTTCAAACTCAGATCTACATCTGTTGCATGTGCTGAAAATACACTTAACAGAGGAGGCATCGGAACTCACAAATAAACAATCAAGGCGAAAGACCAGAGGAAAGAGAGGTGGAAGAAGAATACATAAACAAATACACTCAGAAACAAGATACCTCAAAGCTCCACCCCAACGATAAAAGAGAAGGGAAGGGCTACCGAGAAAATGAGACACGCTGACACCGTACTGTCTGCATCTGAACCCTTCACTAGAAGTCTTGACAATGTCTTGCCTCTAGAACATGTTGAGGCTGGACGAGAGAGTGAGGAAGATCCTGCGCACATCTCCCTCACTATAAACACATTGCGCAACTCACGACATCACCCTACAGTTACAGATCACACCCTGACTAGCAACTCGCAACTGGCAGGGCCCCCAAACTGCAACGGCGGAACAAACAGAAAACGATCACGAAAACTACCGATCATGCTTGCAACATGGAATGTCCGCACGCTAATGGACAGCGCCAAAGCAAACATATCCGAACGACGGACAGCTCTGATCGTCAGGGAACTGGCTAGATACAACATCTGCATAGCTGCCCTGAGCGAGACACGGCTGGCAGAGGAAGGGCAGATCACAGAAGAAGGCGCTGGTTATACTTTCTTCTGGAGCGGCCGTAGCAAAGAAGAACGCCGTGAAGCTGGAGTTGGCTTTGCCATCAAGACCAACATGGTCGACAAGCTCACAAGCATGCCCAGAGGAATCAATGATCGCCTGATTTCACTGTGTCTCCCCCTAATAGGAGGGCGCCATACAACACTTATCAGTGCATACGCACCCACAATGACAAATCCTCAGGAAAAAAAAGATAAGTTTTATGAGTACCTTGAGGCGCTCATCGCTGCAGTCCCCAAATCTGACAAATTGGTCATCCTCAGTGATTTCTAAGTTAGGGTTGGCACAGACCATACAGCCTGGGAGGGAGCCATTGGCGGACATGGTATCGGAAAATGCAATAGTAACGGACTGCTCCTTCTGAGGACATGTGCCGCAAATGAAATACTCATTACAAACACAGCTTTCCGACTTCCGGTCCAAAATAGAACCACATGGATACACCCAAGGTCCCGCCACTGGCACCTCATTGACTACATTATCATCAGATGTAGGGATCGAGTGGATGCTATGGTAACGAAGAGCATGTGTGGTGCAGAATGTTGGACTGACCATCGACTTGTCATTGCCAAGCTAAACTTCAAGATCCAGCCCAAAATGTGCCCCCAGGGAAAGAAACCACCGAGGAGGCTAAATGTCTCTCAGCTGAAATACGAACCCATGAGAGGAGGCTTCCAGGAAGAGCTTGAGAGCAGACTATCTGAGCTTCGTTTTGAAAAGAACGACATCGAAAACAACTGGGTATCATTGAGAAACACACTCTACGATACAGCTACTAAATACATTGGCCCACTCACGTACAAGCATAAGGACTGGTTTGATGAGAACGATCTGGAAATACAGGGCCTTCTCGATGCAAGACATGAAGCACACAAGGAATACCAGAGGGACACACCATCTCCGGCAGCAAAAGCTGCCTTCAATACTGCTCGCAAAGCTGTCCAGACCAGGCTTGGAGAGAAGCAAGACTCCTAGCTCAGCAAAAGAGCTGATGAAATTGAGATGTTCACCGAGCGTCATGACACCAAACGGTTTTACGAGGCACTGAAAGCTCTCTATGGCCCGCAGCCCTCTAGTAATACTACAGTTCGCAGTTCGGATGGGGCACTGCTAACAGATAAGGTTCAGATTCTAGACAGATGGGCAGACCACTTCTGCAAAATACTAAACCACCCATCGTCCATAAATGAAGAGGCCATCCGGCGAATGCCGCAGGTGGAACTGAACCTGGCGTTGGATGAAGTCATCACTGAGGAGGAAGTCGACAGGGCAATCAGTTCACTATCTATAGAAAAAGCTCCAGGAGCTGATGCAATACCAGCAGAGGTATATAAGACAGCTGGCCCATCTCTCACCAGAAGGATCACTGAACTCTTCTTTCACATGTGGGCTGAAGGAAAAATTCCACAGGAGCTAAAGGACACCGCAATTGTTCACCTGTACAAAAGAAAAGGCAACCGTCAGGAATGCGACAATCATCGTGGAATATCGCTACTCTCCGTAGCAGGCAAGATCCTAGCGTGCTTACTGCTAAACAGGCTCAACAAACACCTTGAATAAAGCCACCATCTCCCAGAAAGCCAATGTTGATTCAGAGCCGGAAGAGGAACAGTGAACATGATTTTTGCCCTCGCCAAGTACAAGAGAAGTGTCGGCAACAAAACCAGGCCTTGTACACCACATTTATTGATTTAACAAAGGCATTTTATACAGTAAACAGAGGAGGGCTGTGGATGATAATGTCCAAGTTTGGCTGTCCCAACAAGTTCATAACCATAGTGAAACAGCTACACGAAGGCATGTGTGCTCGTGTACTGGACAGCGGCGCAATCTCTAAAACGTTTCTAGTATCAAACAGAGTAAAACAAGGATGTGTACTCGCCCCGACTTTGTTCAGCATGATGTTTGCGGCCACGATGACAGACGCCTTCAGATCACTGGAGCTTGGAATACCCATAAAGTACCGCACAGATGGCAAGTTACTCAATTCCAGAAGAATGAAGGCCAAAACCAAAGTGGCTGGCGACATAATCAGGGAACTTGTATTTGCTGACGATTGCGCTCTAATGAGCAACTCAGAACTGAACATGCAGGTTGGAATGGATCGGTTCTCTGCCACATGAGAAAATTTTGGCCTGACCATAAATGCCAAAAAAACAGAGGTCATGTACCAACCAGCACCAGGCACGCCGTACACAAAACCAGAGACTACAGCCAGCTTGCAGACACTGAATGTCGTAGACAAATTCACATATCTGGGCAGCACGCTGTCGAGATCTGTCAGCCTAGACGACGAGGTCGCAAGCAGAATAGCAAAAGCCAGCACAACCGTTGGTAGACTGCGCTCAATGGTCTGTGCACGTCGTGGCATCAGCGTCAAGACCAAACTCAAAGTCTACCGTGCAACCATCATTCCAACAATACTTTACGCTTGCGAAAGCTGGACAGTATACTCTGGACATGCAAGGAGGTTAAACCACTTCCACACAGGTTGCCTGAGGCGAATATTCCACATCCGATGGCAAGATCGTGTCACTGACATCGAGGTTCTCTCGAGGGCTAACATGCCCAGCATACATGCACTGCTAGAAAAAGCACGACTAGGATGGGCCGGACACCTCGTCCGTATGTCAGACGAGCGGCTCCCAAAGAAGCTTCTCTACGGCAAGCTGAGAGAGGGATGGGGCGAGAGGGGGCGCCCAAAGAAACGTTTTAAAGACGGTCTGAAGGACTCACTAAAAAGTTGCCAGATAGACATTGACACCTAGGAGTGTCTTGCGCAAAACAGATCTGACTGGAGAAGCGCAGTCAAATCGGATGTAGCTACCGGCGAAGACGACCGTGTTGTGAAAGCCCAGAGCAGAAGCGAGACCCGGAAATCCTGAACAGCGGGACCACCATCACCTTCTACAAACCTTGTGTGCCAGATAAGTAGCAGATGTTTTTATGCCCGCATTGGCCTGTTCAGCCACATGCGCACCCACACCCAACAGGGAAATCTGTGACAAGGATGATGTCAGCGGTCCTCATCGACAACGATGGACAGCTATTATTCTTTGTGCTGGTCTCTCAATTCTGTCCTCATGGATCGTTTGATGAGTGTCTTTGTGTCTTTATAACTCTGTGAATGGCGAGTCTGCTTGCCGCCACTTTTGGCCTTTGCGAGATCATCTGCCTTCTCATTTCCAAGCATCACACAGTAGGCAGGAATCCACTGTTGGACTAAATCTGTCTTTTGGGACAGCAACCCTATGTTTCATTTTATTTCATGTGAAAATTTTTGAGGCTTGAGATGGCTTGGAGTACACCACTGGAGTCTGTTAGAATGACCATTTTTCTTGTAGATGTCTTTTGGCTTTTAAGTTTCTGAGTCGCGTCACACCAATTAATCTCAGTTATTCACTTTTATTTCAATATCATACACAAGGTATTTTTTCAATTGCTTTCTTTAACATCCAGAAGGCCACTCAACAGTCAGCAGGTTAAATGTGGGATATACAATGTCATGTGTCTTGTTTGTGCCTGAGAGGGCTTAGATGGCACAAGATTGCTAGAAAATTCGACAGAACAAACAATACAAAATCATGCATGTGACTGATAGTTGTGTGTATTGCTAAAAGGAATAAATCTTTTTGAAATACAAATGAAAAAGAAATGTGTTTCACTACTGTTGTACAGAAACTCTTACCTCATGTCTTGTGTCCACAACTCTGATACCTTGGCCCTCACAGGCCACAAGTATTGGAGATATATGACCCCCAGTCAGAGTGAAAATGTGCTTGATATTGTGGGCCTGGTTAAGACATTAACAGACTTGTTAAATATACTTTACAGATAATTTTTTCACATGCACTATTTAAGTTATTTCCCTGCATATAGCTAATGTGCAAATATCAAGATATGTCTTCTGTTTTGCCCTTATCATCTTGGAGTACATGGACCATCAACCAATCCTCCAAGCGGTCATTCCTGTGCAATGTTCTTTCCTTCTAATTTTCTCACTATGTTTCTTGTATTGACTCTCTTCTCTGTGTGTTCTTTTGGCTTTTCTTTGCCTATTTTCCCCTGGGGGGGGGGGGGGGGGAGGAGTGTCATGACCAGAGATTACATGGTGATACTGGTTTGGGGCTTTCAAAATGCGTGGCCTATCCAACACCACATTTTTTCCTAAGATTTCTTTTAGGATTTTATAGTGTTGCCCCCATGCTCTGTTAGTGCTTACAAAAAAAAGAGAGAAGAAGAAGATAAATGTAATCAAATGCTATTTCTGTAAAAACTAAATCATATTATAAAGCCTAGGATATATTCTTGTCAGGTCAAACATTTTTACAATACTAATATCACTTATTTTCCTTCAGGCTGGAGGTTTAAATACAGGGCTGAGTCCTAGTCTACATAAAAATGAACTATATTTCTGAAAAGCAACATATAAACGTTGCTGTGAGACATATATTTGGAAAGCAATGCTCATGTGGTTGCAAATGATGAAAGCTGAAGGAAGCCATTGACATCGCTGGGGCACAATACGAAAGATAGCCACCCACTGAGAAAAGTCAGTGAGAGCTATTGCAGCTACAGATCAGAGAGAGGATATATACGGTCATAAATGTCATTTCTTCCCTCTCAGTTGCAGCTATTACTAAGAAGGCAAAAAATGGACCTCATTTAATTTCAACCATCTTAACAAGTGATGTGTTTCCTAGAGGTTTACAGGGTGATCTATTAGAAAATCACTTCATCTAACAATTATATACTGATTATTTGGTGATGACCTACAGCACTATCCAACCTCTCTCCTGTCACTCTGCAACGCCTTATGGCATGGCCAGTAGGACAAAAGAAGAAGTAAAGGTGCAGAAAGAAGGGTATTGAGTTCCTAGAGTGTAATTTACAATGAAACAAACAAAATTATTTTTATTCACCTTCAGAACAGCAGCCACAAGTTCTCCTCCATGTCTTTTGGATTTTTCATCAGCCTTGTTAGAGAAATGTTGGTTAATTTCATTCTTTATTTATAAGCAATTATGTCTTCAGAAAAGGAAATTAAGAAACATGAGAATAGCTTAGCATCAGACAAAAGGTAATATATAACAATTATCAGATATTATAATACATAAAACAACTGCACATGAAACTGTTTCTATTCTTCTTCTTCGTTTGTTCTCAATCTCCCACTACCTGAAAGGGTAAGTAGCAGAATGTAGTCCAGAGAACGGAATGCGTTGTGTTGTCGGTTACAGCTTGGCTGCGATATTTGCACCTTTCGGTCCAACAGATCCGACTTCAGCAAGCATTTTTTGAGTACCGGGTTAGCATTCCCTCTTTGATCCCTTCTCCTTAGCCAGTCTGCCCTGTTGCAACCTGTTTCTATTCAAGATAAGGACTTAAAAATTATTAGAATTTGATGAAAGCAATAACAGAAATAATGCAGAAACCATTAAATTCACACACATTAGCAGCAACAATGACATACAAAAATTAAACAGCTAAAAATGACTTTGTATAAAGAAAAACACTATGATGTGTCTCTTCAACAAAACTCTTTAAGCTAAAAAGATGGAGAAAATGCATGTGGACAAAAAGGTAGAAAAGGCATGTGAACAAAAAGTGTTGTTTTTGTATATTATATATCTGGGGTTAGTCTCTCGCCGCCGCGATTGACTCTCATCCAGTATTCGTACATCGATCTCCGTCCCGCCAGACGGAGCGATAGCGTGGGCTTGCCGAAATCGCTCGCCCGCCTCTCCCTGGCCATGTAGCGGGATGAAATTTGTGGTGTCGTACCGATGGCAACGGTGCGTTACTGTGGTCCGTATCGAGAAACTTTGACAGTCAGTGGTGCTTTTTCGAAGGCTTATAGCAGACCTCGACAGTTCGTCTCGCTGGTGGTCAGACTCTCGCAAAGAGCTTGTGACCGGCAAATGGAAAGCAGGAATCCTGCCTAAAGGCCCTGTCCTCGCCCGACCAACCCTCGGGAGAAGGGCAGGTCAGCAGGCAAAAATCGTCTCCTGCCCCTGTGAAATTCATCGCCGGGGCCGTTAGGATCCGTTCTGCACAGAGCACTGCCATCCCTCCCCGAGCGAGCCCGGTCGGTCGGTCGTCTGGTGTGTGTACGGGCCCCTGTCAGGCGGTCCTAAGTCGACGGAGTGAGGGACGGAACAACCGTCCGTCCGTCAGTCGGTCCCTGCGGCCGTCCTAGTGAGGCTTTTTACACATCCGTCCTCCGCCGACCGGTGTGTGTGGTTCGTACGTCTCCAACAGATATCTGGTTGATCCTGCAAGTAGTCATATGCTTGTCTCAAAGATTAAGCCATGCATGTCTAAGTTCACGCTGTCTCACGGTGAAACCGCGAATGGCTCATTAAATCAGTCGAGGTTCCTTAGATGACACGATCCTACTTGGATAACTGTGGCAATTCTAGAGCTAATACATGCTTACCAAGCTCCGACCCTCGCGGAAAGAGCACTTTTATTAGTTCAAAACCAATCGTCGTTTCCCCTCGCGGGGTTGCGGCGTCCCCACTGGTGACTCTGGATAACTTTGTGCTGATCGCATGGCCTCATATGCCGGCGATGCATCTTTCAAATGTCTGCCCTATCAAATGTCGATGGTATGTGACATGCCTACCATGTTTGTAACGGGTAACGGGGAATCAGGGTTCGATTCCGGAGAGGGAGCATGAGAAACGGCTACCACATCCAAGGAAGGCAGCAGGCGCGCAACTTACCCACTCCCGGCACGGGGAGGTAGTAACGAAAAATAACAATACGGGACTCTTTCGAGGCCCCGTAATTGGAATGAGTACACTTTAAACCCTTTAACGAGGATCTATTGGAGGGCAAGTCTGGTGCCAGCAGTCGCGGTAATTTCAGCTCCAATAGCGTATATTAAAGTTGTTGCAGTTAAAAAGCTTGTAGTTGGATCTCAGGCGCAGGCGGGCGGTCCGGCTGGCGCAGGTTAACTGCCCGTTGTCTCCTGCCAGCTCTCTCCCGCCGGTGCTCTTCGCTGAGCGTCCCGAGTGGCCGGCGTAAACTTTGAAAAAAATTAGAGTGTTCAAAGCAGGCCTCGGCTGCCTGAATAATGGTGCATAAAATAATGGAATAGGACCTCGGTTCTATTTTGTTGGTTTTCGGAACTGGAGGTAATGATTAACAGGGACAAACAGGGGCATTCGTATTGCGGCGTTAGAGGTGAAATTCATGGATCGCCGCAAGACGAGCTACTGCAAAAGCATTTGTCAAGAATGTTATCATTAATCAAGAACGAAAGTCAGAGGCGCGAAGACGATCAGATACCGTCGTAGTTCTGACCATAAACGATGCCGACTAGCGATCTGCAGGAGTTGCTTCAATGACTCTGCAGGCAGCTTCCGGGAAACCAAAGTGTTTGGGTTCCGGGGGAAGTATGGTTGCAAAGCTGAAACTTAAAAGGAATTGACAGAAGGGCACCACCAGGAGTGGAGTCTGCGGCTTAATTTGACTCAACACGCCAACATTGAAATGATCAACAGGCCGAGAGCACTTTCATTGGGTCTAATAGGGAACGTGTGCTGGAATTAGATCCTCGAAAATCTGGGGTTAAGCTCTCTGTGGCTCGATTGGCCTGCATTCAGTGTTCGATAAAGGAATTGACGGAAGGGCACCACCAAGAGTGGAGCCTGCGGCTTAATTTGACTCAACACGCCAACACTGTTAAATGACCGACGGACTGAGAGCACTTTCGTTGGGTCTAATAAGGAACGTGTGCTGGTATTAGACCCACGGAAGACATGTCAGTTTTTACCCTCTTAATGACAGAGCGTCTGCTATGGTAATACTGTTTAACCCTACAGAAATTGCAGGTCTCAGACACTTGGTCATGACTGAAAAAAAAAAAAAAGACAAAATAAAAAGCCCTCCATTGATTCGTTGGGTCTAATAGTGAACGGGTGCTGGTATTAGACCCTCGGAAGACAGGTCAGTCTTACCCTACTAATGACAGGGCGTTGCTACAGTAATCCTGCTCAATTCGAGAGGAGTCGCAGACATTTGTCCACGTACTAGGCTCATAAGCCAATGGCAGGAGGCTACCGAACGCCTTTAAGCCAGAATCCCGATCTAAATCTCCGCACCACTGTGATGGGAGGCTACGATATGGTTGGGACCTGGCTCGCGTCCCAGCCAGGCACAGTCGAGCCGCAGAAAGAGATCTCTGCCGTCCGCCGATCAAAGCGGGCAGGAAGCTGCGCAATATTCACCCCATACGGCGATGAGGTATGAAACCATTTGTAGAAGACTTAGTTCTCGGTCGGGGTGTCTTAAGCAGTAGATCAGCAACCTCACTGCGAACTGCTGAGACTCAACCCGTGACCATGAGATATGTCCGCACACCAGGCAAACAACATCTCCGTGCAATGATCAGGCTTGTCCCCTGGTCAAATGCACTCCTTTGAGAGGAATCACAGGTCGCTGACATTTGGTCCACGTGCTTGGCTGATAAGCCAATGGTGCGAAGCTACCATATGAGAGACTACGGCCGAAGGCCCCTAAACCAGAGCCCCTCCCTAAATCTCAGCACCGTTGTGATGGGAGGCTACGACATGGCTTGCGACCTGGGGCTTGGGTCTCAGCCCGGCCCGGTCGAGCCGCAGAAATGCACCTGGTTAAATGCACTCCTGCCTTGCTCTTTACATCTGTCTGCTATCAGTCATCCCAATGGACGCAGAAGAGATGCAGTCCAGCGGACATTGCACCCTCTGCCCTATTGTGACAACCTCCCAGGTGGCGGGGAATGCTAGGCGTACCATCACTGCATATGAGCCAAAAAAATACAAGGAGCAAAGAGATACCTCACTCACATGCAAATGCTACGTTTCTGGGAGGACGTGATGATCCTGGGACACAGTCACACTGGACTGCCTCTCTTCCGGGATAGTACAAACTAGTACATAGTCCATCATATCATTGCCAAACCCTATAGACACGAGTGGGGAAGACTCAATAGTCCTGCAAGACAACTTCCTTAAGAGAGACAACTCTGACAAAAAACAACTGCTGCCTTGCAGTTAGGCTGGGGACAGCCAAAGGCTAAGGAGGGCTACAGAAACGCCTGTTGAAATCGGATGCACTGAGCCACAGGCTTAACAAAATAAAACAGTGCAACGTATATCGCTGTAAACAGCGTACGATGAAGAAGAAGAAGAAGTATATTATATATTCTCATTTCTTTTTTTCATAATGATCTCAGTCCTGTTTTGAATATTTCCACTGCAAATCTGCCTATTATAAAATAAAACATGAAAGTGTTTATCTGCAGGACAAGGACTTAAAAGAATCATTTGAACTTGAGACATTAACAAGAACAAAGACAAAAGAATTTAAATGGCTCGGAGTAAAAAGAATTATGACTGTATATAGATGTTAGAAGCTTCACTTACTGGGCTGGTTTCTTCTTCTTCTTCATACGCTGTCAAACATCAACCTGTATTTTTTCGAAGAAAGCAGCCGTCATCCTGAGGCTGTTGACACTGCCATAGAGCTTGTCTAGTGTTGCCAATGGTGATGGCCACATGTGCTTTCTCTGGTCCTCGTATGTCGGGCAGTTTTGCAGCAGATGTTCAGCGGTCATTTTCCCGGTACCACAAGTGCATTCGTCAGTGCCACCCATCTTCAGTTTATTGAATAGGTGGTACCTCAGTCTGTTGTGGCCTGTGCGAAGTCTGAAGACCACGACCTGCTCTCTTCTGTTCAACTGGTAATAGGCATTGTTTTTTGTGTAGCCAGTATGTTTTGTTTCCCATTTGGCCATGAATCTGGCCCTAATAAGCCTTTTGGACTCTTCGTATGTCACACTAGAATCTGGTTGTGGTAGTCTTGCACCTTCTTTTGCCAGTCAGTCTGCCTCCTCGTTGCCTTGGATGTTACAGTGGGATGGAACCCACTGTACCACTACTCTTTTTGGTGCGGACTGCTGGCATAATTGACAGAGTACTGCTCTTAAATCATTAAGTTCAGTATTATTCTTGCTTTTTAGTGCTGTCACTACGGCCAGTGCATCTGTAAACGGGACTATCTGGCTTTCATTGCTTTCGCCTGTCAGCATTTCTTCTACCGCAGTCCTCAGTGCCTCTGCTCTGAAATTGCTTTACAATTTTCCAGTTGCCACTGACAGTGTTATTTTTCTACCATTTGTCAGGCTCAGGAATATCCCTGCCCCTCCGTTCTGTGTTGTGTTTGTTACAGAACCCTCGATGTATGCATGGGTCCAGTCCATGTTTTGGGTAGTTTTCCGTTATGTACCTCAGGGTTATGTCTCTTTTTTCTTTTTCAGTCTGGCTGTTCTTGTTTCCAATACCTGGTATATTTTCTACCACCTCCGGAATGATATGCTGCTTCCAGGTAGGTTTGCGTACAGTAGGGATGGTTTTTGGTATTGTTACAGTGTTCATAGGGTATTCGCTCATCTTTGCTTTGACTATTTCTGCAAAGTTTCTCCGCTTTAGTTTCCCATTTCCAAATCTATTTAGTCTCTGATGCATTGGATGGTCTGTCAGTCTTCTGAGTTTCTCTGCTTGCTGCTGGGCTCTGCAGTCTCTTCTGTCGGTCATGGATTGCAGATTTGTAATATTTTCAAGTTCTACAATTGGCGTTGACTTCATGTCTCCTGTTATAACTCTCATGGCTTGGTTTTGAAGTTTGCTAATTTTATCAAAGTTCGCCTTTGCTGCTGTTGTCCATGCCGCAATGCCATACTTGAGAACTGGTCTCACTCTTCCGGTATACAGTTTCTTTAGTATTCTTTCGTCTGCTCCGCTGGGTTGATTTAACTTTGATGTTTCTTTACTAGCGAGTTACATACAGTGGCACTTTTTACATCCTGAGGCATACTTGAGAAAATATAACATTGTCCTCCTGGCTGTAGTGCAAAGCAAGACTCCTGAGTTTGTTAGCTAACTACTATGGGAATAACAGTGTCAATCACAATCTAGTGTGTGTAAGACTGCTGTTACACAGCCTGTTTTTAAAAAAAACAACACAGGAATGTGAGGAGAGATTTGTTCAGTACATTTCACCTGACCTTGATTACTCTTTGCTCCCTTTGCTGACTGTATAAAAAGAAAACAAACTCCAATGTGACTCTTCAACAAAACTCTTTAAGAAAAAAAGTGTGAGAAATAGCTTGTTGACAAGAAGAAGAAAAGGTGCTTTTCTTTGTTATGTATTCTTTGCCCTATTTTGACTATGTCCATAGCAAATCTGCCTCTTCTTTCAGGTGTTTCAATGCGTATGTGGTAGATAAAATATATCTTCTATATATTTGTCATATGTTCATAGTATTCCTGGTTTCCTATTACTGTTGTTTATAGCACCACAAAGAATACAGGAAGACTTTTTAAAATAGTAAATATTAATGTCTGATAACTGATATCATTTTTCTGATGTACTGAATTAGGCTATATGGCTTAAAAATAAAACGCTGTACAAGGAAACAAGGCAAATAGAAAAAAACATCTATTTTGTTTTAAGATTTAGACAAGTGTAACTCTGGTTTATTCTGCTGGTAAGGATCTTCATTTAAATACTCCATGAATTTTCTCCACACTGAATTGTGAGAATGTCATTCATTATTCTCCATCCATGTAAAATGTATTATTGATTGCATCATTCAATGATAGATTATAGATGTTGTTGTTTGAGAATGTCCACAATGAGTAGGTTACTCTTTTGTGCACCCTGAATAGGACGTTAAGTTGGGGGTTGCAGTAGCTTTCCTCATATCCCGAGTGTGCTAATGAAGGTGGACTGGGTCTCCTCCAGGCGGTTGTGCTATGTTTGGCTTCATGTGCTCACTACTACTGGGATCATCCCTCACCTCATTAGCCAGGCTGCTATGAAAACAGCCCGTTTCCAGGGAGGTGATGATTTTGGCCAGTATATTTTGCCTGACCCTGACTAATATGTCTGATCAGTATATTTTGACTGACCAGACGTTAGTCTTCCTCCCCAGATTATAGATACATTGTGATCATTGTCATATTGTGATTGTATGTCTCCATAATAGATCTAATTATAATACCATATGATTATGTCTGATAATCATATAATTTTTACTATAATTGTTTATTATTCTTCTTGGTTTTCAATCTCCCACTACCAGGCCCTGAAAAGGGCTTTACAAGTAGCAGGATGTAGTCCGGAAAACAGAATGTATTGTGTTGTGGTTTACAGCTTGACTGCACTATTTGCACCTTTCGGTCCGGCACATCTGACTTCAGCAGGTCTTTTTGAGTACCGGATTGCCTTCCCTCTTCGATCCCTTCTACCAAGCCAGTCTGCTCTATTCTATTGCTGTCTGTTATCCAGAATCTCTGTGTGGAGGTGTAGAAAAGTCTTGGTAGCTCTGGTTCGCAGGCTCTGGCGCTAGCAGTAAGCTAGCTATGAGTCGTTGACCAATGCAGCTTATACGCTGGTCAGCGTCTTGATCCCTATAGTCCGTCTTTTAATTCATGAACAAGATCCAAAGCAATTTTCTACAAAACTACATGTCATTTCCAAATGATTTTTCCAATGCATCTTACAATATCAATGACACTAAATCATTTATATTATTTAGTCCATAGATGTTAAGAATTTTGCACATCGGCAAATTTCTTTGGTTCTTTAACACCATTGCAAAGAAATGGAATAAAATTTAAAATTTTACAGTTCGCAGCGTAATTTCTCGTTGTATTTTGTTCATAGGCGTATCTCCTTAATGGCTTGATTGTTTGTGTTGCCCTTTATGTACAATTGGAAAAATGGCACCAATATGTAACAGTTAGTACAGCCCTTCGGTCACCATTATACTCCAACGTTGTATCAACTACGCAGCTAATTTTATATTGCTTAAAGCAATTGAATATTGAAATGTCTTTGTTGTCATTGTATGTACACTTAATTGTTTTGATAAACAAATGCTTATCCATCCAAGTCTGATAATCAGTTATCTCCCCAAAAGATTATATTAATCATTCTGAATCTGTAGATTCAAAGAGGTTGATAATTGTTACTGGCTGGACAAATTGTAATACATCTTGTTGGCAGTACTGTTTTTCTTCTCGGAGCACATGTTCAACACACTTCTTCCAGAACTGAATGTCTATTTTTGAAAAGTGCTCACGTGTCAGCACTTCAACATCGCACATTTTTAATGTCCTGTTCTTTTCGGCAACTTGTCCTTTGACTTTAGCCCACACAACCTCTATATGGTTTAGATGTGCATGATATGCATGTAGCTGCAGAGAGGTGTGATCATACTCATCAAAATTCACTTTTTCTTAGCTAGCCATATCATAATTTGAGCTTTTTATTTGATGCAGTTGGTACTCTGTCTTTCTCTGATACTGCATTGTGATAGGATGCATTATCCATTACTAGGCATGACGGTCTATCCAGAATTGGAAGCAGATCATTTGTCATCCAGTGCCTGAAAATGTGTCCATCCATTTCACTGTGGTGGTCTCTACCATTCGGTACTTTTTGGAAAGTACGTTCAGTGTCATGGAAACGTCCATTTTCACTGCTTCCAGCATTCGTTAGTATAATGCGCTGCCCTTTGCTGCTTGGAATTTGTCTGTTCACCTTCAACTGATTGCCATTCTTTACCATAGGTGTGGTGGTAAGCATTGACCCAGCATTCGTCCAAGTATACAATATCATAGCCTTGCTTACGCTGTTCACGTATAATATTCCTGCCGCGTGAAGTTTTCCTGAATGTAAAGCAGGCGGCTCTTACAATTTTCCAAAGAGTACTTATGGAAATTTCATACTACAGTCAGATTGCAATGTTAATATTAGTTTCCGGAGAGTTACAAGCTATTTTTTGTCAACAGTTTCAAAATCTCCCATTTTATGACATCTCTGTCGAAATCACCAAATTTCCTTTTCTTTTACCTTGCTTTATATATTTTTTTGTGTGTTCGCCTTATTTCTCTATTTCCCAAGGCAGTGTGCATTGAACTATGTTTTTATTTTTGCGCTTATCAGTTCAGTGCATTCAACTTCGGCGTGCATTTTATGTAAGGGTCTGCTTCCTCCTGCATTTTCTAAGGGTTAGCTTCCCCGGGGTAGCAGGCGGTTATATGATGAGTAGTGAACGCAGCACCTTCGGATTGTGAGCCGTGTCACTTAACCACTAGCCCACGCTGTCCCTTAAACCTTACTTAATATGAGTGCACTCTTGAGTCCTGTCCAATACAATGATAAAAGGATGATCAATCCAGACTGAGCACCAATTGTGTTTGTTTCTCTAGGTCATGAATATCACAATATAAACAACCCATCTTAGATTCCCTGTGGGATAAACTTGTTTAATAGTTGTCCATCACAAGTGATGAAGACCACTCTCTTTGTTCAGCCGTGTGGACAGTCGTATCTCTTGCTGTGTCCGCTGAAATGGGTGACTTGCGCGGTGATTTGGATTAAAGTGAAGAAGAAACTGCGCCTTTTTGTCAACCTCACTCACAGAACCTAAGCTACCTTTTGCCAGTGGCAAGACATTCATCGAGACGACTGGAGATAGCATAGGATGCAGATTTTGCCTCAGGGTTACCACCGAAGCCTTTCCGTAAACATGTAACCCGCAGGGTAGAAAGGTGGGATGGCATCTAACTCAGTTTGTCGTGCCTTTTCGATAACCACAAGAGGTCGTATGGACAACACTCAGCGTGTGAGTGGGTCTGGCATCTCTCCCCAGCTGTATTCAGCTCATCATAGTAGCATCTAAAATTCCCACACGCCAAATTCGTGAAGGTGAACCGGCAGAACTAACCAGTGAAATACGTCATAGGTATAAGCGAAGTGCCATTCAGCCGGCGTCCAGACCAGGATAAACGGATGGAAGAAATCACAAAATAAGAACAAAATAACAAGTCCAGACGGAAAACAACACCACGTTTCCGTGAACACTATTGAAGTCGTCGACTAGTGTGAATTCCAGACAAATCCGAGGTCTGGCGGCATACATAATGATCCAAAACAGTAGAGAAATGTAGACTCGCAGCCAGTTATGGCGCCATCTTTGCCAGATAAACTTGTATAGCAAAACGGTAACCCTCTACATTGTTAGAAATGTACACTTCAAACTCATTTTGAAACTGATATCAATGTAAGTTTTGTAAAAGCAACTAAATGTCACAATAACTACCCTACAAACTATAATATCGGGATACACCTATAAGTGAACGACAGTTTCGCATGAATCACCTTGGTTGTTTTCCACACTTGATAAAGTGTTTAATTTGTGCACGATATAATCAGGAATTTATTTTTAACTCAGCTTATTTTAATGTCAAAACATCTATTTTTAAAACATCACTACTTTGTACCGTAAATACGTTAAAATGATGTCCAATTTAGTGAGGTTGCTTTTAACTAATGAATACATTTTTCAACATACATCAAATTTCTAAGAGAAAAAAAATTAATTTACTTAACGTTGTGGATATTCTAAGGCTGCATGCGAAAAATCATTTTGATCTGACATGCAGTTGTGTAGAAAATTGCTTCGGATCTTGTTTATGTGTTCATGAATTAAAAGTAAGGATTATAATAAATTGTTCATTCTTATATCTATATAATATTTAGGTACTTTAGCGCTGACCGGATATAGATTTTTTAGAGCCGGGGTTGTCCGTGACCTATGGCGTCGCGAGTGTGTTCCCGATAGCCCGCCAACCCCGAGACATGTTTTAAGAATGTTGGTCTAAACGAGAAACCCTGCGATTTTTGAGAGAGTATATAAAGCCATGTATGCACAGGAGACAAACTGACCCAAGTATAAAAAGAAAAATTTTGATTGAAAATTTGCGCTTTCATCAGAATTTCAAGCAATTGAAAAAGGTAAGTTTTCATTGCTTTCACTAAGTTACTGCAATGGTTCTACGTACACCCAATGATATTTTTAAACTTCATCCACTTATCTGTATGTTTTGTGAATTTGAGGGCAGCACGTTTAATTGAACTTGTGGAATATGAAACTAAGCTAGTCACTTTATCATGCTGGTCCAGTGTTACGATGTTCGCAATTTTTTTTTCTCCTTGACCAGTCCATCCGGATTACAATTAATCAGTTTTAGACACAGGTACTTCACTAATTTGAAACATGGTCATGGTTAAGTTATTTGATCGATCTTTATCACTTCAATCATGTTCTGCAATTACATGTAATAAACATTGCTCATACTTATAATATTTAGTTAAACACTGGCAAACAATTTTTACTCATCAGACTTACTTATCATTTAATGTTCATTCTATACTATAGGTGTTTGTATGGTTGCACCTACTGCAGTAAAGGTTTGCAGTGCACCAATGGTATTTTACACACTTCTGCATCCACTTATCTGTATGTTTTGTAAATTTGAGGGCTGTTCGTTTAATTGGACTTGTAGAATTTGCAATTCAAGCTAGCCACTGTACCATTTTATTGTTTTTGTAAATTAACTTTATTTTCAGAAATTGTTACTCCTCATCCATGGCAACCAAGAAGTGTGCTGTTCTGAAAGCACATTTGGCGTTCTTTAATCCAGTGTATCCACTCATGAAAGGATACATTGCGCGGCTGATGGAGGAAACAAGAGATCCCTCAAAGATTGCTCTGATATGGAAAGTCAAAACTCTTATTCCGACTACGTTTATAGACCAGGATAAGTGGGGCTCTGTCAAATCCAACAGAAACCATGCTGACGGATACAGCTTCAGCCCCAGTTCATAACATGAGTTCCGAAAGGACTCTTGGTATGATGGATGCTTTATGACGGAGAGCTCCCAATGCAACCCTTGGTTTCATAGACGGAAAGGTAAAAGGGATTCAGAATAAAACGCTTGAGTGGTTGGAAACATTCTCTGACTCCGAGCAGAGGGATCTGGTCCAGTTTTCCATTAGTCATGGAGCCACTATGAGGTTGCAGAGAGAGTAGAGGCTACAGATGAAGTTTGTGTCGCAAGACAGAAGCTCATAGCACAGAAAAAAGATATGAGTGCTAGGAATAAGTTTCAGAGACTGATAGAGCAAGGAATTGTTGAGGAGGAACCAATCTTAAATTTACATATGTTTAAAAAGTTGGACACAACTATGAAAGATAAGTTACAGTTATTCATTAACAATTTTTCATCTATTATAGGATGTGAACTCCAACATGTATGGCATAATAAAGGCACAGATGTTGTATATCAAGAAAAAGTGAAGTCAATCAAGAACAGGAAAAAATGAGGCCAGAGCATTGTCTGCTTGACCTGTACAGGTCCGTGTCATTCAGCAGAGGATGATTTCGACACGACAGTGGCGCAGTTCCTTGTCGACGGTAGATTCTTTTTAATCATTAATTAATTTTAAGATACAATTTTCAAAATTATTTGAAGACAGATAAACTTCCTCCAGATAACGGTGATGTAATCTTAGCTGATTTCGCTCTCTTGGTACATCAAGTACGAATAATCAACTTTAATTAATTCGCAAACATGTTCAAAGGACCTTCTGTAAGTATATTATATTTGTGTGTTACATAGCAGTTTTAAAAACTTTTTTTTTTTGGTTGGCTATTTGAGGACGTACATTTCCTGTCAGTGTTTTATATTTATAATATTACGTGGAAAATATAAATATATCACTATTTATCAAATAGTCAAAAACATGCAAAAACAAAACTATACAACAACAATTAACATATCATACTTACCCAATAAAAACTGTTAATCCATATGTTTTGTTATCTGTGACACACTTGTTTGTAAACTACATCCATTAATGAATTAAACTGCATAACAAACATGCCTCCTGTTAAATTTGTGTGATAATTTTTTCTATGTTAAATTGATCAGTTGTGTCCAGATTACAACATGCCAGTTACTCATTCTTTCAGAAAAGGATTACAACATGCCGGTAACTCATTCAGAACAAGGATTACGACATGCAGGTGACACAGTTCCTTACTATTTTATTTTTGACGATGCCACATTTGAATATCCAACTGTAACATGTAAGTATATTCCATGGACGTTCTGTAAGTATATTCCTTATATTTCTAATATTATTTTCATTTCTAACACTCTTTTAATTTCCACAATGTATATTCCAAAATCTTGTAAAAACATGGGGGGTAAATTTGTGTAATTATTTGTTCTGTATACTTATTCTGCGAGCATTTGATTTAAATAACAGGATACAATGAATGTATTAATGCTCCCTCTCAAAAAGACGGTCAAAACGATATATCAATATTTCACATGTGGTGTAACATGAAGAAAAAAATATTGCAACATTATTTTAGTTGCGAATTATGCAAATGGGGTCGCCATTTTGAATATTAATTAGTTTCTGCCTTTTTGAAAAATCATGCAATTATCATCATCGGTTGTAATTTGTTCTCCCAAATATAAAAATGTTTGGTTTAACAGGTGTTCAGTTATGACTAGCCGAGATAATCAATATATTGTCCACTCCCCTCTACATTTTGGAATCTTCTTCGTACGCTGTCAGACGTCAACCTTTATTTTTTCAAAAAAAGCAGCGGTCATCCTGAGGCTGTCGATACTGCCATAGAGCTTGTCTACTATTGCCACTGGTGATGGCCACATCTGCTTTCTCTGATCCTCGTATGTCGGGCAGTTTTGCAGCAAATGTTCAGCGGTCATTTTCCCGGTACCGCACATGCATTCGACAGTGCCACCTATCTTCAATTTATTGAATAGGTGGTACCTCAGTCTATTGTGGCCTGTGCGAAGTCTGAAGACCACGACCTGCTCTCTTTTGTTCAACTGGTAATAGGCATCGTTTTTTGTGTTTTTTTTAATCAACTTTCCCAAAGTCATTAGTTTATATTTTTCTCTATATCCCTGTATAGTCCTTTTGCTGATTTTTTAAATACAAACAAAATTCGTAACTTCCTTAGGGGTCGACATAGAGACATATTTGATATATGATATATCATTGGAAAGCATTTTTCTAGGGCTTTCTAATAGCTGTATTTATAATGATGTAGAGTCAATTTGAAAATTCCACTAAAGTACCTACCTGAGTACTACTGAGTCAACAGTCTCACTCTCAGACTGAGACTCAAAGTCTGAAAAGTTGAGTTCAAAGTATTAAAGTTCACTAATTACTTACTTTAAAGATTTAGTTTAGTTAATAAATTATATTCTCTAATTATAAAATAGGAAACCTAATAACTAATATCATATTAAATATGCTTTTCTTTATATCTTAACACTGTGAGTGTGACTGTGGCGTGGACGCCGAATTAAAAGTAGTACTCGAGTTAATTAATTGTACAGTTATAAGTTTTAGTAGTAATACTCAACTAGTACTAAACTATAAACTAGTACTAGTACTTTTAAGTACTACTATAGTGTATCACACTCATTCAACAACGTATGAGGGAAAATATGCAATGACTCACCTTGTGCAATATCTGATATAAAATATTAAATCGCTTCAAAAACAGCAAAATTCCAAACGATGTAAAGGTTAGCCCTACCGACAAGGCAAAATGCATTAAATGTTTTTGCAGTAGTCCATCACCAGTAAGTCCAAAGCTCGCCATTTTGACTCTCTGTGTCATGTGACTTATCCTCTAAGCGTTTACAAATTAAAAATGCAAATCACTGAATTACAGAAACGGCTAAGGACAGATTACATTTATAGTCAAATGTTGGAGAGCAGAGAGAAGACATATCGGATAAATGGAAACTAGGCAACATAATTAAGATGCTAAAGAAGGGAAATCTGCAGCAGTGTACACATTATTGAGGAATTATGTTTTTATCAGTACCTGGGAAAATATTGGACTTGGTCATTCTAGAACAGTGTTTCACAACTTGTTTTTGCTCCATTCCTCTTTCGACCTGTGTTCAGAATAGCATTTCACTATCCAAGATAGGGTCATCACACTTTTCTGAATAATGGTGCAGATTAACCCTCTGAATCCTGCAATTCCCCCCCCCCCCCCAGGAGATTAAGGAATAAAGGGGGGGGGGTAGATTTCTTCTTTCATGAGAACCCCTGTTCTAGAGAGATTAAAAAAGCGGCAGCTGCGAGACAAACAGGCAGACTTTCGATAAACCGGTCCTATGCCGACCAGATAACAAGCACAACAATATACACCAACAACCCCATAGACAGTCAAACCACTACTGAGTAGATGGGAAATACTGAGAGAGAAATCTACAAACATATGGTCATCCCAAATCCAAAGACAACATCAACCTCCAGTAAAGGAGAGACCAAAGCACCATTTTCTGACTTCGCACTCGAAACATACACATTAATAGTCACTTGAACAGAATCCAAACCAGAAAATACTTCAGAGTATCAGCTGTGCATACATCCATTTGAAACTGTTGAACAAAATCTTTTTGAATGTCCGGCGCTTTCCGGTATTAGGAAAGAGCTTCTTCCTCTGATGCCTCCCAACAGCCTCCCAACACTTGCAGATACCAGTATATGGCTTCGTTCATTTTCAATCTCCCACTACCAAACACTGAAAGGACTTAAGTAGCAGAATGTAGTCCAGAGAAAGGAATGCGTTGTGTCGTAGTTTACAGTTTGACTGCGATATTTGTACCTTTTGGTCCAACACATTCGACTCCAGTAAGCATTTTTTTAGTACCGGGTTAGCATTCCCTCTTCGATCCCTTCTCCTTAGCCATTCTGTCCTGCTGCAGCCTGTCATCCAGGATCACTGCATGGAGGTGTAGAAGGGTCTTGGCAGCTGTGGTTCGCTGCCCCTGACGATAGCAGTCAGCTATGGGTGGCTGACCACTGCAGCTCATGCGCTGCTCAGCATCTTGATCCCATACCAGTATATGACATTGGTCCAAAGGGCAAAAGCTCATAGGTCGCTGAATCAATAACCAACCAACCAGATAGTTAGCTGCATTGTGCATAGTTGTTGAATAGAGTGTGGAATGGGACTCATTGATATCGGATTCGTGGACTACGAAAAGACCAAAGTAGGACCCCCAGAGCCAGACGCGCGAGACAAAGGCGGGAAGAGGATATTCGGAAATGATGTAAAACAGGAAACCTAAGCAACAGTGTAAAGTATCGGTATGTAAAACGACGCCCATGCAGAATCAAGGTAATATGATTTATGCTATTTTATAAATATTGATGAATCAAAACTTTGTTGGAAAACAGTGGAAAACAGCCAAGGTCCGAACCTCGCAAGTAAAATCACTTAGATAGATAGATAATCCCCCCCCCCCTTCCCTCCCCCCCCCCCCAAAAAAAAAAAAGATCTTCCAAATCAGAACAATACTTTTATAAAATTGGACATTGATCCACTGAACCTCACGAAAGATTAAAAATTCCACGAAGCACAAGCAAAGTGAAAATAACACAAAATGAAAATAATAAAATGGAATTGCAGAGGCATACACAAAAACTTTAAGCCATACCTAGGACTGGCCAATCTGGGAACAGAAACAATAATATTTGCGATTCAAGAAACCATGCTCAACCCAACCAAAAGACTCAATATTCCAAAATACAATATAGTTAGGAACGATAGAGAGACAGGAGCGAAAGGAGGAGTAGCCTTTTATAGTAAATGAAGAATACAAAATAATGGACTGGGATTCATTTAATACCGAAAACCTAGAAGGCCTATCCATTAAAATAGACAGTAGTCCAGCGAGCATTCCAATAATAAACATATACAACCCAAGAGGAAAATTCACCCCAAATGACATGGAAACAATCAAAGCACAAATAAACAATTGAACAATCATAGTAGGAGACTTCATCGCACATCATCCAGCATGGGGAGAAAGCGCCATAGACACGGCAGGGAAACAAATAATGACCTTCTGCGAAGAAAATAATCTAATAATAATAAACGATGGGTCAATGACCAGAATAAATAACAATCCAAATGGATCAGATTCGGCTATAGACATCACAATAATGACGCCAAACTTAGCAACCATCAAATGGGAAGTTCTGGATAATGCAGGATCAGACCACCTGCCCATAGCAATTTATTTAAAAGAAAAATACATACGAAATACTGGATCAATCAGACCCTATTTCAACTACCATAAGTCAGACTGGAACGGATTCCAAGAAGATCTGCTCAGACTCAAAAGAGAAGACTTAATCTCAGATAACGTAGACGTATTCAACCATAACCTAACAACCAACATCCTGCAGATAGCTATAAAGCACATACCCAACAAAAACATGCCAGCTAACTTAATACAATCCACAGGAAAAGAAAACCAATACGGTAACCGTAAAAACAACAAAACACCTGTACCCTGGTGGAATGAGGAATGCACTAACCACATAAAAAAAAGTCAAAAAGCTCTCAAGAAATACAGGAAATACAAAACGGAAGACAACCAAAAATCTTACCAAACAATTAAAAAAGAAACAGAGAAAGTAATAGAATAAGCGGTACTTGTGCGTTAATTCACCCATTCTGAAATTCTATGACCACACGGTCTTACGTACAAAAATAATTGTGTGTCTAGCTACCACTTGCTTGGGTGCAGTTTTGTTGTTTTTTATGGGCCCAAAAAGGACCTTGATGCTGGTTTGTGAGTTTTGTGACATGTTTTTTAGTACACAGTCGGACGGTGCGTATAAATCGTCTTTCCTGCGAAAACTGCACACAAAAAGTTATTTTCTTGCGGTGCAAGAAATCCATCTTCCACATACGGTGTTAGATCAGAGAATGACATTGGACATAGGTATACCACGCGACTTAAAAAGTATGTTGCTTCGTGTGGCTACATCTACTAAATTTGACCTATTATAATCCGTGGGTGAATTAACACACAAGTACCCATGTGGCGATAAACTCGGTAGATTACTCTAGCTTGGCCACAGTTTCTGTGTCACCCGTGCCTTGCACGTGTTGATCGGTGGTCGCCGCTTGTGGATTCAGTGGGGAAATACGTCGACTGATGATGTAACGGACCCACACTACAATTAGCCCATCTGTTATGTAGCAAGTGGTTATCACAATTCACGAACGCTACAGTGTGTACATATGTAGGTGTGTAGATATGTAAGTATGAGTATATATATATGTGGACATTTTAAGTTACACTTATGTATGTATATCTAGGTTTATATATGTATATCCCTTCTGCGGGCATCCTCACTACTATATACTTACACTTAATATAATTATACTACTACTACATCAACCTTATTTATCTATAATTATTTAATCAATTATCTACCTTTCTATTGTTCTTTTGTTGTTTTTGTTTTTTAAATTTTGATTTCTATTCCTGAGCCTACCACACATTCAACACCTAATTAACTGCGAGAGCTAGAGGGCGCAGGGGAAACGAAGGATCTATAAAGTGGCACACAAATCAGTAAATCGCTTACAAGTTGGAATATATGGCTGCGATAGAAAAATATATGAGAGCAGGCAAAACCTGATACACCAAGACCAGACCGAAGGAAGTCAACACAGATCGCCTCACAACAGAAGGAAGACCCTTTTCAATTAATTTATATTGTACTCTTAATTCTTATGTATCAAGTATATTGTTTGTCATATTTCCCAATCATTCCTCCATTTCATTCATTCTCGTTGTACACCTCACTACACTGCTATCTTCACAATTTTTTAATAAAATGTATGATGGGGTTGTATAAAAAAAATTTTTTTTTTTTTTAAAAGGGGATATATGTGTTTAAATCAGGAAATAAATAAAGAGATCCGAATCAAGCATAAAGGAAAATAAATATACTCATTCCCAAAATGGTCCCAGGAAAACAATTGTGCATATTTGTGCAAATACCTACGGCAGACAACGAGGATCATCAAAAGCGAGGAACAACGGGAGGCGCATCACGGAAATACCAGGCTAGGTACAACTAGATACACACACGCATCCAAGCACTGGTGTATGCGTCTTAGAATCGCCCAAATTGACTACGGTCTGGGGCGGAATGGGCGCGCCTCCGCCAGTAGAAACTAGTGAGGCAAACACATAACGAAAGAATAATTAAAAGCGAGGAACAACGGGAGGAACATCACGGAAACACCAGGTTAGGTGCAAACAGATACACACACGCATCCAAGCACTGGTTTATGCGTCTTAATATTGTCCAAATTGACTACGGTCTGGGGCGGAATGGGCGCGCCTCCGCCAGTAGAAACTAGTGAGGCAAACACATAAAATAAAAAGACAAAAGAAAAAAGAAAAAAAAGAAAATACCTTTGAAAGCTTGGACAGATAATTACTCTTGTCTAAAGAGTGCCCCTAACGTTCATCAACATATTATTGTGATCGTGCTCCGATGTTCTTGTCACTAGTAGATATCGACAGGAAGGGTGGATACAGGAGTGGATGGCTGACTTTGTTCGTTTTCAATCTCCCGCTACCAAGCATGAAATGCTTTAAGTAATAGAATGTAGTCCAGAGAACGGAATGCGTTGTGTTGTAGTTTACAGCTTGACTGAGATATTTGCACATTTCGACCCAACACATCCGACTTCAGTATGGAATGCGGAAGTGACAAGATGAGAGTGACAATCGAAAAAATATCTCGTTTTGCACACTTAATTAAAAATCTATCCATACTGTCTAAAAAAACAGAGACATTACATAGCACAATTTTTTTAAAACTAAACTGCATTGGGCAAAACTACTTCCAAACTTCAACAGCAAGACCAGACTGATTTTAGTTATTGTGACACGCGGTAAGACTCGTCTGCCATCTACCAAAGCAGTAGCAATAACAAGCCAGCCTGCCAGAGGTCACTAGCGCCCAGCTCACAGAGTCGGCTTTGCCGATCGCTGGTTGGGTCATCTCATCTCTTAAGACCATCATCCACCATGATTACATCAGAGTTAGTGATCAGCTGTTCGTAACATATACCTGCTCTGGAGTTTTATGGTGCATTTATCAACAACGTATTGGTGCATGTTGTTGTTGTTATTGTTTCGAATGCCCACAATGAGTATATTTACTCTTTTGGGCGCCCTGAAAAGGACGTTAAGTGGCCTATAGCAGTAGCTTTCCTTCCTCACATCCCGAGCGTGCTGATGAAGGTGGACCGAGGTCCTCCAGACGGTTGTTCAATGCTAGATTTCATTTGCGCTCACTACTACGGAGACCACGTCGATCCCTTATCTTGTTAGCCAGGCTGCCATGAAAACAACCCGTTTCAAGGAAGGGCTACGAGGAAGCCAGGGTGAGGTTCTTGGCCAGTATATTTTGCCTTACCCTAACTAACATGTCTGATCAGTATATTTTGCCTGACTAGACGTTAGTCTTCCTTCCCATGGAGCCAGGCAGCTCGAATCATAACAAGAGCCCTAAACTCTACTTAAAGAAAAGACCTTGAAACCATGACTAAGCTATAGCCAACAGAAGACAGACGAGACAATAACATCCTACAGCCAATGGAAGACAGACGAGACAGTAACATCCTACAGCCAATAGAAGACAGACGAGACAGTAACATCCTACAGCCAACAGAAGACAGACCAGACAGTAACATCCTACAGCCAATGGAAGACAGACGAGACAGTAACATCCTACAGCCAATAGAAGACAGACCAGACAGTAACATAATACAGCCAATGGAAGACAGACGAGACAGTAACATCCTACAGCCAATAGAAGACAGACGAGACAGTAACATCCTACAGCCAATGGAAGACAGACGAGACAGTAACATCCTACAGCCAATGGAAGACAGACCAGACAGTAACATCCTACAGCCAATAGAAGACAGACGAGACAGTAACATCCTACAGCCAATGGAAGACAGACGAGACAGTAACATCCTACAGCCAATGGAAGACAGACCAGACAGTAACATCCTACAGCCAATAGAAGACAGACGAGACAGTAACATCCTACAGCCAATGGAAGACAGACCAGACAGTAACATCCTACAGCCAATAGAAGGCAGACGAGACAGTAACATCCTACAGCCAATGGAAGACAGACGAGACAGTAACATCCTACAGCCAATAGAAGACAGACGAGACAGTAACATCCTACAGCCAATGGAAGACAGACCAGACAGTAACATCCTACAGCCAATGGAAGACAGACGAGACAGTAACATCCTACAGCCAATGGAAGACAGACCAGACAGTAACATCCTACAGCCAATAGAAGACAGACGACACAGTAAAATTCGACAGCAAACGGACAAATTCAAAATATTCATGGACCACCAATGCACCACAGATTAAATGGATTGGAACGTGACAGGCTAAAGCGGGCACATTTTGCAGTCCAGACAAAAGAAATGATTAGAAACAATGCTGTGCTCTCAAATTAAATCATAAAACCAATACCAGCATGCTCCTTCCGCTGCTTCTAGAAAAGAATACCATTTATCGATCTCATATGTAATGTCACCAACATAGAAGACAAGGTCACAAACAGAGGAATAGGAAAAAAACAACACATAGTTACCGATTACATCAACCAACAATGTCCACCAACAGCATTGACACATATCTATTGAAAACGGGGTAGGAGGCATCGTTATAAAACTGAAAAGTGAAGTAGGTTCAATAGCATTTGCCACTGGGAGACGCTGCAGCAAACTTCAGCGCCGAAGCCAGAGCCCTGAGACAAGCAGCTGAAACTCTTATAGATCACAGGGCATAGGTAGAAAAGCAAATCGTCATTCTCACAGACTCCCTCTCAGTGTTAACGGCTTTCAGGAACCATCACAAAAATTAACTTGGCGCTCTGGCAGACTCACTCGAACTCCTGTTCCAGTGTTTCATCAAAGGCATAGTCCAGTGGATACCTGCCCACTGCACAATTCCAGGTAACCAGGAGGCGAAAGACTCGCCAGAGAGGAAGGATCGTTGCAGCAGAGTGATACAACAACCAGATACGGGTGGATGGGTGTCGCAACAGTGGATACAACTCGCAGCTGGCTGTTTGCGTCAGGGCCAGTAAACCATTACTTACCAAGACTCTATTTTGCCTCCAAGTAGTGGCCCTGGAAACAGATTACACTAAAGAAATCTGGCTAAAAGAATAGGGATCAAAGAGAGAAAACAAATCAGGCCCTGAAGATATAGTGCTTAAATCGAATGTGTCGGATCGAAAGGAGCTGTAAACTAAGACAAAACGTAACAAAACGTTCTTTTCAGGACGACGAAGAAGAAGAAGACAACCATTTTGAATATTTTTCAAAATTGTATTCTTCATATTAGCTATTATATTAGCATAAAGTGATATATGCAACCATGAGGATGTATACAATCAAAGGAAATATTATAAAGGTCCTTGAACACCTGTATGACAAGGCGTCCAAGCGCAGTTCTTGTGAAAGAGAGGCGAAGGGGCTGGTTTCGCACATCAGACTGTGTGATACAGGGTTGTACATTCTCCCCAACACTTTTCAGCATATTCCTTTAAGAAATTATAAGTGAGGCACTTGGAGATCACGTTAGTACTGTTAAGATAGGGGGAAGAACGATTACCAACCTCCGTTTTGTAGATAACATCGACGTGTTGGCGGACACAGAAGCAGAACTCCAGGAATGTGTCAGAAGGCTTGATGAAACAGCTCTTGACTATGGTATGGAGATTAACACCGGAAAGACAAAATTAATGACCAACAACGACGAGGGCTTTACCATCAGGATTAAAGCTAATGGCAAGGAACTCGCAGTGGTCGACCGGTTTTAAATATCTGGGTTCGATTGTCAGTGATGAAGGATCAAAATGTGAGATGTTTGTCAGAATAGCCCAGACAAAAGCGGCTCTTGGACGGCTTAACAAAATCTGGCAAAATAAACGGTTAGCACTATGCACGAAAATCAGATTAATGCGAACATTGGTCCTGTCAATATCCCTCTATGCTTGTGAGACATGGACAATTACAGCTGACCTGCAGCGGAGGATACCAGCCTTGGAGATGAGATGTTTCCGAAGACTTCTAATCATCACTTACAAAGATCGAGTTACAAATGAGGAAATAAGAGAAAAAATTACAACAGCAATATGGCCTTTTGAAGACCTCTTGGCAACTGTCAAAATGCCAGTGTATGCAATTTATCTAGATTTTCCAAAGGCATTTGATAGAGTACCTCATCGAAGATTATTTAACAAGTTAAAATCACATGGGATAGGTGGGGAGATTGCCGAAGGGATTGAAAGTTGGTTAACTGGAAGAGGGTAGAGAGTGGGCATAAATAAGGCGTACTCTGAGTGGTGTGAAGTAAAAAAGTGGAGTGCTCACAGGGCTCGATTTTGGGATCGATATTGTTCTTGATATATAGATAAACGATTTGGACATTGATATAGGATCCGTCATTGAAAAAATTGCAAAGGTGGATATTTTGAGGTCGGATTTAGATAAAATTCGAGACTGGCCTGTGAAATGGCAAATGGAGTTTAATATATATAAATGTACAGTCATCCACATTGGTAGATCCAATATGGAACATAATTACAGAATGAGCGAGAACAATATTAGAATGATAGATAAGGAAAGATACCTACGGGTTATAATAGAGCATACAGAAAAAATGAATGAGCAAGTTCAGGTAGCAGTGAATAAGGAAATGCAATGTTAGGTATGAGAAAAATAAATATTAAACACAGGAGTAAGGAGGTGATTGTCAAATTGTATAAAGCATTAGTTAGACCTAGATTGGAGTACTGTGTACATGTGTGGAGTCCTTTTCGTATAGAAAATATAAACATGCTGGCAAAGATACAAAGAAGAGCGACAACACTGATAGTGGGATTCCAAAATTACAGTTACGAGGAAAGACTCCGAAAAACCGGCCTACATTGCCTAGAAAAGAGAAGAATTCAAGGTGACTTAATGCAGATTTATAAGATAATCACAGGAAAGGTAAAATTAGACTATAACAAGTATTTCTTCTTCTTCTTCTTCTTCTTCTTCTTCTTCTTCTTCGTACGCTGTCAGACGTCAACTTGAATTTGTTCGAAGAAAGCAGCTGTCATCCTGAGGCTGTCGACACTGCCATAGAGCTTGTCTAGTGTTGCCACTAGTGATGGCCACATGGGCAATTTTGCAGCAGATGTTCAGCGGTCATTTTCCCTGTACCACAGGTGCATTCGTCAGTGCCACCTATCTTCAGTTTATTGAATAGATGGTACCTCAGTCTGTTGTGGCCTGTGCGGAGTCTGAAGACCACGACCTGCTCTCTTCTGTTCAGCTGGTAGTATGCATCATTTTTTGTGTAGCCAGTATGTTCTGTTTCCCATTTGGCCATGTATCTGGCCCTAATAAACCTTTTGGACTCTTCGTAGGTCACATTAGAATCTGGTTGTGGTAGTTTTGCACCTTTTTTGCCAGTCTGTCTGCCTCCTCGTTGAATTGGATGTTACAGTGGGATGGGACCCACTGTACCACTACTCTTTTTGGTGCGGACTGCTGACACAGTTGACAGAGTACTGCTCTTAAATCATTAAGTTCAGTATTTTTCTGGCTTTTTAGTGATATAACCACGGCCAGGGCATCTGTAAACAGGACTATGTGGCTTTCATTGCTTTCGCCTGTCAGCATTGCTTTTACTGCCTTCAGTGCCTCTGCCTCCGCTCTGAAATTGATTGAGAATTTTCCAGTTGTCACTGACAGTGTTATTTTTCTACCATTTGTTAGGCTCAGGAATAACCCCCTCCCCCTCCCCTTCAGTCTGTGTTGTAACAAGTATTTCAAAATACAACCACCAACAAGAACAAGAGGACACAGATACAAATTAACTTAAGAAAGGTACAGTTTGGATATTAGGAAATTATTTTTTAGTTAGAGAGTGGTAAATGCTTGGAATGCATTAACCCAGGAGGTGATGGAGGCAGAGACAGTTAATGCATTTAAGAATATATTGGATGTGCATAGTTTTTAAAGCAGGTGAATTAAAATGTGACTGGTTGTCTACAAACTCTGATGAGTCTTTTAAACCAGTATAAAAACATTAAGTTAAGTTAAAAGAAGGAAACCCGATCGGTACGGTCACATATTGAGATCAAATGGTCTTGCTAATACGATCCTGCAGGGGAATGTGCAAGGCAGACGACGAAGATGCCGTCCCAAAAAGAGGTGGGAGGACAACATACAAGAATGGACCAATCTCCGACTAGAAGAGGCACAGGGAATGACAGGTGACAGAGAGGGATAGCGTGGGGATGTGAGGATCTCTTCATGTGTGCCCCAACGACCTCACTGGTTACGGGATGACCCGACCTGACCTGAGATTAGTCCTTATTTTTCCGTTGGAAACATGTGTATTGTCCTTTTTCTCAATCTTTTATCCCACATATTATTATCACATTGCTGACCATATGTTAGGTCTTGCTGACAGCATATAGTCCGATGGCCGCGCATTTGAAAATATCTAAATCATTGCTGAAGTTTGTGAACCCATGTTTCAGGATAGAGCACTCTGATTGTTTTCACCTGGACGATTAGATTTTCTCATTTAAATAATATCATTTACGGGACCATTTCTTTTTGACCTGTGCAATACGATGGCTTATTAATGTTGATTTCGTCCTTGATATGCTTTTAATGACGCAGTACTTTATTACACATTCATTATAAATGTCAGCAGTTACGAAAGGTGAAGGATATCATAGTTTGTGACATGTTCCTTATCCGTTCGCTCTTCAACCTCAAAACACGTATGTCAACCCACACCGCAGGGAGCGCAGTTAGAACAATGGCACAGTTAATTAATCAAGAACCAGCGAAGGATATTATTGAAAATGTAGATAACTTCCTTTTTGATTGTGATGGTGAGTTTGCATTTATTTGTGATACTATCAGTATGAATAGCACTTTATTGTAAATAAAGGGGTTTAAAATGAAGGTTAGTCGAAGAACTTTCTTTTTCCATGATGACCGCCATGAAATCAAACTGAATGTACTTTTGGACTGGTGCTAGTATTATAGTATACTTTTGAACCGATTCAGATGAACTTTAGTTATTATTAAAGTATACTGACTTGTCAATACTAACAACATATACCAGATACTACACATATTTAACAAGAAATACTAATAGTAGTCCAAATCAAAACCCATTTTGAAATATTTGACGTTGGCTTTTTTAATTTTTAGGGTTTCATGACCTGATTACTTACTACTAGAATGGGATTCCATTTTTGCATTGTCACATCTTAGTACTTCGGTACTTAGAAATAAGAGTACTAGTATTACGAAGTCCATTTAATGAAATTAATGTAACCATGCTTGCTTTTTTTGTGTCTCGTGTTTTATGTTTTTTTTGTTTGTTGAGGTGTTCTTTTATTTATTTAGATCTAGTGCTTGAGACTTAGTCTTTCTTAGACTTACTTGAAATTAACTAGTTATAGTCTATTTAATATGTTTTAATATTAGTTTATTTTTAATAATCATTCACATCACATTGTAATAAATCATTAAATGCAGTTAAGCCTGAGTAGAGTTGATCAGTTGGACATTTATCTTCTTAGTTCTTTTTTTTATATTGGGTAGGTGCAAAGACTACCATAATAATAGTGAATGAGAGAAAAGTTTATAAAAACTGGAGTGTGTGATGTAGATTCCACTGCCTCCCCATTTATTACTCACCAAGGCTGATCCATCTGTGTACATGTGTGTCCAAGAGTTGCTAGGGTACTGTCTCTTGACTTGAGCTCTTGCAGAATGTGGATTTTTTGTTCTGTTGCTGACTGCTCACTTTTCTTTGTTAACACTGGAACCTCCAAGATTATTTTGGATCTATCCTGGCTCCTGGAATGAGTGCTTTTAGAATATTTTGGTTTCAGCTTCCATAAGGTTTGTGTGTTTTCAATGAATTTCTCTGGCCAGATGGTTGGGGCTTTTCTGTAGTAGTCTGTTTTTAATTTTTGTTCTCTCTTAGAACCTGGTGTAGAGGATGATCAGTTAGTCTCTTTTTTTTTCAAACTGAATAAAGGATTTGTATGTAACTATATAATTTTCTATAGTTTCAAGATTTGTTTTGTATTCTTGTTTATCTAGTCTCATAAAAAAAAATTACAGCTATTTAAATTTTTAAAAATAACAGTCGGCAACAAAACAAATGCTAATAACTTCTATCATTTAAATAGTAATGCCTAGAAAATCTTAAGAGTGCTGTAAAGTGTAAATAGAACACTAAGTATGAAACACTTAATATTTTATACATTTTCCAGACATTCTATGCAATGCCAAAAGGCATACTAACAAATATAAATACTCCCATCAATTACATTTTAATTGTCATGTGGTGAGAGCAGACTTACTTACTTAGTTGCTCCTTTTCTACCAAGAGGTGTAGAGGTTTGCCAGAGAGAATGCCATACTGTTCTATCCACCGTCTTTCCTCTGGCCTCTTCCCAATCCAGCCCCCGGTCACTTAGGGACTGTCATATGTTGTCTTCCCAACATGCATTCTACAGACATGGACAAATAACTGCAGTTGGGACTGGTCCACTCGCGTATGCAGGGGTTGGGCTTCGTAATTGCTACGTATTGTCTGGTTACGAATCTTGTCCCTTTTCGTCACCTGAACCACTTTTCTTAGATACCTCATTTCTGAAGTTTGTAGTTGCCTTTCTTGGGCTGTAGTCATTGCCCATGACTCACATCCGTATGTCAGGAAAGGCACATAGGTTGAGATGCATTTATTTATCGATATAATCTCCTGCAACGTTTATGCACCCAGCGTTTAAGAAATGCTTGAGAAACTTCAGCATAGAAAGATTTGTCAGTATGTCTGAACCAATCCAGCCTGTTTGATTTCATCATCAGTGCTGAAATGCTGACCTCCCAAGAATTCTTTTAGGGGTTCAAACAGGTGGAAATCGCTTGGAGCGAGGTCTCGGTTGTAAGGTAGATGTGTCAATACCTCCTAGTCGAGTTGCTGCAAATGGAACATAGTGTGGTGAGCTGTATGAGATCCATTATTATCTTGCAGGAGCAGGATGCCTTTTGTGATCAAATCCAACGTGCACTAACCTTCCGAAAATGCAAATGTTCATGAAAAACAGTGTTCATTTGTACCCAGAGAAAGATTTACCTCTTGGGCAATTTTGCAATAAGTTATGTGTCGATTTTCCAGGAAAAGACCTTCCACAATCTGTATATTCACAGGAATGATTGTGGTTGGTTAAGAGCCACCACGGCCGAGAACATCACTCACGGATGTACGGCCTTCTCTAAAATGTTTACACCATTAAAATATCTTACTGTGACTGAGTGCCTCATCACCGTATTGTGATTACAGTTGTCTGTAAATTTCCACATGTTTCATCACAACACGCTGTTCCATTCAACCACTAACAGTGTTGTCCTTTATTTTTGTTTATCTGTGACGTAAATGGCCCATGGCAGTGGGCCACCTAGCAGTAATAGGACATCAGTGCCCCTAACTAATGTTAGTAGTTCCAGCACGCAAATTTTTTTTTTTTTTTTTTGCGTTCGCCTTATTACTCTTATCCCCAAGGCGCTTTGCACTGTGGTTTTTATTTTGCGCCTGTCGGCCCAGTGCATCCGACTTCAGCATGTATTTTATGTAAGGGTCTGCTTCCTCCTGCATTTTCTAAGGGTTTGCTTCCCCGGGGTAACGGCCAGTGCTGGGGATGGGGATCGAACCCAGCACCTTCGGTTTGCACGCTATAACCCAATCAGGTAGAACTAGAATCAAAAAGTCTCGGTACAATGTCTGCATTTTACACATTGACGGTAACAGTCATGGAATTGGCTAAGCATGCATTTAAACAAATTTTAATTAGGCACCGTTCCCAGCTGCAATGAATAACTCCCTGCCCGACAGTCATACTAAAAAGTTTGGGAAGTGCTGATCTAGTTTATCTATTTTAGCAGAGACCTAAGAATAATATTTAAAAAAAAGGAATTGTATTACATCATCTTTTTTCAATTTATTTAGTTTTCATTTCTTATGAATCTCTACAGTTAGACCATTACATAAGCCTATGTCAAACCACTTTGTGTTCTAGCAGTTGTGGTTTCTGTATACATTTACTTTGCATAATGAGGTTGCTAGCTCCATGTACAATCCTTATTATCCACCATTTATGGCATCCTAAAGGGGTATTGACAACATGCAGCACCTACTATAAATTAGCAACCAAAAATAAAAAAAGACAGATAAAGGTTATGCTAACGTCTGCTCTGTTCTCCGTGCATGTAAATGAAAAACTTGATACATTACCTTAATACAGAGCAATTACATTAAGAGCTCTGGGAAATGATTGACAATGTAGCGGCAGAAAGTTTTAGAAAAGGACTCAAAAAGATGGGAGTGATACCGATTTCCAAAAAAACAGAATTCTTTAGAATGCAGGGTCAAGATAAATAAATTCCTATTACAAGCCCATAGATTTTAATACTTTAACTCACGAATTAACATTAGATGTGAGATGCAGATCAGAAGTAGTAAAAATGAAAGTCCAGTCAAAAACAGCATTCCAGAAAATGTAAAATCTACATAAGATGTCTGCCAATAGGAATAAAAAAGAAGGCTGTTCATTGTTGTGCCTAGCAAATCCTGCCATATTGAATTGAATCATGGACAAGCACATGAGTTGCATCGGTCAGTTGACTGCTAGCATCAAGGCCACCGAACCAGAGTTGCCAAGACCCTTCTACACCTCCATGCGGTGATCCTGGATAGCAGGCTGCAACAGAGCAGGCTGGCTAAGGAGAAGAGATTGAAGAGGAAAGGCTAACCCGGTAATAAAAAAAATGCTGACTGTCGAAGACGGATGTATCGGATCGAAAGGTGCAAACATCGCAGTCAAGCTCCAAACTAGCAACACACTGCATTCCATTCTCCGAACTACATCCTTCTACTTGCAAAGCCCTTTTCAGGACTTTGTAGTGGGAGATTGAGAACGAACGAAGAAGAATAATAAGAATCATGGACAATCAATAAACATACAGTAAAACCACTGGAGGCTACAGATAATTGGTTTCTTAAAACAATTTTAAGAATTCCATGTGCAGCTGTAAAAAATTAATGGCAATGTGCTGAGAGTGACCAATGTACTTAGAACACTTATTATCAGTATGACAAACAAAGTTTCTCTCATCTTAGACATGATGTCAGAAGGGAAGGGCTTGGACAAGATGTGACAACTGGCAAATTTACTGGAAAAAGATAAAAGGGATGATAGAAAGATAAGATTCTGGGGAGTTTAACATGATAGTCTGAAAGAGTCTAAATACAATATTCTTAGAAAGTTGTAGATGTATTTTGTCTTTTTCTCCTAGTTTTCTACGACAAACTTTTTTGCGTTTAATGACCCAGTGCATTCAACTTTATACCAATATTCTATATGGGTATTCTTCCCAAATGGATACGACCTTGCTGTTTCATGAGTTATGAGCTATGCCACCAACAGCTTCGCCAAGTTGCCTTCTATCTTGACAACTAAAAGAAGATTGTCAAAATGTGTGCTTTTCAAATGAAGATGATCTTTATCTATTTATTCATAGTTTAGGCTCTCCCATATATTGTTGACAACATATGTTTTTATTTGCTACCAGTGCAGTTTGATGTAATATCCTGTCCAAGCTTTTGAGATCTCATGCATATATTTGTAGCTTGACTTTATGGATTTTAGCTGAAAAATGTACTGCTTTGTGTTTATGTAAAGCACAGGTCTTCAAATTTTTCAGTGTAGAAGTATTATTGTGTGTTTTACACAGGTTAATGGGCCAAAGCAACAAAAAAAACTCAAATTTTGAAAAGTAAATTAAATGAGATAATTCATCATAAAAGAGAAATGTCACAATTACTTAGAAAGGGTTCAGTATTTACAGTCTTATGAACTGGTTGTATACAGACTCTGCAGAGTTATTGCGGGTTGGATAAAATATTGTGGTGGGTTACATATGGGCCATGGTTTGAAGATCCCTGATATATAGCATAAGATAATAGGGCTTTTAAAGTTGTGTTTCGTAGAGAAACACTGCCGGAGCAACAGCTGGACATGTATATACAGATGGATATGCAACAGAGATGGAGGTGGGGAATCTTTTTGAGCCAAAAATAGTACACAAAGATAGCTGTCAGTGGTAACTGGAAAATTTTCAGGTGACTTCAGGAGAAAGGCAGAAGCCTTGACAACTGTAGTTGAAGTAATAACAATGCATGGAAAAGCACAAAATTACACAACTAAAGGAACTAAGAGTTGATGTTGAATGCGCACAATGAGTAGGATTACTCTTTTGTGCGCCCTGAAAAGGACGTTAAGTGGCGGGTTGTCACAGCTTTCCTCACATCCTGAGCATGCTGATAAAGGTGGACCGGGTTCCTCCAATCGGTTGTGCTATGCTTGGCTTCATTTGCGTGTCACTCACTACTACAGGGATCATGCCAATCCCTCCATTTGTTAGCCAGGCCGCTATGAAAACAGCCCGTTTCCAGGAAGGGCTACGAGGAAGCCACGGTGAGGGTCTTGGCCAGTATGTTTTGCCTCACCCTGACTAACATGTCCGATCAGTATGTTTTACCTGACCAGACGTTAGCCTTCCTTCCCAGGAACTAAGAGTAGCACTATACAAACTATGTCACATGTTCAAGAGAGTTGTGATAAAATGGATGCAATATTATTGAAAATGAGGAGACTGACAGAGTGTTGTGAGAAGGTGGAACGTTACCTCAACCTGAAATTGGTATAACTAATGAAGAGGCCAAGAGATTTACTAGACGTAGTTACAGGAATAAATGTGAAGCAGGGCACACAGGGGAATAACCAAATGATGCATATTACCAGCTCAACGGAAGCGAATTTGAGTAATCTTTGGATACCACACAGGTCACAATAGATTCTGAGATATCATCTGTTTAACAAGCTAAGGATATGAGATACTGATGAATGTGACTGCAACACTGATAACTTGAATGCTGAATATCTGCTACATGGGTGTCAACCATATGAAGATCAGAGAAAGCACATATGATCATCATCAATACCATTCCAGGACAAACTCTAAGGAGATACTAGAATCCTTAGACTAACACTACTATCAAATTGACGTCTGAAAGTGTGCTAAGAAGAAAATCAATCTTTCATTCATTCATGTGTTTTGCTGTACCTTTTTGGTAACCAGAAGGTTAATAATGAGCATGTTTATTTAAAATATTTTATCCCCACACCAGTCATAAACAACGGCCTTAGTTCACATGAATAGTGTGGCAGACTTTGAATTAGAAGCTGATTGAACCAAGTTCAAGTTTTTTTCCAACTTTTATTCTTTAATTTATAAAATAATTATAACAATTTATGTCTGACAGGTGTTCTTTGGGATGGCAATGGTGTCATTGATGGAAGTTTGGAAGTCATACTGAAGCTAAAAAAATTGGTAAGTAGACACGCCCTAGTTATTTCTACTTAAATGAGGTCTTGCTGTAGTTCTTGTTACTGAAGTCATAATTCAATGCCTTCTTAGTTACATGGTCAATGACTGGCAAAGCAGTCATTGTTCATCAAGTCATAATTTAATGCCTTCTTAGTTACATGGTCAATGACTGGCAAAGCAGTCATTGTTCATCGCGACTGATGATATTTTCCAGGGTAGCAGTAGGGGAGGAAGACTAACGTCTGGTCAGGCAAAATATACTGATCAGACATGTTAGTCAGGGTCAGGCAAAATATACTGACCAAGTCCCCCACCTTGACTTACAAAGCAGTCTTCCCTGGAAACTGGCTATTTTCATGGCAGCCTGGCTAACAAGGTAATGGAGCGATGTGATCCCCATAGTAGTGAGCAACACGCAGTTGAATCCAAGCATAGCACAACCACATGGAGGACCACGGTCCACCTTCATCAGCACGCTTGGGATGTGAGGAAAGCTACTGCAACCTGCCATTTAATGCCCTTTTCAGGGCGCACAAAAAAGTAAACCTACTCATTGTGGACATTCGCAAACAGCAACACAACAGGGTTAGCAGGAAACTCCCTCCACTTCACCTGCCTCCACTTCACCTGGTCTTATATTTTTATAATAAAGAATGCAGTTTTCTTTGTTATATATATCTTCAGTAACTTTCTGAGCTACCCATTATATCCCTACCATTCTCTTCAGGAACATTTCTGCTGTTGTAAGTTTGTTGAATGATCATAAATAAGAATTTACAGTATTTCCTTTCATACTAACTATAAACATTATTGCATTTATAAATTATAATATAATTATTTGTCAGGGAAAACAAGTTTTTTATGTGACAAACAACAGCTCCTCAAGTCAACAAGACTATGTTAAGAAATGCAAAGACTATGGCTTCCCAGCTGATAAGGTAACATTGAATAATTCTATATTCTGAAAATGCAACACCATTTTTGTTTTTTTGTTTTTGTTTCTTTTGCCTTATTTCTCTATTCACCAAGGTGGTGTGCATTGCACTGCAGTTTTTATTTTGTGCTTGTCGGCCCGGTGCATTTGGCTTCAGCATGCATATTATCTAAGGGTCTGCTTCCTCCTGCATTTTCTAAGGGTTCGCTTCCCCAGGGTAACGGCCGGTGCGGTGATGGGGATCAAGCCCAGCATGTTTGGGTTGTGAGCCGTGTCACTTAACTACTAGCGCACGACGGCCCCCATCAACATTATCAATTCATTCTTACTGTTTTACATTGTTTACAGGGCATGAGTGATAGGTAAACAAAAGTCAAGGATGGCAAAAGGTTGTTTGATTCAATGAAAATCAATAACCTGTCAGCTCCATGGGGAGAAGGTCCTCAACAAATACTTGCCAAGTCTTCCTATCATGAGCCATCTGAACCAATTCTGTCCACGTCATGTTTGCTGCCTTTACATTTGCTTCCAGTTCTCTCTTCCATGAGTGTCTCAGTCTTCCTCTACTTTCTCTTGCCCCGTGCATTCCAGAACAGAGTTTGTCTGGTAATATTATCCACTGGTTTCTGTAATGTGTTGCCTATCCATCACCATTGTCTCTTCCTTATTTCATGCCCCACTGATATTTGTCCTGTTTTACTCATCAGTTCTACATTGGTGATCTTGTCGTACCATTTCCACCCTTGTATATTGCACAGGCGACTATTTACGAAAGTCTGTACCTTTTTCATAAGTATCTATGTTGTTCTCCAAGTTTCAGAGCCATATAATAGAACAGATTTTGCATTGGATTTGAACATTTTTATTTTAATGGTGGTTTTAATTTCTTTTCTTCCATATATGGGGAGGAAGACTGTCTGGTCAGGCAAAATATACTGATCGGACATGTTAGTCAGGGTCAGGCAAAACATACTGGCCAAGACCCTCACCTCGGCATCCTAGTAGCCCTCACTGAAAACGGGCTGCTTTCATGGCACCCTGGCTAACGAGGTGAGAGATTGACATGATCCCCGTAGTAATGAGTGACGCATAGATGAAGCCAAGCATAGCACAAATGCCTGGAGGACCCCAGTTAACCTTTATGAGCCGGTGCACCTTCATCAGCACGCTCGGGATGTGAGGAAACTTACTGCCACCCGCAACTTAACGTTCTTTTCAGGGTGCACAAAAGAGTGAACTACTCTCATGGGCATTTGCAAACACCACCACCATTACTGAGACATCCATACATTTCTTCTTCAGTGTTCTTCGGCGATCGTCCTGAAAAGGATGCTCTGACATTGTGTCATAGTTTGCAGTGAGGCTGCAATATCTGTGCCTTTTGACCCAACAAATCCAGTTTGAGTTAGCTTTTTTGTGTATCGGGTTTGCTTTCTAACTGCGATCCTCCTCCTTCTAGCCAGACTACACCAGCGTAGCCTATTTCCAGGATTGCTGGTTGGAGACAGAATAAGGTTTTGGTCAGCCGGGGTTCGCTGATCCTGATGTAAGCAGCCAGCTAGGAGTTACTGGCTGCTGTCAACTCATTAACTGTGGTGCCTCTTCAGCCCCATCCAGATATTTCATTGAGGACAAAAGGCCAATGATTAATTCAATACTCATACAAACTTGCCCAATTGGGATGAGTGGCAAATACACAGTGGATTTGATGGCAGTAGATAGCGACTCATAGTTGACTGCTTATGTTAGTGTCAGGGAACAAGAGCTGCCTAAGACCTTCTCGCACATCTCAGTGGCAGCACTGGTAACTGGCTGCATCCGTATATAGGAAACGGAGAGAGAGAAAGCAAGCTCGGTCCCAAAAAATATGCTGTGCTGAAACTAGATGTGTCAGGCCAAAAGACACAGAAATTGCAGCCTTGCTGTAAACTAGTCACAAACATAACAAAACATCATTTTTCAGGAAAAACGAAAAAGACACAAAAGTGGTACGTTGGTTGAAATGAATAGGCCCCCTGTAACCTTCAAGTATCTAGTAAAAGACTACTAAAGAGGGAGGCTCATGTAAAACCATTGTTATTGAACTACCATTGAAAAAATGTTTGGATGCAGGCTTCCTGTAAAGGTACTAGCTATGGTGGTGGCCTTAAGTTCCACTTGTAGAGAAAGGATGAATAGTCAGCATACAACCTTTCTAAGTGACAAGTGCCAAACTGGTCAGACACAAAAATGAAAGTTACAACATTGGATGGTTGCTAAAATCTGTCATGGTCACGAGAAGTGGAAGAGTGAGAAACAAGTGAATCTGATGAAAAGTGAGAACAATGCAACACACTCCATATATAGATGGACAAAGAGTGAAATAATTTGGACATATAACAAAATGCCTCTAAATCTACCTGCCACATTAGCTTATAACACCAAACAGTAGGGCCTCGGATCAAGATGGAGAACAAGAAATAGATGGATTGACAGAATAACGAATCATTACATAGGAATTGAATGAAAATAACAATGCCCACACAGATGATATAGGAAAGAAGACTACATTCCCACGACATCTAACAATATAAGTGGCTAGAACAGATTCTTCTTGTGATTGCATCGTTGATGTTTACACCTTCAAACTGCGACACTAGTCTAGTCAAGCATAACATACTGACCTGGACATCACGTCAGGGTCAGACACAATAGACTGACCAAGACCACAATTTCTCTTCCATGTAGCGTTCCCTGGAAACAGGCTGTTTTCAAGGCAGCCTGGCTGACGAGATGTGGGTGGATGTGATCCCTGTAGTAGTGAACACCACGGAGATGAAACAAGCATAGCACAACTACCTGGAGGACCGCGGTCTACCTTCACCAGCATGATCAGGATGTGAGGAAAGCTACTACAACCCGCCACTTAACTTTATTTTCAGGGTACACTTCTACTACAACCCGCCACTTAACTTTATTTTCAGGGTACACTTTTGTGTACCCTGAAAATAAAGTTAAGTGGCGGGTGGTCAGTCTATTGTGTCTGACCCTGACGTGATGTCCAGGTCAGTATGTTATGCTCGACTAGACTAGTGTCGCAGTTTGAAGGTGTAAACATCAACGATGTAAAACGGTAAACTTACTCATTGTGGGCATTAAACAACACCATCAGACGAGTTCCTGTGATTAACTCAACCGTTATTTGAAGCTCCTTGTTAACTCTGTACAGCTTTGAGTTTAGTGTTGAATCATTGGTCGTTGGTTCAGTGTATCTTCCTGAACTGACCATACAGGGGATAAGCCCTGAAACACATGCTTAACAGTTTGTTCATTTAGTTCACATGTGTGAATTGATGAAGCAGATGATTGATCCTTGTACATGTATTTGCTCAGTCTGTTGGCTCTGTCCAGAGCTGAAGAATAGTGAGTTAAAATAGAAGTCATATGTTCTAATGTCTACATACTTTTTGTTTTTGCAGAATGACATAGTGTGTACTGCATACATTGCTGCCCAGTATCTTCACAATCTTAATTTTAAAGATAAGGTCTATGTAATTGGGAAAGATGAGTCCATTGGGCAAGAGCTTGAAAACGTTGGCATCAGATACTTTGGCCCAGGAGTAAGTCATTTAACTCCTAAGATTTGTCTTATTCTTCTTGGTCTTATTTCAAAAGCTTTTCTTCAACTTGACAAAACAGTTGTACGTTTGCGTGGGCTTCCATTTCTCTTATTTGAACCAACTTCACATTAACCTAGAGAGCTGAAATTTTGTATGCATACTAGTGTGACATGTTACTCTATCAAATTTTGGCGAATCCTCGAATGACCTGTCCTTAAATAATGTACATTTCAAGTTCAAAATGCACAATTAGTAAACTATGTGGAAAAGTAAGATTGGTTCATTGAGTTGGAAAATCACAAACCAACTGAAGTAACCATTGAAGGCTGGTGAACACATTCCTGTAGTCTCATAAACGAAAAATAAGTCTTTGTATTAATAACAACTTTTACTGAAAAACTAATTTTTAAAATATTTTTTTGTTTACTCCATACAAAGTCACTGCACCGTTATGAAAAATATGATGGATATCATGTTTCAATTGAGAGGCAGTTATGTTCCATGTCATCCACCAGATCCATGTGAGAAAACGCCTTATGTTTCTTCAGTATCTGGAGGGCTTTTTGAAACATTGGTAAAGAACAAATGCAGTCCTTCAGAATTGGATCATGAGCATTGATGGACTGGACCCATGCATACATCGACGGTTCTGTAACAAACACAACACAGAATGGAGGGGGAGGAGTATTTCTGAGCCTAACAAATGGTAGAAAAATAACACTGTCAGTGGTAACTGGAAAATTCTCAAGCAATTTCAGAGCAGAGGCACTGAAGGCTGCAGTAAAAGCAATGCTGACAGGCGAAAGAAATGAAAGCCAGATAGTCCTGTTTACAGATGCCCTGTCCGTGGTTACAGCACTAAAAAGCAAGAATAATACTGAACTTAATGATTTAAGAGCAGTACTCTGTCAATTATGCCAGCAGTCCGCACCAAAAAGAGTTGTGGTACAGTGGGTTCCATCCCACTGTAACATCCAAGGCAACGAGGAGGCAGACAGACTGGCAAAAGAAGGTGCAAAACCAGATTCTAGTGTGACCTTTGAAGAGTCCAAAAGGTTCATTAGGGCCAGATACATGGCCAAATGGGAAACAGAACATACTGGCTACACAAAAAATGATGCCTACTACCAGCTCAACAGAAGATGGCAGGTCGTGGTCTTCAGACTCCGCACAGGCCACAACAGACTGAGGTACCATCTATTCAATAAACTGAAGATAGGTGGCACTGACAAATGCTGAACATCTGCTGCAAAATTTCCCGACATACGAGGATCAGAGAAAGCACATGTGACCATCACCAGTGGCAACACTAGACAAGCTCGATTGCAGTGTCGACATCCTCAGGATGACAGCTGCTTTCTTCAAACAAATTCAAGTTGACGTCTATCAAGAAGAAGAAGAAGAAGAAGAAGAAGAAGAAGGAGGATCATGAGCATTGAATCATAAGCAATCAGTAAACAGAGAAAAAGGTCACTGAAAGTCACAGAGATTGAATTTTACAGAATGCTAAGAATCCTGGGGACCTCTGGAACGACAAAAAAGGATGTGTTGAGGAAAGTGAATAAGCAAAAGCAGCTTATTACACATTAGATAGATGCAATATGCTCTTTTGGTGGAACATAGCAAAGAGCAGATACATTTCTGGTTTCTGACCAGGTTGGGAAGGAAAGCCGCGGGATCTCCTAGCACTATTTACTAGAATCTCTAATAGCCTGTTGCTCAGGGAAGCTGATTAATAATATAATTAACAGCCCCTTCGTACAAGCTAGGTAATAATGCAGTATACATTAGAATAGTAAAGGAAGTGTACCAATGTTTCAGCCTAATAGATTTAAATGTCTGTACATGTTTGTTATTGTTTTTCTGTCTACTTCTGTGTTCGTTCACAATCGTCCGCTACCCAGCCCTGAACAAGGTTTTGCAAGTAGCAGGATGTATTCCGGAGAACGCAATGCGCTGTGCTGCTATTTACAGCCCGACTGCGATATTTGCACCTTTCGGACCGACACATTCATCTTCGGCAGTGTTTTTATGTAAAACTGCATTATAAACCTTGCCTGTATTTCTTCCATTTTTGTTATTGAGTTTTACTGCAGTTACGCATATATTTTGAAAAAGAGCTTGCAACAAATAGAGAAAATGCTAGAGATCAAAGCAAAGAAGATAGTCAGCAACAGAATTGATAAACATCATTAAACACAGGAGGTTATGAAGATCCATGATTGCCAAGCTATTTGGCATGTCACGTGACAAACAGGAAGAAGAAGTATTTTGTGTAACAACTCTCTCTCGATTTTTCTTGGTATTCTGATAGTTATCTTTACTGTGTTTTATTCAAGCCAGATCCTTTTATGGGACACCTAAAGGAATGGCTGGCAATAAAACTAGATCAAGAGGTAGTACTGCTCCATGCTTTGAATTTATCAACTTGCATTCATTTGTGTTTATTTGTTCAAGTTATTCAAAGTTCCCGTCCGCAAGGATAAGAACTCTGGAATATTTATTTTGACTATCACTCATCGCACAATTTTTCTCCATGGGGAACAATGGGCCATCACTACAGCTGATCTGTTACACAAAACTTGCTGTTGTTTCTGTTGCAGTGATTTTACATGATGTGCTGGTAAGAAAGACTAACGTCTGGTCAGGCAAAATATACTGGACAAGACCCTCAACCTTGACTTCCTCGTAGCTGTTCCTGCAAACAGGCTGTTTTCATGGCAGGCTGGCTAATAAGGTTGGGGGATTGACGTGATCCCTGTAGTAGCGAGCGACATGCAGATGAAGCCAAGCATAGCACAACCGCCTGGAGGACCCAGTCCATCTTTATCAGCATGCTCGGGATATAAGAAATTCTACTGCAGCCCGCCACTTAATGTCCTTTTCAGGACACACAAAAAAGTAATCCTACTCATTGTGTACATTCAACAACAACATGACACAGCGTCACAACATCATTTTCAGGATGAATGCCAAAGAGGAAAATCATACATTTGCAGCATCTCATGATGCTCAGCAACAGAAGTAGAAGAATAATAAAAGAACAACCAACGATTGCTGGATGACCTTCAGTGGCGATTACAGTGTTGCGGGTTCCAACTTCCTCTTCCAATGGTCTCTGTCATGGGCCATGGTGGATCAATGGATAATGAGTCGCCCATCTGTGGCATCGTGACTGTTGTTGCGGAATGTAAGGGAGTCAGACCAGCAAGATGTTGGTTGTTCTCGTGCCTGTTTCTTGTCTCTGGGGTATTATATTGCTGTCGCCATGCTCCATTGGTCGTCTGCTCAACCTTGTCTGCATAAATAGCTGCATCTTCTACCAGGGACAATTGATGTATGTCAGAGTTCTGTAGACCTTTTGTGAGCTTGCTACCAAGTGTGAGGCTAACCATGCGTCTTGAGGGAGACCCATTTGAGAGAGGCATGGATCACTCTGAGTTTGGACTCTTTGGTGAGTGACCATATTTCTGTCACATAGCACATTGCAGATAGTCATGTGGAGTTGAAGAGATAGATGCACATGATTGGAATGTGGCTGTGCAGATTTTATGGACGAGAAAACCGCTCAGCCCACGTGATGTCATCTAATCAGGTCATTTTGCAAGTTGAGCAGACATCCAAGGTAGACATACTCGTCCATATCATCCAGACTCTTCTACATCGAGGATGAATGGGTTGTGGGTAGCAAAGTTATTGCTCATGACTTTTGTCTTACACGTGTTCATTTTGAGTCCCGCTTTCTTTCCCTCTTGGTTGAGCGCTGCTAGGGATTTCCAGTGCCATTGGTGCACAACAACAATCAGTAATTGTCTGGAATTGGGCTATATTGTATTCCTATCCATGGGGATCGAAAAGTAATTAGGGTCAGGTTAAACAAACTGATCAAAGACCACCGACCTCACATTCGGTTCATAATTCTGGAAACAGGCCGTGTCACAGGAGTCGGTGGCCAGCGAAGTGAGGATCGACACACTAATTCCTATAGTGGTGAGCTTACTGAGAAACTTCACATTGCACTACAGCCAGGAGGACCATGGCCCACCTTCTCAAGTACATCTTGGTATGTAACAAGAGCCACTGTAGCCTGCTATCAAAGAAACATCAAGATTTAACTCAAATCTACCCGAGAGTGCTAAACAACAATATTGCTATCTATGGCTACATTATATACTGAACAATACTAGTAAAAATCAACTATGTATCCTGCTCACAGAAAAGATAGCTCATGTTTTAATCTGCAATCAGACAACCGTAACATGAGCTTTATATATGAGAATGTGGCCAGACAGGCACTGCCATGGAGTCTACAGGAGATTTTTTGAGCCATGTGCTTAACTCTCTTTGTCATTTTTTCTGATTTGTATTGTATGGTACTTGAGTCCAAATAAGATACCATCTATCTAGTTAGATTCCCAAATAAATTCTATATGGAGATCTAACAAGATAGATGGTATTTTTTTGGTTTATGTTGAACCTGATTATTATTGTTGCTTTGGAGTAAAGAAGGATGATTTTAATTGTTTTTGTTTTTCAAATTTTAATACAATACAATATCCTTGACTTCAGCCTGGTGGGTGTGCCCTATTCGAGGTAGCCAACAATGTCATGTATGCAGTATGAACTTTCGCTGTGTCGTACCATTTCGGACCTAGATCTCTCAGCAGATCATCTCACCATCGTATGGGTGGAGGTCGTGTATAATTTGTTTGTATGATTATACAAATTTTAATACCCATGAGTAATGGGTAATTGGTAAATAAAATATAAATTACTCCTGACTATTCATAAATCCCATTAGATCACGAACTAATGAAGAATATTCTATATACACACACAATAAACAACAGTGCAATTAGCATGCAAGTTCAAGAAACACAATAGTGTATATATATATATAGCGGTGGTTCCTAAACTGTGTAGTGTGGCACCCTAAGGTGCCCTGGCTGTTTTACGGCGGTGCTGCGAAACATTCCAATATTTTCATCAGCTGCAGACAAACTTTTAAGTAGGCTTATTTTCTGACATGAGGTGCCGTGATTTGCGGTTGGTAAAAGTAGTTATTGTGACCAGTAGTTTTGATTAATAACATTTTCCTGTGTCTGTAGGCACAGTCAGAGACAATCCTATACAAAGTTCGCTTTACTTTAAACAGCTGAAGGATTTCTAATAAGAAATATTGCAAATGCAATTTTACTTAAGAGCAGCGGCAAACAAGTTTTAACACACACAAGCCTTTACCTTTATTTAAAAAACGGACAAACAAAATGGGAAGGAAAGAAAATAGCAGTCTAACATAAACAAATATCTAAATACAAATAAATTGAATCTATATTATCTGGTTGTAGAGTATTATATCTGTATACATAAGAAAACAATTCGTTGAACTGATTGTGAGCTATATCATTTGTTAAGAACCAAATTGTTTTCTTTATTTAAAGATTGTTGGAATTGTGTTTTGGTTTACTTGACTGCTGTTACATGTTTTATTGTGTTACACATGTTGGCTGTTGTTGTTCATGTTAATTGTTAACATTTACAATTTTCTTTTAATGACTTTAGCCAGATCCGCTAGTAGGAACCAACTACTCTGAATGGCTCAAAGACATTTATTTAGACGCCAAGGTAAAATGTTTTATTCGATTATGTAGGGGTTGAAGATGATTTAATTCTGCTATATTTACTCTGATTTTGGTCTTATTGGTTCCATGGTCAGTGACTGACATAGTGGTCAGTGACCATCATGCCTAATGGTGACTTTAAGGGCAGTAACAACAAAACTCCCCCGTAGCTGGAGAATGATCACCTGTTCTCGCCTGGAGAGTTTATGGTAGGCATCGGTTTCTATGTGCCAGGGTGGTCTTTTTTCCATTTTGCACTGTACGTTGCACTGATGAATGCTTTAGTTTCATTGTATGTGATTTCTGTATCACTCTGCTGCAGTATTCCTCCCTCTCTGGCGAGTCTGTCTGCCTCCTCGTTGCCTAGAATGTCACAGTGGGCTGGTATCCACTAAACTATGCTTTTTTTTAAGCACTGGGACAGTCGTTCGCAGAGCAATGAGTTAATTTTTGTTCTGGTTCTTGAGCGCCATTAACACTGCGAGGGTGTCTGTGAGAATGACCACTTGCTTTTTTGCCCCAGCTCCTTATGGTCTATAAGGGTTAATAGCCACCGCATCAATCCTCAGCACCTGTCCTTGTGCAGACATTGCTCTCACTCTGATAAAAGACATCTACTCATTGAGTGCATGGCGCTTGCGGACATGAGAAAATATTCTTACAAGCACTACCGACAATTGCCAACACACTGTACAGAGCCGTGAAGCATTTGAAGAAGACCTGTATCTATATAAGAATGACTTCGGGCTGCCAAGATCAGGCTTGGGATAACAACATTTCTTAGGCAGGTCATATCAAACGATACCTCTGATGCTTTTCTTTCTGTTACTCTCCACCAATCTACACTATAAAGAAGCACAGAAAGCATGCAACTCTTGTATATATTTAGTCTGGTGTTTCTGCTGTTTTGCGTTGACTTCCAAACGGTGTTATAGTTGGCAAAAGCTATTCTGATTTTGTTCATGCTGCTCTTTATGTCTCCATCCATTCCGCTGTCTGGCGTATCTGTGCTTCTGAGGTATGTGAATACTTCCATGATTGCCAATTCTTCATTTTCTACTTTAATTTACATTCAATATATTCAACATCATTCTGATTGTGGTAGTATCTCCTAAATTCTGTAAATATAAATGCTGGGCATAAACTTGAATGAGGTTTATCATTTCTGACTTATTCCTTCATGGATCTTATTTTGGGCCATCTTTTAGATCTCAGGCTTCCTCTTCCACTGCCTTCACCAAATATTATTTGGGCTCCCCACTCTTCTCTGGATAACAATCAATCAATTCTTCAGCTCCCTGTGGAGGAAAGGCCTTCAACAAATTCATGCTAAGACATGTTTATTGACATGGCTATATTTGTTCTAAAAATGAAAAATTATGTTTTGCTGATATACTTTACAAATATTGTAATAAAAAAATGTCTTATCTTAGTTCTTAGTCGACCTGTACTTCTACAAGCGCAGATGCCCCTATGCAGGTCCCAGCTCTGGTATGAGCTGAATGTAGCTGGGAGACAGATTTCTTGCTTAGCGGGCTAGGCTCGAGCAGCTTAATACTCTGCAGCGTTGGGACAAGCGCTTATGGAGGGTGGTTAACCGATGTGCAAGTCCATCTTAATAGACTCAAACACTAGAGCAAAGTAGACCCGCAGCCTGTTAGGCACCATCTATGCTGCTCTAAACAAATCACTAAACCATGTTCGGTGTTAATGTCTTATCAGTAACCATAATATAACATTTCTATTTATTCTAGTGTTAGGCAATGTTTGTTTTCAATTTATTTTCTATTTAAACTTAGTTTGTCACAATTTTTATTTATTTTATCTGTATACTGTCTGTATACTGGTTTAGAAGACTGCAGAATCTGTATGCAACCAGTTTCATTTACATTTCCTTGCTAATGGAAGATTCCATAATTAGGCCTTCTAAATATTCAAGATTTGGCATGGTCAAAGATCCTCTTACCTATGTACATCTTACGAGTGAAGAATATACCCACGGCCACCAGACTCCTTGTGGAAAACTGGCATCCAAAAAGCAGAATTAAACAAAAGTCTGTACTTCACCATGTTAGTGAAATCAAAGACAGAAGATACCATCTACCAGAAAGAAGATAAGAGTTACAGAGAGTAGTAAAAGACATACCTCCACAAGCATTCCTTAAAACACCAGAAATATAGGCAAAATTAATAGATACAACCAAAAGTTCAGATTCAAGTACTCTCATTCGAGCAGCTCAAAGAACTATTGATATCTATCCCGATGAATGGATACATGTATATACTGATATATCTGCTTTTAATGCCACCATCAAAGCAGGTTATGGCGTTTATATAAAATACTGGATCAAGATGCTGAGCAATGCATGAGCTGCAGTGGTCAGCGACCCATAGCTGACTGCTAGCGTCAGGGCCAGCCACCAGAGCTGCCAAGAACCTTTTACACCTCCACGCGGTGATCCTGGATAACAGGCTGCAGCAGGGCAGACTGGCTAAGGAGAAGGGATCAAAGAGGGAATGCTAACCCGGTACTCAAAAAATGCTTGCTGAAGTCAGATGTGTTGGACTGAAAGGTGCAAATATCGCAATCAAGCTGTAAACTACGACACAACGCATTCCGTTCTCTGGACTACATTCTGCTACTTAAGCCCTTTTCAGGGTTTGGTAGTGGGAGATTGAGAACGAACCAAGCCAAGCCATATAAAATACACGGACGGACCCTCTGATGAACTGCCTGATGCTTGTGGGATGGTTTGCTCCAACTATGAAGCTGAAATCACTGCTCTTGAAGCCGCTTTGTACCATCTGAGGATAGTTTTTGATGCCTTTCCTTCAAAGACCCAAAATACTGTTATTTTCACAGATTCAATGTCAGCTCTTCAAGCATTAGAAGTTGCTGGTCATTGTAGACCTGACCATATCCAAATATCTCTAGACATTGACCACATTATCACTTCCAGTGCTGTCAAAATAGTTCTGCAGTAGATCCCTGGACACTCAAGCACACCAAACAATGACAGGGCAGACAGACTAGCAAAGGAGGGATCAAGACAAGAACAGCCACACACAGCAACAACTTGACTGAACAGATGAGCCATGAGAAACACGGGAAGGGAGGTCTACAGACATGGCAAGCCCCAGTTCAAATGACAGTGTAAATCAACTCTCAAAGAAGGATTAGAGCACCATTTTCTGAATGAGAATCCAATACATCCACTAAACACATCTGAACCGAATTCAACCACAACATACTCCGAGTGCCAGCTGTGTACACACCCATATGAAACCGTTGATCATCATCTCTTTGAGTGCTCAGAGCTCAATGATTTCTTGTTAATTACTGTTGGACTGTAAGTTACTATGACTGTATATCTATAAATTACTGTGACTATGTCTATAAATTACTGCGACGATGTCTATAAGTTACTGCAACTATGTCTATAAATTACTGCGACTGTATATCTATAAAGTACTGCGACTGTATGTCTATAAGTTACCTTGACTATGTCTATAAACTACAGTGGCTCTTCTTCTGCGTTCGTTCTCAATCTTCCGCTATCAAACTCTGAACCGTGCTTTGCAAGTAACAGGTTGAAGTTCAGAGAACGGAAAGCATTGTGTCGCTAGTTTACAGCTTGTCTGTGATATTTGTACCTTTTGGTCCGACACATCCATCTTTGGCAGAACAGTGGCTCTGTATGTTTATAAATTACTGTATTAACACATTTGTACTTTCAGTCTATATCTTATTTTCACTTGGCATCCATTGCTTTTATTTAAAATGAAGGGGCACATATGACTTAGCTCACTCTCAAATCATTTTCATGTTCCCTTTCTGTCCGTTACCAATTGTGTGCGATCCTTGCAGGTGAAGTGTGTGCTGGTAGGGTTTGATCCACACATCAGTTTTATGAAGATAATGAAGGCAGCCAGTTATCTGAGAAACCCTGACTGTTTATATATTGCTACAAATGAAGACGGGTCCTTGCCAGCCAAAGACTCCAATATATGTATACCAGGTAGGCTCACCTGGGTTGTTAATAATAGTACCATTGTAATCTTCTAAACAGGTCATAAAAGGTGACTAAAGAGTGTTGTGCATATGGCTAGTAAAATCATTCTGTAATCACATTGAAACTGCAAATGCTCCGATACAGGCTTCCTGTAGAGTGGCTAGCTGTAGTTGGGGCCCTATGCTTCACTTGGGGGAATGCTCACTTCCAGAAGAAAGTTCACTGATACAGAATTGTCTTCCAATTACAATAGTAGTCAAAGATTTTAACAAATGATCACTGTCCAAGTAAAGATAGAAACAAGAAGTGGTATTTGCCATTTATACCACAGTGCATGTGTAGGAAGAAAGAGGCAGACTGAAAGGCTTGGTGGTTAGTTGTGATTTAGAGTTTTGGCTGCTAAAACGGAGTGACGTGAATTTATGCATGCGTCTTTCCTGATTCTGTAGCAGGATATTTTTGGAATTATTCCTGTGGATTGAGATTACAGTGATTGATTGACCGACTGGGAAGTTCTGTGGGAAGGCATCAAGATGGCGGTCCGCTCAGGTCAGCCTAGAATTTGGACAGACAAACTCGGGTGCTGAATTCTCAGCATTTCGAATCTAGACCACATCATGAATTAGACATTTTGGGACAACGTTAAGAGAGGTCAGCCAATATAAAGACCTATATGACTATGGTAAAAGCATGCAAGATTACATGGTATGGGCATGAATCAAGTCTAGGTAGACCAAGACGGTTCTGCAAGGTACTGTGCCTGCGCAGCATAAGAGAGAGGAGGCAGAAAAAGAGATGGGAAGGTATCAGAGAGTGGATGGAAAAGTCCATAGCTCATAGCTAGAATAAATATCCTGACACAAAACCGGGTAGAGTCGCGGGAATTGGTCATATAGTAAACTGCAATAGTGGTGTCCCACTGACCTTTCAGGTTACAGGACTGATGATGATGAAACCTGAGTGATAACTTATATTCCATTGTGTTTCTATTGTGTAATGAAGGCCTACAACTCAGATATGCGATTCACTACAGTACTGTGATCGAGGCCTCACATTTCTGTTGTTCAACTGTTTAAAAGTCACATCTCTAAATGAAACAGTCATGCCCAGATCCGGCGGTGGTTTATGCATTGGTGCCAAGTTTGGTGGCCGTTAGTGTGTTGTTTCACAGCTATTTTTTCAACACTTATTTTTACTTTTCTGTGGCTGTTATTCTTAGTAATATTTTTAATTTAGAAAACTGCTATTGGCATTTATAGAAGGCTGAATATGTTCTCAAGAGAAACAGAAAAACAGGAGTGTACCAGCACAATGGTCAACGCAGAATGCATGCTCTGTTGAGGGTTGTGAGGTGAAAAATAAACTTAGTCTCGCAGAATTTTCAATAACCATCGCTAAGCTCTCTTTGTGATAACCTGCTTGCTTTTGAAAAATGTGTACCAACTCATCTCTTGTGAAGGAGCTCACAGAATGTGAACCAGTTGCTGTTGAAACCCTAATGGCAGTCACACTCAGCTCCGTGTCTTAACTTATCGTCTTTATACTGGTTTAGAAGACTCTTGCAGAGTCTGTATACAACCAACTTCGTTTACATTTCCTTGCTCTAAAAGCTATGCACATCCAATTTATTCTTAAATGCATTAATTGTCCCTGCCTCCACTACCTCCTGTGGCAATGCATCCCAAGCATTCACCACTCTCTGACTAAAAAAATATTTCCTAATTTCTAATCTGGACCTCTCTTTAGTTAATTTGTAGCTATGCCCTCTTGTTCTTGTGGGTGGTTGTATTTTGAAAAACTTGTTAAAGTCTAATTTAGCCATTTCTCTGATTATCTTATAAATCTGTATTAAGTCACCTCAAATTCTTCTCTTTTCTAGACACTGAAGGCCAGTCTTTCCTCATAAATGTAATTCTCGAATCACACTATCAGATTTATCGCTCTTTTTTGTATACTTTCCAGCATGTTTATATCCCCTCTATGATAAGGTCTCCACTCCGCACCTGTACACAGTACTCCAATCTAGGTCTAACTTAATGCTTTATACATTCCATTCTCTGGACTCCATCCTGCTACTTGCAAAGCCCTGTTCAGGGCTTGATAGCTGGAGATTGAGAACGAACACAGAAGAAGAAGAATGCTTCATACAGTTTGACTATCACTTCCTTGCTCCTTTGTTAATTTATATTTCTTTTTATCATACCTAACATCGCATTTGCCTTTTTCACTGCTACCTGAACTTGCTCACTCACCTTACCTGTATGATCTATTATAACCCCTAGGTCTTGCGGGTTACCTGCTTACAGGAAAGGCTTTGCGAGGCGAAAGAAGAAGATGAATTATTCATAATAATTTGTCATCCAAGACTCAACTCATGAGCGCTATTAAATAGCACTTAGCAGTTTTGAACCGGTTGGTAACTGTTCACCCACTGTTAGCCCGACTTAATTCATAGATTCTTGTCTTAAAAAACAAATCTAATCAATTAGGCTGGACTGAAAAGGGTTAAAGTAGTAATTGTTATATAGTTGAATAAAGTAATAGTAAAAACATTACTGGACCAAATTTATGTTATAAGACAATGTGAACTGTATTTAATATTATCATGCTTATACATTCTATAAAAACCTCAACCACCAGGCACAGGGTGTATGGTGCTGCCTGTAACTGTGGCTTCTGAAAGGGACCCCATTTTAATGGGCAAGCCAGCTACCAACATGTTTGATGTCTTGAAGAAAGTTCACAACCTTGACCCTTCACGCTGCATGATGACTGGGGATAGGTGAGCACCTTATCTTTTAAAAACAATGTGTCCGTCACCAAAAATAGTAATGTTTAGACATCTTCATGACCCAAATGACTGAACTGGTGGTTAGTTAACATCACAGCTGATAGCATCTTTCAGGAGAGCAACAAACTCTCTTGAGTTAAGTCTGTCTGCAGATAACTTTTGTACAGTTCTGGTTGATGATTTTCAAGTCAACTTTGGGGAGAAGGTATGGCAAAGTGGTTAGTGGCATGGCTCACAATACCCATCATCATGTAGCATGTCCCTTGCAGAACATCGCTCCCATGACAGTCCGTCTGAAAGATACTAGATCTCTTGTCAAATCTCCAGCCTGCTCCAGAGTCTGGCCTATGCATTCCATGACATCTTTGTGTCATCAACGTTTTGGTCTGTCTCTGCCTCTCTTGCTCGGCATCATACCCTCCATAACCGTTCTCTCAAGACTTTGTGTCTTTTAATGTGACCAAAGTATTTAAATTTTCTGTTCATTGTGAAATTTACCTATCAGTTCTCCTCTATGCCCAACTCTTGTCGAATATCTGCATTCTTCCTTTTTTCAGTCCATGGTATTCTGAGCACCCTTCTATAATATTTCTACTTGAAAGACTCAATTCTTTTCCTTGAGGTTTAGGTAACTGTCCATGTTTTGCAGCAGTATGCTACCATGGGAAAAACATAGGTTCTCAAAAAGTTCACTATTGTTGGTTTGCTGTTATTCTGCCATAGTCTCCTCAGGTTGTGCAGCCTCTGCATTGCCATTGCCAATCTCCTGATTTCTTTTGAGCAAGCGCCACTGTTGTCCAATTCTGAAGACCTGATCCTCCAAGTTTGTTCTTTGTTCTATTTCCACACCTCCGAATTTGAATTTATGTTCACTTATGTCGGTGGTCATTATCTTTGTTTATGTTTACAAAAAGGTTTTCATCTTCACTGCATCAACAATTAGCTGCTCTAACCTCTCTGCACTGTTTAACTCTTTCAGGACTTGATTCTTTTTAGATTTGGACCAAATTAATTTTCAGCTGTAGCAAAATTTCACTGCATCCCTTTTACAACTGACTATTACACACCATAGCATAGACAAATATAGTACTCATTATATATCATTATAAAGAAAAATGGGTACAGAAAATGAAAATATCAGTAAATTGCTGATATTTCATTATTTGAAAAAATAATTATGTTGTACAGAAAAAAATTATATTTAAAAGGTAGATAATTTATAAGTCAAAATATTGTAACTCACCATCATTTTTCCATTGGCCTGAATTATTGATTTCATTTTGGTAATTTTGCAGAATAGTATCCATAGTCCCTCAAAACACTGTTTATTTGATGCATTTATCTCAAAAAATGTTGAAATTATGTACAATTTTCCTCAATGACCAAAATAAATAAAAATATAAAAAATTCACAACTTCCATTATTTTAGGCATCATGCCACCCATCACCAGGTCTAGTAGTCCTCTGTGGTATGGAATTTGCCTTTCTCCTTGCAGAATTGCCATTATCACCATCACCATCAACTCTAGACGTACCTGGTATATCCTCTAAATCAGTCTCATCGCTGCTGCTTGATGATTCAGGAGCACTGATAGTCCCTGACTGGAAGCAACCACCAACTAACCCTAAGCCAGACCGTTTTGATTTCTTAGCACTAGGTCTACTAGTAGTAGTACCATCACTGTAATCGCTATCCTTTGAATCGTCTAATTCTGTATCAGAATCACTAACTAATAAGATTTAAAACACAGCTATAGCTTGTTCTGCACTATATCGTTTTGGTCTAGTAGAAGCAGTGGGCGTTGCCATTAGTTTTTAGGAATCAACAAAACAGTTTAGCTACTTCAAAACGCAAATATATCACTTATTCAGTACCATAACACGTGTGGCTCGACTCAAATGTCACGAACGGAAGCTGGTTGTAATTTTTAAGTAGTTTGGTAAACACAAAACCCGAATTACGACTCTACAAAACAAAATCCGATTTATCGGTTAATGGTCCTCTAGAGTTTAAATAACAGTCCGTTATATCGGTCATTGGTCCGGAATGTGTTAATAGTATCACAGTATTGTCTACGTATCTTAGCTATGGGATCTTAGCTACAGAATCTTGTATCCGCCAATTGTAAAGGGATCGTAACTTTCTATATTTTCAATACTCATATTAAAAACAATTGTGCTGAATTTGGATGCACTGGGCTGCAGAGCACAAAACACAGTACAACACACAATGCCTAAAGAAACAAGATGAACATGAAAGAAAAAAATTAAACATCTAGAGCTGTCCCAGGTTTGTTTGAGGTTGACCTCACTTTCAGATTTCACCTACCTTATGAGGGTCGTAGTATGACTAGTCCTAGCGATAGTAACTAATTAGCTTCTGAGGACATTATGCTTGGATGTTGTTTGCAAATGCCCACAATGAGTAGGTTTAATCTTTTGTGCGCTCTGAAAACGACGTAAAGTGGCGGGTTGCAGTAGCCATCCTCACATCCTGAGCATGCAGATGAAGGTATGCTCATATATTTGTTTATATATTCTCAGATATTTGTTTATTAATTGTTTCGCACCCATGAAAGGGGCGGCCACTGCTGGGGTTAACCTCTGAGTATAGCATAACCACTCATACACAAAGGATGTTGTGCGTGGTGAAGATCCACATCCTCCTGCATACTGGAGTGTGAACCCCCCCTCATGGTCGTTAAGCCTACTCTTTTAGATTTCCAACTGTCAAAAAATTGTTAGCGTGCTTCATACTGAACACGGTAGTCCGATCTCACTATTCGCAGAGATCAGGGGAATTTTTACCAGTACATTCATGTGAAAAAAAATCCGATCTCCGTGATTCAAACATGTGGCCTCCAGCACCGAGGCGGACACCGTACCTCGAGTTCAATAATTAGTGGTAGGGAATGAGCAGTGAATTTTCCTGTGGTACCTTGGAGCTCTACTAAAACATCTCCTAATTGCTTAATGTTAGAAAACTACATTTCTGGCTTCTGCATAGCAGGTATGAAGAAAATGCACGTACAGCCAGCTTTACCATTACTTAGTCCTGACTTAACTATGTCACTAACCATATCTATAGAAGTCAGTCTTCTTTTCTTGTTTCTGCTGCATATAGTTTCATCAGGATGGGATGGTCAGTCCCATGCCCAAACCTCTCTAGTCACCTCTTTTGACATACCTGGCTGGGTAAAGCAGCATTATTCTTGGCTTCCCTTTCAGGCCCCAGAAACACACAGTATTACTCATCCCTACTGATTTAGGGGAGGAAGACTAGCATCTGGTCAAGCAAAATATACTGATCAGATATGTTAGTCAGGGTCACGCAAAACATACTGGCTTCCTAGTAGCTCTCCCTGGAAACCGGTTGTTTTTCCTGGCAGCCTGGCTAACGAGGTGATGTATCGGCGTGATCCACGCAGTAGTGAGTGACACCCAGATGAAGCCAAGCAAAGCACTCAGGATGTTAGGAAAGCTACTGTAACCGCCACTTAACGTTCTTTTCAGGGCGCACAAAAGAGTAACCTACTCATTGTGGATATTCACAAACAACAACAACCCTACTGATTTATAATCTTAATTTATAATGTTCAATAGAGCCATTCCAATTTGTTTCCTTCAATTATTTGAGATTTTCAACTTTTTGACATTGTGCAGTCAATTACTACTAAAATATAATTGTTTGTTTCCACAGAATTTCAACTGATATTGCCTTTGCGAAGAAATGTGGAATGCGATCCCTATTAGTCTTGTCAGGTATTTCTACTATCAATGAGATTTACCAAGATGGACAGAGTCCTCCCAAAAACGCAGACCTAAAAAACCAACCCGACTACTTTGCCCAGAATTTAGCAGAGCTTGGAAAATATATATAATGGAGTAGATAGATGTTATTGTTTTCATGTGTTTGTATATTTGAATCCTTTTTTGTTCGGTAGAAAGCTTTATCATTTGGATAATTTTGAGATAAATGTATGTTTTGGGCATTCTTTAGATAGCTATCATTTGGTTAAATTTGAGGTAATTATATGTTTTTGGCATCCTTTAGATAGCTTTATCATTTGGATAATTTTGAGGTAAATATATGTTTTTGGTATATTTTAGATAGCTTTATATCAGGGGTCTGAAACATGGGGGCCACAGGAAATCTACCTGGTCATATCATGTAGCTCACAAGATGATTGGTGTCAAAAGGTGAAATAATCAATATAAAAGATGAACCCTACCAGTCCTTCAGAATTTTGACGATTTGTGTCTTTCAGTTCAGGGCAAGTACAGCAACTCTGTGTTTAATATAGTTTTATTAAAAAATAATCAATTAATATTAATTAAGTTCAGCTAAACATATCTAAACATTGTAAGACACATAATTAAACTCTCTATGACAGGATAAATTCATAATAAATACAAGTGTATATATATATATATATATATATATATATATATATATATATTAGTATGAAGCGTTAAAGGTCAGCAATATTTTTGGGAAAAGTATTTCCACTCTTAGTTAAACGTGTTTTGAATATTGATATGTAATCCAGATATGTGATCATTGGTCAGATCAAACTATAAAATAATTTCCCGACTCATGGCCTCCAAATTTCATTGGGTGGAAAGTAGACTTTACTTACTTACTTAGTCGCTCCTCTTCTACCGTGAGGTGTAGACTTTAACACATGTAAATATCGGAGGAATGTCACGAATGATAAATTAAACAAAGGCTACGCATGCACAGATCATCCGGCTATAATTCAGATCTCCTAATAAATTTAGAGTCTGTGCTATATAACAATGGCCAAAGATAGTGTTTTGATACTGATTTCCACGAACGAACTGAAACTGATATTCTGTGCACCACCAGTATCTACCGTACCAGACTGAAAACAGTTGAACAGTAACACAGAAAACTATGAAAAAATATTTACAAAACTAACACAATTATCATAACAAAAGGGAAGCATCAATTTAATGTCAGATTAACTTAGGAGGAGGTATTTTAATACATTATCATCATCATGTAGCATGTCCTTTGCAAAACGTCATTGTCATGACAGCCTGTCTGCAGGAAACTCAGTCTTCCGGCCTGCTCCAAGGTCAAATACAGCATCTCCTTGATGTCATGTGTCCATTGTTTTCTCGGTCGACCCCTGTCTCACTTTCCAGTAACCATGCCCTCCATAACCACTCTCTCCAGTCCGTTGTGTTGTTTGACTTGTCCAAAAAAACCTAAATTTTTGGGTCATTACATCATTTATGAGCCAGTTCTCCTCTACATTCAGGTCTTTTTGAATAGATTTGTTTCTTTCTTTTGTCGATGGGATTTTCAGAACTCTTCTCCGATCTTCGCTCTAAGTGCTTTTGTAATCGTCCATGTTTCACATCCATAGGTTGCCACAGGAAAAATGCATGTTCATTTTAATACAAATAAAATATATCTTGCACCTTGGAATAACCATAATAAGGCATGTAACAGAAACAAATGAAATGATCTTCTAGCAAGTTAGCACAAGATTTCATAAAGAAAAGAAGTGTATAGAGAACAAGACAAAAAAAAATAAAAAGGCACAAAAATTGTCTTTGACAATGGAAGTGAAAAAGGCTGTACTGTTGTGTCGCTCTTGGGTTCTTGACGTCGTCTTCGTACGGCTTTTCGGTTCTTGATGTTGTCTTCATATGGCTTTTAGGTCATTAAACAAGTCCACCTATGGCCCTCAGGAGGGTCTGTGATCCCATTTTTTACAAGATTTAATTTCTACCTTTGGTTGTTGACGTCTTTTCATAGTTTATACCGGATAAGATGGTCCTATGCCCAACAATTCTTAGTTATCTCCTGGCAGATTTCAGTGGTACTAGTCTTCACTCCAGCTTCTTGCTCCATATTCTAGCTCCTCCAGTAACTCATGGCTGTTGAGAATCCTGACGTTGATAATTATGAAGGAAATGTATATACTTGATGTTTTGTAGATGACGTAGGTATTCTTGAGATAATTATTATTATGGGAAATTATTATTACAGAGAATATGTGATTGTATGTATAGGTACTTCCTTAACCCCCAAATTGAAGAAGAAAGAATATGTCCATTTACCTGGCCCTGTATAGTTTGGAAAGTGACTAAGCAGGGTTGTGCATGAAACTGTCAACATCATCATGTAATAGAAAGTACAGCAAGAGTACATTAATGCTGCAGTACAGGCAATCTGCAAGACTAAGACAGCCATCTGTGCTGGTGTTACTGTTAATGGATTGTTGTTGTTTTAAATGCTCACAATGAGTAGGTCTACTCTTTTGTGTGCCCTGAAAAGGACGTTAAGTGACAGGTTGCAGTAGCTTTCCTCACATCCTGAGCATGCTGATGACTGTGGACCTGTGTCCTCCAGGCGGTTGTGCTATGCTTGACTTCATCTGTGTGTTGTTCACTACTAAGGGGGTGATGTCAATCCCTCACCTCATTAGCCAGGCTGCCATGAAAACAACCCATTTCCAGGAAGGACTATGAGGAAGCCAAGGTGAGGATCTTGACCAGTATGTTCTGACTGACCCTGACTAAAATATCTGATCAGTATATTTTGCCTGAAAAGACATTAGTTTCCTCCCCGTCATGCATGTTGTAAAAGGTGACTAAAAATCATTGTGCATGGGAATAGCAACTTAAACATGTAAAATAAAATTGCCACAGAGACCACCACTGCAAAAACAAGCAAAATGCTTTAATACAGACTTCCTAAAGTAGGCCAACTATAGTGATGGCCCTATACTTCAGATGAAGTAGAAAAAACTTACACATAGAAAAATTAGATATCTATATCAATTAGAGAATTATTGAAGCAGTAGATGGGCTGATGAGATCCTAGCTAGATATATCGTTTAGTTGAAAATATTGTAAATATATACAAGATATTATATAGTTATATCATCCATTCAAATGAGAAATATGTACATTACAGATTCTTAATAAGACAATCATTAAAGAAATTAATCTGTGTATGAGATGCAGCAGGACCTTGCTCATACGGCGGATTACATTCTAAACTGTTACAGATAAACTAAATTAGCTGAAGAGCGAGCATAATGTTTTTTCCCTGCTTGTGAATACATATAAATGCCTGTTAAAATGTTCACACTCATATATTATGTGCACAATAGTGTTCACTGGGGTGATACTTTTGATGATGCCTTTCAAAACTTTCTCCACCACGTTCAAAATTGTACTAACTGTTAGGCTTTTCACACCCAGTTGGCAAATGTTTAATCTCAGAATTACAGAAAGGTAGGAATAACACCATACACTGACATAATTGAAATTTGCTGTATTAGCAGCCGATTACAGGAAGCCCCACTGTACTAGATTCTTATATGCATATATAAATATTAAAAATTTTTTAAAAAAAATAATACTGTCGTACAACTTTATTTCCATTGTTGGGGAGGGGATATAGTCAGGGGGTTTTTAGGCTGAGGATTACAGGCCACTGCTGTCGCCACATTATGCACTGGCTATGTCTGTTTATTGCACCCCAAATTAGAAAAACAACATTTGCATTATAGGGAATTCAATCTCCTTGTCGGCAAGCAGACGTCGAAACCATTTGGCCGCGTGCTCTCCTATATATATATATATATATATATATATATATATATATATAAAAACCTTTTTTCTTCCAGATATATATATATATATATATATGTATATCTGGAAGAAAAAAGGCTATTAAAAACACTGTGATGCTTATAAGATGTATCGCTGCTAAGTCATAGCGGGAAATTATTAGCAAATAAGGCACACTATGGAACCTCAACTGAGAGCTGCACAATTTAATGTGTATTTCGTAAGTGTATATGCTGCACTGACACCTTACTCACCTTAAGACAATTAAGCGAAATGACAATCGAATGAGAAAGCTGTTTATTGAGTAAATATGGCTAAACTCTGGACAATATTGGAGGACTACGGAATGCAAGTGTAACTTTTGGGTAATGAGAGACTGTTGTACCATATGAATATAAATGAAATAAGAACACCCGATGGCGTCACAGATACTTTTGAAATAAACACGACAATGGCAGGAATGTCACTATTCAACATTTACATGGACAAAATAAAAGCAGAACCCAGCCAAATCTTCTTCTTCTTCATACGTTGTCAGACGTCAACTTGAATTTGTTCGAAGAAAGCAGCTGTCATCCTGAGGCTGTCGACACTGCCATAGAGCTTGTCTAGTGTTGGCACTGGTGATGGCCACATGTGCTTTCTTTGGTCCTCGTATGTCGGGCAATTCTGCAGCAGATGTTCAGCGGTCATTTTCCCTGTACCACAGGTGCATTCGTCAGTGCCACCATCTTCAGTTTATCGAAAAGATGGTACCTCAGTCTGTTGTGGCCTGTGCAGAGTCTGAAGACCACGACCTGCTCTCTTCTGTTCAACTGGTAATAGGCATCATTTTTTGTGTATCCAGTATGTTCTGTTTCCCATTTGGTCATGTATCTGGCCCTAATACACCTTTTGGGACCCAGCCAAATGACATCTCCAGTAATGTAAACAATCTCAATTCATGAACTACTCTTTTTGCTGATGACCAAAACTTAATGTACGAAGATGAAAATGGACTACGAAATCACAAGGATGCTCTTTGCAGCACAATCATTGAAAGATATAATATGAAGATTAGCACATCAAAGACAGAGGATTAGCTGATCACCACTTACCATAAATTCAACAATGACAACCCCATGCAGACCTGAGAGTCCAAATATCTGGGAAGTATTTTTACAGCTAACGGAAGACTTGATAGAGAATTTGAAACAGGTGTCAAGGAAACATATGCTGTGATCTATCGTCTTCTTCGATCAACTGATGCTATGCTTCCAGCTCGGTGAAGCTCACGAAGGAGGTTGTGCATTTCAGGTCTTTGCCAGCCCCACCCACCGCTTTTTTAGCATGGTAGCTGGTCCGGGCTAGACTGCCTCTCTTTTGTCTGCATAATGGAGGCAGTCCTGCAGAATATGTGCTGGTGTTTGCTTAATGTCCAAGAGTAGATCAGTGATTGTATGTGTTTCATGGTTAAAAGGCATTAAAACTAAAATTATGATTTATAAATTTAAAGATACAGTTTTTGTTTATAAATGAAATTGAGCTAAATAACAAATATGGTTGATATGCAGCAGGTGACTTCAGATAAATTGGACTGTAAGTGATGCTAATCTAGTTGACTGCAATGTACAATTTAGACTGCAAAGGGTTAAATTACAATACGCATGTTCAGCCGTTTCCATAGCATTAACCCATATGTTTTTACACGATCTACCAGTGACTTGCGTTTGGCTTCACTAAGGCAATTGAATTCAATAAGGTGTGTCTGGAAATCCAGCTCGCAGTAAAGATTAATGATTTAAGCTCAAATAACCTTAATTGCTCAAGTGGACATCTAAAGTAAATTAAGCAGCATGTTCTTTACAAATGTCGCTTCCTACAACTCAACTTCCAACCTATTTGGCTGTTATAAGTTACACAAGACACACAGGTTGAGGCCAAGAAATTCATAATCTTGCTAGCATTTTCTTTTTTAAGTATACAGAAAATGACTTGATTTTAATTAAATTTGGTGACTTTGCTGAGAAAAAGTTGAACTACATTTTGCCTATTTCAGTTTGTGCTCAAAATGTCCACCTTCATCTTCAACACACCTGCAAAGTTGGGTGCACTATTTTGACTAACGCCCAATAGTGCCCTGTTCTAGCTCGTATTCCATGCTTTCTTTTTTCTGCTCTTAGCAAATCCACTGTGCCAATTTTCTTTCAATGCATATTGTCTTGCAATGAGCTCCATTAACTTATTGTGGCAAAATTTTGTAATAATCTGGTCATGTTATGCAGTTTTAACTACACTTTAAAAGTAATGGATTTATTGGTCTCACTCTGTGTGTGTGTGTGTACATACATACACAAAACCTACAGAAGAAGATTGAATGCTTTGAGCTAAAATTCTACAGGATAGTGCTCAAAATATCATGAACAGCAAAAATGAAAAATGCAGAAATCCTACATGAGCTGAATATAAAACAAAATTGGCTATCAAACAACATTACGCCTAGGAAATTAACATACTTTGATCACATCAAATACCACAGTGGTTTAGAAAGAAGGATACTGGCAAAAGAGGCAGAGACAGAATGAGAAGAAGATGTACAAGGGACATTACAGAGGCTCTAGGATTGACAGAGGCAGAGAGCTGGCCATGGATCGAATGTCTAACAGATTAGCTGTCATGTGAGCAACTTTCTGCAAATGACATGCTACATGATGATGAAATACACACTTAACTTACTAACAGATAACTGCAGCCAAATTGCAGAATGATTAGTTTGATCACTTGTCTCTCACTGTAAACTGACCTACAATCCTGAATGAGTACCTAACTGCTAGGAAAGGTAATGAATGAAGCAAGTAAAGAAACTGGTTACCTTTGAGAAAAGCTGAGATCTAGTACAAAGAAGTCTTACACAAACTCTGTAGCATTACTATGTGAAGCTAGCAGGCTAGCCATTCCGATACACTTATTGTATTTTTTCACAAAGTATTTTGCATGGGCAACATGTACATGGGACCTCAGAGTTTATTGTCCATCTCCAATAGGTCTAGGTGCAGATCTCACCTCCCTTGAGACCTAGGAATGCTTGAAGCTTGCAGGATTTCAGCATCTGCTATTTCTCGCTTTTGTTTGTTTCTTTCTTGAAAGGAGAGCTCTTTACCTCTCAGCTAAAGGCAATCCCATATTATTTGGATCTTCGCCCACATAATAGTGACCCATACTTATATCTGTGATGTTAGTTTTGCCATTTTCATTTGTTTAATTATGGGAAATATGTTCAAATAATTTGTAGCTGCTACGTTTATTGTTTACCCACTTAAGTATACAAAATTTTGAAAATTTATAGTGTTTACTTATAATTTGTTGTTCCCCATTGTGATTTTGATTGTACTTACAAAATACAGTTTGCAGCATATTACAAAAATCATGTAAATGTTCTGTGCATTCATATATGACCACTGTTGACCTGTACCAAGGGAAGATTTATCACGTAGACAAGTTATGTCCATGACCCCATTTGGGGTCCCAGTGGCTGTTGAATGGTCGGTGAAAATGTACAGAGGTATGTTGAAATATAATTTTATATTTCATATTGAAATATAATTTTATGTCAATGGGGTCTCCGTGATGAAGTGGTCAAGCTGTTTGCCTTGTGTTCAAATGGCCGCGGGTAGAATTCAAGCTGCGGCGGTTGGATCATGATGGCAATTTTTTTCAAAGATCCCTGGGTTCATCGCTGGAGCCATGCTGAAGTCGGATGCACTGGGCCGACAGGCGCAAAATAAAAACCACAGTGCAACGCACACCGCCTTGGGGATAAGAGAAATAAGGCGAAAGCAAAGAAAAATTTGTAGATCCCTGGAGCTATGTCGTGCTTTCTCTGATGCTCTTGACAGGCAGTATATCGTTCTCCGGAGAGAGACCGAGCCATATGGGGTACCCACAGCGAAAAAGTTGAGCTCTCACCTTTAACTTTTTATAATTTATTCCCTCCATTTGGCGAGGTGTAGTAAAAAAAAGTAGCCTTAATATAGCATATTATGTTAATGGAAGGTTACTTTCTTTTTTCTCTTGTCTCATATTTACATGGTAGCTTAAGGTTTTCTAATATTTTTGGTGGGGGTTACACGCCCCTGATCTAGACAAGAGATATTTTCCATGTAGCACATGGTCTTTCCTGTTCAGTACTAAGCTCTCATATTTCATTTACAGAGACACAGTTACGGTTGCATTCCGCTGGTTTCTTAGGGTCTTTATTGAAAGTTCTTCCTTCCATCTATTACTGGTTTTGAGTTCATTTTACTGTTTCCAAATCAACAATTGACCACTGTCCAGACTCAATTTCCTTGTGTCTGACATCTAATTTAGTATTAGTTTCTGTCTGTCTATTTTTGGCTATGTTAACGATTAATTATACTTTGTTGTATTGAATCTTTGCTTCATGTAGTGATACGGTCTCAGAGTTTTACATTGTTGCTTGATTCTTTCAGATATATAGTGTTTTTTATTTCGGAATAGATTATGTGATTTTCAACTGCCCCATGAGGTACATTCCAATGTGGAATCTAGAATTGATTTTGTAACTTCTTCTTTGTTAGCTTTAACACTCTTATTCATGTGATGATCAGATTTTTCTTAGAATAACCTCCACTTTGGTTATATATGTAAACCCATCTAGGGTTAAAGGCTTCCAATCATTCAGTATTACATATCTAGCAGAATACAAGTCTTAATGGGCTTGAAGAAAGCTCTAGAAATACCTGACCAAATATTACGAGGCGTTTTCAAATGAAACCGGACCTAACTGCACCAAGTGAACATACATATGATGCGCATGATGACATCACTTTTGATGTAAACAGCACATACCAACCGTCAAGTTTGCAAAATTTCATAATCCTCTGACTCATAGTTTCCTCAGCAGACTGTTAAAACATGGCGGGTGTGATATGGAATCCGTCCAGAGTTGATCAGTGAGTGGTGATTCAGTTTCTAACAGCTGAAGGATGTCGACCAGTTGACATTCATCGCATAATGCAGACAGTGTATGGTGACAAAAGTGTAGTGAACATAAGCTCCGACGACGGTCCACCCGAATTGCTGCATCAATTTTGACGATGGCATCTTCTGACGCAATAATACGTGCCTGACCTGGTCTCGGACGATCTTTTGTTAACTCACGTCCTTCTTTAAACATCGTTGTCAGTTCTTCATTGTTGTGTTTGACACACTTTTGTCACCATAGACTGCCTGATTTCTGCGATGAATGTCAACTGGTCAACATCCTTTAGCTGTTACAAACCGAATCACCACTCTCTGATCAACTCTGGATAGATTTCACATCACACTCGCCATGTTTTCAGTGGTCAGCTGAGGAAACTATTGAGTCGGAGAATAATGAAATTTTGCAAACTTGACGGTTGGTATGTGCTGTTTACACCTGAAGAGACATCATGCACATCGTACATATGTTCACTTGGTGTAGTTAGGTCCGGTTTCATTTGAACATGCTTCGTAGTTATTAATTCTGAACAAAATGTATTGGGCATGTAAGGAAGTAGGGTTAATATGACATCAGTTACTTTATGTCACTCTTCGATAAATCAACTCTCTGCAGCCCTTTTCAGCCCATTTGTTGGTGCTGTACAAACATTTAAACCTGGTTTTATTTTGTAATGGCTGGGCACGCTCTGATACAACCAAAAGGACGATTTCAAACGGGCATACCGTCACGAAAATAAGGTTAAGCTACAAAACAACAGCATAATGTCTAGAATGGTCATAAACAACTTTTTCTCACTTTGAGACTATGTATTTTATTTGGAGCTGAAAAATATGTCTGACACAGCCAAACTAATAATAAATTGTGCACAAAATGAATTTTTGTGGTTTATTTTGGATTGAAAAACTGTTTTCCATGTTTGCTTGTGTTTTGAGATAGAAAAACGAATTATTAATAATAATTCTCTGGAAATCTGAATGAACAGGTGGGCGACGGTAGCAACCAGTTGCAGTGTATTTAGTGAAATGTCACAGCCAAAAAGTAACAATGACATAAATAAACTACATAGAAGAGATCAAAGTCTCATCTTTCAGTTCCGAACAGGACATCCAGAGTCAATAGCAACTTGAACCGCATCAATCATCAGCACCTGGCCCTTGTGCAGATATTGTTCTCATCCTGGTGAAACAGTTCGACACCTACTCATTGAGTGCAAGGCGCTTGCGGACATGAGGTAAAGATTCTTACAAGCATTGCTGACAATTTCCAACACACTGTACGGAGCAGTGAAACAACTAAAGAAGACCTGTATCTATATAAGAATGACATTGGGCTGTCAAGAGCAGGCTTGCTCAGCAGCTATGGGTATGGGATAACAACAGCAACAACAACGAGATAGTCTGGTATATACAAGAATACAATTTATTGTTGTTGCATTTGGTTACTGTTTCTTTTAGTTTTGTCTGGGAAAGTTTCTTCTGTATATCTTTCTTATACGAGTCAAAAAGCAACCTTAACATTTTTATATGAATGTTATTTTGAATATTAAGGTTGTTTATTTACTCCCACTCGTAAGATATGACTCAATCTTTTTCTCCAATTTCGCTCTTTTTGAAGCATAGGGTCACCACTTTAGTTGACTTCATACAGGAAGCCTACATCAGAGCACTTTGTGTGCTCTGGCATTGGTGGTTATTGTAGCACAGCCCTCTATTGTCACCTTGTTACCAGAGCAAGTCAGTAAATAAATCATTAAAACAAAACTAGATAAGATATGAACTTGAAAACTATTTATTATTGCACTTAATTGTCCCTTATTTCTCAACATAATTTCCACTAACATTGATACACTTAACCCATAGCTTTGTCAATAATACAGGCATTTTTGGTTCATTTTGTGTTTGGCAGTCAGTTGTCTGCATACCCACCATGAATACTTTCCATCAATTCAATCAATCATGCATTATGCTGTAGGCTAAACCATACGAACACCCTATTGCAGTTGCAACACTGCCTATTGTTTCATTTCCCCTGCCCGTTGCACAAATGCGTCTGTTGCAGTCTGAACAGGATGACCTGGACATGCTTCATCAACAATATTTGAGCATTCTTGAGAAAATATATAGAACCAGTTAAGCAATGTTTTATGTGACAAACACTTCTCACGATAAACAGGACATATTTCCTAATTGAATATCATTGACAGAAGTCCTTTTGCTCCCAAAAAAACACACAACAGCATGTTGTGCTTTGATTGTACACTCTGTGAACATGAATCCATTTTGCATCTAAGCTGCACACGTGTATGCAATATATAGTGTCTGTTACCTACAGCAATCACAAAGCTGGATGTTGCTACCACCTACTGACACCTTTAGAAACTACTAACCAGACCATTCAGCTATACCATATTAGTTTGTGACCTACTTACTGACTGATTTAGCCTCATTAAGTTGCATAGATTATGCACGGTTGGTCCCAGCACAGTCTCCACAGTGTGCAAGATTGGGTATTTATTTTACACCTGGGAGCAAAGAAAAATGCTGGGTTCGACTCCTGTTATCGTCACACTTTACTCAACTGAGCTGTAAATGGGTACCTGGCTGTACAGTTAAGGAAGAAAGGGCAGCAGGGAAGAGAACTGTCCACCACACCTCAAATACAAGGGTGCTTCAAATGAAAGTCTTCAAAATATTTTATTTGAAAATTTATTCTTAAAAAGTGAAACTCAACTGAATCATTCTTTGAAGTCAACATTGCGTTTGATTAAAGTCCGCCAGCGCTTATAAAATGCATGGATTCCTGTAGAAACAAATTCTCTTGGTCTCGTATGTAACCACAAGCATCACCTGATAGACCTCTTCATCGGACCTGAAATTCTTCCCTTCCAATGTCTCTTTTAGTTGTCCAAAGATGTGGAAATCACTTGAGGCTAAGTCTGATGAGTATGGTAGATGTAGTAGACACTTTTTTTTGCTTGTTTGCGTTCACTTTATTTCTCTATTCCCCAAGGCGGTGTGACCTGCACTGTGGTTTTTATTTTGCACCTGTCGGCCCAGTGCATCCGACTTCGTCATGCATTTTCTAAGGGTTTGCTTTCCCGGGGTAACGGCCAGTGTTGTTAAGGGGATTGAACCTAGCACCTTCGAGTTGTGAGCCCTGTCACTTAACCACTAGCCCACGTCATCTCCTAGTAGACACTGAAAGTGGAGGTCCTCGATGGTTGCAGCCGTTGCACAGGCAGTATGGGGTTTAGCAATGTCATGTTACAAAAGTACACTGTTAGTCCTTTTTACACCTTTGTGGATCTGTAGCACATCATGGATGAAGTGGTGTGCTGAACCTTGATTGATGATCAGATGTGCAGCAATTTCATTCACAGCCGATCAGTGATTTTCCTTTACGAGAGGGTCTTCTTCTTCTTCTTCTTCTGCATACGCAGTCAGACAGTAACCATTATTTTTTCGAAAAAAGCGGCGGTCATCCTGAGGCTCTCGCCACTGCCATAGAGCTTGTCTTGCAGTTCCACTGGTAATGGCCACATCTGCTCTCTCTGATCCTCGTATGTCGGGCAGTTCTGCAGCAGATGTTCAGCGGTCATTTTACCAGTACCGCACGGGCATTCGTCGGTACACCCTATCTTCAATTTGTTGAATAGGTGGTACCTCAGTCTGTTGTGGCCAGTGCGAAGTCTGAAGACAACGACCTGCTCTCTTCGGTTCAACTGGTAATAGGCATCGTTTTTGGTGTAACCAGTATGTTCGGTTTCCCATTTGGTCATGTATCTGGCTTTGATAAGCCGTTTTGACTCTTCGTACGTCATACTGGTATCTGTTTGTGGTAGTCTTGCACCTTCTTTTGCCAGTCTGTCTGCCTCCTCGTTGCCTTGGATGTTGCAGTGTGACGGAACCCACTGTACCACTACCCTTTTTGGTGCGGACTGCTGGCACAGTTTGCAGAGTGCTGCTCTTAAGTCATTAAGCTCAGTGTTTTTCTGGCTTTTTAGCGCTGTGACTACGGCGAGAGCATCTGTCAGCAGGACTATATGGCTCTCATTTTCACTGTGTGTCACCATTTCTTCCACTGCCGCCCTCAGTGCCTCTGCCTCCGCTCTGAAATTGCTTGTGTACTTACCAGTAGCGAATGACAGTGTTATTTTTCTGCCATTTGGTAGGTTCAGGAATGCTCCTGCCCCTCCGTTCTGTGTAGTGTTTGTTACAGAACCGTCGGTGTATGCATGGGTCCAGTCCATGCTTGGGTAGCTTTTCGTTATGAAGCTTAGGGTAGTATCTCTCCTTTCTTTTTCAGTCTGGCAGTTTTTGTTTGCAATACCTGGTATATTTTCTACCACCTCTGGAAATATATCCTGCCTCCAGGTAGGTTTTCGTACAGTAGTAATGGGTTTTGGTGTTGTTAGTGCGTTTATGGGATCTTCCTGCATCTTTGCTTTGGCTATTTCTTCAAAGTTTCTCCGCTTTAGTTTCCCATTTCCCAAATTGTTTAGTCTCTGGTGCATTGGATGGTCAGTCAGTCTTCGGAGTTTCTCTGACTGCAGCTGGGCTCTGCAGTCTCTTCTATCGGTCATGGATTGCAGTTTTGTAATCTTTTCAAGTTCTACAATTGGCGTTGACTTCATGCCACCTGTTATAATTCTCATGGCTTGGTTTTGAAGTTTGTTAACTTTATCGAAGTTCGCCTTCGCTGCTGTTGTCCATGCCGCAATGCCATACTCGAGAACTGGTCTCACTCTTCCAGTGTACAGTTTCTTTAGTATGCCTTCGTCTGCTCCCCAGCTTGTGCCAGCAAGTTTCCTCATGATTGCTATTCTTTCTCTGGCTTTCATTCGGTTTCTCTCAATCTGACTTTTCCATGTCATGCGCCGATCAAATGTGACTCCCAGATAGGTTGGGTTGTCGTTTGGCTGCAGGATTTTGCCATTTAGACTTAATTTGGTACTTTGGGGTTTTAATGAAAGCGAGAATATTGTGCATGTGGTTTTCTCCTCGTTTATTTTGACCAGCCATGAGTTCGCCCACTCTTCCAGCGATGTTAGGGCCGTCTGCATCCGATTTCTTGCTATGGTGAGATTCTTTTCAGAGGTCCACATAGCCAGATCGTCTGCAAACATTGAGCTATGGACTCTTCTTGGTATATTCTCTGTAATATCGTTTATATATACCAGGAAGAGTGTGGGTGACAATACTCCCCCTTGGGGTACTCCCTGCTCGAGTGTCACCTTTTTGCTCATCTGCCCTTGTACTTGGACTCTGGCCGTTCTTTGTTTGAGGTAGTGGTTGATCCACTTGTACATCTTCCCACAGACATCACTTCTTCTTAGCTTGACTCTAAGTCCATCTTTCCAGACTTTGTCAAATGCCTTTTCCAGATCCACCCAAACAGCTACTGTGTGTTTCTGTGCCTGGTAGGCATCTTCTATCTCCTGGGCTATGAGGATGACCTGGTCCTCAGTGGATCTGTGCTGTCTAAAGCCGGCTTACTGTGGAATTAGTATTTGTTTTTCTTCCAGATGCCACATCAGTCTGGTGTTTATCATCCGTTCGTTTATCATTGCTCTGGCATAGTGATCGACAAAGGCGTTTGCGGCTTTCTTACCTGTGATCAAGTTCTCGCCCTGCTTGATAGTAATTTGTTTATTTGACGGGGTTTCGTCGTTCATGGCTCTGACTAGCTTCCATAGCTTGTTCCTGTCTTTGTCCAGGTTTAGACTTTCCGTTTTATTTTTCCAGCTTTCTCTTGCTGTTTGCTTGAGAGTGTGTTTGTACTTCGCCGCGGCGGCTTTGAGGGCGATGTTTGCCTCCATGGATTTTTCTCGCTCTGCCATGTTCCTAGCATTTGTTACTGCATCTTCCACTTTCTGCAACTCATCATTCCAGTAGGGCTTATAGTTTTTCCTAGCTCCTCTTGGGATGGTTTCAGTGGCGGCTTGCATTATTGCCTTGCTTAGGCTCTCTACCATGGGCTTCATTTTGGTGTTTCGTGTGTTGATGGTTTCACACAGCCCATCTGTCAGGATTGCAAATCTGTCCCAGTCGGCTCGTTTGTAATTCCAACGTGGGAGCGGTTTTGTTTCCTGTGGGCCTACTTCCATGTCAATGGTTAGCCTGATCGGCCTGTGGTCGCTACCTGCCAGTTGGTTTAGCACCTGGCGGTCTATTTTATGGTGTATGTCCTGTGTGGAGAAGGCCAAATCTGGAGTCGTGGTGTATGTCCTGTGTGGAGAAGGCCAAATCTGGAGTCGAGGTGGTATGCCATGTTCTTGAAAAGAAGCTAGGGCTATCCTCCGGCCTATTGATTAGGGAGAGATTTGCATCTATCTCCTAATCTTCCACTTCGTCACCTCTGCTGTCTGTGTCAGAGTATCCCCATCTCTCCGAGTGGCTGTTGAAATCTCCAACTACTATGCAGTTGGAGTCTCTGACCTCCATACTCGAGAGCGATAGGTCTCTATTTGGTGGTCCGTACAGATTGAAAATGCGGAGCTTCGTCTCTTGAGCCATTATGTCAACTCCTACAATTTCTGCTTGTCCGGTGTGATTGACAGATACCGCGCTACTCGGTATGCAGTTTCTGGTCAGTATCAGGACCCCTCCTTTGTGGCCTTCTCTATCTAGACGGAAGGTCTGGTATCCTCTGATTGAGAATTTATGGTTATTGTTGAGGTGCGTTTCCTGGATACATGCCACGTCAATCTTACCTTCATGCAGGTGGTGTGTTAGGGAAAGTTTTTTGTTAATGACTCCCTCCGCATTCCACTGTAGTATTTTGAGGGTCTTGAGGATTTGGCCAATAGAAGTTGCCCCATAGCCATGTGCCTTGACTCCACGACACATGGGTGGGTGACCACCAGTAGTCAAGGGTGGGCCCCTTCGAGGCGTGAGGCCCGGCACTATCGCTGCCTGGCGGGACTCCGCAGGATGAGCGCCATGCGTTTTTCTAATAGGTTGTACTGCCATCATGCTGCGATTTACGTTGCATTGTTTTGTTAGGCTTGCGGCCCCGTGCATCCGATTTCAACAGGCGTTTCTGTAGGGATGCCCTCCTTAGCCTTTGGCTGTCCCCAGCCTATCTGCAAGGCAGCAGTTGTTTATGATCAGAGTTGTCTCTCTTATGGAAGTTGTCTTACCAGACTATCGAGTCTTCACTACTCGTGTCTATAGGGTGCAATGATGATATGTGATATGATATATGAGATGGACTGGTTTACCCGGAAGAGAGGCAGTCCAGTGTGTCTGTATCCCAGGATCGTCACGTCCTGCCAGAAACGTAGCATTTGCATGTGAGTGGGGTATCTCTTTTCCCTTTATTTTCTTGGCTTCTATGCAGGGATGGTACGCCTAGCATTCCCCGCCACCTGGGGTGTTGACACAGTGGGGCAGGTGTGCAATGTCCGCTGGTCTGCATCTCTTCTGCGTCCAGCATGATAGTTATATGGCTGATAACGTACAGAGATAGATATCGTAGCCGACGTGCATTTAGCCAGAGGACAAGCCTGGTAATGTCACAGAGATGTTGTTCGCCTGGTGTGCGGACAGCTCTCATGGTCATTGGTTGAGTCTCGACAGTTCACAGTGAGGTGGCTGCTCTACTGTTTTCGACACCCCGACCAGGTACTAAGTCTTTAGTTGGTGGTTTCGCACCCATCGCCGTATAAGGTGAGTATCAAGCAGTTGTCCGCCCGCTTTGATCGGCGGACGGCAAGGACCTCTTGCTGCGGCTCTACCGGATATGGCTGGGGCGCAAGCCCCAGGTCCCGAGCATGTAGGAGCCTCCCATTGCAGTGGTGCTGAGATTTTGGGCGGGATTGCGGCTTACAAGGGTTCGGCCGTAATCCCCCACATGGTAGCCTCGCGCCATTGGCTTATCAGCCTGGTACGTGAACCAAAGTGTCTGCGGCTCCTCTCGATATGAGCTGGTTTTCCGTAGCAACGCCCTGTCATTAGTAGGGTAAAACTGGCCTGTCTTCAGATGGTCTATTTCCAGCACCCGTTCACTATTTGGTCAGACGAATTTATTGAGGGCTTTTGTTTGTCAATGACCAGGTATTTGAAATCTGCGGTTTCTGCGGGGTTAAACACGATTTCCGTAGCGTTCTTTCACTAGAGTGTTTGAGAGCTGACTTGTCTTCCATGAGTCTAATACCAGCGTACGTTCATTTTTAGACCCAAACAGTAGTGCTTTCGATTTGTCAGTCGTTCTACAGTATTGGCGTGTTCAGTCAAATAAAGCCGCAGGTTCCACTCCTGGTGGTGCCCTTCCGTCAATTCCTTTAGCGAGACAATCAAGTTACTTAGAGGGTGGCCCCAGATTTTCGAGGGTCTAATTCCAGCACATGTTCACTATTAGACCCCACGAAGGTGCTCTCTTTTTGACCGTCATTCTACAGTATTGGCGTGTTAAGTTAATTTAAGCCTCAGGCTCCACTCCTGATAGTGCTCTTCCGTCAATTCCTTTGTCAGAACACTTGATGCAAACCAACCGAGCCACAGGGGGCATAACCCCAGATTTCTGAGGGTCTAAATCCAGCACCAGTTCCATATTAGACCCCAGAAAAGTGGTCTCGGCATGTCAATCATTTCAGTGTTGGCCGTGTTGAGTCAAATTAAGCCGCAGGCTCCACTCCTGGTGGTGCCCTTCCGTCAATTCCTTTAAGTTTCAGCTTTGCAACCATACTTCCCCCGGAACCCAAACACTTTGGTTTCCCGGAAGCTGCCCGCAGAGTCATCGAAGCAACTCCTGCGGATCGCTAGTCGGCATCATTTATGGTCAGAACTACGACGGTATCTGATCGTCTTCGCGCCTCTGACTTTCGTTCTTGATTAATGAAAACATTCTTGACAAATGCTTTCGCAGTAGCTCGTCTTACGGCGATCCAAGAATTTCACCTCTAACGCCGCAATACGAATGCCCCCGTTTGTCCCTGTTAATCATTACCTCCAGTTCCGAAAACCAACAAAATAGAACCGAGGTCCTATTCCATTATTTTATGCACCATTATTCAGGCAGCCGAGGCCTGCTTTGAACACTCTAATTTTTTCAAAGTAAACGCGCCGGCCACCCAGGACGCTCAGCGAAGAGCACCCGTGGGAGAGAGCCGGCAGACGGTAGGGCAGGAGACAACGGGCAGTGAACCGGCGCGAGCCGGACCGCCCGCCTGCGCCTGAGATCCAACTACGAGCTTTTTAACTGCAACAACTTTAATATACGCTATTGGAGCTGGAATTACCGCGGCTGCTGGTACCAGATTTGCCCTCCAATAGATCCTCGTTAAAGGGTTTAAAGTGTACTCATTCCAATTACGGGGCCTCGAAAGAGTCCCGTATTGTTATTTTTCGTCACTACCTCCCCGTGCCGGGAGTGGGTAAGTTGCACGCCTGCTGCCTTCCTTGGATGTGGTAGCCGTTTCTCATGCTCCCTCTCCGGAATCGAACCCTGATTCCCCGTTACCCGTTACAAACATGGTAGGCATGTCACGTACTATCGACATTTGATAGGGCAGACATTTGAAAGATGCGTCGCCGGCACATGAGGCCATGCGATCAGCACAAAGTTATCCAGAGTCACCAGTGGGGACGCCGCAACCCCGCGAGGGGAAACGACGATTGGTTTTGAACTAATAAAAGCGCTCTTTCCGCGAGGGTCGGAGCTTGGTAAGCATGTATTAGCTCTAGAATTGCCACAGTTATCCAAGTAGGATCGTGTCATGTAAGGAACCTCGACTGATTTAATGAGCCATTCGCGGTTTCACCGTGTGACAGTGTGAACTTAGACATGCATGGCTTAATCTTTGAGACAAGCATATGACTACTGGCAGGATCAACCAGATATCTGTCGGAGACGTACGTACAGCACACACCGGTCGGCGGAGGAAGGGTATGTAAAAAGCCTCACTGGGACGACGGCCGCAGGGACCGACTGACGGGACGGACGGACGGTTTGTTCCACCCGTCCCTTCACTCCGTCGACCTAGGACCGCCTGACACGGGCCTTCCACACGCACCAGACGACCGACCGACCGGGCTCGCTCGAGGAGGGATGGCAGCGCTCTGTGCAGAACGGATCCCAACGACCTCGGCGATGAATTTCACTGGGACTAGAGACAATTTGGCCTGCCGGCCTGCCCTTCTCCGTAGGAGAACGCAGGGCCTCGAGGCAACGATTCCTGCTTTCCATTTGCCGGTCACAAGCTCTTTGCGAGAGTCGGACCACCAGCGAGACGTACTGTCGAGCTCTGCTATAAGCCTTAGAGAAATCACCACGGACGGACCACGTTTCCTGATACGGACCAGACGAGCGCACCTCGGTGGAGGAGCCACTACAACAAACCGCACCCAATTCGCTCTACGGGGAAAGGCAGGCGAACGTTTTCCGCAAGCCCGCGCTATCGCTCCGCCTGGCGGGACTGAGATCGCTTTACGAACACTGGTTGAAATTGAGTCGCTGCGGCGAGACAACTACCCCAGATTACGAGAGGGTCAATTTGCTGCAGTCGACTCTGGGGCCACAACTCAGTGTTCCTGACTCGGTCATGAACAGTCTGTCACAGAACTCAGCTATTTTGGTACTTTCTACTCTACTTGCTGGAGTGAAAGACATACATCACCATACTGATCCTTCGTTTGCCAATGAATTTCAAAAGGTTTCACCCCTTTGCTGCTCAAAAAACGGATAACAGAGCACTGCTACTCTTTAATGCATGTCAATAGTGGGGTGGCCAACTTTTAACTGCAATTAGGACGTCATGTTGTTCGTCTACACCTCGGTGGCACATGCAGGACACTCTTGACATCCATAGCAACTGTATTAACAAGACATGGTTTAAAAAAATTTCGATCCCACTTTAAAGGTTTTCATTTGTAGCCCCTCGTACAAACTGTGGCCTAGTGCAATAAAGTGTCTTACACTTCATCCCCGAACCTATTCTTTCCTCCAAAATAAAGGGCCCATACAGGCGTGTCTACATAGATGTTCTTCTTCTGTGTTCAGGCTTTTTGGTCATGCTAGATCTGTAGTCCTGTCTCTAGAATGACTGCCTCACAGCAAGGCAATGTGGAATGGAACTGGTCATCCCTAAAGGAAAGAGACTTGATAGGAGATTCGGCCAACTTCTATCCAGGGTTCGATTCTGGAATGCATATTCAATTAAATTAATTAAAAACCTCAGCTCCCTGTGGAGGATATTTTCATCAAATGATGACCTGTCTATATGTTGATATTTTGTGGCTTGAAGTTTACATAGGGTAGGGTAGCCAGTCCAGTGCCCAACCCTCCTGTCACCTCTTTGACATACCTGGCAGGTTTCAGTGCTCATATTCTTTGCTCCCTTCTCAGGCCCCGGTATACACTTAGGCGGTGTGTCTTACTTAATAAGAATATGACCACAGTAACCTTCAGAGCATCATGTAAAACCATTTCCATTGAAACCATCACTGCAAATGCTCAGATACAGACTGCCTGTAAATGGACCTGCTGTAGTGGTTTTTCCTATGCTTCACTTGGAGCAAAAAGGGAATCATTATAGAGAGACATGATACTGACTGCAAAAATTAGAGAACAAAACTGCACAGAAGCTTACACAAGCATTAGCTAGTTAGTTTTATTTCCACTTATGCCATCGAGCATCGTGGGAAGCTTTAACTTAACTTAACATCTTTTTACTGGTTTAGAAGACCCTGCAGAGTCTGTATACAACCAGTTACATTTACATCACCTTGCTCTAAAAGCTATGCGCATCCAGTTTATTCTTAAATGCATTAACTGTCCCTGCCTCCACTATCTCCCCTGGCAATGCATTCCAAGCAGACACCACTCTCTGACTAAAAAAATATTTCCTAATATCTAATCTGGACCTCTATTTAGTTCGTATGTTCTGTGCCGTGTGCTTTGCGTCAGTTTTTGTGAGCCCGTGTTACTTCCCTTGTTCAGCAACCTCACCAAGTGTTCGCCCCCAAAATACCAGCCACCCTAGTGCTCTTTCATTTGCCCCGATCAGGTCCTCCACTGTAGAGGATTCCTGCATAGTGGGACATATAAGGTGTTCCTGGTCCTGGACGGGCCCACATTCGCTATATTTAATCTCCATTTTTTCAGGTTAGACCCACATCTGGACACACCCATGTTTCACAATCACTCTGTCACCTATCCACCTGCCTCCTGGATCCGTCATGCCCTGTAGCCAGATCTAACAGCGTTGTAAGCCATTCGTGGAAGTTGATGAGGGTGCATTCTCGTGCGATGATCGAACTAAGGTATTTTTTGCATGGAAATGTATTCTGTACGTGACGTAGTCTGACCATACTGGAATGTCGTCTTTTCTGGTAGCACCCATGACCTTCCTCAAATACTTCATTTCACACGTCGAAAAATGCTCTCACGTGATCTGGACAGAGGCCATATTTGAGGAGATGAGAGAAAGAGAAACAGTTAGTCAGGGGAATTGGGGGGGGGGGGGGGAGGGAGAGTCGAGTGTGATTGGTGCTCGCATGTGAGTGCGCAGGAGAAAGAAAGGGAGAGAAGTGAGACAGAATTATGGGAGGTTGTGTGAGGGAGAGAAGTGAGACAGAATTATGGGAGGTTGTGTGAGGGAGAGAAGTGAGACAGAATTATGGGAGGTTGTGTGAGGGAGAGAAGTGAGACATAATTATGGGAGGTTGTGTGAGAGAGAGAAGTGAGACAGAATTATGGGAGGTTGTGTGAGGGAGAGAAATGGGGCAATTAGGAGAATTGTGGGAGGTTGTGTGTTTGTGAGAGAGAGAGAAGAGACAATTAGAGGAATTGTGGAGGGTTGTGAGAGAGAGAAATGGGACAATTAGAGGAATTGTGGAAGGTTATAAGAGAAAGAGACAAGACAATTAGGGGAATGTTGGTAGGTTGTGTGTGTGAGAGAGAGAAGAGACAATTAGAGGAATTATGGAGGGTTGTGAGAGAGAGAAATGGGACAATTAGGGAAATTGTGGGAGGTTGTGCATGAGAGAGAGAGAGAGTAATAGAGACAATTAGGGAAATTGTGAGAGGTTGTGCATGAGAGAGAGAGAGAGAGAGTAAGAGAGACAATTAGGGAAATTGTGAGAGGTTGTGCATGAGAGAGAGAGAGAGAGAGAGTAAGAGAGACAATTAGGAGCATTGTGGAAGGTTGTGAGAGAGAAAGAGAAGAGACAATTTGGGGAATTGTGGAAGGTTGTGTGAAAGAGAGAGCGAGAAAAGGGACAATTAGGGGAATTGTAGAAGGTTGTGTGAGAGAGAAAAAATAGACAATTAGGGGAATTGAGGTGGAGGTATGTGTATCTATATGTGTTTGTGTGTGTGTGTGCGGAGGGAGAGAGAAGTTAGACAATTAGGGGAATTTCCAACATCACTAATTAACATGTTTGTATGTTCTTGTAAACGCTTCTCTTCTGCGTGAGGCAATCTTCATTAGACGGCTGCAGTACCTAATTAAGATAGTTGCCAGCGATATCAGGCACATCACACTGGGACCAAATTGTTGACAAGAATAAGAATACATAAATAGATCTCTATAGCGGATTCTTGACTACACTGGGCATGTCGAGGATTTTTCTCGGTATGGCCACTTCTCTACGTACAGAAAGGATTGGCACAACCACCGTACAGAAAAAAACTGCCACAGTGGAACACATTACAGACAGATACACACACGCATCCATACACTGGCCAATACGTCTACATTAGATCCATACATACACGCATCCATACACTGGATAATACGTCCACATTACAGACAGATACACACGCGCATCCATACACTGGCCAATACGTCTACATTAGAACCATACATACACGCATCCATACACTGGATAATACGTCCACATTACAGACAGATACCCACGCGCATCCATACACTGGCCAATACGTCTACATTAGATCCATACATACACGCATCCATACACTGGATAATACGTCCACATTACAGACAGATACACACGCGCATCCATACACTGGCCAATACGTCTACATTAGAACCATACATACACGCATCCATACACTGGATAATACGTCCACATTACAGACAGATACACACGCGCATCCATACACTGGTCAATACGTCTACATTAGAACCATACATACACGCATCCATACACTGGCCAATACGTCCACATTACAAACATACACCACACGCTCAATACACTGGCCAATATGTCCTGAAATCGCCCAATGGTCTTGACCTGAGGTGTAAAGAACTTGCCTTCGCCAGTAGAATCCAGAAAGGCGAACCTTTAATTTAACACATAATTAAAAAATTCATGACCACGTGGCTTCAAAGCGTGTAGGCAATCAACATCCATCAGCTATACATATCTGCTGCCGTAGGCTCCAAACTGTGATTGCTATGGACGCTGTTAATGCTATGTTGACTGAATCGCTCCCCTTTACTTTGAGAGTTGTGCCCACTTTGACTCTGGCTGTGGCTGCTGCTATGTCCGCTATAGCTATCACTGATGGAACATTTACTTTTAAAAAGCGTCTTTCCTCCCTCTTCAAGAACAACACCTGAATTAGCCACGAGTCCGTTTACACTGACCACCTTTCCTTTTACGTCTCTATCTCTGAGGCAGAAGACCTTCCTGTTACTAAGCTGGTTCAGAAGGTACAGTTCCCGGTAACTTGTCAGGCTCGACCTTGACCCAGTTTGAGGGCGGGTTGAAAACCTAATGCTAGACCTGGTCTGGCTTCGAGTTCTTCCTCGCCTATTACAACAAAAAATCTGCTTGTATGTTCGGCAGAACTTGGTGCTGAAAGCCATATAAATTACAAAATTTACAGAGGAGTTGACAGTCTCCAGAAATAACGTTACGTTACGAATAACATCGTACAAGTTACTCTGGTAGCCAAACCTGGAGTAGTTCTTGTAAATTTGGTCAATGATGCTGTGCACGGCGCCTGGCAGTATGCAGAGAAGAAACACTAAAGACACCATTAAAAGCATAAGTGTAATGCGATTCTGTTCATAGGAGGTTGAGCCTCCTCTGGACATTGTTCTACGGAATGACCAGGTCCGGCGGATTGCCAAGGCGATAAAAATGTTAACCATGATTAGAATGGCGATGGGGATTAAACGAAACAAAATGTTGAGGACGTTGCCATAAATAAAATAAAAGAGGTTATTCATGCCAAGCTCTGTCGGTCCCATTGTATAGATGGTCTGGTTGTTGACTGTCATGTAGTAGCCATGGTACTTGAGGGCGTTCGGGATGAAAGCCAGAGCAGTCACTAGATAAATCATTGAGATGCAGGTTATAGTCATGGCTCTGTTGCACATGACCTTTGCTTTCATAGGGAAGTAGACTGCGACAAGTCTCTCCACGCTGAGCATCGTTGTTAGCCCAGTAGTTACTCTGGCCGTAACAACACTCCCATACGGTCCCAGCAGGGGAAAGGTCATGGATCTGTAAAGCAGAAAGAAACAAAGTAGCGACAATAATCGCAAAGACAAGTATATCAATCAATCAATTAATTAATCAGTCATTATTACGATCCACCGGTACGACCGGGCCTCAAACGACGAAGTAACTCGCCTGACTGGCCCTGACTGCATGTTCAGCATGGTAAACCGTCGCCGTTTGGTCCTATTTGGACATGAGTCCAGCCTAACTGAGGATGTCCAAGCCCACCAACTCCAAAAGTAGGACATGGCCATCAAATGTGGTAAGAGACTCTCTCCATCATGGTTCCGCTTCACTGGCCGTTGCATCCCTCACATGGTTAGGTCAAATCGGTAAGACATCATCCTCATTGCGTGCAGCTTGGGACTCAGTCCCTCATCGTGCCCAGAGACTGTTCACGCGGCGGGCCTTTACACCTTAAACGGACTACCTCCCTCCCTAATCAACCATGAGAAGCAAAATTCACAAACTAATATTTACCCCGTCTGCCCCGTTCACCAACCACTCAAGCTCTAGCCACGACTTCCTTTCTTTCAAGTTCCCCACAAGTTCCCTTCTTTGTGTGTACCTAGATTTGCCACTACGTCGTCTGCCATGTGGATTCCGGAACAGGGATTGTCAGGTAAAACTATCAGCGGGCGTTCGTAATGTGTACCCGACCTAACGCCAACGCCTTCTCATCTCCTCATGTCCCATTGGAAACTGCCCGGTTCTTCGCAATATGTTCACGTCAGTGACCTTAACAATGCCAAGTAACCAAAGGATATTCTTTTGCCCTGCAAATCCACACGGTAAACACTTAGAAGATGCCAACCTGTGTCTTCCCTGGTTTGCCTTTCGGACTTGCATATGACTATTAGTAGTAGATGTGTTGGTAATTTCGTTCCTGTGGCTTACTAGGTAAGGTGGGAGGTTCAGCTCTAGGATGTTCGGCCTCCATATTTTTCGTTGTTGACATTTAACCTACACAGCAGCAAAAAAACAGTGCACCCAAGTGGTTTCGAAGAGCAATAAACGTGCTCACTATAAATTTCAATAACAAGGCAACTAAAGTGGGTTGTACATGTGGCTAGCAATCACAATATTTAAAACATATTGTTACAGAAACCCATACTGCAAGAGATATACAGAGTGATTTGGTGCAGGTTTCCAATAAAGAGTCAGCTAAACCTATTGCTCTATGCTTCATAGGTGGAGACGAAGAAAACACGGTATAACATAATCTAGAAAGTTATCTATCAGAAAACAGAACATACCGTAGTCTAATTTAGAAAGATATCTATTACAAAAAACCCAGTCTAATCTAGAAAGTTATCTATCAGAAAACAGAGTGTAACCTAATCTAGAAAGTTATCTATCAGAAAACATAATGTAATCTAATCTAGAAAGTTATCTATCAGAAAACAGAATGTAATCTTATCTACAAAGTTATCTATCAGAAAACAGAATGTAATTTAATCTAGAAAGTTATCTATCAGAAAACAGAGTGTAGTCTAATCTAGAAAGTTATCTATCAGAAAACAGAGTGTAACCTAATCTAGAAAGTTATCTATCTGAAAACAGAGTGTAACTTAATATAGAAAGTTATCTATCAGAAAACTGTGTAATCTAATCTAGAAAGTTATCTACAACAATCTTATACATCAACAACTTATCAAAACGTCAGACAGCTCACAAAGACATCAAATGTCAGAAACATGTTATAACAAATGAACCATAGAAACGCCGGTCTACATGTATATGTCAAGTCCTAATCCTAATGACAACATCAAGTGACTCACACAGAGAAATCGGAGCACGGTGTCCCGGCTAGGAACTCAAAGTATCCCATTTATCAATCGCTTAACAGAATTCTACCACACCACTACTAACACACTCCAAAGTGTCAGCTGTTGTTAATACAAAATAGTCGATCGCCACATAAAACAATGTTAGGACAATGCAACACTGTCAATCAATCAATCAATCAACCAATCAATCAATCAATCAATCAATCAATCAATCAATCAATCAAACCCGTCGCTCTTCTCGGTGCTTTGACCATTGACAACATCCCGCCAGCATACACTGTCCTGTGCTGCTCTTTCTGCCTCTCACCAGGGGTAATCATTTAATTTTAGTTGCTTCTCACATTTTCTTCTTCCTATATTTTTGGGCCTATATATTTCTCTCTCTTCCCTTGAGGATTCTATGTAGAGTCCGTCTATGTTGGACGGTGCCTTCCCCAGTGTTTGTCATATCCAGTCCCATTTTCTTCGCTTATTTAGTTGCTCCAGTTGCTGTTTTTGGCTCTTTTCCCATAAGTCTTTCCTCACCATGTTCTGCCACTTTATGGCCATTATCTTTCGTAGACATTTGTCAACGAAAGACTGGAGTCTTTGTTGTATGGACCTGGCCGTTCTCCATGTCTCCGCTCTATACAGCAGCACCGACTTAACACTGACGTTTAATATTCGAACTTTGGTCGAATCTTGATTTCTTGTAATCTCCATATGTTGTTTAGTTTCACAAATGCTTCTCTTGCCTTTCCAATTCTGGTTCTTACATCTGCATCTGTACCTCCTAGTGTGCCAATTGTGCTGCCCAAATTGGGAAAGCTGTCCACATTTTCCAACTGCTCTCCCTTCAGCATCATCGATTCATTGTTGATAGTGTTGATTTTGAGGAGCTTTGTTTTCTTCATGGAACCTCGACGCTGTCAGTCAGTGCTTTTTAATGTGCCACTCTTCTAATTGTATCTTCGTGCATATTCTGCATGAGGGTTATGAACTTTTCTGGTATCCCATAGTGTCTCAACAGTTACATAGAGTACTTCGATTCACATTGTTAAACAGCTTTTCATAGTTTATAACAATTTGCGTAAGTGGATGATTTCCATTCAATACTTTGTTCTACAATGATGCATAGAGTAACTATTTGATCTGTGCATGATCTTCCCTGGTGCAATCCTGCCTATCCGCGTCTGAGCTTTTTTTAAAATTTGAATTTTTCTTTCCGCTTTAAATCTGTTAAAAATGATTTTCTGCAATATCTTGCCTGACACTTACAGCAATGTAATCCGCCTATAATTGCTGCAATCTGCCAGATCTCTCTTCTTAGACAGTTTACTCAGATGACCTACTTTTCTTTCAGTGGACACTCTCTCCTCTTCCCATATCCTCTTGAATAGTAATAGTAATGTAAATGTGGCATTATCTATATCTGCCATTAGCACTTCTGTTGTGATTCCATCTGGTCCTGCCAGTTTCCCTGTCTTCATTTTGTGATATAGTGTTTTGGATTTCTTACTTGGTGAGTTGCAATCCAAGTTCAGGTTCTGCTTTGCTGGAAGGATGAAGGATGTTTGGTGTTTCTTGTGGTGGAGGTCTGTTTATACTTTCTTTGAACTACTCAACTCATCGTTTCTGCTGTTCTTCGATGTTGTCAATATCGTGCCTTCTCTATGTTTGATTGGTTTGCCTGTCTGTTACGACAGTATTGCCTATGTACCGAAAGGAGCGTAGGCTTTGATGGATTGAAAGTGATTGAAAGAATATATATATTTGCATTTTCTTTGTTAATGAGTAGAGATCTCTGATTCGTCCTCTCTGTCTCTCTTTTTTTCTCTCTCTCTATATCTTTCTCTCTCTCTCTCTCTTTCTCTCTCTCTCTCTCTCTGCTGTCTTTTCTGCCTTCTGTGCCAACTTGTCAATATTATCCTTTTTAATTTATATGATACATGTCTTGACCTCTTTGTCTGTAACAGTATAATTTCTTTGTGCTTCTGTTTTGGTGATTCAGTTTCAACAATTGCTGAAAAAAGCATTCTTCTTTTTCCCCTTCTTTTATTTTGTGTAATATATCTGTTGCAAACCATCCCTTGTGTTGGGTTCTCTTGAATCCTACAGTTTCTTTACATGTCTTATTCCACATCTACGTAGCCTTGTCCTACATGCTATTAATGTCAATCTCCATGTCTTTATTTAACTCTTGTCGCACTTGGTATCTATTAATAATTGTTATGCTATATTCTGTCTCGTCTTTCTGGCATTGCACCACTTTGTATGGAATTAAACAGCTAGCAAACGCGTGCAGAGACCAGCACATGTTTTTTATTGAGACTTATTGTGACCAAAATCTGTGCATTCCTGGGAGAAGCAATCTGTCAAACTTTGAAGTTCGTCCTGACTGTGGGGGATAATTGCAGCATCATCAGCGAATAGCAATGCTCTGATGATGACCTCCCTGATCTTTGATTTATCATTGAGCCTTGCAAGATTACATTAAATAGCCGACCATCCGACCTAGTGTGAAGACAGATCCATTCATTAATCTGCATTACCAAATGCATGCTTCATTAGCAGAGCAAAGACGATTACGAACAGTATTTGGACCAGGACGCAGCCTTGTTTAACACCACTGCGAATACCGAATGATTGTGATATACTACATGGTGGACTGTTCTTTTGAGGCCCTCTTACCCACAGTGTATCGCATTTGTATTGTTCCTTTCTTGGCTTTATGGAAGGATAATATTAGCTGTAGCAGTTTGCTTGGACAGGTCATCTTATAAAAAGATTACTAACATTGCCGTCTCACCAGTCTAGGATAGATAACTCTTCAACTCACAGCTTTGTATTGGCGATCATTCATACGAGCCTAACGTTGCTACTGAATGGGCAGTAGTCTTCCGGATTTAGAAGTTCAGTTCAAGTGCCATCTCTGTATCGAAAGTCGGCTGCAATGGATCTCCAGTGTACTCTGACGTAAAAGTGCAATATGACAGACTTTTTCCAGTTCATCTCGTGATGTTATCCCCCACCTAATTTTGTCTGCCTCTTGAACGACTGTCTTCCACATTACCCTTTAGTATGGCCAAAATAACTTAACTGTACAACTCTGATTTCGATCATTAATTCTCTTTTCACCTCCAACTTTTTCAGAACCTTCACATTTGTTTTGTTCCCTTTTCAAGAAATGCGACCCAATCTTCTATATAACCATATTTCGAAGGCTTCGGTACTCTATTCCAACTTGTTATTCAGTATCCATGTTTCTGCGTCACACAATAGTGACGAGAATTTCTAACACCAGACAATTCTCATTTTCAATGTATGGTTTATCTGTTTGAATGTCAGTATGTGTCGCATGTTGCCAAATAGCATCTTGGCCATACCTATTATCTTTCTGATTTCTTTTTCTTTTTCAGCTGCCTCCTGTCATTATTATATGACCTAGATCGGAGAAACTCTATACCTGTTCAAGTAGTTGATCTTTTAGTTTTATCTGCATACATGTTTTCTTGGCACTTTTCCCAAGTATCATTATCTTTGATTTCTATATATTTATGTCTAAACCAGATTCTTGACTTATTTTGTATATCGTTGTCACAAGCTCCTGTAATTTTTGCTCACTTTTTGTTATCAAAACTGTATCATCCGCATTATCTATCTGTTTGAATATTTGTTTTTGCAGATATTAAAAAGACAAGAGAATAATTAATATACATCCTTGTCTCACTCCTCTTTTTTCACATATACTGGGAGAGCATAGCTTTCCTGATTTTACAGTAGCAGTTTGTTCCGAGTACATATTACTGAGCAGTTTTATGTCTTTACCGTCTAGACCTATTTCTTTGAGACATTTAATTAATTTAATCAATTTTTAAAAAAAAGCTATATACTGAAGATAGACATACTTTCATGGGGACCTGGAGAAGAACATTTGATCTCCACTGCCATTGAACTATCTTTGCCATCTGAAAGCTATTATCACTACCCCTAACACGAGCCCATTTCGCATTTGTACGAGTAGCAAAGATGGCGCCTAACCGGCTGCGGAAATTTTCTCTCTCTCGTTTTTGAGTTATCATAGGCGTTGTCAAGGTATGGAATTAACTGAAATTCCAACTAGTCGACGACTTACACCTGTGTCCATGGAGACGTGATGTGGTATTCCGTTAGGATTAATTAGTTTATTCGATTCGGGGTGTTTATTATCTCTAACTATTCTGGCAAAATGTTCAGCTACTACGGTTAGACAGTGTCGTATTTCCAAGGTCCAGTGCTCACTGACAGCACACGACGAGACTGGCGTCCTTCACCCTGTTTGCTGACAGTGCCAGTTCTGATTCGGCTAGGAAATATTCAACGATGGACACGCACATCAGCGTTGCAGCCCTGTCACAGAGTATCCGGCCACCAGTTAGCAGCAGACATGGACTTCATTCCGCCGGAAGAGGGGTGGGCCCCGCCCGATTAGAAACATGCCCAAGACACATCACTTACACGCTGAGAACAGTTGTGAGATAACTTAACGTCTTTATACTGGTTTAGAAGACTCTACAGAGTCTGTATACAACTAGTTTCTAAGAGGATGGTTTCTACCGATGTGCGAGTCCATCTTAATAGACTCAAACACTAGAGCTAAGTAGATCAGCAGCCAGTTAGGCGCCATCTATAGCTGTTCTTAATCAACCACCCGTGGAAAGGTACAAATAACTTAGGTAGATTTTTAACTTGGATTTTGTCAGCTAAACGGCCGTTAAGCCTACTCTTTTCGAATTCCAACTGCCAAAGAATTTTCAACGTGTTTGACATTGAACACGAGAGTCCGATCTCACTACCCAGAGAACAGATGAATTTTTACCAGAAGATCCACGTAAAAAAATCAGGTCTCCACTGTAATTTGAATGCGCGACCTACGGCACCCGAGGCGGACACCTTACCTCTAGACCACTGAGTCCCCCTTGTGATGATCTCACAACCTCTGAGAATTACAGGGACAGATGAGGCGAGACGAGGAATTCTATCGTTATCAAAGCCATCAAAAACCATAGTAAAACAAATAGATAGTATAGTCTAAAAGCTTCTTACCTTAGAACTTCTCCTGCGACTGGGCTTCTAAGAGTGTACAGTCTGAGACATGAGAAGTAGAGCGCATGCAAGAGGAACAATAGGTCTGATATAGAGAGGGCAGCCAGGATCATGTTGGTGGAGTTTCTCATGCGATGGTGGACCAGCACACGTAGGCTGAGTATGTTCCCCACAGAGCCAAACATGGTGAAGCAGGGGATGAGTACCATGATAAAGATGAAGCAGATCTGAAAATAAAATTGCGAGTAAGTACAATGACGATGATCTCGCGTACATGAAAATAAAATTGCGAGGAAGTACAGTGAAGATGATGTAAGTATGAAAATTAAACTGTCTTTCATAATTGCTTAGCACTTTACCATTATCAATAAACTTTGGACGATACTAAAAAAAAATTTTGGTGGACCTGGCCAGCCACTTGATAACGTGAGGGCACTGAATTGTACAAGTATAAACGTCGTCAGAACGACTTCTGAAAATACTCATTCTACACCAACATATATACATTATACATAGAAACACACATACACATACATACACACATACAAACACATACATACATACACATACATACACACACCAGACATCAGCAAAACTATTGTCTAGATCGCCCTAGGCCCATCTTTAATTAATAGTAATACACAGATTCTCGTGTGAGAAAGCCTAGGCTAATGATAACATCTTTTTGGGGTGTCTACCCGGTCGAATTACCTAACTTATGTTTTTTTTGCATGAAACGCATCCGCCACATGGAGGCAGGTGTTGGAATTCAGATCGCCTATTATTTCACTTTCTTTTCCTTATTGACAAGGCTCATAGTTTTCATTTGTTTCTTCAAAGTATCTATACTACACTATTGAGTATTTTGCAAAAACAAACACGCATCATTTCCTTTCTAATACGACAATGTCGACATCAAATCCAAGAGATAGACAATTATGTAATTTAATTTTTTTTAAATTGATTAGTTAGATCGGGATTTTCATTTTGTGATGCAGTCTCAATGTCAGTCCTTAAAACTTATAGTCATCACTGTAAATGACTCCAGGAGACTTTCTGCAGAGGAGGCTCACCCTGGGGGCCACTCTTCCCCTTCTCTCTTCTCACCTCACTCTGTTTCATTTGACTCTGTCCTACAGTCACACTCTTGCACAACTTTCACACGCGCCCTCATGGTGAGGCATTCCATTGCACTTTGGTTAGGCAGGCTTCTGAGGGCGCACAAACCTAGCATAGGTACATACAGACGCACACATGCATCCAAGCACTGGTTTATGCGTCCTGATATCGCCCAATGGACTACGGTCTGGGGTGGAAAATAGCGCGCCTCCGCCAGTAGAAACTAGTGAGGCAAACATCTAAGCAAAAAAAAATAAATAAATGACTCCATGCACAGAACATGTTCAAAAACACCATATGCTCTCATTCAGTAATGATTTATGTGGTAATTTATTTTTATTTAAAGTTATTGCTAGTTTGTTATAAAGGTTTATCATTCTTTTGGCAAAAAACTGACCTTAGTTAAATATTCTTTTTGGATATATCATGATTAAATCATGTTGATCTGAAATGATCTCGATTGTCCGATGCATATCAGTATTTCATAAACTATTAGAACAGGGATAGAAGAAAAGAGCCACGCAACCCACACGGAGAACTCACACCTTGGTGCAATCAAACTATTCACTGGGCTGCCAATGAACGGGCCAGATCAGCGGTATTCCAGCGTTACGGTTCCTAAACCTGGACTTAGCTGGAATATGACATGTCGAGACTGGAAGCCTTTCACATGCGCATCCAGCGACGTATCCTGGGTATCCGATGGCATGTCCACATCCACAACGTGAAGGTCTCTGCTAAAATAGGACTCCACCCAATCTCAGAAACACTTAACCGGCTCCGAGTTTCTTTGTTCGGTCATGTTGTACTCCTGGACAAGGAAGCACTTTACCGGCGCTGCCATCCTTTGTTCGGTCATGTTGTACGACTGGACCAGGAAACCCCGGCCAACAAAATACTACACAAATCGTTCCTCAGCGTCAAAAGCCTTCCCCCGACCGGCTGGAGGCGCAGTTGAGGCCGTTTCCGTACAGTATTTCCCCAGCAAGTGACAACCTCCTGCTCCGCCCTGGACTAGGCCTGGAACCAATTTCGGAAATGGGAAACTAAAGCGCAGAAACTTTGCAGAAATAGCCATAGCAAAGATGCACGAAGACCCCACGAACGCACTAACCACACCAAAGCCCATCCCTACTGTACGAAAACCTACCTGGAGGCGGCATATATTTCCAGAGGTGGTAGAAAATATACCAGGTATTGGAAACAAAAACTGCCAGACTGAAAAAGAAAGAAGAGATACTACCCTGAGCTACATAACGAAAAACTACCCAAGCATGGACTGGACCCATGCATACACCGACGGTTCTGTAACAGACACAACACAGAACGGAGGGGCAGGAGCATTTCTGAACCTACCAAATGGCAGAAAAATAACACTGTTATTCGCTACTGGAAAATACACAAGCAATTTCAGAGCGGAGGCAGAGGCACTGAGGGCGGCAGTAGAAGAAATGGTGACAGGTAAAAGGAATGAAAGCCATATAGTCCTGCTTACAGACGCCTTGGCCGTAGTCACAGCACTTAAAAGCCAGAAAAATACTGAACTTAATGATTTAAGAGCAGTACTCTGTCAACTATGCCAGCAGTCCGCACCAAAAAGGGTAGTGGTACAGTGGGTTCCATCCCACTGCAAAATCCAAGGCAACGAGGAGGCAGACAGACTGGCAAAAAAAAGTGCAAGACTACCACAACCAGATACTAGTATGACATGCGAAGAGTCAAAACGGCTTATTAGAGCTAGATACATGACCAAATGGGAAACATAACATACTGGCTACACAAAAAAACGATGCATATTACCAGTTGAACAGAAGAGAGCAGGTCGTGGTCTTCAGACTTCGCACTGGCCACAATAGACTGAGGTACCACCTATTCAACAAATTGAAGATAGGTGGCACCGACGAATGCCCGTGTGGTACCGGGAAAATGACCGCTGAGCATTTGCTGCAAAACTGCCCGACATACGAGGATCAGAGAGAGCAGATGTGGCCATCACCAGTGGCAACACTGGACAAGCTCTATGGCAGTGTCGACAGCCTCAGGATGACCGCTGCTTTTTTCGAAAAAAATTAAGGTTGATGTCTGACTTCGTACGATGAAGAAGAAGAAGAACCATGCCACAGCTGTGGGTCATGGATGGGGCCAACCGACGTAACGGGCCTCGGACGTCTAAGTGAACATTATTATTATTATTATTCATTATTTCTTAAACTAAACTAATTAAACTTGTAATGTTTTCGTATTTTATTAATGCCAACAATATTCCTGACCCTCAATGCTGTCTGATATCTAAATGTCAAAAGCGTTCAAAAATATGAAAGAAAATAATGTGGATTAGGTGGAATAGGAATACATTATTCCTCCTAAATCTATTTACATTGCAGGATAATTGCATCGTGCTATGTCTATGTTTACTTTGCCAATATTGCCCTAAATCAGTGCTTCCCAAAGTATAGTCAGTCACTCACGGCCACATTATCAACAAAGCCATAGACTATGCGGCCCGCAAAGAAAATATCTCACAGAATGGGTCTTGAGGTCTCTTACAATGAGAAAATAATATGACACTACACCTTCCTTTTTCTTTTTGTCTCATTTTTACTTCTGTCGGAGTACAGGGCCACCATTACAGTTGTGCTCCTTTCAGAAGTCTGTGACAAAACACTTTACATGATTTTGTAGTAGTGGTGTCTGTAACAATTTGTTTTACATGATGAGGTTGCTAGCCCCACGAACAATTCACTTTATTCGAATTGCATTGGTACTACTCTTTCTTCCACTCAGGGAACTACAACTCCACGCATGTCGTGATAGGTGGCTGAAGGGAGTTGTGCCATTGAACTAGTAGCCTCAATGTGTCAAAGACATTACTACAGAAAATACCACTGCGTGAGCACACAATGCTTCCTGAAAGGAGGTCAACTGCTGTAGAGGCCATACACTTTGGCTAGAGCGAAAGAGAACAAGCAGAAGAAAAGGAAATATAAAATGTATTGAACAACCTTTTACGCTGAGCGAACTGGGAGTACTAAATATATATACATATATACATACAAACATACACACATACATACATACATATATTAATGTATAAGTAATCTGTTGATGCTGATGATGCTGCCCCTGATAGCACTACTGCTGATGCTGTAATTATAGTTTTACTTCTGCTACTTCTTCTATTATTATTACTGCTGCTGTTTCTATTACTACATCTACAACTACAACTACTTCTACAACTATTACTGCTGTTACTCCTATTATTTCATATATTACTACAATAACTACTACTACTGCTACTACTACTACTACTTCTACTTCTACCACCAATACTACTACTACTACTACTACTATTACTACTTAATACTACCATAACTTTTTGTTTTGTTTTGCTTTCGCCTTATTTCGTTATTCCCCAACGCCGTGTGCGTTGCACAATGTTTCATTTTGGTAAAGGCATGTAGGCCCAGTGCATCCGAGTTCGGCATGCATTTTATGTAATGGTCTGCTTCCTCCTGCATTTCCCCAAGGGTTTAATTTCTCGGGGTAAAAGCCAGTGTTGTGATTGGGGAACGAACCCAGTACCTTCGTGTTGTGAGCCCTGTCAATTAACCACTAGCTCACACCGTCCCCCACTTCAACTATTAGTACTACTACTACTACTGTTGTTGTCGTTGTTTGTCCATTGTTTCCGAGAAGAACCATATTGTCATCTGTCAATCCTTGAGTGGGTTCGTAGGTCAAACCAATATGAGCCCTAAAGCGTCTGTAACAATGAGGGCAGATTAACACTGTCTGAACCTCAGACGGAGGCAACTCGTCTCTTGTCTTTCGTGTCGCTCGTCTCCGTACAGCTTCCTTGATTCTTGTCTGCTCCAAATGTGTCCTGACAGAAAAGGTTTACTAAGCCAGGCAGAGCGATCAGCAGCAATGTTCTCCCAGTTATAAAGGTCAATGTCTCAGTTCTTCAGTGAGGCTTTCAGAGTGTCTTTGTAACGTTTTGTTTGGCCACCACGAGCTCGCTTGCCCGATTCAAGCTCGCCTGCCCGATTCAAGCTCCATAGAATATTTTCTGCAAGCCGCTCATCTGACATGCGGACAACATGACCAGTCCATCTAAGCTGCCATTTGCACAGGTTTGTGTGGATGCTTGTCATGCCAGCCCGGGAAAGAACTTCTGCATCTGTGATCTTATCTTGACATTTTATGCTCAGCAGTTTCCATGCAGCCCAGATGAAAGTGGTCAATCTTTTTCGCATGTCGAGTGTACACAGTCCACGTTTCACAGGCATACAGAGAAGTTGGTAGTACGACAACCGCATACACCTTCAATTTAGTTATAAGTTTAATTCCTCTCCAGTTCTAAACTGGGGATCTCAGTTTGCCAAATGCTACACATGCCTTTTGCAATTCTCAATTTTACTTCATCATCAATATAGACTGCTCTTACTACTATAACTACTACTACTACTACTACTACTACTACTACTACTACTACTACTACTACTACTACTACTGCTGCTGCTACTACTACTGCTACTACTACTTCTTCTACTACTACTACTACTACTACTGTCACTACTACTACTGCTACTACTAGAACTACTACTGCTACTACTATTGGTACTACTACAACTACTACTACTGCTACTACTACTAACTTTAGCTTTTACAACTTAGTAAAACTACTGCTACTGCTACTACTACTACTACTACTACTACTACTACTACTACTACTACTGCTTCTTCTTCTACTACTACTACTACTACTACTACTACTACTACTACTACTACTACTGCTTCTTCTTCTACTTCTACTACTACTACTACTACTACTACTACTACTACTGCTTCTTCTTCTACTACTACTACTACTACTACTACTACTACTACTACTACTACTGCTTCTTCTTCTACTACTACTACTACTACTACTACTACTACTACTACTACTACTACTACTACTACTAACACTAGTTAATTCGATTTTTTAAAACATCAATTTTCCCTAAAAGAAACTATCCCGTCCACCTCATGCGTCTATCGTAGAATTTTCAGTGAATTAACAGTGAATTCCTCAATTGGGTGGCGAAGTGGTTAAGCCGTCGGCCTCGTGATCACGTCGTGTTGGTTCGACTCCGGACTCCGCCGTCTTTTTCACGGGTGCATGATGCGGAGTTCCCTGCACCTCGTAGTCGTCCCCTAGTCGTCTTGTTTTTGACTTGCCACTGGAGACGGGCGGCACGAGACGAGAGAGTGAGGATAAAAAGTAGCGCAGTTAATCCTTACTAAAAATAACGATAGCAAAATTAATTATTCCATTATCGTCTACGATGGACGGCGGCCTTTGCCAGTTTATGATGGCATTCGGCTCCTCTCGCGAACTTTACAAACTTTGAAAAAATGCCCACCTGCTGGTTTGTCCTTGCCATATGGACATATATCCATTCCCAAATTTAGATTTGTTGAATAGATGTGTTAGTCTGCAGATTCCAGTATAAATATTCTCACTTCATCTGTTTATACAGAATCTTCTCTGTGCTTCTTGTTTTAAAATAAAGTGTTCTTCACATGCCACTTCGCCTTCAGATTGGTTTCATTTCTTCCCTTTCTGAATAGTTGATCTAGCTTCTTATTTCGGTGTCATCATCATCATCATCATCATCATCATCCCCTTCACCGCAATCGTCATCATCATCATCATCATCATCATCATCATCATCACCATCATCATCATCATCATCATCACCATCATCATCACCGTCATCACCATCATTATCATCATTATCCTCATCATCATCATCATCATCATCACCGCCATCATCATCATCTTTATCATCACCGCCATCATCATCCTCATCATCATCATAGACGTCTCAAGTCTCTATAGATTCTTACTGAAGAGCAAGATTCAGTTTAGACACAAACCTCTCCGTCTTGAAAGGAATCATCATTTTCGCAGTGTTGATACGTGGATTCCCCATCTGTTTGACAGCGGCATATTTTGATTAGCTGCAAACGTACCCAGCTGCATACAAGAGCATGGTCAGAGTCGCAGTCTCCACTGTGATAGCTTCTAGTGGAGATGACCATGTTTAGAGCTGAACGTCTGGTGACAATCAAGTCGATTTGATGCCATCTATGTGACCTTGGTTGTTTCCATGATACTTTATGTTGTAGCCTGCACTTGAAGAAAGTATTTGTGATACATAGGCCTTGTTGAGTGCACGGCTCCAACAACCTTTGACCATTGTCAATTATCCTGCCAATACCATGATGTCCAAGGCAGGTAGGCCATGTTATGTGGTCCCCACCTACTCTAGCATTAAAGTCGCCGAGAAGGATGAGTGCTTCTTCCATGAGGCTGTCCTTGATATTTTCCTCCATCTGTCCAAAGAATTGATCCTTCGCTTCCTCTGGAGATATCTGGGTTAGGGCATACACGCTAAGGATATTAATATGAACTGTAGCGGGGATGAGGCTAATGGCCAGTAATCTCTCAGAGCCTTCCGATATGTTAGCCTGCAGATTCCAGTATAAATATTATTACTCCATCTCTTTTTACAGAATCTTCTCCGCGCTTCTTGTTTAAAAAAAAAAAGTTCTTCACTTTGCCTTCAAATTAGTTTCAATTCTTCCCTTTCTGAATAGTTTATCTAGCCTCTAATTTCGGTGTACCTTGCAGTAAACGAGAGCCAACTGCATTGCCACTCTGTTGAATGAAACGATATCTGTTCGCTTTTTCAAACGACTTTTTAAAGCCAGAAATACAGAACGGCAACCTGTAACGGCATTGTCTTTGTTGTCCGTGATGGCTTGTATTCCTAATATATGTGCATCTGTTGCTAAGTTGGTTCCCGTTAATTTTTTAGTTGGAAAACTTTCCCTTGAAACTCTCACAACTTACACGAGCCAATCAATTAATGAATTTTTTTGATCGGCTATATTATAAATGAACGAAACAATAGTGTATTACTATTTGGAAATTATACAAAAAATAAATTAAAAAGTAAATTGCAAGTTCTCTCTCGGCCCGTATGTGTTACTCCAGGTTGGGAACTACCATTTCAAAGCATTTACAATTTTGGACATTTTTTCCCGCAGACTGGCTTTCGTTATAAATTGGCAGTGTTGATCCCTGCCCATCAAACAAGGTCAAATTATTGGGACTTGAGCATTAACCATCCTGGAATCTAATTTAGGTCAGACAACCGAACCCCAATGTCCGGTTAATATGGCGGCGGAATCACATGACAACATCCGGTGTCAATGTGACTGTGTTCATGAATAATTAATGTCAGGTTGGAAAATCCATTCATGGAATCCTTGTGTGACACTCAGTTCTGTGCTCATATTGCTTTCTGTTATTCCATTCATTCATTTGATTTGGTCTTTTTGTTACGTGGAAGCAAAGGACAAATGCTACAACTTGTGCCTTTTCAGAAAGACTGCAGCCAAGCCATTTTTTAAACATGGGCTATTCTTGTTCTTGTTTTTCTTGGCCTTTTTATTTTTCTGCTTCTTCTTGTTCTTGTTGTTCTTGTTCTTCTTGGTATTCTTGTTCTGGTTGTTTTTGTTGTGTTTCTTCTTGTTCATTTTGTTTTGCTAGTTCTTCTTGTTCATGTTCTTTTTGTTTTTCTTCTTGTTCTTCTTATTACTTGTTCTTTTTGTTTTTCTTCTTGTGCTTTCTGTTTTTTCCTGTTCTTCTGTTTGTTCTTGTTTTTTTTCTTGTTCTGGTTTTTCATGTTGTTATTGTTCTTCTTCTTGTTTTTATTATTCCTCTTGTTCTTGTTGTTCTTGTTGTTCTTCTTGTTTACCTTTTTCTTCTTGTTCTTGTTGTTCTTGTTCTTCTTCTTGTTTAGCTTTTTCTTCTTGTTGTTCTTGTTCTTCTTCTTGTTTAGCTTTTTCTTCTTGTTGTTCTTGTTCTTCTTCTTGTTTAGCTTTTTCTTCTTGTTCTTGTTGTTCTTGTTCTTCTTCTTGTTTACCTTTTTCTTCTTGTTGTTCTTGTTCTTCTTCTTGTTTTTATTATTCCTCTTGTTCTTGTTGTTCTTGTTCTTCTTCTTGTTTACCTTTTTCTTCTTGTTGTTCTTGTTCTTCTTCTTGTTTAGCTTTTTCTTCTTGTTCTTGTTGTTCTTGTTCTTCTTCTTGTTTAGCTTTTTCTTCTTGTTCTTGTTGTTCTTGTTCTTCTTGTTTAGCTTTTTCTTCTTGTTCTTGTTGTTCTTGTTCTTCTTGTTTAGCTTTTTCTTCTTGTTGTTCTTGTTCTTCTTCTTGTTTAGCTTTTTCTTCTTGTTCTTGTTGTTCTTGTTCTTCTTCTTGTTTAGCTTTTTCTTCTTGTTCTTGTTGTTCTTGTTCTTCTTCTTGTTTAGCTTTTTCTTCTTGTTCTTGTTGTTCTTGTTCTTCTTGTTTACCTTTTTCTTCTTGTTGTTCTTGTTCTTCTTCTTGTTTAGCTTTTTCTTCTTGTTCTTGTTGTTCTTGTTCTTCTTCTTGTTTAGCTTTTTCTTCTTGTTCTTGTTGTTCTTGTTCTTCTTGTTTACCTTTTTCTTCTTGTTGTTCTTGTTCTTCTTCTTGTTTAGCTTTTTCTTCTTGTTCTTGTTGTTCTTGTTCTTCTTCTTGTTTAGCTTTTTCTTCTTGTTCTTGTTGTTCTTGTTCTTCTTGTTTACCTTTTTCTTCTTGTTGTTCTTGTTCTTCTTCTTGTTTAGCTTTTTCTTCTTGTTCTTGTTGTTCTTGTTGTTCTTCTTGTTTACCTTTTTCTTCTTGTTGTTCTTGTTCTTCTTCTTGTTTAGCTTTTTCTTCTTGTTCTTGTTGTTCTTGTTCTTCTTCTTGTTTAGCTTTTTCTTCTTGTTCTTGTTGTTCTTGTTCTTCTTGTTTAACTTTTTCTTCTTGTTCTTGTTTTTATTCTTGTTTTTATAATGTTCTTCTTGTTTCTTCTTTTTCGTGTTCTTCTTGTTGTTGTGCTTGTTCTTCTTCTTGTTTAGCTTTTTCTTCTTGTTCTTGTTGTTCTTGTTCTTCTTCTTGTTTAGCTTTTTCTTCTTGTTCTTGTTGTTCTTGTTCTTCTTGTTTACCTTTTTCTTCTTGTTGTTCTTGTTCTTCTTCTTGTTTAGCTTTTTCTTCTTGTTCTTGTTGTTCTTGTTGTTCTTCTTGTTTACCTTTTTCTTCTTGTTGTTCTTGTTCTTCTTCTTGTTTAGCTTTTTCTTCTTGTTCTTGTTGTTCTTGTTGTTCTTCTTGTTTACCTTTTTCTTCTTGTTGTTCTTGTTCTTCTTCTTGTTTAGCTTTTTCTTCTTGTTCTTGTTGTTCTTGTTCTTCTTCTTGTTTAGCTTTTTCTTCTTGTTCTTGTTGTTCTTGTTCTTCTTGTTTAACTTTTTCTTCTTGTTGTTCTTGTTCTTCTTCTTGTTTAGCTTTTTCTTCTTGTTCTTGTTGTTCTTGTTCTTCTTCTTGTTTAGCTTTTTCTTCTTGTTCTTGTTGTTCTTGTTCTTCTTGTTTAACTTTTTCTTCTTGTTGTTCTTGTTCTTCTTCTTGTTTAGCTTTTTCTTCTTGTTCTTGTTGTTCTTGTTGTTCTTCTTGTTTACCTTTTTCTTCTTGTTGTTCTTGTTGTTCTTCTTGTTTAGCTTTTTCTTCTTGTTCTTGTTGTTCTTGTTCTTCTTGTTTAACTTTTTCTTCTTGTTCTTGTTTTTATTCTTGTTTTTATAATGTTCTTCTTGTTTCTTCTTTTTCGTGTTCTTCTTGTTGTTGTGCTTGTTCTTCTTCTACTTGTTCTTGTCCTTCTTCTTCTTCTTCTTCTTGCTTTTTTTGTTGTTCTTGTTCTTCTTTTTTGTGTTCTTGTTCTTGTTCTTGTTCTTGTTCTTCTTCTTCTTCTTCTTCTTCTTCTTCTTCTTCTTCTTCTTCTTCCTCTTCTTCTTCTTCTTCTTCCTCTTCTTCTTCTTCTTCTTCTTCTTCTTCTTCTTCTTCGTCATCTTATGTTTTTCTTTCTTTCTGATATCCTAATGAAAAGGAAGTCCCAACGTCGTGGAGTAGTCTATAACGACGGTTGCGATTTTTGTGCATTTCGGCGCGATGCATCCGGTTACATCATCTTTTGAACCCGGATTGTCTTTCCTCTGCGATCCCCATGCTCTAGTACAGCCGGTGGTTCGCTGACCCAGCTCATTCACTGCTGCATCTTCGGTTCCCTTTTGTTGTTTTCTTCTTCTTCTTGTTTTTCTTCTTTTTTTTCTCCTCTTCTGTTTTTTTCTTCCTTCGTATTTGAAAATGACGTTTTGTTGTAGCTGACAGCGAGACTGCGATATCTGCGTCTTTCGCCCCGGCACACCTGGCTCTGATCTGCACTTTTAATAATTAGATTTGGGTTTACTTTTCGATCCATATTTTCTCAGCCAGATGGCGCAGGAGCAGCCTGTTTCCAGGATCGCCACTTGGAGGAGAAAAAGGGTCTTGGCAAGCAATTTTGCTGACTCTGAGGCAAGTAGCTAACTATGAGTCTCTGGCTGCCGTCAGCTCATTCACTGTATCAACACCATGTATGATCACTTTGTATCATCACTATGTATCATCACCATGTATCCCTCCCATGTATCACTATTAAATGTCCTTACTTTGTATCATCATTATATATCATCACTATGTATCATCACCATGTATCATCACTATGTGCCATCACCATGTATGATCACTTTGTATCATCACCATGTATCATCACCATGTATTATCATTTTGTATCATCACCATGTATGATCACCATGTATCATCATTATGTATCATCACTATGGATCATCATCATGTACCATCACCATGTATCATCACCATGTACCATCACCATGTATGATCACTTTTCATCATCACTTTGTATCATCACCCTATATCATCACCATGTACCATCACCATATATGATTTCCTTGTATCATTCCAATGTATCAATACCTTATATCATTCCCGTGTATCATAACTTTGTATCATCACCGTGTATAATTATCATGTATCAATACCATATATAATCACCGTGTATCATCATTACGAGTCCCAATCATGAGTCATCTATCACAATTGTGCCTAATCCCTTTGTCTTCACTTTCGATGATCTTTTCGGCCGCAGTTACTTTCACATGACGATGTTGACAAGGACAACCAAGGTAGTCAGACACACCTGTCGGGGATCAAGTGTAAATGGTTGTTGTTGAATACCCTCAATGAGTAGGTTTACTCTTTTGTGTGCCCTGAAAATGACGTAAAGTGGCGGGTTGTCGCAGCTTTCCTCAAATCCCGTGCGTGCTGATGAAGGTGGACCGGGGTCCTCCAGGCGGTTGGGCTATACTTGGCTTCATCTGCTTTTCGTTCACTACTGCAGGGATCACGTCGATTCTTCCCCTCGTTAGCCAGGTTGCCATAAAAATAGCCCGTTTCCAGGGATGGCTACGAAGAAGCCAAAGTGAGGATCTTGTCCAGTATGTTCTACCTGACCCTGACTAACATGTCTGATCAGTATCTTCTACATGACCCTGACTAACATGTCTGATCAGTATCTTCTACATGACCCTGACTAACATGTCTGAGCAGTATCTTCTACATGACCCTGACTAACATGTCTGAGCAGTATCTTCTACATGACCCTGACTAATATGTCTGAGCAGTATCTTCTACATGACCCTGACTAATATGTCTGAGCAGTATCTTCTACATGACCCTGACTAATATGTCTGAGCATTATCTTCTACATGACCCTGACTAATATGTCTGAGCAGTATCTTCTACATGACCCTGACTAATATGTCTGAGCAGTATCTTCTACATGACCCTGACTAACATGTCTGAGCAGTATCTTCTACATGACCCTGACTAATATGTCTGAGCAGTATCTTCTACATGACCCTGACTAACATGTCTGAGCAGTATCTTCTACATGACCCTGACTAACATGTCTGAGCAGTATCTTCTACATGACCCTGACTAACATGTCTGAGCAGTATCTTCTACATGACCCTGACTAACATGTCTGAGCAGTATCTTCTACATGACCCTGACTAACATGTCTGAGCAGTATCTTCTACATGACCCTGACTAACATGTCTGAGCAGTATCTTCTACATGACCCTGACTAACATGTCTGAGCAGTATCTTCTACATGACCCTGACTAACATGTCTGAGCAGTATCTTCTACATGACCCTGACTAATATGTCTGAGCAGTATCTTCTACATGACCCTGACTAATATGTCTGAGCAGTATCTTCTACATGACCCTGACTAACATGTCTGAGCAGTATCTTCTACATGACCCTGACTAACATGTCTGAGCAGTATCTTCTACATGACCCTGACTAATATGTCTGAGCAGTATCTTCTACATGACCCTGACTAATATGTCTGAGCAGTATCTTCTACATGACCCTGACTAATATGTCTGAGCAGTATCTTCTACATGACCCTGACTAATATGTCTGAGCAGTATCTTCTACATGACCCTGACTAATATGTCTGAGCAGTATCTTCTACATGACCCTGACTAACAAATCTGAGCAGTATCTTCTACATGACCCTGACTAACATGTCTGATCAGTATGTTTTACCTTTAAAAAGAAAGAATCGATAAAATTAGGCCAATAAAATTGATGTCCGCCCAGGACAGATGCAGCCACCGCCATTATACAAAAGCCCAGGTTACTGACCATCTGTCGAGACCCATAAGGCCATAACAATAACTATATATATATATACATATACGAGATGTGTTAAAAAAAACTCAGCACCATAATTTTGTAAGCGGTAACAAGCGTTGTACTTCGGCAGGGAGGTATAGGGGACCGTCATTGGCATGCGTGCATTTTTATCTTCCCGTAGACTTCGTCAGTAGCTGACAGTGAGTCTTTTAATGCTGACTCTAGTGAGCACCCTTTGGGATTTCATTCACCACGAAATTATGGACAGAATTGAGCAGCGGTGTTGCATCACATTTTGCCATAAGCTTGGCTATGCCCAATTGGAAGATTCAACATGCTTTCCATGACGAGTACATCACACAAATTAAGACGAGATACAATAGCTTCAAATATGGCCTACATCAGTGGAGAGCGGGTCGTTTTCAGGCAGGGCACCATCAAGCCGAAATGAGGTCATTGATCAAGTACAGACCTTGAACATACACGGCAGTCGAGTCACCATCCGAGAACTTGTTGTCGAGGTGGGTATAAGCATTGGTTCGGTACACTCCATTTTGAGCGAGGATTTGGTGGAGATAAGCATTGGTTCGATACACTCTATTTTGAGCGAGGATTTGGTGGAGATAAGCATTGGTTCGATACACTCTATTTTGAGCGAGGATTTGGTGGAGACAAGCATTGGTTCGGTGCACTCTATTTTGAGCGATGATCTGGCTATGTGGAGAGTTTCTGCGAAATTCGTGCCAAAGCTGCTAAAGATGGAGCAGTAGCAATTCCGTCTGGAAGTTTCACAGGACATGATGTACTCCGCAAACGGCGACACCGAGTTCCTGAACACTATGATCACTGGTGATGAGTCGTGGGTTTACAGGTATACTTCTTCTTCTTCTTCTTCTTCTTCTTCTTCGTACGCTGTTTACAGGTATACTACCTGGATACTGTGATTACTGGTGATGAGTCGTGGGTTTACAGGTGTACTTCTTCTTCTTCTACATCGTACGCAGTCAGATAGTAACCATTATTTTTTCGAAAAAAGCAACGGTCGTACTGAGGCTGTCGACACTGCCATAGAGATTGTCTAGTGTTGCCACTGGTGATGGCCACATCTGCTCTCTCTGATCCTCGTATGTCGGGCAGTTTTGCAACACATGTTCAGCGGTCATTTTGCCGGTACCACACGGGCATTCGTCAGTGCCACCTATCTTCAATTTGTTGAATAAGTGGTACCTCAGTCTATTGTGGCCAGTGCGAAGTCTGAAGACCACGACCTGCTCTCTTCTGTCCAACTGGTAATAGGCATCGTTTTTTGTGTAGCCATTACAGGTGTACGACCTGGATACTGTGATCACTGGTGATGAGGCGTGGGTTTACATGTGTACAACCTGGATACTGTGATCACTAGTGATGAGTCGTGGGTTTACAGGTGTACGACCTGGATACTGTGATCACTGGTGATGAGTTGTGGATTTACAGGTGTACAACCTGGATACTGTGATCACTGGTGATGAGTTGTGGGTTTACAGGTGTACGACCTGGATACTGTGATTACTGGTGATGAGTTGTGGGTTTACAGGTGTACGACCTGGATACTGTGATCACTGGTGATGAGTCGTGGGTTTACAGGTGTACGACCTGGATACTGTGATTACTGGTGATCAGTCGTGGGTTTACAGGTGTACGACCTGGATACTGTGATTACTGGTGATGAGTCGTGGGTTTACAGGTGTACGACCTGGATACTGTGATCACTGGTGATGAGTCGTTGGTTTACAGGTGTACGACCTGGATACTATGATCACTGGTGATGAGTCGTGGGTTTACAGGTGTACGACCTGGATACTGTGATTATTGGTGATGAGTCGTGGGTTTACAGGTGTACGACTTGGATAGTGTGATTACTGGTGATGAGTCGTGGGTTTATGTATACGACTTGGAAACTGCAGTCACCACAGTAGAGACATTCATCATCCCGGGGCTAAATAAGCGAAGTAGGTGCGCAGCAATGTCAAAGTCATTTTGACCGTTTTCTTTGACTCCTATAGGGTTTCTGCATCACGAGGACTCACCACGAGGTTAAAACATTACCAAAGAGTACTACCTGGAGGTCATCCGTCGCCTTTGTGATGCGTTCGACGCAAAGGACTGGAACATGGACAATGGAAACTTGGCAGCTCTATCTTGACACAGCACCCGGCCATTCTTTGTATCTCTCTACTCTTGGGCAAGCACAGTATTCCTCTGGGTTGCCAGACTTTCTATTCTCTCGATATGGGTTCTTGCAATTTTTGGCTGCTCTACAAGCTGAACATTTTGCTAAAATGGACACGATTTGAGCCCCCAGAATACATTTTGCGGAATGCAACAACCCATCTGTACTCCATTCTCAAAGAGACATTCCTGAAATGAAGGATATCTTTGGAAATGCGACCATCTTCTATGGGATAAACATGACCAAGCCATTATAGTCACCGCTGCCTAAGGACAGTGTACATGCTTGGGTGACCATTGCGAGAATCTACCTCAACATTTCGTCACTCTGTCCTTTCATATAATTCCAAAAATCGATTACAGCCGCCGCAGACTGAAGGTGTTAAGCTTATGCTCTTGTATGTCATAGGTTGTCCAAGTCTCGCTACCATGTAGGAGTGGGCGGACGACACATGCATTGTACAAGATGGGCTTAGTTTTAATTGTTAGCTTCTGGTTTTTCTATAACACGCGCTGTGAGACGAACTAATGTAGCAGAAGTTTTGCCAATGCGATTGTCTCTTTTCGGCATATATATATATATATATATATATATATATATATATATATATATATATATATATATATATATATATAAATATATATATATATATATACATATATATATATATATATATAGAAAGAAAGAGAGAGAAAACGAGAGATAAAGAGAGAGAGAAAGAGAAAGAGAGAAAGAGAGCTAGTCGTTAATGAGGGATCCAAGGTATGGAAATTGGCACCCAACTGCCAGTTCATAATTATCAATGTTAAAAGTTGGCGTGGCATTTACTTCTTGTCCCAGCGCATTTGTTTTCTTTTCTATTTTGAAATTTATTGTGAGACCACAATCTTTGCAGGCCTGGGAAGAGCGATCTATCAACCTCTTAAGTTCCCGCTGACAGTTGGAGACAATCGCAGGACCATCAGCGAACAACAGGTCCCTGATGGTGATCTCCCTTATCTTCGTTTTGGCCTTGAGCCTTGTAATTTTAAACAGCCAACCATCCGACCTAGTGTTCAGACGGATTCCTTCATTTGCGTTACCAAATGCATGTTTCAGTAACAGTGCATAGAAGATTTCCACTAGTATGGGCCAGAACACAGTCCTGCTTAACATAACTGAGAATGCCAAATATTTGTGATATGCTAACATACAATTGGACAGATTCTTTCATACCTTCATGGAACGATATCATTAGTCGTTGCAGTTTGCTTGGGCAGTCTAAATTAGAGAGGATTTTGAAGTCCATTCCTAATTACCAAATCAAATGCCTTTGCCAGGTCAAAGAAGGTGATATAAAAGGGTTGATTCTGCTCACATGACGTTTCCTGAAGTAGCCGAAGCGAGAAAATAATGTTGATCGTTGATATAGCAGACCTGAATCCACACTGTCACTCCAGATATACGTGTATTCATGTATAACTTATGTCGGGGTTTGGTCTGAAAATAGGAATTGGCTACACAGAGCTGATGGTCGATACAGAATTGATGGTCGACACAGAGCTGATGGTCGACACAGAGATGATGGTCGACACAGAGCTGATAGTTGACGCAGAGCTGATGGTCGACACAGAGCTGATGGTCGACACAGAGCTGATGGTCGACACAGAACTCTAAGAACCGTTGACCATTTTCATTCATTTCGCCAACTCCAGACTTGCCGAGTTGTGATCAGCGCCCACTCTAGCATTGAAGTCGCCTAGAACAATGATCTGTTTTTGGCTCTCTAATGACTGCTGATAAATCATCCCAGAACGCATCTTTGGCTTTAGATATGGAGCACAAGGTTGGTGCATATGTACTGACAAGGGTGATGCGACCTACTGTTGTATGGAGACGAAGCGTAAGTAAGCGTTCTAAACCATTTTCGTCTGATTTAACCAAGTGTCATATAGACTTTTATTTACAGCAAAACTTATACCATACTCTCTCTTTTGGTTGATGTGTTTCCCTTGCTAGTAGAATTTATAGTCTTTCTCACTCATTGACCGCGAGTCCGATAACCGAATTTCTTGAAGGGCTACAATGTCCACATCCAGTCTTTTCAGTTCGTCATTAATTACACGTGTCTTTCTGGCATCAATTATATCATGCATGTTATCAGATAGTCCAGTCAGCATGGTACGGACATTTCAACATCCCAGTTTAACTGCTGATGCACGTATTGTGTCGACATCAGGGGTGAAACTGAAAGACCGCTCAAGATCATACGCTTGGACGTCTTTCTTAGGAGAACAAGCTATAACCCATGCAGCAGATCACTCCTCTCCACGTTGCTAATTGACCCAGCGGACCGACATGAACAGATACAGCCTGGCATCAGCGATGCTGCAGGAGTTGCCAGATGAGCGCTGATAACACCCCTAGGGATCAAGATGCTGAGCAGCGCATGAGCTGCAATGGTCAGCGACTCGTAGCTGACTGCTAGCGTCAGGTCCAACGAACCAAAGCTGCCAAAACCCTTCTACACCTCCACGTGGTGATCCTGGATAACATGCTGCAATAGGGCAGACTGGCTAAGGAGAAGGGATCGAAGAGGGAATGCTAACCCGGTACTAAAAAAAATGCTTGCTGAAGTCTGATGTATTGGACCGAAAGGTGCAAATATTGAAGTCAAGCTGTAAACTACGACACAACGCATTTCGTTCTCTGGACTACATTCTGCCACTTAAGCCCTTTCAGTGTTTGGTAGTGGGAGATTGAGAATGAACGAAGCCAAGCCAAGCCATAACACCCCTAGACTGCCTCAGGGACATCAACTCCGAATTTTTCATCAAGTTTTACTCCCGAATCATTCACGTGAACAGGTATCACACAAGGCAGTAGCGACAGTGATCAGTTTTTGCGATAACAGTTTCTTAAGCCTGCTCAGCTCTCATGTCTAAACGGTCTTTTGACTGGTTATTAATTATTTTATGACATAATAAGATGAATGAGGCTGTTTGTAATGCTTTCGTGGGGACGTTCGGTTACCATTGTCCCCCCAAAAACTATAATTGTATATGTATTTAATCCGTTTTCGAATAACACCATAAAAACACATCCACCATCTAGAAATCGTATTCGTATATCATGAATAGGTAGGTGGGTAAGAAGGTAGACATATTAGATAGATAGGTAGGCAGGCAGGCAGGCACACAGGTAGATAGTAGACAAACCAAGAACATTACAAACATGGTTTGAAAACGAGACGCAATACTAGCGATACACTGTAGAACTAACACTTGAAATATATAATACACGCCCGACAATTGATAACGTGATGATAACACGTAATGATAACACTATTTTAAAGCATTTGTGATGTCCATTTCTCAGCCTTTGGATACAATTGGCGATGTACTGCTAGGCCAGCAATTGATTTATCATGTTGGTCGTGCGGAGTGGACAGATAACAGAAAAGAACTTCCAATCGTATTGCCCTCTCTCTGCAACTGTTTATCTTGACATTGTTTCGTATCGCTGAGTGGGGAAAGAAAGGGACATTTTACAGCAAAAACTAAATTGATGGCCGAGTAGTTAGGTTAAAGGTCTCTTAGTCTGGCAAGAACTAGGTTCTTTCTATCATGTATTAAAAACATAACATGCCACTACATTGTCACTGTTGGGGCAAGTTCAAATCCTCAGCCTTTTACATCAGCCCTGTAATGACATATATTATCGATTGTTGGGAATTTCCTGGGTTTTTCTAAATGCAAACGCGTGAGATTTCCTCCAGTTTTTGGGGATTAGTTCTGACCTCAAATGATAGGGGCCTGCTGCTTTGTTTTTCGTTTGATGTATTTCACCATTTCTAAAGACTAGATAAACCTTGTTATTTATGTTTTGCTCTTTCATTTAAAGTAGTGGAAGAGCACTCGCTTTTCATGGCAAAGCTACGGGGCTCGGATTCCACTATCGATACGCTCCTGTGGATTTGGTTGTGGAAAGGAATTGGCGACCCTGCCTCGTGCAAGCTGTGGCTTAGTATACTGAAGTCTCTAACAACTTCATTCTCCGACAGTGGTTTAGATACTATGGGACAAACCTTGATTTAGTATACTGAAGTCTCAAACAACTTCATTCTCGGACCAAAGTATGGGACAAACTTTTCTTTAGTATACTGAAGTCTAACACCTTTATTCTCCGACAGTTTGTAACTACTATAGGACAAACTACTATAGGACAAACTACTATAGGACAAACTACTATAGGACAAACTACTGTAGGCAAACCTTTTGCTGACGACTGCGCTCTAATGAGAAACTCAGAACTGAACATGCAGGTTGGAATGGACCAGTTCTCTGCCGCATGCGAAAATTTTGGTCTGACCGTGAATGCCAAAAAAACAGAGGTCATGTACCAACCAGCACCAGGCATGCCGTACACAAAACCAGAGACTACAGTCAGCGGGCAGACGTTGAATGCCGTAGACAAATTCACATATCTGGGCAGCACGCTGTCGAGATCTGTCAGCCTAGACGATGAGGTGGCAAGCAGAATGGCAAAGGCCAGCAAAGCCTTTGATAGAATGCGCTCGATGGTCTGGGCACGTCGTGGCATCAGCGTCAAGACCAAACTCAAAGTCTACCGTGCAACCATCATTCCAACCCTACTATACGCTTGCGAAAGCTGGACTGTATACTCTGGACATGCAAGGAGGTTAAACCACTTCCACACAGGTTGCCTGAGCCGAATATTCCACATCCGATGGCAAGATCGTGTCACTGACATCGAGGTTCTCTCGAGGGCTAACATGCCCAGAATCCATGCACTGCTAGAAAAATCACGACTAGGATGGGCCGGACACCTCGTCCGTATGTCAGACGAGCGGCTCCCAAAGAAGCTTCTCTACGGCGAGCTGAGAGAGGGATGGCGCGAGAGGGGGCGCCCAAAGAAACGTTTTAAAGACGGTCTGAAGGACTCACTAAAAAGTTGCCAGATAGACTTCGACACCTGGGAATGTCTTGCGCAAAACAGATCTGACTGGAGAAGCGCAGTCAAATCTGGTGTAGCTGCCGGTGAAGATGACCGTGTTGTGAAAGCCCAGAACAGACGGGAGACGCGGAAATCCCGAGCAGCGGGAACACCATCCCCTTCTACAAACCTCTTGTGCCCGATATGTAGCAGATGTTTTCGTGCTCGCATTGGCCTGTTCAGCCACATGCGCACCCACACCCAACAGGGAAATCTGTGACAAGGATGATGTCGGCGGTCCTCATCGACAACGATGGACAGCTATTACTAGGACAAACCTTGACTTAGTATACTGAAATCTATAACATCTTCATTCCCCGACAGTAGTGTAACTACTATAGGACAAACCTTGACTTAGTATACTGAAATCTCTAACAACTTCATTTTCCGACAGTAGTGTAACTACTTTAGGACATACCTTGACTTAGTATACTGAAATCTATAGCATCTTCATTCCACGACAGTAGTGTAACTACTTTAGGACAAACCTTGACTTAGTATACTGAAATCTCTAACAACTACATTCCCTGACAATAGTGTAACTACTATGGGACACACCTGGGCCAAATATAGATGGTGATTAAAGTAATTTCGACAGCCTTGAAAAAAAGGTGGGGGTATGTTGACATATGGGTAACCCGTTGAAGGTTTGTTAGAGTAGACATTTTATATCAACCCCCTCCCACTTTCCACCTACACCCCTGGTTAAAGTTGTCACATAATATTATCGATTCAAGATATCTTGGCAGGTTTATCTGAAGGAAAACAATGGAGTTCTCTAATAATAGTTCCGTGATATTTCTACAAAGAATTTAATGGAGTTGTCGTGCTAGCTTCTTTTCGTTGCTTTCTGGTGAAAATTATACGCTACCCAAACTAATTATAGCTGCAAATCAGAAAAATTTCAAGTACAGACATACATCTCAAGCCTATTACTTTATAAGATTATTTTAAAATTTAGCAGAAAGTCTGTTCTGCCTTGTTCATGTCAATCTATTTTCCATATTTTTAAAATGATTTTTGTCGGTTTTGTTGTTGATGCTGTTGATGTTGTTACTCATCTTGTTCTTCTTCTTGTTCTTCTTCACTTTCTTCTTCTTATCTTCTTCTTCTTCTTCTGCTTCTTCTTCTTTTTCTTCTTCTTTTTCTTCTTCTTCTTCTTCTACTTCTTCTTGTTCTTCTTCACTTTCTTCTTCTTATCTTCTTCTTCTTCTGCTTCTTCTTCTTCTTTTTCTTATTCTTCTGCTTCTACTTCTTCTTCTTCTCCTTCTTGTCCTTCTTCCTATTCTTCTTGTATCTTCTCACTTTACTTCATCTTCGTCTGTTACAAATCCTCCTCAAATATGACCTATTCACTCTTTGAGTTTTGTTCATTACATTATGCAAGGTTTTTTTCTTTCAAAAACATATTTCAAACACCAAACCTACTCCTCGCTAACCCAACTGTTAACCCGTGTATATAGCAGAGTGTGCAATTCCAAATTTGAAGATCTTCTACCTCGTAATAATACAGGTTTATACGATGATCAGAGGATTCGATACATTAGACTATAACACGTTTTTAAAAAAATACAGCCACCTACAATAACACGGGGGCATACCTACAAGCTGACTAAAGAGAGGTCCAGGTTAGATATTAGGAAATATTTTTTTAGTCAGAGAGTGGTGTCTGCTTGGAATGCATTGCCAGGGGAGGTAGTGGAGGCAGGGACAGTTAATGCATTTAAGAATAAACTGGATGCGCATAGCTTTTAGAGCAAGGTGATGTAAATGTAACTGGTTGTATACAGACTCTACAGGGTCTTCTAAACCAGTATAAAGACGTTAAGTTAAGTTAAGTAATGTTATTTTCTTCGTCGATCTTGTTGCAGCATATGGTCCCTACTACAGTTAGTTCACTTGCAGGAAACTTGGGCTGAAGCCCATTATTTTACCTTGTGATGTTGCCAGTCTCATGCACAACTCAAATTAATGACCGTTAATGATGTTATATAATTCAATGGTGCTATCCCTCTTTTCCTGACACAATAAACCACACGGAGAAGAATATAATTCATTCTGAAACAGCATGAACATTGATGAATGAGTTCTCATATGTTTTCTCTGTTCTTGATCTCGACAGAAAGGGCAAACCTGTTCAACATTTGTAGCAAATTTCCTTAAAAGGTATGCTGTTGTAATGTTGGTGTCTGTGTTGTGTCTTTTATATAAATACACATGTCGACAGCGGTTGTCACGGAGATAACTGTTGGGGATTTCTTTTTGCTGTTTCTGTAATTCCTAATTTTTTAATACCGCCATTTGTAAACATAAAAAGGTTTCACAAGTTACCATTGGCGTAACATCCGCCTAAGAGGAAGTCCGCGTTTTTGAGGACTATAATTGATAATAACACAAGCAATTAACTCTTTCAGGACCGATGACCGATATATCGGACTCTAATTTAAACCATTAACCATTAACCGATAAATCGGATTTTGTTTTGACTTATAAATATCTATCCTTTGTAATGATGCTCCCATGTTTCGTCACATGAAATGATGCCCCCAGGTTTCGTCACATGTAATGATGCTCCCAGGTTTCGTCACATGTAATGATGCCCCTATGTATCGTCACATGTAATGACGCCCCCATGTTTCGTCACGTGTAATGAAACGATCAAAAATGTTGTGCCCTTCCATGTCAAACCCTTCCCCCAATTCAGTGCAGACTTGAACTCTTCTCTGCTGGTCAAATACGAAAAGCTGGCTTGGCACCCAACGTGCACTAACCTTTCAAAAATGCAAACGTTCATGAATAATAGTGTTCGCGTACCCAAAGAAAGACACGCATCTTGTGCAATTTCTCACAGGTTATGCGTCGATTTTCCAGAAAAAGGCGTTCCACAATCTGGATATTCACAGGAATGATTGTGGTGGGTTGAGAGCCACCATGGACGGGATCATCACTCACAGATGTACGGCCTACTCTAAAACGTTTGCACCATTCAAATGTCTTAATGAGTCTGAGTGTCTCCTCACCGTATTGTGATTGAAGTCTTCTGTAAATTTCATCATAACATGATGTACCATGCAAGCACTAACAGTGTAGTCTGCCATTTTTATTTATATGTCCTGTAACTGGCCCATGGCAAGTAGGCCACCTAGCAGTAAAAGGACACAAGTGCACCTAAATAATGATTGTAGTTCCAGCACGTTATAACCTATTCAGGTAGAACTAGAACAAAAAGTATCGGTTTGATTTGAACGTCCACCCCCCCCCTATATATATATATATATATATATATTTATATATATATATATATATATATATATATATATATACATATACATACATATATATATATATATATATATATATATATATATATATATATATATATATATATATTTATATAATGAAATAAAATCTGATCAGTATATCTGTCCGGAAAAAGTCGCCATGGAATTCAGTTATTATGAATCTGTTGGTCAATAGGGAAGTTGGATCAAGATGCCGAGCAACGCATGAGCTGCAGTGGCCAGCGACCCATAGCTGACTGCTAGTGTCAGGGCCAGGGAAACAGAGCTGCTAAGACCCTTCTACACCTCCACGCGGTGATCCTGGATAACAGACTGCAGCAGGGCAGACTGGCTAAGGAGAAGGGATCGAAGAGGGAATGCTAATCCGGTACTAAAAAAATGCTTTCCTGAAGTCGGATGTGTTGGACCGAAAGGTGCAAATATCGCAATCAAGCTGTAAACTACGACACAACACATTCCGTTCTCTGGACTACATTCTGCTACTTAAGCCCTTTTAGCGCTTGATAGCGGGAGATTGAGAACGAACGAAGTCAAGCTAAGCCAATAGGGAAGTAATTGTTATTAGCTTCCATGTAGTTCTTGAAATCTGATTTGAAAGTTCAGCATGCTTGATTATTGCAAGTATAGCGTTTCCTTTAGATTAATCTGTGTGGATTGTTGATGGTGTTCTTTCCCCCCTAAATCGATAGGGTAAAGTCTAAGGGAAACACGGATAAACAGATTGGATAAACCAGTATTCGCTGGTAATCAGTGTATGATACTTCCAGATGCAAACGTTCTTAAAAAAGAATAAGAATGTTCAAAATGTAGCTTAAGGTAAACGACTTCTCAACTCAAGCAATATTACACCTGACTTTTCACAAAGTTAAAATATTGACTTGGGTAGAAGCTTTAACATCAAGAGAAGACCAATATGTAAATCAAGGATTGTCGTTTATTATTGTACAAGCTCATATTTCTGAGTTTTTTCTTACCTGACGTCAAAACATAAATACAAAGAGAACAGACATATTAACATACTCATGGAACGTACTACAAAACATCTCATGCCCCAAACAAAACATACTCTCACACCAAATAAAATATAACATCGGGTTGCTGTTCAAAAATACAGATTTAATTCTACAGTAGTTTCTAGTCCTCTATGGGATCCTTGAAAACGAGAAGGCAATAGCTTGCAATAGCTAGAGGTGGTGACACGCAGACTCGAAATCCACAGAGTTATTAAGAAGCAAATACTCATAAAACGATCCATGAAAACGGATTGTAGAGACTAGTACAAAGAATTAAAGCAAGAAAATGACAGCATAGACGAACTTGGCAGAGATGGGCAGACACAGATCTTCAGACTCAGAGTGGTACATTGTAGACTCAATGCCCACTTCCACAGAATAGGTCTGACAGACACCGCCACATGTGATTGCAAACACCCAATCAAACATCAGAACATATCCTGCAGGACTGTCCCACTTATGCAGACCAAAGAGAGGCATTCTAGCCCATGTGAGCGGTCAAACTTGAAACCTGAAACCTTAATGATTATCAGTTGACTAGAAGTATAAAATCAGTTGATTGAAGAAGAAGAAGAAGAAGAACAACAACAACAAGAAAAAGAAACCGAAGAAGAACTCCTGACGAATTGTTCCTGACAGCAGGTCTGTGGTGGCTCTTCTTACATCCCAGGGTGTACATAAAAAAATGAACGTCGGTCTTCCCTGCTTTAATCAAATGCAAGGCTTCTCAACAGGCTCACTGATAGGGTGCTCAGAAAGACAATCCGCTCCTCGTTGTCTGACCTGTTGTAACTTAACCTGTTTCCAGGTAGACAGTGCTGGCGTGAGCTTGGTTCTAGGTCAATATGTAGATCAATGCCATTGTTTTTTTTACAATGGACACCGAGGTCTAAGGCTGTTTCATCTCCATCTCCATAGACGTTACACAATTCGTTTATACCGATGACACATCAGTAGCTGGGCAGGAAAATGGTCCCGAAGAAGTGGAACAGAAATTGACAAACGCTTTTGATGCCCTTGCTCTATACTTACCATAAAAACTACCTCAAATCAAACTCTAGTAAGACCTAAGTATGTGCCTACCATCTCAGAAGCAGAGAAGCAAGAAACAAGCCACAGATCAAATGGCAAGAACAGGGGTTGGAACACAGTACGACTTTCAAATACCTGTGAGTAAAGTTGGATCGTATACTGTCCTATGCGGTACATTGCCAGGAAACAAACAGACAAAAAAATATGCGAGAAATAGTATCATATGAAAACTGACTTGAACAACACGGAGAGCAAAACCAGATATCATCAGAACATCAGTATTCGCCATGTTTTGTTCCGTAGCTGAGTACGCCGCGCCAGTCAGGGATACCGGAAGAGTGATGTGGGACGTAGTGTCTGGGACACGGAAAGCTTTTGTCTCATATCTGCCTCGCAGGTCCATAATTTTTGGTTTCTCTTTTCCTGCGTGAGCATGCAACTTTGTAGGATATGTTCCCCAGTCATGGTGAGCATCCCATATGGACACGTGTGATTTGTTCCTATCCTCATTTTGTTATAAAGATGACCCTTGAGTCTGTTATGCCCAGTTCTCAGTCTGAAGGCGATTATGGTGTCTTGTCGGAAGTCGGTGTGTTGGTCAGCTGAGTTCCCCCTGAAGTTGGCTCTAACTATGGTCTTGGCCTCATGATATATGATGCTCAAGTCTGTTTGTGGGAAAGTTCATCCACACATTGCCAATTTTTAATGCAGCTTCATTGCCTTCAATATTCCCGTAGAAAACGATCCACTGTATGACCAACCTTGGGTATTCTGATGAGAGCTGTGTCAGGGAGAACATTAATTGCTCAAGATCTTCCTCTTTTTGCTGTTTTTGTGCTGCTAATACTGCTAATATCTCCTATATGGACTTGACATATAATATCCTTGATAACTTGGTCATATTTATCTCCGGTATACGCATGATAGATGTCTATATTACCTTTGAACTTGGACATTTATGTCTGTGATATACATATGATGCATAGCTTACTTTTATCACTTACTTAGACAAATATATCTCCGTGTGTATCTATATGTGAACGTACATATGCTATACCATTTAACTTACGAGGGACGTTTAAATAAATCTGGGACTTTGTTCTAGCTTTACCTGAAGGGAGTAAAACGTGCTGGAACTACTATCATTAGTTAGGGGCACTTGTGTCCTATTACTGCTAGGTGGCCCACTTGACATGTGCCATTCATGTGACAGATACATAACAATGACGGACAACAATGTTAGTGTTTCTTCTTCTTCTTCTTCTGCGTACACAGTCAGACAGTAACCATTATTTTTTCGAAAAAAGCGGCGGTCATCCTGAGACTCTCGCCACTACCATAGAGCTTGTCTTGCAGTTCCACTGGCAATGGCCACATCTGCTCTCTCTGATCCTCGTATGTCGGGCAGTTCTGCAGCAGATGTTCAGTGGTCATTTTACCAGTACCGCACGGGCATTCGTCGGTACACCCTATCTTCAATTTGTTGAATAGGTGGTACCTCAGTCTGTTGTGGCCAGTGCGAAGTCTGAAGACAACGACCTGCTCTCTTCGGTTCAACTGGTAATAGGCATCGTTTTTGGTGTAACCAGTATGTTCGGTTTCCCATTTGGTCATGTATCTGGCTTTGATAAGCCGTTTTGACTCTTCGTACGTCATACTGGTATCTGTTTGTGGTTGTTAGTGTTTCAATAGGATAGCATATTGGACAGCATAGGACAGCACCGTTAATCTTTGAGTGATGATCCTGGCCGTGGTGGCAACGAGACAAATCTTTCTCTGGGTGCAGTGAACAATATTTTTAATGAACATTTGCATTTTTAGAAGGTTAGTTCACGTTGGGTGCCAAAATCGCTATCCGATTTTGATCGGTAGAGAAGAGTTCAAGCCTGCTCGACATAATACGGCTCACCGCTCTTTGTGCAGCAATTCGGCTGGGAGGTATTGCCACATCCACCTTACATCCCAGACCTTGCTCCCAGCGATATTCAGCTGTTTAGATCTCTAAATGAATAATCTGTTAGATAGGTATTTCAGCACTTTTGATGAAGTGTAACAGGCTGTCTTGGATTGGTTCAGACATACTGACAAATGTTTCTATGTTGAAGCTTTTCAATCATTCCTTATTTTGTTTGTTTGTAAGTAAAGTGTTTGCATATCTGTATTCTACTGGCGGAAGCAGGCCCGTTTCCACACCTCGCCGCAGCCTTTTAGCTGATATCACGACGTATTAACTAGTGCTTGGACGGACGTGTGCGTCTATATGTACCTATACTAGTTATGGCGCTCTCAGAGATAAACCCAACCAAAGTGTGATGGAAGTGTCTCATTCTGAGGGTGCATATGAAAGTTGTGTAAGAGTGTAAGAGTCAAATGAAACAGAGTGTGAGGTAGGAAAAGAGAGGAAGCGCTTATATCTCATGCACTACTTAAACACTAGAATAAGTGCATAAACGTTGCAGGAGATTAAATAGAAACAAAATTGCATTTTGACTACTTGAAAAGTTAATTTTGGGGGTTTTCCTTACAAAACAAAGTCCCGATTTGAACGTCCGTGTATACACGTGATATACATCTGACCTTATTATTTACACTATCTGTAGGAAAAGCTCCAGGAGCTGATGCAATACCAGCAGAGGTATATAAGACAGCTGGCCCATCCCTCACCAGAATGATCACTGAACTCCTCTGTCACATGTGGGCTGAAGGAAAAATTCCACAGAAGCTAAAGGACGCCTCAATGGTTCACCTGTACAAAGGAAAAGGCAACCGTCAGGAATGCGACAATCATCGTGGAATATCGCTACTCTCCGTAGCAGGGAAGATCCTAGCGCGCTTACTGCTAAACAGGCTCAACAAACACCTTGAACAAAGCCACCAGTTCCCAGAAAGCCAATGTGGATTCAGAGCCGGAAGAGGAACAGAGGACACGATTTTTGCCGCTCGCCAAGTACAAGAGAAGTGTCGGGAACAAAATCAGGCCTTGTACACCACATTTATTGATTTGACACAGGCATTTGATACAGTAAACAGAGGAGGGCTGTGGATGATAATGTCTAAGTTTGGCTGCCCCAACAAGTTCATAACAATGGTGAAACAGCTACACGAAGGCATGTGTGCTCGTGTACTGGACAGCGGTGCAATCTCTAAAACGTTTCTAGTATCAAACGAAGTAAAACAAAAATGTGTACTCGCCTCGACTTTGTTCAGCATGATGTTCGCGGCCACGATGACAGACGCCTTCAGATCACTGGAGCTTGGAATACCCATAAAGTACCGCACAGATGGCAAATTACTCAATCCCAGAAGAATGAAGGCCAAAACCAAAGTGGCTGGCGACATAATCAGGGGACTTGTATTTGCTGACGACTGCGCTCTAATGAGCAACTCAGAACTGAACATGCAGGTTGGAATGGACCAGTTCTCTGCCGCATGCACAAATTTTGGCCTGACCATAAATGCCAAAAAAACAGAAGTCATGCACCAACCAGCACCAGGCATGCCGTTCACAAAACGCTGAATGCCGTAGACAAATTCACATATCTGCGCAGCACGCTGTCGAGATCTGTCAGCTTAGACGATGAGGTGGCAAGCAGAATAGCAAAGGCCAGCACAGCCTTTGGTAGAATGCGCTCGATGGTGTGGTCACGTCGTGGCATCAGCGTCAAAACCCAACGCAAAGTCTACCGTGCAACCATCAGTCCAACCCTACTATACGCTTGCGAAAGCTGGACTGTATGCTCTGGACATGCAAGGAGGTTAAACTTCTTCTTCTTCTTCATCGTACGCAGTCAGAAATCAACCTTAATTTTTTCGAAAAAAGCAGTCGTCATCCTGAGGCTGTCGACACTGCCATAGAGCTTGTCTAGTGTTGCCACTGGTGATGGCCACATCTGCTCTCTCTGATCCTCGTATGAAGGGCAGTTTTGCAGCAAATGTTCAGCGGTCATTTTCCCGGTACCACACGGGCATTCGTCAGTGCCACCTATCTTCAATTTGTTGAATAGGTGGTACCTAAGTCTATTGTGGCCAGTGCGAAGTCTGAAGACCACGACCTGCTCTCTTCTGTTCAACTGTTAATAGGCATCGTTTTTGGTGTAGCCAGTATGTTCGGTTTCCCATTTGGTCATGTATCTAGCTCTAATAAGCCGTTTTGACTCTTCGTATGTCATACTAGTATCTGGTTGTGGTAGTCTTGCACTTTCTTTTGCCAGTCTGTCTTCCTCCTCGTTGCCTTGGATGTTGCAGTGGGATGGAACCCACTGTACCACTACCCTTTTCGGTGCGGATTGCTGGCATAGTTGACAGAGTACTGCTCTTAAATCATTAAGCTCAGTATTTTTCTGGCTTTTCAGTGCTGTGACTACGGCCAAGGCATTGGTAAGCAGGACTATGTGGCTTTCATTCCTTTTACCTGTGGAGGTTAAACAACTTCCACACAGGTTGCCTGAAGCGAATATTCCACATCCGATGGCAAGATCGTGTCACTGACATCGAGGTTCTTTCTCGAGGGCTAACATACCCAGCATCCATGCACTGCTAGGATGGGCCGGACACCTCGTCCGTATGTCAGACGAGCGGCTCTCAAAGAAGCTTCTCTACGGCGAGCTGCGAGAGGGATGGCGCGAGAGAGGGCGCCCAAAGAAACGTTTTAAAGACGGTCTGAAGGACTAAATGAAAAGTTGCCAGATAGACATCGACACCTGCGAATGTCTTGCGCAAAATAGATCTGACTGGAGAAGCGCAGTCAAATCGGGTGTAGCTGCCTGTGAAGACGACCGTGTTGTGAAAGCCCAGAGCAGACGCGAGACGCGGAAATCCCGAACAGCGGGAACACCATCCCCTTCTACAAACCTCGTGTGCCCGATATGTAGCAGATGTTTTCGTGCCCGTATTGGCCTGATTAGCCACATGCGCACCCACACCCAACAGGGAAATCTGTGACAAGGATGATGTCGGCGGTCCTCATCGACAAGGATGATGTCGGCGGTCCTCATCGACAACGATTGACAGCTATTATTATTATTATTATTTACACTTGGGGGTAATAAGGTTTTGGCTGAACTTTCCGCTCTTTAAAGAAAAGTGAAGCGTCTGTTTTAGCCTCTCGTTTTCAGGTGTAGAGATCGCTGCTGGATTCACTGTTCGGCTTGCAGTGAAGAAGCCAATGGTCTCTCTCGTACAATAGTGGGTCCCAAGCAGCACCTCCATGATTGGCCCACTGCTGTCGGATGCGACCGAGTACCAAGCGGTATCACTGGGAGGGGGAAGGGGGGTAATGGGCAGACTGGGCTCATTAGCCTTGGTTGGCAGCCAATCTAAGAGAAGGTAAACTCCGACTCTTAACCCGGGTAGACGAAGCTCGTTAGTTTGTTCCGGCAGTTCGTCTAAGAGAGGAGAAACTCTGAATTTAAACCCACAAGTGCCAGGAAGTACTGACTAATCCTTTGACGATGAGAGTATCATCAGATGTCTCGAGTAACTAGCATCTGCGGGCAACGACTCTACTGTCTTGTGGAAACCTTAGTAGAGGGTAGGGCTACGGAAGTAAACCCAGACAGAAACTCCATAGTGGTAGCACATAAGGCAGAGGTATCAAAATTGCGAACTCCTTCCGGCAGCTCCTGCAGCTTAGCTGGTGTGAAATTGTCATGCTTTGAATTACACAAGTGCAGCCTACAGAGAGATCCTGCAGTTTAGGCAGCACATTGTCTCGATATTCAGCGCACAGGCTTGCGCCCTGGAGAGACAAAATGTACAGGACGCCACGCACAGGCTTGCGCCCTAGAGAGACAAAACGTACAGGATGCCACGCACAGGCTTGCGCAATGGAGAGACAAAACGTACAGGACGCCACGCACAGGCTTTTCAAGGACTGACACGCCTATGACTTTGATTAGTATTTACACGTTTGATATATTCTTAGTCTTAGTCTTAGTTGACCTGTACTTCTACAGGGGCAAATGCCCCTATGTAGGTCTCAGCTCTGGTATGAGCTGGATGTAGCCGGGAGAAGGATTTCCTGCTAGTCTAGACTCGAGCAGCTTAATACTTCGCTGCGTTGGGGCAAGCGCTTAGGGAGGGTGGTTAACCGGTGTGCGAGTCCATCTTAATAGACTCAAACACGAGAGCAAAGTAGACCCGTAGCCTGTTTGGCGCCATCTATGCTGCTCTAAACAAACCACTTTACTATGGCCGGTGTTATGCATGTCACACAGTTAGTCGCCTCTTACGACATGCCCTCTGTGAGGCAGTGGTGCTATTTTTGTCCTTCTCATACACAAAGACCCTGGTAGACCACTCAAGTTTGACATATCCAACTCTTGATATAAACATAACCCACGTGACCTATAACTTACCTTGTCTCTGACCTGTTTGCTGACCATCTGTAAAGGCGAGTCCTCCAAAGATCCAGGGGGTCGTTTCCGTTCCCCTAGCGGTTCTCGAAAATCTGAACGATGGACCTTGACAGCGGATGATATCGCTTCGCTGATGGTGGTAAGAAAATAGTTCCTGATGACTATCTCTGTTGACGTCACGGTGGACGAAGGTAAAGCTGAAATCGTGGCGTTCACATAGCCATAGCTGTATGGCAAGCAATAACTCTCTGTTACATTTAGAGACAGAAAAGGCAAGGCAAGGCGGGAGTGGTACATATTCGTTTTCTTTGTGTTTCCTCTGTCGCCAGCAAGTGGTTTTGGAATATAAGTCGTGTCTCGCTATACTGAGTTTCTGTCATTTCTTTTTCTTCTGTTTTGTGTGTGCTGCGATATCCACGTATCGTTTTGGTTGAAAGACAAGCCTTTCAAGCGTAGAATGTTCCATTGATGTTTCCAGGATGGATTGATGGTTATGGAACAATAAAGTAGTATATATAACGGACAGGTTTGCACTATTCACACGGTAAAGGGATGGATCGTATAAACTGATTTCTGTTCTTTGTTGAACTCTGCGATAGAAAAAAAATATTAGTCAATAGTATAATTACAAACCCTAGCTTTATATCATATCAATCATTCAATCAACCAATCAATAAATCAATCAACCAATCAATAAATTCAGTCTATAAATCAATCAACCAATCAATAAATCAATAAGCAAATCAAACAGTCAGTCAATCAATCACAGTCAATTAATCAATCAGTCAATCCATCCGTCAACGAATCAATAAATCATTAAGCAAAACCCTTAAACTTCCAATGAAGCAAAGGTTCCCTCAACAAATGCACGGGGAAGTAATCCTGTCATGCAACCATTATCACCCCCCCCCCCCCCGCACGCCCGCCTTTCCTGTCGTGTTTAGGTCTGTCTCCTCGTCCCTTCCCTGTGAGTGTTTAGGTCCGCCCCTACCTCTATTGTCCGGTTATTCCAGAAATATGACTACCTTGAAACGCTATCAGCTGGTTTCAGTAATGTCTGCCCTTCCCATCGCCAACGCCTTCTCTTTACGTCTAGTCCGATCGGCGTCTGTTCGGTCCTTCCCACAGTTCTATTTTTAGTAACTTTATCATGCTATTTTATTCCCTCAATTCGGCCCTGGCATCCATAAATGAAAGCTTGGACCTTTTTAATTATATTTTTCTTTGCTTCTCACTTTCTATACAATAGGACGAGCTTGACATTGGCGTTGTAGATCTGTATTTTTGGGGTGGGCTTAACGTGTTACAATTTCCACAAATTTTCTAAAGCAACAAAAGCCACTTTCACCTTTTCTATTCTTAATTTGAAATCTCTATGAGTACCTTCGACCGTGTCTATATTACTACCAAGACATAAGAACGAATTTATCTTTTGGGATGGACTTAACTTCTTTCAATGTCCACAAATTCGCTCAAGAAATAAAAGCTACCTTGTCTTTTGTATTCTTAATTTGATATCTCTATGAGTACCTACGACCTTGTCTTTATTACTACCAAGACATAAGAACGAATTTATCTTTTGGGGTGGACTTAACTTCTTTCAATGTCCACAAATTCGCTCAAGAAATAAAAGCTACCTTGTCTTTTGTATTCTTAATTTGATATCTCTATGAGTACCTACGACCTTGTCTTTATTACTACCAAGATATATGAATGAGTCTACCACTTGTAGTACCATGTCTCACAGTACAATCTGAATGTTATGTACTTCTATTGTCTTAATTTTCTGTCTATTTTTCTCTGTGTACTCTCAGACCTATGTATGAAATGCTATTTTTGTAATCTCCAGTAGCAGCATCGGTCTACAACTACAGCTGGCCTGCTTGCACGAAGTTTCCATCAAAGCATGTTGCCGGCTGCTACAGCAGTGGTTCCAGTAATATTTTATTGTACATGTTGGATTTACCAGCCCAATGAAGATACATACTAAGAATTAGTCGTCTAAAATGATAAATTTACTAGTCTCATGAACAATCATACTAAGAATTAGTCGTCTAAAATGATAAATTTACTAGTCTCATGAACAATCATACTAAGAATTAGTCGTCTAAAATGATAAATTTACTAGTCTCATGAACAATCATACTAAGAATTAGTCGTCTAAAATGATAAATTTACTAGTCTCATGAACAATCATACTAAGAATTAGTCGTCTAAAATGATAAATTTACTAGTCTCATGAACAATCATACTAAGAATTAGTCGTCTAAAATGATAAATTTACTAGTCTCATGAACAATCATACTAAGAATTAGTCGTCTAAAATGATAAATTTACTAGTCTCATGAACAATCATACTAAGAATTAGTCGTCTAAGATGATAAATTTACTAGTCTCATGAACAATCATACTAAGAATTAGTCGTCTAAAATGATAAATTTACTAGTCTCATGAACAATCATACTAAGAATTAGTCGTCTAAAATGATAAATTTACTAGTCTCATGAACAATCATACTAAGAATTAGTCGTCTAAAATGATAAATTTACTAGTCTCATGAACAAACAAACTAAGAATTAGTCACCTTTTGTGACAGACATAGTTAATTCGTGGCATGATTGATTGCAACCCCCCCCCCCCCCCCCCCCCAGTTTAAAAAAATCCCGCCTCCACCCCACCCCTCTCCTACTTCCCGATTCACGTGGGAAAAAATAACATATTTAGAAGGATCATGAAAAGTATTGGTGCCGAAATACTAAATAAAACAACCAGCTAATTCCAGTAGCTTGCATTTCTTACAGATGGAATGTCAGTTATACAAGCCCACAAGAATGATTAACTACCAGAGCTAAAAAAGGCCTAAACGAACTAAAAGCCAAGTGACGGGTAGTGCTATGATTGGTACCATCACACTGTGGCGTACCAGGAAAGGAGAGAGCGGACAGGTTAGCAAATGAGTGAGCAAGACGAGAACAACAAAAAGAATCAGCTTCTAAGAAAAGACGACCCTTATCAAAGCAGCATAGAAAGTTGCTGAGCAGCGCATGAGCTGCAGCAGTCAGCCACCCATATCTAGTTGCTATCGTTAGGGCAAGCGAATTAGAGCTGTCATGACACTTCTACACGTCCACGCTGTGATCTTGGATAACAGGCTGCAACAGAGACTGGCTTAGTAGAAGGGATCGAAGAGGTAAGGCTAACCTGGTACTAAAAAATGTTTGCTGAAGTCAGATGTGTCGGACCGAAAGGTGCAAATATCAAAGTCAAGCTGTGAACTACAACACAACGCATTCCGTTCTCCAAACTCCACCTTGCTGCTTGCAAAGCCCTTTTCAATGCTTAGTAGTGGGAGATTGAGAACGAACGAAAAAGAAGAAATCAGCAAAGAAAGTCGAGTAAACTAGAGACAACTATCACTGTCATGATCAAGCAGAACAAGTGATCTTCTTCTGCATGAGAACTGGACATAACAGATTGCATGCCCGTTTACACAAATTGAAATTGTCTCAATCACACATGTGTTCTTGTAGACAAGCAGAGCAGACAGCCGAGCATATCCACCAAGACTGTTATATGCTTAGACAATTGCGTTCTGAGCATTGGTCCACGGAGATGAACCTCCAAACAAAGCTGTTCTTGAAACTCTGAAGAACTGTCTTTATCCCTTATCACTTGAGCAATCTTTTAAAACTTTTTGTTGTTGGCGTTCTCCTTATTTTCTATAATCTCCCACTGTGGCTTTTATTTTGCGCCTGTCGACCCAGTGCATCCGACTTCAGCAAACATTTTATGTAAGGGTCTGCTTCCTCCTGCATTTTCTAAGGATTTTTTCCTTAATGGCTGATGCTGTGATGGGGATCGAAATCAGCATCTTTTGGTTGTGAGCAGTGTCACCGAACCACTAGCCCACACCGTCCCTTAAGCAGTTGCAAATCCTATCTCGGCTTGCTGGGCATGTAGAAGAATCACTTTTAGTTGGTGGTTTGCTTTCAAATTATGCCGTTAAGCGGCGTGGGGAGCTTAAGTAGTCTATCCTGCGCCAAGTGCGTTGCGTCGATCAATGTGAGCCCGTATCGTTGCACATGTACTTTAATGTAATTTATCCATCTGCCTGGTGGCAGCTCCCTTGCCATGTAGTCAAATCTACCAGCGGTTGTAAGGAAGTAGATGTGGGCGCATTCGCATGAGATGACCAAACCAACGTATTTTGCGCATGGAAATTTACTCTTCACAAGACATAGTGTCGACCATACTACGAATGTCGTCGTTTCGCAATCTGTCTGTCCTAGAAACACCGACGACCTTCCCCAAACACTTCATTTCACATGTCGAAAGTCTGCTCTTACGGGCCCTTGACAAAGGTCATGTTTGGCACTGGCAGCACAGATTCGGCATAAATATACTGTTTATATACAGCAGATTCTTTCTGGCACAAAGTCTCAATTTCTCTGTCAATCCTACCGTTTGCCGAGAAGATACTGTCCAAATACTTGAACTCACGTGCCTGTTAAAGAGCAATATCTTCTTCTTCGTCTTCTTCTTCTTCTTCGTACGCTGTCAGGCGTCAACCTGTATTTTTTCGAAAAAAGCAGCGGTCATCCTGAGGCTGTCGACACTGCCATAGAGCTTGTCTAGTGTTGGCACTGGTGATGGCAACATCTGCTTTCTCTGATCCTCGTATGTTTTGCAGCAAATGTTCAGCGGTCATTTTCCCGGTACCACACGAGCATTCGTCAGTGCCACCTATCTTCAATTTGTTGAATAAGTGGTACCTCAGTCTATTGTGGCCAGTGCGAAGTCTGAAGACCACGACCTGCTCTCTTCTGTTCAACTGGTAATAGGCATCGTTTTTTTGTGTAGCCAGTATGTTCTGTTTCCCATTTGGAGCAATATGATTGACACTTATGTTGAATGACTCAGGTGTTCTACTGATCTTCATAGTTTTTTGTTTCCTACTCGTTAATTCGTATATTGTCTATCGTACAGGTAATCACAAGCCGGTTCATGTGATTTTGGTTTATTTTCGTACGACAGACACTGATCATCCGCAAAGAGTAATTCGTGTATTGTGTTCGGTTCTACTTCAGATGTCTTAATTTGACTAGAATCACTTTTACATAGTTTAATTGTTTCATTTAGGTCTTCTATGCGAACTGGTTTCCAAATATTCCGTATTTAAAACACAACAACATCGAATCCTCGAAAAAAAACAACAACAACACAGTTCACTCCACCATCTTCTCGGAGTAACTTGCAGCGAAATCCCACAACATGGCGGGTTCAGAGCGATGGGCAAGAGTTCGACCTCGATGAAGATGGATGGAATTAAAGAAATACTCCAGTAGTTCAACATGTCGAAGGCACAAGCCTCCAACTTAGCGCGAACCATACATCTACGCATTAGTCTTCTCTTTGCGACGCCGCAAGGTAAGAATAAAATGACAAAGAGTAATATGAAGAGCTTTCCACTACAGCAACCTTTATTCAGAAAACGAACGAGGAGAAAAAGAAGAAAAAGAAGAAGAAGATGAAGAAGAAAAAGAAGAAGGAGGAGAACGAAGGAGAAAGAAGAGAAGACGAAGAAAGAAAAGAGGAGGAAAAGAGGAAGAAGAAAAAGAACAAAACGGTATATGATGAGAAGGAGAAGAAGAATAATGTGTTTGTTTTATTTAAAAAACTTTTCTTATTTCTCTATTCCCCAAGGCTGTGCGTGTTGCACTGTTTTTATTTTGCGCCTGTCGGCCCAGTGCATCCGACTTCATCATTCATTTTATGTAAGGATCTGCTTCCTTCTACATTTTCTAAGTGTTTGCTTCCCCTGGAAAACGGCCGGTGCTGTGATGGGGATCGAACCCAGTACACTCAGATTGTGAGCCTTGTCACTTAGTCACTAGCCCACACCATCCCCGAAGAAGAATAATGAGGTGCAGGATGAGGAGGAGGAGGAGGAGAAGAAGATGAAGAAAACGAGAAGAAGAAGAAGAAGACGAAGAAGGAAGAGAAGAAACAGAAGAAGGAGAAAAAGAAGAAAAAGAAGAACAAGATGATGAAATAAGAAGGAGCAGAAAAAGGGACATAATAATAATAATTCAGAATTACTCAGTTCTGTTTTTTTTCTACCAGCATTCTACAATAACGAGAGCCTCAGCGATGTAATGAGAAAGTCGGTTCAAGAGAAAATATTACAAATACAATAACACTTTTTTTTCAAAATACAAGAGAAAACGAAATGAAGATGCTCTGACTTTTTATAAATATATAATTTTTGTCATGCGTAATATATGTCAAGTGTTGTCATGTGAACAGAGGAAAAACAAGATGGATATATGGTGACCAATATGAATAATCTGTATTTATAGCGTGATTCAACAGCCAACACAGAGGCATAACACCTTCTGGTGGCTTATGTGGCTCTGCTGAGGCTAACGCAAAGAAAAGGTTAACATCCTGGTCTCCAGGGCTTCTGTAGTAAAGTCACAAGATATTGATAGGGATGGTATTTTTAAGTCGACCAATGGCAGTTCTTGAATGAAACACTGCAATTGATGAATCCGCAATAGGCAGACTTCAAAATTGTGAAATCAGACGTGTGCCCTTCAGAGACGATCACAGGAGGGGACAAAACAGGAGCTGGTACAACAAGCGGCTAGTGGGGTCCGTCAGTATTCAGTATATTGCCGTTTAGTGAAAGAGACTGATCACCTATGGTTCTTCCCAGACTGTTGTGACTTCGATTCTTAACAGATTGCGCTTGCTAATGACCGCAGCATTTGATCTCTTACTCATTTTTATATTGGAAATGGGAAATGTATCAGTAGAAAAAAAGACTTCATTTTACTCAAGCGCGCCATATATTCTCACCATCTTTCATTACAGAAAGGGCCGACGGCAGAGCACAAACTCCGTGAGAGGCTTCATATTTTCCCCTGAATTCATCAGGTACCCATTTACAGCTGGTTCAATTAGGGAAGCAGTCATGCCCTTAAAAAAAACCTCCGGCATTCCTGGTCTGTCAAACAGGGCACCACGTGATCTGAAAATGGTACTCTGGGATTGCAAACCAAGTTCACAACCACAAGGCCACGCGCACCCCATTTCGTTATTTTTTTAAATTAAAAAATATATGCAATCAATAAATTGTGTTATGCTTTTTCTAACATCGCATTATCGGTCCATTGAGCTCAGATGTGTTAATCTTTGTTAACGTTATGGGGACAGCTGTTCACTAGTATTTATATTCATTCTCAAGCAGCTGCAACAGTTTTAGAACCACTGACCCAGATTATAAAATATCGAAACCAAATATGAGATGATAAACGGAACAATTTCCATTGATTAATAGCTAATGAGATAAAGCAGCTTAATGTTCCCAAGGTTACATTATAAAACTCAAAGCACTATTCGATACTAGATTATTTCCCGTTCAGGTAATGAATGCTAAATGAATTTGTGGCCACTTGTTTCCATACCCTGTAACTACTAAACTCATCAATCATCGATTCAACAACGTGTCACAATGTTTAGCGTAACTACAGTACGAAGCGTGCTACACGTTTGTAATTGCTGACCTTTTACTTCATGAATACGCTCTAATATAAGAACAAATAGTCAGGTTTAGCCTCAGTTGTACATCCCCTGTGTGTACACAAATATATATATATATACACACTGAAACCTACATATACATACATACATACATACATACATAAATACATACATACATACATACATAAATACATACATACATACATACATACATACATAAATACATACATACATACATACATACATACATACATAAATACATACATACATACATGCATACATACATACATACATACATACATACATACATACATACATAGATACATACATACATACATACATACATACATACATACATACATAAATACATACATACATACATACATAAATACATACATACATACATACATACATACATACATAAATACATACATACATACATAAATACATACATACATACATACATACGTAAATACATACATACATACATAAATACATAAATACATACATACATACATACATACATACATACATACATACATACATACATACAATAAATAATAGTAATGATTGTTGGCCATCACAGACGGTGTTGTCTTAATAATGTGAAGTGCACTGTCTTTGTATTACAGTGAAGCAATTGCGCTGGTAATCAATCTTGCTCTCTTGTCCCGGTTTACATTGGATCAGTTGCAAGATTATTGGTCGAGACGACTGGGGGTAGCTCATGATGCAGACACTCTGGTCTTACCTCATTTGAGACCAGGGGTCGCTTGAAACATGCCGGATTCTACAGCCTCGCTGTGAGAGGCGAGTTCCTTTACTTCTAGACTACAGCGACACACACACACAGACACACACACACATACATACACACACACACTCCCACACACACACACACACACACTCACACACACACACATACATACACACACATACATACATAGATATATAGATACACACATACATACACACACATACACACACATACATACATACATACATACATACATACATACATACATACATACATACATACATACATACATACATACATGCATACATCCTGATTTGACAGGAATAGGTGCTTTATTTAATTGACCTGGAGTATACACAACCAGCAGGCTAATAGAACCATTAGTATCCACACCATTCCCCTTTGTCCAGCAAGACTGAGCACTTATGAATCTGCCCGGAGTACTGTGACTCAGATTCTTAAGAGACTCGAACATATGTTTAATGAAAGTTTAATTGTAAATTTTGTTGTTGGCAATACCAGATGTAAAAATATTTTGGTGAATTGTATTTTTGTTCTAATGAAAGGCATCCGCGTGGTAGCAAATTCATGACTAAGTTTGAGAAGGCCCTTACGTTATAAATATTGTGAGGCCACAATAATATCTTCAACATGAATGTATTGTAACGAAACTGCTGGAAATGTAGATTTAGTTATCGTTGAGGCTCGCCTGCTGACAGAGGCCCCTGCAGGCCCCAAAGCTCATGGTGTTATATAGCAGTGAAAGTGTCCATGGTCTAAAGACAAGGCACAACGCACCCTTCTGAGTATGGAGTAAAATAAAGGCGAATTAATAAGAGAATTGTGCTCTAGGCTAGCATCATCATCATGTATAACTGTTTCTAATGATTCATTATGTAGAGGCGATGTAGAGGCCTGATAAAAAAAAAAAAGAATTTTCCTGTGTTTGTTTATTCTGGAAGTGCCGCCATTGATGTCGGTGTTCACGAAAGATTGCTCGTTGCTAAATTACCTTAAAAAATGGGGCAATTTTGTAGAAAATAATTGGTGTTCTCAACATCACAAGCAAAATGTGAATATTTTGTAAATTATTACTTCCACCGGAAATGCTCAGAAATATACTTCCCATTATCGAAGGTCAAAGGAAAATGCGAAATGAAATAATTATTAGTGGGAATGAGTTGCGGGAGTGATTGCATAAAGCTATGGTATTGTAACTGTCAGAATATGCAGAAGGCAGGCAACCCCCTTGTTCTAGTCTTGTCAAGTAACATCCGATTCACACAACGGTTCTCATGAATATTAAATGCCGGAATGTGATCTGTTACAATATCACCTTTCTGTACTAGGTCGCCGCGCACTTCCAAACTACTTCCGGTGTTAGACGGGATGGTTCTTCCAGCGGCTTGAGGTGTTTGTCACAATGTACCCGCTGACCCCTAATGATTTCTGAAGTGGATTTCATTGCATTCTGAACACGTATCTATATCTATGTAACTATCGAAATATTTATAAATCTTTGATGCAACTGAAACTAACTACAGTAACTACACAATAAGAGCGGGGCCTTTCTTGTCAATGTATTGCTCTTCAATAGCGGCAACAGCTGGTTTTCTTTTTGGAATCGGTAAATCAGCGAACATCCAAACATCGTTAAACTTTAAGTCTATTCATTATTTGCATTATTATCCTTCTACTTTCATTCCATTTGGAGCATGAAATCACCACTGCTGTCTGTCTCAAGGCACGGAACATGTATCAAGCATGTATGAGGTCATGCATGGTTTCTTCAACACTTGTTTGTTTTCCACTTGTCTTTTATTGATTGTATTGTAGTATATCTTCCTAGAGATTGTCTGAAGGAAGTCAGACGAGAATGGCTATGGCAATGTAGAGGTTAAATAAAATGATAAACTTTTGGCAGAACTCTAACAACATCACGAGCATGAAAATCCCGCGAACTTGCATCTTCTCGGTGGCAAAGTACGGACGTGAAACATGGACCACCACACAAACACTTAAGAAAAGGATTGAATCTGTTAAACTAAAACCGGTATTCAAAATACAAAGAATAGCGAAAATGTAAAAAATTCAGATTTTCTAAAAGTACTGGATATCGAGGAAAATTGGTAAGTAAACAACATCTTATCCAAAAAGCTAAAATATTTCGGCCGTGTCAAACGCCATAATGACCTGGAGAGAACGGTAATGGAGGGTATGGTGCCTGGAAAGCTGGGGACAGGCAGACCGAGGAGAAGATGGTCACAAGACATCACGGAGGTCCTGAGAATTACAGCAACAGAGGCGGAAGTTCTGGCTGGAGATCGAGAGTTTTACAGGTCGGCTGTTGTGAGAGCGAAGTTCTGCAAAGGACATGCTACATGATGATGATGAGGATACCTTTTATTTCGTTCCTCAAAGAATCTAAAAGGTTATCACCGAAAACGCTGTCTGCGATTGGACTACATTTACATTTTTGTCTTTCCTAGACTTGTCTGTTATCAGACTCAGGGCTAGCGAGCCAGAGCTGCCAAGACCCTTCTACACCCCCACACAGTGATCCTGGATAATAGGCTGCAGCAGTCCAGACTGGCTAAAGAGAAGGGATCGAAGAGGGAATGCTAACCCGGTACTCAAGAATTGCTTGCTAAAGTCGGATTTGTTGGACCGAAAGGTGCAAATATAGCAGTTAAGCTGTAAACTACGACACGACACAACGCATTCCGTTCTCTGGACTACATTCTGCTACTTAAGCCCTTTAAGAACGAACGAAGCCAAGCCAGACTACCTTCAAGGTAGCAAACGCTCTGCAATCAGTTTTTCTTCTCATAAAAGGACTGTTACTTATGTCTTGCTAGATTCATTTATGCTGGACCATTGTGTTATCACAAATCTAGAGACTCGCACCTCGCCCCCTCTCATGTTACTAGGAGCAGTCCCACAAGATAAGACCAAAAGCTGGGGCCAAAGATGCAGCGCAGTGAATGAGCTAACAACAGCGAGCGACTCATAGCTGGCTGCTTGCATCAGGGGCAGCAATTCAGAGATGAACAAGACCCTATTCCGCCTTCACGCGACGGCACTGGAAACATGCAACAGTAATGTAGACTGACTAAGAGAATTTGGATCGCACTCAGAAGGCAAATCCAGTACACAGAGAACTAGATGAGATCGGATGTATCGTGCCACAACGTCACAAGGTCCTTTTCAGGACGAACACCGAAGAAGAAGAAGATGATGAAAGAAGAAGAAGAAAAAAAAAACTAAGACATGTGATTTAGCATTTGAGGCAGCTTGCTACACATGACCTAGAAGTATGTTGTTGTTGTTTAATGTTCACAATGTTTACTCTTATGTGCGCCCTGAAAAGGACGTTGAGTGGCGGATTGTAGTAGCTTTTCTCACATCCTGAGCGTGCTGATGAAGGTGGACCACAGTCCTCCAGGCGGTGTGCAATGCTTGACCTTAGCTGCGTAACGCTCACCACTACGGGGATCACATCTATCCACATCTCGTCAGCCAGGCTGCCTTGAAAACAGCCTGTTTCCAGGGAACGCTACATGGAAGAGAGATTGTAGTCTTGGTCAGCATATTGTGCTTGACCCTGACGCGACGTCCTGGTCAGTATATTGTGCCTGTTTGGACATTTCCCGGAAGTATTTAAAAGTGTGTCCACAGTTCCACTCCCAGCTAACATAACATTTGGAACATTTTTTTCCACCAGACGAGGTTACAAACCGCGTTCACAAATTCCTCTCACGATATCCAAAGTATTATTCAGTGGTACTAGTCTGTCTTATCTATTAAGAGGACACGGAATTAGCACACGAAAACCAATAACCGTAATGAGGGTTGTAGTTGGTAATGCCACTCGTACTTTAGTTATGTACTTTTCACGTCTGTCTTTCGTGACGGGCTGTAGTGGCTGTTATCACATCCCGAGATGTACATGTGAATGTTCCCGCCGTCATCCTCGCTGTAGTGCAAAGCGAAGTTTCTCAGTAAGCACACCACTATGGGGATCACAGTGTCAAACTGCATCTTGTTATCCAGACTGCCATGAAACAGTTTGTTTCCAAGGAGAGCTGCTTGAAGATGAGGTGGAGTCTTGATCAGTATGACCTGACCCTGACTAACATTGTCTGATTAGTATGTTTCACCTGACACTGGCAAACATTGTCTGATTAGTATGTACCACCTGACACTGACAAACATTGTTTGATTAGTATGTTTCACCTGACCCTGACTAACATTGTCTGATTAGTATGTTTCACCTAACCCTGACTAACATTGTCTGATTAGTATGTTTCACCTGACTTGACTAACATTGCCTGCTTGGTATTGAAGATCAAGAAGAAGATGAAACATGATGCTATCAATTAAGGATATAGGCTAGTAAAACAAAAAACGATAGTAATAGCCAAACAAATTCAAAGATTAAATATCCACATCGAGGGACAGATCAAATAGCAAGTGCAGAAGTTTTCATATTTGACCCAAATTATTTCACCTGATGAAGGAGGAAGACTAATGTCTGGTCAAGCAAAACAAACTGATCAGACATATTCGTCAGGGTCAGGCAAAATTTAATCGTTAAGACTGGCCTCACCTCGACTTAATCGTAGTCCTTCCTGAAAACGAACTGTTCTTCTTGTCAGTCTGGCTAGCGAGGTGGGGGATCGACATAATCCCCACAGTATCCCTATCTGCGACACGCAGATAAAGCCAAGCATAGCACCACGGTTGGGTGGACCACGTTCTACCTTCATCAGCATGCTCGGATATTGAGGAAAGCTACTGCAACACGCCACTAAACTTCCTTTTCACGGCACACAAAAGAGTAAAACTACTCATTGTTGTAATTCGCAACAACAACAACATTACATGCCCGCTGAGAGGTTGAAATTAGAACTACGATCGCAGTTTTTTGTTTAAAAGGTATTCCCTGCGAAACAAAAACTCCTACCAACAAACAACACCAATATTGAGCTTCGGAAAAGAATAATCACTTCACATATCTGGCCATTAGTATGACTTGGCTTCGTTCGTTCTCAATCTCCCGCTACCAAACCCTGACACAGGCCTAAGTAGCAGACCGTAGTCCAGAGAACGGAATGTGTTGTGTCGTAGTTTACAGCTTGACTGCGATATTTGCACCTTTCGGTCCAACACATCCGACTTCAGCAAGCATTTTTTGAGTACAGGGTTAGCATTCCCTGTTCGATCCCTTCTCCTTAGCCAGTCTGCTCGGTTGCAGCCTGTTTCCAGGATCACCATGTGGAGGTGTAGTAGGGTCTTGGCAGATCTGGTTGGCTGGCCCTCACGCTAGCAGTCAGCTATGGGTCGCTGACCGCTGCAGCTCATGCGCTCGTCCCTTAATATTGTACGGCTCTGAAACATTGGCTCTAAACAAAATGGATGAAAAATCTTTAGAAGTTTTATAGATGTGGTGCTATCGCACGATGCACATGATGAACGACAGGAACACTGTAAAACGAACACGTTCTTAAAGATTTACAGTTAAATAATGACAAGTATACAGAAAGGTAGATTGTCTTGGTTTGGTCATACCATGAGACATGAGAGCTTATTGTTGAAAATACTAGAAAACCAAAATTCAGGGGAAAGAAGAAGAGGACGTCCAAGAAACATACATCACACAGTCGTGCAATAACAGTAGACTTATACTGAGCTGCTGGCAACAGAGGCGTGACATGATCAGAAGATTTAAGACCAGTTCAGGGACTACTTACAGAGGATAGTTGTGTGACAGGATCAGAAGATTTAAGACCAGTTCAGGGACTACTTACAGAGGATAGTTGTGTGACATGATCAGAAGATTTAAGACCAGTTCAGGGACTACTTACAGAGGATAGTTGTGTGACATGATCAGAAGATTTAAGACCAGTTCAGGGACTACTTACAGAGGATAGTTGTGTGACAGGATCAGAAGATTTAAGACCAGTTCAGGGACTACTTACAGAGGATAGTTGTGTGACATGATCAGAAGATTTAAGACCAGTTCAGGGACTACTTACAGAGGATAGATGTGTGACAGGATCAGAAGATTTAAGACCAGTTCAGGGACTACTTACAGAGGATAGTTGTGAGACAGGATCAGAAGATTTAAGACCAGTTCAGGGACTACTTACAGAGGATAGTTGTGTGACAGGATCAGAAGATTTAAGACCAGTTCAGGGACTACTTACAGAGGATAGTTGTGTGACATGATCAGAAGATTTAAGACCAGTTCAGGGACTACTTACATAGGATAGTTGTGTGACATGATCAGAAGACTTCAACACCAGTCATTTGACTGATTAACAGAGGACAATGGCGTGATATGATCAGAAGAGGGACTACTTACAGAGGATATTGGCGTGACATGATCAGAAGATTTAAGATCAGTCCAGGTAATAATTACAGAGGATATTGGCGTGAAATGATCAGAAAACATCAACCATAGTCCTGGAACTGACTAACCTGATAATGAGGATGACTTATTCTTTTCCATCACCTTCATTATCTCAACGTTGTGAAGAGTTGACGTTTCCATTCTGTTTTTTTTTGCCTTAGTTATTGTAAACACTGGTTGTTTGTGATATTTCAATTGTCATCAATCCATGACTTGGCATAGTTGGTACGTGGGGTATATAAGTTTTCTTTCTTTTACACGTGGGTTATAGTTTCTGGGGTATCTAGTCCCATATACAGTCCTTCTCGATTCGTCTCGTACGTCAAGCCTAGCCGGCTAGTGTTACTATTCGTTACTCCCATTTCAGATCCGGGTAACACACGCGTACCGTTTATCTATGCGCTATGTAGTTCGTCTGCATCTTCGCTGTTCATCTTGAAAAGGAAGTTGTGGCGTTGTGTCGTAGTTTACAGCGAGGCGGCGATATCTGCGTCTTTAGGACCGGCACATCTGTCTTCGGTAGAGCACATGTTTTTAGACCGGATTTTCCTTCTCTCTTCAATCATTATTCTCTTAGCCAGACTACACTAGTGCAGTCATCTGTGAGTCGCTGACTGCAGATAGCTTATTCACTATGATGCATCTTTGACCCCGCTAGGTAATTAATTTAAAACACAAAATTGAGTTCGAAGATTATCCTGACTGGTAAGTATGCTTCAGAGAATAATATACATAATACAGACAGTGTCATTACCTTTCTAATTCCACACGGAGCTCAGTCAATCTACAAATACATGCCATGTTATGAAATGTTTACCTGTCCACATGTGCTGAAGTTTTTGGGGCTCCAAGTTTAATTAGCATGGAGTAGTCAACGCGCTCTATGTTCGAACTTCCTTTGTCGCCTTTAACAACATGCCGGGCAGGTTACATTGTATCTATTATTCGCATTCAAATTTTTAAACACATTTTTGCAAAGAAATATTGGTCTTTTAATACCTAATGTCACAGAATTGAAGAAAGTACTCGAACTTATACGTGGACTCAAACTCCTCTCGTTTCAGATCATTCCTAATTGAACTAGCATCAAACCACACGACCACAGATGCACATTGATATAATCCATCAAAGCTGTTACCATTATCTATAATTCTGGACACATCATCCTTTTCTCAGTTTCTGTCTCCTGCTCAGGGCGGGCTCTGATATTTAATGGCTAAAAATAGTACCCCCGTCTGCTCAAATTCGCGTGACCGGGTGCTAGTTAACGAAGTGTACACGAATTTAGTTTCCCGCGTTTTGTTTGCGTGACTTTCTCGTTGAGCCCAGATAGAATAATGGAAGTCATTTAAAAGAGCACTTAATTATTATTTTGCAAGGTAGTTTAAAGGTATTGATGATTTCGATTTACATTATAGCTTTAAATGAAGCAGAGGAACATCACTTAAGCTTGACATTTTACAGGAAGTCTGATTGAAATGATTTTTACAAGTTGAAGTTGTAATCCGATAACCTTGGTAGGTTACAGTGGGCTTATTCCTTTTAAGGGGATACGACTCCGGTGTGTGTGGTATTATCATTGGTATATAATGCGGTTCGCCCAGTTTGATAGTCCTGAAAGGGGATAGGCGACATAAGAGTGAATAACTCAGTTTGTCCAATGATCTTTCATTTCGCCTATGGTTAGCAGATTGAAGAAAATGTATGCATCGGACAGCTTGACTTTTCTGTGAAAACTTTTAAACCACGTGGTAGAAGAGGATTCTTCTTCTTCGTACGCTGTCAGACGTCAACTTGAATTTGTTCGAAGAAAGCAGCTGTCATCCTGAGGATGTCGACACTGCCATAGAGCTTGTATATTGTTGGCACTAGTGATGGCCACATGTGCTTTCTCTGGTCCTCGTATGTTGGGCAATTTTGCAGCAGATGTTCAGCGGTCATTTTCCCTGTACCACATTGGCATTCGTCAGTGCCACCTATCTTCAGTTTATTGAATAGATGGTCTGTTGTGGCCTGGGCGGAGTCTGAAGACCACGACCTGCTCCCTGTAGAAGAGGATTGACTAGGTTATCTTCATTTTAAAAACAATTTTAAATCTCCGAAGGACGCCACACATTTAAGGTGCGCCGCCCCTGGGTATCTGTAATCTTGCTTCGAGCCAATCCTGTGGTAGTCATTAGGATTCATGCCTCTCAAAAGTTTCGAAACGCTCAAATCGCTGGAAATGGGAGACTGAATGACATATAGGGAAGACAAGACTACAAGCAAGAGGACAGTGCACGCCTAAGCTAGAAAAAGCTGGGATAAAACGCGTTTCATCCCAGACAGCAGTGTATGCTACAGAGACGGACATTACCTTCACCGTTCTGTGACAAGAAAATGTGATATATCTAGTGAATAAGTAAACTGGAGAATCATTAGAGCCCAAGTCTTTTCTTTTCGGAGTCGTATTTCGTCCTGAAAAATGACGATTTGATACGATGTGTTGTAATTTACAGTTAAGCTGCGCTGTCTGACCATTTCGACCCGGAACAATTAGTTTCAGTGCTGCCAACCTTTGTACCGGGCTTACCTTCCATCTTCGATTTCTGTTCTTTTTCGGTTCTCATTTCAGTGCCACCACTTGAATAAGCAATAGGGTTTGCACAACTCTGGTTCGCTGACCATGACGTCAGGTATGAGTCGTTGATCATGACGTCAACTATTAGTCGCTCACCATGACGTAAACTATTAGTCGCTGACCATGACGTCAACTATGAGCCGCTGGCCATGACGTCAACTATGAGCCGCTGACCATGACGTCAACTATGAGCCGCTGGCCATGACGTCAACTATGATCCGCTGACCATGACGTCAACTATGAGCCGCTGACCATGACGCTTGGACTACATTCTGCTACTTGCAATGCCCTATTAAGGACTTAGTAGCGGGAGATTAAGAAAGAGAAAATGAAGAAGAAGAAGAAGAAGAGGAAGAAGAAGAGGATGAAGACTATAGTGAAATGAGATGCCAGACGGTGTGGCGCCAAGAAAAACGTTGTGTGGCAGTCGTTCCAACCTGGAGAAGACTACAGACTTCCTCATGCGACTGACCTGCATATATAGTACGACCAAAGATCCTGTACGCAAAGAAAGAAAAGCTATTTGAATGTCTAAACCTCTTCTCGTCTTTATATAAACGGTGTAAAAGTAAAGTAAAGTAGCCCATAGCATTACTGCCGTAGGGGTGTGAGGTGTTAGCGATCTCACATTTCAAAGGCTCGGCTATATGAAGGCGGTAGCCATCTCCTCTCCCTCGCCGCTTTTACTTACCGGACTGAACCGGTACGCATTTAAGGCTGGGTTGACCCGGGAGCCGTTGTGGTCTGAAAAAAAACATTACCGCCTCAACTGGGGAATGAACCCAGGACCACTCAGATGCGAAGCCAGCGCTACGCGGTGACAAAGGTGACAAAGGCTTATATGAAGGTATGTTGAAACATACTGACAAAACTCATCTTCACGTAGTGCTCCTGGTAACAAAGTGCGTTACCGTCGCCTAGCCACCGAGGTGGAGATCAACACTGTGGTCCCCTTAGTGATAATCCTGATTTAAAAAAGACATACATTACACTACAGCCAGAAATACCCAGGTCTCCCTTCTTCATTACTTCTCGAAATGTAGGAAGAGCATTTTCAAACCAGTTTATATATTGGAGCGCGTAGTCTAGTCGACAGTAAGTTGACTTGCTAAGATTGGGATTACAGCACGCTATGATTCGAAATCACAAACGGACATTAAAAAAATCATGGCACAACTGCTCCTCCAGTCAACCCAGCTGTAAATGGGTACCTGACATATGAGTTGGGGAAGGTATAAACAGCAAGGAAGGGAACTAGCCACCACCCTTCGCATAGGCTGCGGCTTAGTACATGAAGAGTTATCTTGATCACCGACGACAGTTGTTACCATGGAACTGACCTTTACCTTTTACCCTTTTCTACAGAAACAATTTTCAAGTGTGAAGAGCTCGGTGCTAGTAGCTTCTTCAACGCAATATACATTAACTGTTGCGTGGATCTTGTGTTACTATTTTCTGGTACCCTGCTATCACTGATCCGATGTAGACTGAGCACGCAACGCATGTGGATATGTTGTTTCCATTCAAATCAAATGTCTTCTAGGTTACCTTCCTTTGTCGTGCTAATTGGTATTCTATTCTGGTCTCACCAGTTTCCTGTCCCTAAGTGTGTTTCTTGATAATGCTGTTGACGTTTTTTGTCTATCACGAAATAATTGTTAACTGCTTTGTAAATTTTCTTTCAGTCATCCTTCAGTCTCCATTTTTTTGGTTTTTTGTCACAATGTATTCATTTAGGGATTCCGTGCCGTCGGCCTCGTGATCAGGTGGTGTGGGTTCGACTCCGGACTCCGCCGTCAGTTTCACGAGTGCTTGATGCGGAGTCCCCTGCATCTCGTAGTCGCCCCTTAGTCGTTTTGGCCTTGACTTGCCTCTGGGGTCGAGCGGCACGAGACGAGAGAGTGAGGATAAAAAGTAGCGCAGTTAATCCTTACTAAAAATAGCGCTAGCAAAATCAATTATGCCATCAACGTCTACAATGGACGGCGGCCTTTTCCTTTGATTCATTCTTTAGAAAAAAAACAATACAACTTAAATTGTGAAAACAGGTACACTGGTTCTTTCTGAAGTATGCACTAATCTTCCTGCGTTATATGGTCTCATTCAAAGTGTTCACATAAATCATTTTAATTATCGTACAGGCGGGCGATGAGGCTAACATCTGGTCAGGCAAAACACACTGATCAGAGAATGTTAGCCAGGGTCAGGAGAAATATACTGGTAAAGACCCTCACCTGACCTCCTCGTTGGTTGACCTGTAAACAGGCTGTTGTCGAAGACAACAGTCTGGCCAGCACAAGGGGAGGTTCGACGTGATCTCCGTAATAGTGAGTGACACACAGATGAAGCCAAGTATAGCACAACCGCCTGGAGGACTCTGGTCCACCTTCATCAGCACGCTCGGGATGTGAGGAAATCTACTGCAATCCTTCACTTAACTCCCTTTTCAAAAGAGGAACCTACTCATTGTGGGCATTCGAAACAACAACTTATCATACAAGTGCGTGGTTTTTACAAATATCATATAAACATGTGACAGTTGGCGAATGTCTGCATTCCCTGTGGTTTTGGATAAATCTGCTCTCTCTTCCTTCTTCTTTCTACTTTCCCTTATCGAGAAGTATCGAGAAAGTAGGCAACACTTGCAATAATCTTCTTTCAGAAAGCTGTGGCCTAAGCTTTCATATTTCTGGTGAATGTGGTACATTTCTTTACGCGTATATGTTGCTAGTCCTACGTAAACACCTACTCGAGATGCCTAAAGAGTGCCACAGCCACTCTCAGTAGCCAGAAGTGCAACAAGATTATGAATTACTTTTCTTTTGCTTGGTGTCTAAATTAACAGCATATACCTGACATCTGTCTATTGTATATTAATATTAATATTTTATGTAAGAGATTTCCCACTTCATAACAACGTGAACAAGTAAGTAGCATGTCCTTTGCAGAACGTCGCTTCTTACAACCGCCAAACTATTTGGATGCTATCAGTTTCTTGACAGGTGTGCAATGCGGAAGGTTGCGGTTAATTTCAGCACGGGGTGGGGCGATAAGCATGTCATGTTTACGAACTGGGCACGGTGGGATTCGAACCTGGTGAGTTGGGATTGGGAAACGGACGTTTCGCCCCTAGGCCACGCAGACCACCATAACAACGTTATAATGTTTACCCGAACAGCGGTTAACAACCAGCTTTTATCGATCGTTAACTGCCAATGATTCTTTTACGTGCAATGTACACGGGACCTCCTAGTCCATCGTCCATCTTCAATATTAGTAGATGCTAGTTACACCTCCTTTGAGACAAGCTGACGCTTGATATTTGCGGGATTCGAAACTCTACCGTTTCGCGCTTTCCTGCAAGACAAACAGCTTTACCTCTCAGCTATAGCGATCCCAAGTCTGCCTAAACTATTTTTAAAATGCATATTTTTGTAGAATCGCCTGTTACATTTTTCACTACATTCTCACTAGACTCCTTCCATTGAATCGATGACCAGTTGCTTCGTTACATAGCAATTTACAAACTTGTATTTAGTATCAAATGAATGCGTACAATTTTGTGAATCAAAATAAAATTAGTTTAGTTTTTGTTTTAGTCGAAGAATAAACGTCATTAAACACGGTTTAACCACATCCTACTGTAGATTTAAAGTAGGTCACGGTTTAATCCATGTTCTCTGTTCTTCTCCATGTTTTTGGAGAATCTCAACACAATGCACGAACTTTGTAGCACCGGTGATGAACTAGTAATTCATTGGGTAGATTTTAAATATATTTAGAATTCAGAATAAAAATAGTATAAGTTTGGCTAGTACATTTTATGTGAAATGTCATTGTTTACTAGTTCCGTTTCGGTGAATAAAAAAAAAAGAAGATTTTTGGCACAATTTATATTTTTTCAATGTCGATTTTGAATTTTATCATTGCAGTGTCCATACAATATTGCAAGATAACAATCGCAAATTGTTTAAAATTTGAAAGCAGTGTGTGTATTGCTTGCATTTTTATTTGTTCTGATAATTCACTTTTTTCCCCAATTGCCCAGTTGTATTTCTGTTAAATTTGCACAGTTCTGCTAGCGAGCAGACGTCAACACGGGTCATCTAGTGTACAAATAACTCGAGTTTTCAAGGACGTCCAAAAATGGGACAAACATCACGCGGTCCAGCTTGTTCTTAGTGCTCGATTTCCTGTTCTTCCCGTCAACTCAAACTGTCGCCTGAATTCTGGCTATTTCTCCAGTCTAGTCATCTCGTCGCAAAGAATCTGGAAGATCAAGTACAATCGGTTAATGGAGTTCCATTTTGAGCATCATTGAATAATCAGTGGAAGAAGAGGTTCGTGCTAGAGGTAAATCCTAAACAGTTCAAATTGTGTTTAGAAAAGTCAGCACTAAACAGACCTGAAATTAAGATATAGATATTTATTTTAAAATAATAGCATTTCTAAAGCCAGAAGTTTGTCTGCCCTCGTTACAATACCACGAGTAATAACTCTAGCTTGCTAGAAACATGCTTAGAAAATTAGCGAAATACATATCCTACGAAAAATGAATTTGTTGAATATCTAAAAAAAAAACAAAAAAAACCAGAAAAAACTTAAATATCTCTAAATGCACAAACATCCAGTCAAAAAAAAAATAATAAGAGAAAATAAAGAAACAAATGATTATTAAAAAAAAAAAAAAAATAAGGCGGAAAAAAAAACAGGTCTAAACATTACAAAAAAAGTCATCATTTTAGAATTTTGATTTAGAAAGACTTTGACAATAGCTTTACCAACAACACTTTTACAAGATTGTTCATAACAGTGGCTCTCGGCGTAGGGTAATCTGAACTCTGGAAGTCTGCGACAAGAATCAATGCTGGCTCACAATATATGTCATTCACTCGTTTGGTTCTCCTTGGAACACATCACATTAACTGATGCGATTATGAATACAATGTATTCGTCTTGGCTATTGTAACATTATTTTTGTTCCCCGTGTTTGGATCATTTGACCTAGCCAACCCCCTTTCTTCCCTCTCTTGCTTGATGTTCATACACCTGTCATTCGACCTCTCCCGGCGACCTGCCAGGAGCACAAGACTCCCGTCGACATAGCTCCTTAAATTATGAAGGCACATAAACCATCGCACCAGATCACAGTGACAAGGGGACGGGTACAATATACAGTTAAGTAGTAGAGAAATATTTGATAAATTCAAAACAATTAGTAAAATGGGATTTTTTTAAGGAACAGCTTGTTGAGTGCATTGGATCGCGGTCTCCTGACAACGAAGGCGCGCGTTCAAAACCTAAGTACGGTATATGTTTTATTGTTATCTGAAGTAAATATAATTCTAACCATTACAGTCTTTGATGACTGCATGGACGAACGTCCTGTATTACTTAGCGATATTTATTTGTTTTGTTTTTGCGTTCGCCTTATTTCTCTAATCCCCAAGCGGTTTGCGTTGCACTGTGGTTTTTATTTTGCGCTTGTCGGCCCAGTGCATCCGACTTTTATGTAAGGGTCTGCTTTCTCCTGCATTTTCTAAGTGTTCGCTTCCCCGGGGTAACGGCCGGGGCTGTAAGGGGCATCGAACCCAGCACCTTATGGTTGTGAGTCGTGTCACTTAACCACTAGCCCACGCCGTCCCCACTTAGCCATATACATTCTCCCGTTAAATATATTTGATTTTCTTACTAACTTGACGAGAGTAAGTAAATAAGTGTGTCAAAAACTGATATGGGATAGCTGAAAAATGTAGTTGGTAGTTTCTGAAGGTGTCATTATGTAGCAGCACCAACCGGATTTAGGATTGCATTAAGCAACAGATGCTGGGTGTCGCATACACCTGCGCAGCTCAAATGCAAAATCGCGTTCGGGATCACAGAGTGTACAATCAAAGAACAGCGTGTCGTTGGACATTATTTTAATGGCATAGGGAATTTATGCAAAGGCTATTTAAAAGGAAATGCTTCTTGTGTGCGCGAGAAGAATTGTTGATGGAGATCGCCCTGGTAGTCCTGTCCAGGCTGCTACATTTATATTTGTGCAGCAGATAAGGGAAGATAATTTGAGCTGGCAGACGAGTAAGATAGGAAGTGTTACAACTTCAAAAGTGTGTTTGAATTGCTTAGTCTACAGCATGTTGCATAACCACACCTAGGCGAGAGACATTTCGCAAATGTCAAAAAGGTTTTAACGCCAAATTCAAATATGCCTTAGGCAGCATACCAAAGACTTCTATTTTGCAGGTTGTAGAGCAGACATAATGTGTTAAGTGTATCAATGTTGAAAGTTTGTTGAGAAATAAGGGACAATTTAGGTGCAATAAAATATTTGATCAAATATTCGATTGTGGCATATAAATAACTTACCATCATGTATGGGTTGAGTTGAAAGCACATTAATTGGACCGTCCCACGAGTTAATATTTTCGGGCATGGTCTTCACTTGTTAAAACGAAGTTGCACTGCTATCTATAAAAGTTCGAAGGGGTGATCAAGTGACACATGCAAAGGATGAACGAGTTATTACAATTAGGATGGTCTAGCGTAAATGTGCGGTTAATAGGACTAAGAGGGTTAATCGTCAATACAAGGGAGCGGCTTTTGGTGGCAGTAGTAAATGCGTACGTCATTGTTGAAAGGTCTTTGTGTGCTACAGAGCAATGTTTCCTGTGCTACAGAGCAATGTTTCCTGTGCTACAGAGCAATGTTTCCCGTGCTACAGAGCAATGTTTCCTGTGCTACAGAGCAATGTTTCCTGTGCTACAGAGCAATGTTTCCTGTGCTTCAGAGCAATGTTTCCTGTGCTACAGAGCAATGTTTCCTGTGCTACAGAGCAATGTTTCCTGTGCTACAGAGCAATGTTTCCTGTGCTACAGAGCAATGTTTCCTGTGCTACAGAGCAATGTTTATTGTGCTACAGAGCAATGTTTCTCGTGCTACAGAGCAATGTTTCCTGTGCTACAGAGCAATGTTTCCCGTGCTACCGAGCAATGTTTCCTGTGCTACAGAGCAATGTTTCCTGTGCTACAGAGCAATGTTTCCTGTGCTATAGAGAAATGTTTCCTGTGCTACAAAGCAATGTTTCCTGTGCTTCCGAGCAATGTTTCCTGTGCTACAGAGCAATGTTTCCTGTGCTTCAGAGCAATGTTTCCTGTGCTACAGAGCAAAGTTTCCTGTGCTTCAGAGCAATGTTTCCTGTGCTGCAGAGCAAAGTTTCCTGTGCTTCAGAGCAATGTTTCCTGTGCTATAGAGAAATGTTTCCTGTGCTACAAAGCAATGTGTCCTGTGCTTCCGAGCAATGTTTCCTGTGCTACAGAGCAATGTTTCCTGTGCTTCAGAGCAATGTTTCCTGTGCTACAGAGCAAAGTTTCCTGTGCTTCAGAGCAATGTTTCCTGTGCTGCAGAGCAAAGTTTCCTGTGCTTCAGAGCAATGTTTCCTGTGCTATAGAGAAATGTTTCCTGTGCTACAAAGCAATGTGTCCTGTGCTTCCGAGCAATGTTTCCTGTGCTACAGAGCAATGTTTCCTGTGCTTCAGAGCAATGTTTCCTGTGCTACAGAGCAAAGTTTCCTGTGCTTCAGAGCAATGTTTCCTGTGCTGCAGAGCAATGTTTCCTGTGTTACAGAGCAATGTTTCCTGTGCTTCAGAGCAATGTTTCCTGTGATACAGAGCAATGTTTCCTGTGCTACAGAGCAATGTTTCCTGTGCTACAGAGCAATGTTTCCTGTGATACAGGGCAATGTTTCCTGTGATACAGAGCAAAGTTTCTCGTGCTACAGAGCAATGTTTCCTGTGCTTCAGAGCAATGTTTCCTGTGCTTCAGAGCAATGTTTCCTGTGCTTCAGAGCAATGTTTCCGTGCTACAGAGCAATGTTTCCTGTGCTACAGAGCAATGTTTCCCGTGCTACAGAGCAATGTTTCCCGTGCTACAGAGCAATGTTTCCTGTGCTACAGAGCAATGTTTCCCGTGCTACAGAGCAATGTTTCCCGTGCTACAGAGCAATGTTTCATGTGCTACAGAGCAATGTTTCCTGTGATACAGGGCAATGTTTCCTGTGATACAGAGCAAAGTTTCTCGTGCTACAGAGCAATGTTTCCTGTGCTTCAGAGCAATGTTTCCTGTGCTTCAGAGCAATGTTTCCTGTGCTTCAGAGCAATGTTTCCGTGCTACAGAGCAATGTTTCCTGTGCTACAGAGCAATGTTTCCCGTGCTACAGAGCAATGTTTCCCGTGCTACAGAGCAATGTTTCCTGTGCTACAGAGCAATGTTTCCCGTGCTACAGAGCAATGTTTCCCGTGCTACAGAGCAATGTTTCATGTGCTACAGAGCAATGTTTCCTGTGCTACAGAGCAATGTTTCCTGTGCTACAGAGCAATGTTTCCCGTGCTACAGAGCAATGTTTCCGTGCTACAGAGCAATGTTTCCCAACCTTTTTTTTCCATGTCGACCGATACAATTGGGAAACATTTGTTTGCGGACACGTGAAAATTAGAAAAATTTAAAGAAGGGGAAAGTTTTTGCAGATTTTTTGTTGTTGTTGGTCTTATCTTATAGGGATTCTTCTTCTTCTTCTTCTTTTTCTTCCTCTTCTTCTTCTTCTTCTTCTTTTTCTTCTTCTTCTTCTTCTTCTTCTTCTTCTTCTTCTTCTTCTTCTTCTACTTCTTCTTCTTCCACGTTCATCTTCAGACCTCAACTTCAATGAATCTAACGAAGGCAGCGGTCGACTCAAGGCTTTGTACGCTTCCGTACAGCTTCTCGTGGAAGGACACTGGCTATTGCCAAATGCTACTTCTTTTGTCGGTATACAGTGGACTAAATATATTCTGCCTTCATGGGATTGACATTTTACAACACAATATTACAAAAATAAAAATGATACTTGCCTTCCAAAATGCCCCAACACAGTATTAGCAGATAGATTAACTCCAAAAAATGTCTATCAATTTTCGAATGAACTAATTTACATATCGCGATATTTGTAGCCCCTACCCCCTTTCCGCCCCCTCACACACCTCCCCCCAAAAAAAAAATAAAATAAAAAAATAACAAAAAAAAAATTAAACAAAATAAAAATTAATTACAAACAAACAACCTCTCACTTACTTTGAAAAACAAATAAATAAAATATAGATGAGCTCTTGCGTCCAAAAAGAATGGATAATTGTGTGCTGACGTCATTTCAGTTTAAACATTCGCTCCCATCAAGGCCATCTCCGCAGTTTGTGACTTTTGCCGCAATCACTTTTTCGCGGACCATCAGGAAAATGCTGGAGACCGGCACTGGTCCGAGGACCGGCGATTGAGAAACACTGATGTAGAGGGTCAACACGGACATGAATGAGAATTGTTCTCTCAGCAGACGATCAATAGCTCTGTTGTCCGCATGCGCTACTAATCGTCTCTTACCGGACTCACTTCGTAGTCCTGATGGTAACCGAGGAGGGAGGGCCATTGTTCCTTTCCCTGTTAAATTGCTATGAGACTGGCAACATCGCGTGCGTGAAAACCATTGGCTATAAAACCACACTACACAAATACATTCAGTATTCCTTATAAGATGAATAGTAAGTAAGTAGTAAGTATAGCATGTCCTTTGGAGAACGTCGATTCTTACAACCGCTTTTCAGTTTGACTGTTATAAGTTTATTTGGCAGGTGTGCAGTACGGTAGGCTGCAATTATATTACGTTCACGGATGAGCGATAGCACCGACAAAAAAAAATATGTGTCTGTCAATCTGGACAAGGTGGGATTTGAACCAGGTGCATCCTGGAAGCAGCATATCTTTCCAGAGGCGGTAGGAAATATACCAGGTATCGGATACAAGAACAGTCAGGATGAAAAGGAAAGACGAGACATAACCCTGAGGTGAATAGAGAAAAACTACCCAAGCATACACTGACAACACAGAATGGAGGGGGAGGGGTATTCCTGGGCCTAACAAACGGTAGAAAATAACACTGGCAGTGGCAACTAGAAAGTTCACAATCAATTTCAGAGCGGAGGCAGAGGCACTGAAAGCTGCAGTAGAAGCAATGCTGACAGGCAAAAGTAATGAAAGCCAGATAGTCTTGTTTACAGATTCCCTTCCGTGGTTACAGCACTAAAAAGCCAGAAAAATGCAGAACTTAATGACTTAAAAGCAGTACTCTGTCAACTATACTAGCAGTCCACATCTAAAAGAGTAGTGGTACAGTGGGTTCTATCCCACTGTAACATTCAAGCCAACGAGGAGGCAGACAGACTGGCAAAAGAAGGTGCAAAGTTAGCACAACGAGGCTCTAGTTTGACCTACGAAGGGTCCAAAAGGTTTATTAGGGCCAGATACATGGCCAAATGGGAAACAGAGCTTACTGGATACACAAAAATGATGTTTATTACCAGTTAAACAGAAGAGAGCAGGTCGTGGTCGTGACTCCGCACAGGCCACAACAGACTGAGGTACCATCTATTCAATAAACTGAAGATAGGTGCGACTGACGAATGCCAATGTGGTACAGGGAAAATGACCGCTGAACATCGCCTGCAAAATTGCCCGACATACGAAGACCAGAGAAAGCACATGTGGCCATCACCAGTGCCAACACTAAACAAAATCTACGGCAGTTTCGACAGCCTCAGGATGACTGCTGCTTTCTTCGAACATATTCAAGTTGACATCTGACAGCGAACGAAGAAGAATAAGAAGAAAAAGAAGAAGAAGAAAAAGAAGAAGAAGAAGAAGAAGAAGAACAACCAGGGATTGTGAAAAAGGACATTTCAATCACATGCCACACTGCCTCTAAAGTTGTACATGACAAGTCCAAATGTACTGTTATGCTCAGCCAATTGGAGTGTCGAATTTTAATTTTTGTTAAATAAAATGACTCATTGCAGTATGACGCCCCTATGTTTCCAAAAGCCTTTCATTGGTGAAAGTGGCGATAACAGAGTCCGAACTTCAAAGCTGATGCAGGAAAGCAACTTTGAAATTGTCACCTGGCTGCGTATGGTACCCATTTACTACTGAGTAGACTAAGAGAAGTGGGCAGACAATGAAAAAATCCACGACTTGCCGGGTCTGTTGAACTGAACGTTGCGGTATTTTAACATGGTGAAATCACAACATCAAGGCCATATGGCGAGCTACGTGAAACTAATTAAATAAATGAATTCACTTGTTTTGATCGGGAACTTTGGCGGCGCAGAGACAGAATCAACGTGTGTACTGCACTCCATCACGCGCGCACGCACGCACACACACACACACACACATATACACATACACACATCACGCACGCACGCACGCGCGCGCGCACACACACACACACACGGATATACACACATATTCACACACGCAGACACACTTCCATCCATCCCCACATGGGGATCAAGATGCTGAGCAGCGCATGAGCTGCAGTGGTCAGCGACCCATAGCTGACTGCTAGCGTCAGGGCCAGCGAACCAGAGCTGCCTATACCCTTCTACACCTCCACGCGGTGATCCTAGATAACAAGCTGCAGCATAGCAGACTGACTAAGGAGTAGGGGTCGAAGAGGGAATGCTAACCCGGTACTCAAAAAATGATTGCTGGAGTCAGATGTGTTGGACTGAAAGGTGCAAATATCGCAGTCAAGCTGTAAACTACGATACAACGCATTCCATTCTCTGGACTACATTCTGCTACTTAAGCCTTTTCAGGGTTTGGTAGTGGCAGATTGAGAATGATCGAAGTCAAGCCAAGCCATCCATCCACACACACATACACACACATACATCCACACACATATACACACATACACACACACAAACATATACACATACATCCACACACACACTTACATATCCACATACACGTCCACACAACACACACACACACAAACACCCGCACACACACTGGTTTATGCATCCTGACAACACCAAAATGGCTCTTGTCTGTTATTTAACTCCCCACTCGTTCGCAGTAACTAAGGTAAACTTTATCAAACGGACAGCAATGGGAATAAACAGCACAATGCTAGTTTTTTTTAAAGTAGTAAAATATTTTCACTTAAAGTTAGATGACTTAAAAAATTAAATTGATTTTTTGTCGGCATTTGTTACGATGTGTCGTAATTTACAGTGAAGCTGCGAATCTGCGTTTTTCAGCCACCAAATTCGATTTTGGGATCATTATTTGGGAATGTATTGGGATCGCGTTTACCTTCCTTCTTTGATCCCTATTATCTTAGCCAGATTGGGGAACTGAGGCGTTAGTCCAGTCAGGCAGAACATTTTGACCAGGACGTTGTGTCAGGGTCAGCCACAATATACTGACCAAGACCACTATCTCTTTTCCATGCAGCGTTCCTTAGAATCAGGATGTTTTCAAGACAGCTTGGCTTACGAGATGCAGATCGACGTGATCTCCGTTGTAGGAAGCCAACCATAGCACAACCTTCTGTAGGACCGCGGTCCACCTTCATCAGCACGCTCGGGATGTGAGTAAAGCTGCTACAACCAGCCATCGAACGCCATTTTCATGGCGCACAAAAGAGTAAACATACTCATTGTAGGCATTAAACAACAATAACCTCTTAGCCAGACTGAGCGGTTGTAGTCTGTTTCCAGGGCTGCCCACATGGGAGGCGAAACAGGGTCTTGGTCAGCTAAGTACTTGATACATGCAACCAGGTATAAGTTGCTGGCTGCTTTCAGTTAATACATGTCTGTGACCCCGGCCTGGCATTTAATAAATGTAAGTTTCTACTTCCCCCGATTGTTACCGGAGCCCGAACGAGAAGCAAAAGAATAGTAACAGTGCAACCTTTCATCTATGTTGTAAGAGGCGAATAAAGATGATTGGGTCGCTGTGGTCGAGAGATACGGCAATGGCCTCTCAAAGCGAAGAACAGAAATGGCGGACGATCGAATCCCGCAAATTTCAAGCGAACCCTGGACTCAGATGAGGTGGAACAAGAGTATTTCCGTCCTGAATTACCTCAAGTCGTCTTGACTTGTGTCTTGACTTGTGGCTTGACTTGTGTCTTGACTTGTGTCTTGACTTGTGTCTTGACTTGTGTGTCTTGATTTGTGTCTTGACTTGTGTCTTGACACTGGTCCAAGGTAGCTCTAGATCAGAGAGTGAGGTTGATGACCAGTGAAAGTCTTCCTCACTATAAACCAAATACAGTGTAAGTTATATCATCAAGACAAACCTGTCCGATGACGTCACCAGCATCGCTTGGGATGGGCAGCTCACTAACTTAACGATTGTTGTTTCCCTCTAGAATCCCCCCCCCCCCCCCCTATCTCAGCAACATTCATTTCATCTCTGGAGTATATCCTTGTTCTCCGTCAGTGTATCACCCTCACCATCGTGTATTACATGCAGTGACGGTTTGAACTCGCTGATGAGTGTTCTGATTTCTTTGAACGGGCCACCTTCATTCCCTTGTCTTTGCAACTCTTCTGATTTGTTGCATGGGTCCAAGATATGCTTCTTCTTGTCCTTCCTAATCTCTCTTCTAGTTTCCCGTGTACAGTTCATGTATTTGACATTTCTGTGCTCCATCCTGAATTGTTGTAGCGTTTTCCTTTCGTTGATGTGGACTGCAAGGTCTCTTCTGCAATTAACTCAGATTCTAGTGCCGGTTTCTAAATAATTTACAACTTGCCGGTGAGATGAAAATATCTTCTGTCTGTGACAACATCCTCTGCTGTCATGTTGTTCTTCACTGCCATAAGCGTCCCGAACTTGTTGTGTACTTATGTGGAGTACTCCTGCTGTTTAAGACTGACGTGAAAGCATAATGCCTTAGTAATTTTCTGCAGCTTTTTTAACTTTATTTTGATGTTCGCGATTAGCAGTTGGTGGTCTGAGCCGCAGTCAGTACCTGGCATTTTCTTCGAGTATGATACTCCTGACCTCCATCTTTGCTGTATCAGAACGTAGTCTTTTTTATTCCCACAATTTCCATCTAGGTAAATCAAATGGACAAGTAAGCGAGAACAATAATAGAAAGGGGTTCTCTATGGCAAAGTAGTCAAGCCGTTTGCCTTGTGTTCAGACGGTCGAGGAGCGACGCTCGGTTCAGGATGTCAGTTTTTCCGGAGATTCCTGGGTTCATTTCTGGAGATCCCTGGGTTCATCGCTGGAGCTACGAAGTTCGTGCTTTGTGCGATTCTCTCGGCAGGAGAGGATACCTTTCTGCTTAGAGAAACTGAGCCTTTTATTTAATAGAGATACAAACAAAAAGAAATGAAAGAGAAAATGGTGGGGGTGCGTGTGGTGGGAAGGGGGGGGGGCAGGGAGTAGGAAGCCTATGCAATGTATTCAAACCCTTAGATTTGCGGCATTGCATAAGAGGGTCAAACGATTCTCAAACTCAAACCCGTGTCGATAATAATAGGAATAGTAAACGATGCCGGTGACTCTGATGTGAACTTTGCCCTGGTGTCCAGAGCTGTTGTTATGGAGATCTGGGAATGTCCTTGACCTGCTGGTGGAAGCGGGCACTACGTGTTGCAGCTGATGCAAATAATAGTGTAGTTTATGTTGCCTGACGTTTTTGGAGGAAGTTGATAAAATATGTCCACCTTGGGTGCCGGGTGTAGCGGGTTCGAATCACCGTGGAGACCGACATTTTTTCACGTGGATCTTCTAGTACACATTCCCCTCATCTCTGGGAAGTGAGATCAAACTCCCATGTCGGGCACGTTAATAATCACTTACCAGTTAGAAATCTAAAAAAGTAGGTTTAACGACAGTATCCCAGACAAAATTTAAAAATTCTTGTTAAAAATCAGCCTACATTAATTGTACATCCCCCCCCCCCCCCCCCCCGCTCTCCCGCCTAGAACCAGCAGGAAGTTTAAAATACCTACTACGGATAACCATCTGGCAACAGACATTAACATCATGCCTGTTTGAATACCAGGATTCCAAGTAATTACTTGGTCTATTTTTATAACGTAGGGTGGTTAGTTGTATTTCTCACATATTTCCTATCCCTAACAGTAATCCCCGTACCCATTTACAACTGGATCAACTCAACAAGATCGATACCGTGGATTGAACCCGACACCTTTTGTAGTAGCGAGTAGATATTACTCTACCACTCTACTACTCAGACGATCTGACAAATGGAAACCACTCACAAATCACGTACTTTACCCGTTTCCTATCCCTGACTCCTCACAGTCATGCGATAAGGCGATCAGTACAAACTGATTTCTCTTGTTCTATCGCCAAGGTCTGTGACACCAATGTCCGACGCTCCAGGCTCGACTTGAATCATATTTCCGCCCTACATGTCACAGTCAGGAGAAGACATGTTTGAGATGTGCACTGCATGAGAGACGTGGACTTCTTCTGTCACTAGGGCATAGTGTATATGTGTTTGACACGTATGCTGAGTCTTAGAAAGGAAGTTAAATGGTAGTACATATGTATGTATGTATGTATGTTATGTATGTATGTATGTATGTATGTATGTATGTATGTATATATGTATGTATGTATGTATGTATGTATGTATGTTATGTATGTATGTATGTATGTATGCGTGTGTGTGTGGTGTGTGTGTATATGTATATATATATGTGTGTAATGGTGTATGTGTGTATGTATGTATGTACGTACGAGCAGGTCGGGTTTAATCAGCAACTATTGTGCGTCCTTGAACAAATGTATCTTTTCAGTTATGCGCCGCTAGACGCGACGTAAAGTTCTCCCCGCAAACTGTTAGCATTTTATTATAAATATCCGTTGCAGAAAGTCATTTTTAAAAACCCCCTTCATGAACTCACACCATCATGAAGTTGTTTAATTTCACTCTTTTGTGAGCACGGACGCCATCTTGTATCTGTACGAAGACCTACAGTAGCCACAAAGCTGACAGGTGTTACTTAATAACGCCTTAACAAAATCTTAGCAACGTCATTTTCCAGCTATCCTGTATCAGTTTGTGACCTACATACTGACTTACCCTTGCAGCTATGTCCCTCTTTCAAAAATAAATTTCAGCAAAGGAAGAGCGTGCGGTTTATATCAATTTAGAAAGTTGCTTTCGGATGCAAGTGCTCATTTATATTTTGCACATAATATAAATACATAAATAAGTGAGGTTTTTGACTAGGCCCACACGCATCTCGTAACGTCAATTAGGTCCAACCAAAAATTATAGACGCGTTGTATAGTTAATTTATCTATTAATAATGTTTTGTGGTACTCCCGATCGCAAGTTGGTTTTTGTGTTATACTGTTGTAAAATTATATTCCCTACAAGATGGAGCCAAAAACAGTTAAATAGCAGAACCTTTTAACCTGCTTTAAAAGCAAGAACATTAGGAAGGAGACAAGTAGTGATGTCACGGAAATTAGGTTGTTGTTGTTGTTGCTATCCCACAGATGCTGAGCAAGCCTGCTCCTGGCAGCCCAATGCCATTCTTATATAGATACAGGTCTTCTTCAGTTGTTTCACTGCTTCGTAGTGTGTTGGCAGTGCTTATAAGAATATTTTCCTCATGTCCGCAAGCGCCTTGCACTCAATGAGTAGATGTCGAACTGTTTTATCTAGATGACTGCAATGTTTGCACAATGACAGGTGTTGGAGATTGATGCGGTTCAAGTGGTTATTGACTCCTGTCTGCCCTGTTAGAAACTGAAAGATTAGACTTTGATCTATTTTATGTAGTTTATTTGTGTCATCGTTACTTTTTAGCTGTGACATTTCGATAAATACGTTGTGACTTGTTGTTCCCGTAACCCACATGTTCATCCACATTTCCCGAGTAATATTCTTAATAATTCGTTTTACTTTGTGCTTACTGCAGGCTCCATCGAAATGTTGCTTCGAGCTCCTGCTTTTGACAATCTGTCGGTCATCTCGTTGCCCAGTATCCCACTATGTCCAGGGATCCATTGCAAGGTGACATTTATCCCGTGGGAAGTGATGATGTTGTTGATCGGCCTCCTCACCAAGAATATCTCCTTTTCTTTGTATGGGTTGTTCTTCGGCGCCTTCAGAACCGGCTTGGAGTTACCGAATACCGAAAAAATCCTGAAAGCAGGTCAAGTACGAGTGTTTCAAGTTAAGAAGAAACAAGGAAATAGTAATGTGTTCATACTTCCAAATTCGCGACAGTATCGCAGTCTGCACTGTGAAGCGTGCAGGTTTGCAAAACTTGTTTCAGTTCAGACCATCTAGTGATGATCAGGTCCAGCTTATGCCAATGTCTGGAGCGAGGATGTCTACAGGATAATTTGTGTTAACGCTTCGTTTGGAAGAATGTGTTAGTGATGCCCAGGTCGTGATAGACACACATCTCCGATAGCCGCTGTCCATTTTCGTTCATCTTTCCGACACCGAACTTTCCCATGCACACAAGCCATGAGTCGTGATCGGCGCACACCCTTGCTTTGAAGTCCCCAGGTAGAATCAGGTGTTCCTCACTAAAAATCCTTGTGATGAGTGAGGTTAACTGGCGATAGAACATCCTTGGGGTCACTGGTGACACCAAGTTTAGAAGCATACAGGCTGATCAGATTTACTATGATATTGGATTTTTGGAGACGAAGAGATAATAACCGCTTTGTGCCCTTTTGGCATATCTCTGTCGATCGCAGTAGGGAGTTTTTAACTGCAAAACTTCCCTTGCCAGACAAACGTGTAATCTTTTTCCATGAGAGACCCAGACTCGAACAGACGCAAAGATTGCCGTGTACAGATCCTGTGTTATAAGTGTTATTAGTACAGTCCATGTTTCTCTGGCATAGAACAGGGGTTCCATTCCAGCGAAACATGGACTGTATGCATCACATGCAAAAAGACTAAATTCTTTTAATATTCACTGACTGAGACACATACTTGGAATTTCGTGGAATGACATAGTTACTAGCAACGAATTGTAGTACGATTGAAATATTGTCAATTTAGTTACGATCCTCCGCCAGCGCCGATTGCGGTTGCTTGGTCACGTGTGCAGAATGTAGAATGGTCAAATACCAAAATATATCCTATACGGAGACTGACCATGGGCAAACGAAAGGATGGTAGACCCTTCCTCTGCTACAAAGATGTTTGCACGCCTAAACTCCTGCAATTAGGAGGAACTTGCCAAACACAGACCCGGCTGGAGGCAGGCTTTGGGTTGGTCTGCAGGCAGGGAAAGACAGGATGAGCCAAGTCGCAAGGACAAGTCGCTGCATCAAGTAACTTATTTTGACAAGTTGCTACTTTAAACGTCTTATTTTGACAAGTCGCTGTTTCAAACGTCTTATTTTGACAAGTCGCTTTTTCAAACGTCCTATTTTGACAAGTCGCTTTTTCAAACGTCTTATTTTGACAAGTTGCTGTTTTAAGCATCTGCTTTTCATAAGCCCCTGACTTACTCTCTCACTCATTTTCTCGCTCACTCACTCACTCACTCACTCACTCACTCACTCACTCACTCACTTACTCACTCTTTCACCCTCACGAGCTCTTTCACTCAATTTCTCGGTGACTCGTTCAGTCACTCATTTTCTCGCTCACTCGCTCACAGTCACTTTCTCGTGCACTCACTCACTCACTCACTCACTCACTCACTCACTCACTCACTCACTCACTCGCTCACTCACTCACTCACTCACTCGCTCGCTCGCTCTCACTCACTCTCTCTCTCCCTCTCCCACTCACCTATTCACTCTTTCACTCACTCACTCACTCGCTCACTCACTCTCTCACCTACTCATTCACTCTCACTCCCTCACTCACTCTCTCTCTCTCACTCTCTCACTCACTCATTCCCTTACTCTCTCTCTCAGGCGCTCACACCCACCTGTACTCTGTTTCTGGCGCTAACATTCACAATCTATCTCTCCCAAATAACTATATCTTCGACTTTAAGGAACGTGTGTAAGCTTATATTTCAATCAGCTTGCATAGTAGCCCCATGTTGTAGGGGGTGAAGTGTTGAAGACCATTATACTAAGCCACAGCTTGTATGAGGACGGATGGTCAGCTCCCTTTTTTGTTGCATATCCTTCCATTCGACGATACTCGCAGTATGGTCGGCACTACTTCTTGTGGAGAATACATTTCCAGGCAGAAAATACGTTGGTTTGGTCATCCGACGAGAGCCCACCCTCATCAACTTTCAATGATGACGTACACCATTGGTGGTTCTGGCTACAAGGCGAGGGGGCAGCCATGGAGCAGGTGGATAGATGATATTAGAGTGATTGTGACACGGACTCACATTGACTGACGCAAGGCACTTGGCGCAGTATAGACGACTTAAGCTCCCCACGACGCTCAACAGCACAAGTGGAAAGTAAACTAACATCCTTCCCTAACCGTAGGTTAGGTACTCATTTACAAATGACCCCGTTACATCTGGGTCGTCTGAAGCGTGCCAGATATGTACACTCAATAAATCGATGTAGCTTTTAAAAAGAACTCAAAAAGTCTTCAGGGTTACATATAATCGATCAGATTCAATCGAATCCAGAACAATCGATCAGCTAGAACAAGTGACATGCATTTTATTCGATTATTCCTTTGTCCGTGTTAGTAACATTTCTAAATCCACCATCTTGATAAGAGACGATGCATTAGCACAGAATAATGTCCAAGATAGTTTTAGCATCAGAACAGGAAGCTAGGAGAAATGATTGATATAATAATACTTCAAGTCGAGCAAGTAGTCTATGCATTCAGGGGTCGTTGCCCTGATTGTTGATGACCGCGGTTTAAGGCAGAGTTCCAGGCAGCATCCAGGACATAGTAGAGGCGATTTTTTTAAGCAGGTGTTGCGCGGGCGACCTCGGGGACAATCATCAGGGGTGTGCTCTTTCTCCGCCCTTGATTTACACAGGTGTAGAAACTGTCTTGTAAGGATATCTTGAAAGAAGAGGGCAACGTAACCGAAGAAAGAGAGGCGACACCGATCAAGCATCCAGGAAATGCTCTCGAGTTTTGTACATCGGGAGACCTCGATGTTAGTGTTTAGATCTTACCAGTGAACTCCAAGGATACGTTGGTTGCGCGTGTGGAACTCCCCGATCAGCTTCCGATTTCCCTGGCAGACCCCCCCACCCCCCTTCCCAAGTCTAAAGGTCGAACAAGAGGACCGGAATGAGGCATGATCTGCATAGACGCTGACTGGTTGAAAAGGAAATTCTCTGCTCGGACCAGGCTCTGTGCCGAGAGTTCATGGATGATTCCTGAAGATCGATCCACCCAGTGCAATATTGGTTAATGCATGTATTGGAAGTCTGTCCGCTGCACTGGTCGATAAAGTCCTAACTGGGATTGCCATGTATACCGCTGACAGGGGGAGGAAGACTACCGTCTGGTCAGGCACAAAATGCTGATCACACATGTTACTCAGGGTCAGGCACAACATGCTGATCACACATGTTAGTCAAGGTCAGGCAAAATATACTGGCCAAGACCCTAACCTCGGCTTCCTAGTAGCCCTCCCTGGAAACGAACTGTTTTCATGGCAGCCAGGCTAATGGGGTTAGAGATCGACGTGATCCAAGTAGTAGTGAGCGACACGCAGATGAAGCCGGAGCACAGCATGTTTCCAGGAGAACTGCATGAAGTGGGGTGAGGGGGGGGGGGGAGGGGTTTGATTAATATACTTCACCTAAACCTAATTACTTTTTGCTCACACGACACGTGGCAGCAATAACACGTTCTGTTTACGACAAACGACGAAAAAGGTATTTTCAGCTATGCTGTTTTAGTGTATCGAGTCTTTTAGTCACTGATAAAGACTATTGAGGTAGAAACGTCCCAACGCGTGTTTCTACTCTCGTATAAAGCAGCGTTTAACCTTGCTGTAACAAAAAAAATCCAGCTGTTTAGTCTTGTTTTGTTTGCTGGCTAGCCCAGATCCGGAAAGAACGACATCAAATGACTGTTCAAACAGAATATGGCTCCATTAAGTGTTGAAATTGGCAAGGTTTTCCTGCGGATTGCAAGGGAATGCTGTTTGTGCTGGATTGTGTCCCCGAGGATTCAGTTTAATCGAAGTGCTGTCGCACACTGCGCATTTGTTTCTTGTTGGTTTTTCAATGTGCATAATGTTTTGCTCTGTATTGTGTCGCTGAAGCACAAATCGACATGCATGGATACAACAAATATTTTTTGGTACGTAAAAGTAAAGGTAGTTTCCGTAGCAAATACTGCTGTGAGAGAAGGTTTGTAGTATTGTAAAAGAGTTTGCAAGCCAATATATCGGTTCTACGTTGTGAACTAGCTAAACTCTCCTCCCTTCTACCACGGAGTGTAGATGGATTCCTGTCTTTTCCTTGTGGCTTCTACAATATGTTTTAGCTGACTCCACGTTTAATTCTTGAATTAGTTCCCCCTCTTCTACCATTGAGTGATGTTGCTGTGGAAGCTACTCCCCCTCTTCTACCATTGAGTGCTGTTGCTGTGGAAGCTACTCCCCCTCTTCTACCATTGAGTGCTGTTGCTGTGGAAGCTACTCCCCCTCTTCTACCATTGAGTGCTGTTGCTGTGGAAGCTACTCCCACTCTTCTACCATTGAGTGCTGTTGCTGTGGAAGCTACTCCCCACTCTTCTACCATTGAGTGCTGTTGCTGTGGAAGCTACTCCCCACTCTTCTACCATTGAGTGCTGTTGCTGTGGAAGCTACTCGTGTTAGGCTAACTCAACTATTGGCGTTTCTTGGGCAGCTGGCTACAGGGGTTATTTTTCCATTTCCAGGTGCACTTGAGAATGTGGGCAAAGGTCCTTCTTGTTGTCTTACAATGCAAGGCGTCTCAGTAATCTCACTACTATGGGGATTACAGTGTCGATCCCCACATCCTTAATCAGCCGGATGTGACACCGTCTGTTTTCAGAAAGACAGGTAGGAACGCTATATAGGGTCTTGACCAAATTGTTTAAACTGACCCTGGGGTTAGTCTTTCCTCTCCAACTCGACATGTACAAGTATACAAAAGACAAGACATGACAATCAGCTACTTTACTTTGAAAAGAATCATTCTTTGTTTTTTGTTTGTTTGTTTTGAGGGCTTACCTTTCTGTCGGGGAAAGTGTTCCGCTCTCAACCACGTACGGTTACGAAACTCCTTCCTCTGATCTTGAGTTTGACCGCTATTTAAAGTCGTCTCGCGAGCTGTCCAAGCAACATGCTACAGCCAGTAAACACAGAGGCCTCCTTCAAACTACCGATCCCAAAACAAACAAACGACTAGTTAGCGTCATTTACACTTTTCTCTGCGATCGGAAAAATATTTCCTGGGCATTCAAGCCAAATGGACGTTTTCACTCTCATCAAGTGACAGTGATAATGGTCGATTGATATATTATTTGCGCCGACTACATACAGGTGAGCTATATCGTTAATTTGATATATTCTGATACCAAGTTCTACAGGTAAAACTGTTTTTGAAAAATAATTTCGTATATCTTAATGATGTGACATATACAGAATGGGATATAATATATACAACATGTGCTATATACAACATATGCCATATACAACATGTGCCATATACAACGTGTACATTATACAACATTATAGCATAGCGTTAAAAGTAAAAATAAACAAAGCAGGGACAGGGAATATTTTAATATTTAGGACGTGCGAGGATATTTTAAACACTTAAAAATCATACACGGTAGACGATGAAAATATATATACGAGACATCAGAAGGCATTCACACCAGACAATAGAAAATACAAACCAGACAACAGAAAACATACACAAGACAACAGAAAACATAGACACCAGACAACAGAAAACATATACACAAGACAACAGAAAACATATACATCAGACAACAAAACATTTTATCAAATTGTGACAGGAGACGAGTCCTGGCTACACCAGTATGAACCAGAATTTAAGAGACACTCAATGCAATGGATGCACCCGTCGTCTCCGGTTAAGAAAAATTAAAACAAAAACTTCCGCTTGGAATGTGATGATGGCCATCTTATGGGATGTTAATTGCCCTATATTAGTGTATTTCCAGGAAAATCGTGAAACGGTGACTAGGAACATGCTAGCGAAGCCAACGATACAATCGAAACGCCAACAGCTTCTCTCAAAATGAGTACTCCTGCTACACGGCAAAGCCCGCCCACATTCGGCTGTACAAGTGTGGATTCAGTTCGTGGTCTGAAATTTGAGGTTGAAACATCCATCACAGAGTCCTGACTTGACGCCATCTGACATTCACTTGTTTGGATCCCTGAAAATAAATTTGCAGGGACATAGATTTGCAGATGACAACGAGGTAAAGGAAGGGGTGCACAATTAGTTAAAGATAACATCAAAAGTTTTTTTCTTTCTAGAGGACATTCACACGCTAATGGCCAGAGAGACAAAGATAGAGGACATCCACACGCTAATGGCCAGAGAGACAAAGATAGAGGACATTCACACGCTAATGGCCAGAGAGACAAAGATAGAGGACATTCACACGCTAATGGCCAGAGAGACAAAGATAGAGGACATATACACGCTAATGGCCAGAGAGACAAAGATAGAGGACATTCACACGCTAATGGCCAGAGAGACAAAGATAGAGGACATCCACACGCTAATGGCCATAGAGACAAAGTGTGTTGTCAGGCACAAGAACTACTTTAAAAAAAAAATCACAAGAACAAGTATTATTCGCAGTTTTGCATAAATGTTATTAATAAAAACTGCTCTTATTTGCGACTTTCCCTATTATTTACATAAGACAACATACAACAGCTATACACCAGACAATATAAAACATACACACCAGACAACAGAAAACACACACAACAGCAAAAAACACACACAAAACACACTAGACAAGAGAAAATATTTACACTAGACAACACAAAACACACATACACAAAAGAAAACAGAAAACACACATAACACCAGACAATAGAAAAAAATATACACACCAGACAACAGAAAACATATACACCAGACAATACAAAATACATACACCAGACAACAGAAAACATTTACACCAGACAATACAAAATACATACAACAGAAAACACATACACCAGACAATAGAAAACACAACCACACACACTAGATAAGAAAAAACATACACCAGACAACGGAAAACATATACACCACACAATAGAAAACATACACACCAGACAACAGAAAATATATTCACCAGACAACAGAAAACATATACACCAGACAATAGAAAACACACACACACCAGACAACATAAAACATATACACCAGACAACAGAAAACATTTACACCAGACAATAGAAAACATATACACCAGACAAAAGAAAACATATACACCAGGCAACAGAAAAAAAACACACACACACTCACTAGACACCATAAAACACAAACACACACCAGACAACAGAAAACACATACTCACACTAGAAGACAGAAAACACACACACACTTGACAACAGAAAACACACACTAGACAACAACAACAAAAAAAACACACACCAGACAACAGAAAACAAATACACCAGACAACAGAAAACATGTACACTAGACAACAGAAAACATATACACCAGACAACAGAAAATATATACACCAGACAACAGAAAACACACACACACACACACACACACACTGACTAGACAACATAAAACACAAACACACACCAGACAACAGAAAACACACACTCACGCTAGAAATCAGAAAACACACACACGCACCAGACAACATGAAACAAATACACCAGATAACAGAAAATATATACACCAGACAACAGAAAACATATACACCAGACAACAAAAAAAACAAAACAACACACACACTCACTAGACAACATAAAACACAAACATACACCAGACAAAGGAAAACACACTCCCACAAAACAAAACATATACACTAGACAACAGAAACAAAACACAAACACACACACTCACTAGACAACATAAAACACAAACATACACCAGACAAAGGAAAACACACTCCCACAAAACAAAACATATACACTAGACAACAGAAACAAAACACAAACACACACACACAATAGACAACAGAAAGCATATACCAGACAACAGAAAACACACATAACACCAGATAATAGAAAAACACACACACATCAGACAACAGAACACACACACACCAGAAAACAGAAGACACACACACTAGACAACGTAAAGCATACACACACACTACACTAGACAACATAAAGCACACACACACACTACACAACAGAACACACACACACCAGACAACAGAAAACACACACCAGACAACAGAAAACATACACACACACCAGACAACAGAACACACAGACGTCAGACAACAGACAACACACACCAGACAACAGAAAACACACACACCAGACAACAGAAAACACACACACAAACTAGACGATAGAAAACACACATAACACCAGGCAATAAAAAAACACACACACCAGACAACAGAAAATACACACACTACACAACAGAAAACACACACACACCAGACAACAGAAAACACACACACACTACACAACATAAAACACACACGCACACCAGACAAAAGAAAACACACACACTAGACAACATAAAACATACACACAAACTAGACGACAGAAAACACACACGCACCCATACCAAAAAGAAAGAAAACACATACACACTAGACAACAGAAAACACACACACACACACACACACCAGACAACATAAAACATGCACACACAAGAAACAAGATACACACACTAGACATATAAAACCGTACTCAGGAGACAATAGAAAACATGTACACCAGGTAACAGAAAACATATACACCAGACAACAGAAAACACAGAAAACATATACACCAGACAACAGAAAACACACACACACAGGACAACCAAAAATATACACACCAGATAACAGAAAACATATACACCAGACAACAGAAAACATATACACCAGACAACAGAAAACATGCACACCAGACAACAGAAAACATACGCAGCAGATAACAAAAAACATATACATTAGACAACAGAAAGTATACACAGCAGACAACAGAAGACATACACAGCAGACAACAGAAAACATGCACACCAGACAACAGAAAAGAAAGTGGAGTAACAGGCAATACGGATTCCAAAAACAGACCTAACTATTTGTTTATTTACTTCCCTGTTAGTTCCTCCTTGTTTCCCTACATTTGAACTTGCAGATACAAGTCAAGATGATTTGGAAGGTGAGACAATTAAATTTACGTGGGACAGTGTTTTTCATAAAAGCGTTAGGATTGTTTCCCGGCGCTGATATAGTAATATATGCTATACTGTTTGCTTCAATATTGCTGAGGTTTCCCGAGAGCATTTTTAGGTCACTTGCGCCTACAGTTGCCGAGTAGTGAGTGTACATGCTAAATTGTTTTTTGACCACCGATATGAGCCTGAACATGTAGAAGAGAATGACCTGTTACCAACCAGCGGCTCATGGCTGACTGCCTGTGTCAGGGTCAGTGACCTGTAACTGACGAAGACACTATTCCGCCTCCGAGTGGCGAGCCTGGATACAGATTGTAACCACTGACTGCATTCTGCGATGAATATCAACAGGTCACCATCCTTCAGTTATTAGAAACCGAATCACCGCTCGCTGAACAACTCTAGACGGATTCCACATCACACCCGCCATGTTTTCAACGATCTGCTGAGGAAACTGAGTTTAGAGGATTATAACATTTTGCAAACTTGACGGTTGGTATGTGCTGTTTACATCATAAGTGACGGGATCACGCGCATCGTACGTATGTTCACTTGGTGCAGTTAGCTCCGGTTCCACCGGAACACGCCTCGTATGAGGAAAAGGATAGACCAGCAGGACGCACGTTTGATCTGAAAGAATGTGAGCTATTGATCAAAGCATCTAATGAGATTAAATAGTCAGTTATACAGAACACAACTAATCCCATCACACGTGTGTATAAACGGACCATCAGCGCAGATAGGCGAACATATCCTACTAGACTGGTATATGCAAAGACAACCGAGTAATGAGCAATTGTTCCTAAATACGAAACTTCACACAAAGTTGTTCTGGAGACCTAAAAAACTCTCCACCAAATTTATATTTGTCTATAGAACTGAACTCCTTGAACATACATAATAAAATAATGTAGAACGAGAAGAAGCGGGAGAAGAAGAAGAAAAATAAGATGCAGAAGAGGAAGTGGAAGTAGATGATGAAGAAGATAGCTGAAAAGAAGATGACGGAGCAGAATAACATCATTTTTCGAACTAATCGTCTTTCCTAAAGCGGAATGTGCTGTACTATGTTTTTGCGCATATGGATCCAGTACATCCAACTTAAGCACGAATATTTTAATTAGCTTTACATTCTATAGGAGTACGATTTCGCTGTTTTATGATTCCGATCACAACTAGGTTTGGGCTTTGAGTCGTGTTACTAACTAGTTCGTCACGCTGCGACACGAAAGTCTTGTTTCTAAAACTAGAAATTGCTATGTTTATTATCGTTGCTGGCAGAGGAAGACTATCGTCTGGTCAGGCACAATATACTGATCAGACGTGTTAGTGGAATCAAGATACTGAGTAGTGCGTGAGCTGCAGTGGCCAGCGACCCATAGTTGACTGTTTGCCTAAGGGTAGTGAACTAGAGCTTCTAAGACTCTTCTTCCCCATCCACGCGGCGATCCTGGATAACAGGCTGCAGCAGAGCAGACTGGCTAAGGGGAAGGGATCGAAAAAGGAATGCTAACCGGTACTCAAAAAGCCCTTTTCAGGGCTTGGTAGCTGTAGATTAAAAACGAACGAACGAAAAAAGGAGCAGAAGAAGAAAAAGAGGGCGAAGAAGAAGACGACGACATGTTAGTCAGGGTCAGGTAAAATATACTGGCCAAGGCGTCTACCTCGACTTCCACGTAGTCTTCCATGGAAACAGGTTGTTTTTCTCGGCCGTCTGGTTTACGAGGTGGGAGGTCGGCATGATCCCTGTAGTAGTGAGCATCACGCAAATGAAGCCAATCATGTGACAACCGTCTGCAGGCCCCGGTTCACCTTCATCAGCACGCTCGGGATGTGAGTAAAGCTACTGCAAACCGCCACTGAACGTCCTTTTCAGAGCGCGCAAAAGAGTAATCCTGCCCATTATCGTTGCTAGGTAACGCGAGGATACATAATGCGGTGGGAGTGAACGATTCTTCTAACAGCTGAGAAAATAAATCCGATTGCCACTCTAGTCCCAAGTGGTGTCCGGTTTGAAAAGAATATGATTACTGCAACCTTCTAAGTATGTCGTAAAACTCAACTACATAATGTTCTGCACGAGGCTAGATTCTCCATCCTGTAAACAAATTGCTTTCAAATCACTGCCACACTCTGAATGTCAGGCTACAGACTTACCGTAAGGGGGCCAGTTACAGTGGTAACCCTATGCTTCCCTTGAAGAGGAAAGGTGAATCAGTCATCAAATAAATTATAGCTTCGTTATTAACTTCCCTGTTTTTAAAGTTGCTGTTTTCGATTGTTCATGACATGATAAAGGTTTGCGTAACCATGTACAGTCCAGCTTAAATTGTTTAGATTTGAATCTTAACCCTTTGTAGTCTAGCAAAACTGATTTGATTCGTATTTTAACCCATTACAGCCCAGACAACCGCATTAGATTTGTATCTTAACCTTTTACAGTCAGCTCTAATTCATAGCATTCATATCTTATGAAATAAATCTAATCAATTATTCTGGACTGTAAAAGTTTAAGTAGAAGCGTTGATACACATCTACTGCAGTCCTCATGTAAGACATCATAACCTTAATTGTTTTTTTGGCTAATATTCGTTATTGTCAAGCATTGACCAGCAGGTATTACGTTGTGGACAAACTGTGGCTCTTGCCCGTTTGCCCAAAGTCACGTTATTTGGGTATTTTAGATGTGTAAAAACAAAACAAACAAACAAACAAACAAAAAAACTGTCGTACGACTTTATTGCCATTTCTGGGGTAGTGAAGGGGGTTTCAAAAGCTGAGAACTAGACCGATCAGCCACTGCTGTCTCCACGTCATGTGCTGGTTTTGTTAGTTTATTTCACTCCGAACAGTAAAACAATATATGCTTTCCCTGCGGATTCGATTCCATACCCTCCTTTCCGGCAGACAGGTAATGAAACCATTCAGTCACATGCTCAATAGACGTATAAATGTGGGGTAAAATGCGTATCAGTCTATTTGATATGCTGAACATATGAGTAACAGAGGGTAGAGCACTCGCTTCTCACAGTAAAATGTACCAGGTTTGATTCCCATTAACAACACGCTCCAGGAGCGACTACGACCCTTTTTCTTCTTGTGTCCTACTGCCCTTGGCGTACAGCGTCATAGAGAAGTGAGATGTGTAGATTTCTTGTTTTGCCAAATGGGAGGCGTGTGGTGTCAATAGGTGTAACTTCCTATGAGTGTCTGAGACACCCTCGATCCACCAACGTCGAAGTCTGCCTCTTGTTTGTGGACCGGAAACCTGGATATCTTCTTCTTCTTCGTTCGTTCTCAATCTCCTGCTACCAAACCCTGAAAGGGCTTAAGCAGCAGAATTTACTCCAGAGAACGGAATGCGTTGTGTCGTAGTTTACAGCTTGACTGCGATATTTGCACCTTTCGGTCCAATACATCCGACCTCAGCAAACATTTTTTGAGTACCGGGTTAGCATTCCCTCTTCGATCCCTTCTCCTTAGCCATTCTACCCTGCTGCAGCCTGTGATCCAGGATCACCGCGTGGAGGTGTAGAAGGGTCTTGGCAGCTATGCTTCGCTGGCCCTGACGCTAGCAGTCAGCTATGGGTCGCTGACCACTGCAGCTCACGCGCTGCTCAGCATCTTGATCCCGGAAACCTGCATATGACATGCTCTTGCTGCAGACTGGTCAAAATACATTCTGACTAAATAATCAAACCACTTGATTTATTTTGCTTCAATGTAGCTGCTAACTGGGTTTGTCCCCACTATCTGCCTTGTTGTGGTGTTGCAGATTCGGTCACGGATTGTCTTTTCTTTCCGACTGCACATCTCACACTGCGCACCTCACAGCTCTGTATATTACTCTTACGTGTTTCTTTCTAGTAAGGACCAAGATTGACATTGGTAATTCGATGTAGATATAAATAGTGCATTTATCAGCCTCCTCTTAGTTGAAAGAAGCACTTTAGGGTATTTCAAAATCGGTGCATTTTGACAGTGGACACTGTTCGCCGTCTGAATTATATGTGCGATCTCTCTGTATACTCTGTCATAATCAGCGAACATACTACCTAGGTATTAGAACTCTCGTACTTGCTTGATATCGATGTCATTGATATAGAAACTTATCTGCACTTGTTCACGGGATATCAACATAGTCTCTGTCTTGCCTGTGTTGATCATCATGTCGTATTAATTACAAGCAAAATGGAGAAAGTTCAGATGGTGTTGTAGATTTTCTCCTTTTTGGTAAAAGATGTCCTGATCATCAACAAACAACCGCCATTTAGGGACTCCTCATGAAGGTTAGTCAGCTGTATAATTGTATCCATATAAATTAAGAACAGAGGTGGCGAAAACACTCCTCTGTCGTACAACACTTAGCACTGGAAACCAATTTGTCATACCTGCATTCGTTCGTACTGCACTTTCACGAAAGCCCTCCAGTAGATGACCCTCCACACACTCCATCACCTCCCAAAACCTACATCGGTTTGCCCGGTAGCTTCCTTGTTTCGCATAATTGCTGGTAATTATCATGCATCCAACGAAGGTGTCTGATGTACGTCTATCGCTTTTTCCTGGTGATATTAGAAACATAAATTAGACAAATAAATGTGATAATCAATGGAGTAATAATCGAACATGTTCAAAAGTTAACATATTTGGTCCAAACCATAACAGAAGAAGCAGGAAATGAGACATAAATCAGGACAAGGATTGCAATAGTAAAAAAAGGTCTTCAGAGACAAACAAGCTAACCTCAAAAAGTATCAGGATTGAACTGAGAAAAAGAATAATCGCCACTCATATATGGCCAGTTGCAATGTATGGGGCCAAAAAAAAATAGACTAGCAAAGAAGGATGAAAAAAAGCTTGGAAGCGTTTGAAATGTGGTGCTATCGTAGAATTGAAAGAGTGAGTTGGACAGAAAAAAGATGTAATGACGATGTACTCACTGAAGTGGGCGCACAAAGGCAAATATTGAATATGATACAAAAACGTCGGTTGAGTTGGATGGGTTACAATAAGAGACATGAAAGTCTTCTACAGAAGATACTAGGAAAGATTCAAGGGAAGAGAGGACCTGGGTGTCCCATATTCAATTTTACATCACAGGCATGCAGGGACATTAAAGTACCAACCTATGCTGAAATGAAGAGAGCTGCATGATTGGGTCAAATGGAGAGACATACTAAAACATCTTTACAACCAGTTTCTGGACTGAGCAACCAAATGATGAAGGATCAATGAATGTTTGTTGGACTTGGTCATTTGCTCAATAGTCCGGAATTTTTTCAGCCACATGTTTTATCGAATATGATGTAACATGCTCTTTTTATGTTTTTTGTTTTTTTGCACTCAGTGGGAGCTGATTTGTTCTTATGTCAAGTGACTACCAAGTCATTTTCATTTCTGTCTTGTCGAGTATTGGGTACAGGAAGTAGCTCCCATAGTACTTCTTGTGTCATGATTTCTCATTGTATCTCTCCTTCCGATGACTTTCCTCATGTATTTCTTGTCAAAAACTAGATGGAATCATCTTTCTTGGGCCATATACCTATACGTGGTCATTGAAATATTCATCTTTGCCTTTGTAGTGTTTCTTAAACATCGCCAATTTATCGTGTTAAGTGGTCTGTCTTTTCCTCCCTCTGCACATGCAAGTCTATTTTGCCGAGGTTTTGATGTCGGCGAGAGTTTTTTTCCTGATATGCTCACCCACACTAGATAGGTCATTGAAGAGTGACCAGACTAAGGAGCTGAGGAGTATCTGCATCAATATAGGTGAAATTACAGAGTCCCCCGGTGACACGAGTGGGTTGTATCAATTCATGGGATAAATGCATTATTGTTTCTTTTTCTGCTGTTTGTCCTCTATCAATTATTTTCATGTATGACAAAGAGATGCAGACAAGCAGACTTTGCATCACTGTCCCTTCATGTCGATCTCCCAGATGGCGGTGAAGGCCAGACGCGCCGCCAGTACACATGAGCTGGTGGGACTGACTGCGGAATGACGATGTGGACGACTAAGATGTGTGCGCTACGTCCCTGGCAGAACGTGACGATCCTGGGACACCGACACATTGAACTGCCTCTCTTTTGGAATACTAGATAGATGTGCTCATGCACTCCCCTTCGATATCATCATGCCTCTAAGACAACATACTTTATATGAGCTCCAACTGAGGAAGATCAGTGTTATTGTTAGTGAGAAATTGGGCTGTCAAGAGCTGCCAGCTCATAGCTAAAGCAATTATATCATTACTTTAATCATCACTATTATCATCCTCATCAACATTATGGTCACCAGCATCATCAACATCTTCATTACAATCAACATCATCATTATGCCCATCATCACCATCATCATTATGTTCATCATCACCATTATCATTATTTCGATCATCAACATTATCACCCCCATCATCAACATCATCACCCCTATCATCAACATCATCATTATGTCCATCATCACCATCATCATTATGTCGATCATCAACATCATCACCCGAATCATCAACATCACCACCATCATCATTATGTCCATCACCACTATCATCATTATGTCCATCATCACCATCATCATTATGTAGATCATCAACATCATCACCCGCATCATCAACATCACCACCATCATCATTATGTCAATCATCACCAACATCATTATGTCCATCATCACCATCATCATTATGTCGATCATCAACATTATCACCCCCATCATCAACATCATCACCCCTATCATCAACATCATCATTATGTCCATCATCACCAACATCATAATGTCCATCATCACCATCATCATTATGTCCATCACCACCATCATCATTATGTCCATCATCACCAGCATCATTATGTCCATCACCACCAACATCATTATGTCCATCATCACCAACATCAGTATGTCCATCATCACCATCATCATTATGTCCATCACCACCAACATCATTATGTCCATCATCACCAACATCATTATGTCCATCATCACCATCATCATTATGTCCATCACCACCAACATCATTATGCCCATCACCACCAACATCATTATGCCCATCACCACCAACATCATTATGCCCATCACCACCAACATCATTATGTCCATCATCACCATCATCATTATGTCGATCATCAACACCATCACCTCCATCATCAACATCATCATTATGCCCATCACCACCAACATCATTATGTCCATCATCACCATCATCATTATGTCGATCATCAATACCATCACCCCCATCATCAACATCATCATTATGCCCATCACCACCAACATCATTATGTCCATCACCACCAACATCATTATGTCCATCATCATCATCATCATTATGTCGATCATCAACACCATCACCCCCATCATCAACATCATTATTATGTCCATCATCACCACCATCATTATGCCCATCATCACCAAAATCATTATGATCAACATCATCACCCTCATAATTTTCATCATCATGATCATCACCAGCATCATCATTATGATCACCATTATCATCATCACCATCATCATCTTCTTGCTCTGAATATCTGTAATCTGTTGCTAAAGCCCCGCTCGACGTACGGTTTTCGAAACATTCTAGTCATACCATCAGACCGCTTAATTCTTTGTCTGATTTATATATGCAATGAATCCCTTTGCTCGTTCTTTCTCTTGAATTTCTTCATTGCTCATCATCTTATCACTTATTAGTCAATTTGTTACACTGACCATAACTTACTCATTTGCGCATACTATGTGATAACAAAGTCACTGTCAATGTTTACAATTAGATAAACATACATCTTAACTAATTCATATGTTCATTTCCCCATAGATCACTAACATATACGTAATAACGATGTTCTAGAAAAGATGCATAAACTGCCAGGATGTGATATTCGAATGAGAAATTGTCAACTGTTTCCCTAGAAGTCTCGTTAGCAATTTTCAAGTTCAACGGATGCAAAAGATTGTACGTACTTGAAAAACAATGGGAGTCCAATTGAAAGCAATTTTCTCTGCCCTGACTGTATGTTTGTTTACTGCAGTATCTGTAGGTAGGTATTATCTATCTATCTATCTATCTATCTATCTATCTATCTATCTATCTATCTATCTATCTATCTATCTATCTATCTATCTATCTATCTATCTATCTATCTATCTATCTATCTATCTATCTATCTATCTATCTATCTATCTATCTATCTATCTATCTATCTATCTATCCATCTATCTATCTCTGTCTCTCTCTTTCTCTCTCTCTAATTGTTTATTTACCTGTCTCTCAGTCTGTTTTGCATACTTGCCTATCTATATGTTTATATGTCTGTGTTTTATATACTCGATATTTATCTCAATATTTTGTCTTTCTAAATATGTTACCGACAGCTCATTGTGTCTCTATCCGTATGCGTATTATCTAATCTAACTTAGCAATCATGTAGTAGCTCACGTGAACATATGTTGTTTATATATACTAGGCGTGTTCAAATGAAACCGGACCAAACTGCAACAAGTAACCATAAGTACGATGCGCATGATGACGTCGCTTCTGGTGTAAACAGCACATACCAACGGTCGAGTTTACCGTCTTAGTCGACCTGTACTTCTACAGGAGCATAAGCCCCTGTGCAGGTCCCATCTCCTGTGAGCTGGATGTAGCCAAAATGAGGATTTCCTGTTTAGCGGGCTAGGTTCGAGCAGCTTATTACTTCCCTACGGAGGGTGGTTAACTGATGTGTGAATCCATCTTAATATACTCAAACACTCGAGCAAAGTAGACATGCAGCCTGTTAGGCGCCATCTAAGCCGCTCTTACCAAACCACCTAACCATGGCCGGTATTATGCTATGTACCCAGTTAGTCAGGGACGATGAGGTTAACGTCTGGTCAGGCAGAACACACTGATCAGAGAATGTTAGCCAGGGTCAGGCAAAACACACTGATCAGAGAGTGTTAGCCAGTGTCAGGCAAAACACATTGATCAGAGAATGTTAGCCAGGGTCTGGCAAAACACATTGATCAGAGAATGTTAGCCAGGGTCATAAGAAATATGCTCGCCAAGACCCTCACCTGACCTCCACGTTGGTCGTCCTGGAAACGGGCTTTTGTCGAGGACCAGTCTAGCTTACAAGGTGAGGTTCGATGTGATCTCCGTAGTAGATAAGGCCGAGCATAGCTCAACCCCCTGCAGGATCTCGGTTCACCTTCATCAGCACGCTCTGGATGTGAGGAAAGCTACTGCAACCCGTCACATAACGCCCTTTTCAAGGCGCACATAAGAGTATTGTGAGCATTCGAAACAACAACAACAACAGTTAGTCGCCTCATACGACATGCTGTCTGTGAGGCAGTGGTGCTATTCTTGTTCTTGCCATACAGATAGATCCCAGCAAACCACTCGGAACTTCTGGTGTAAACAGCACATACCAACCGTCAAGTTTGAAAATGTCATTTTCCTCCTACTCATAGTTTCCTTAGCAGACCGTTTTAAACATGACAAGTGTGATATGGAATCCGTCCAGAGTTGATCAGCGAGCGGTGATTCGGTTTCTAACAGCTGAAGGATGTCGACCAGTTGACATTCATCGCAGAATGCAGACAGTGTGTGGTAGCAAAAGTGTGTCGAAGACAACAGTGAAGAACTGGCCTATGATTAAAGAACGACGGGAGTTAACGCAACAATATGTGCCTGACCTGGTCTCTGAAGATCTTTCGTTGACTCACGTCCTTTAAACATCGTTGTCCGGTTCTTCACTGTTGTCTTCGACACACTTTTGTCACCATACACTAAATGCATTCTGCGATGAATGTCAAGTGGTCGACATACTTCAGCTGTTAGAAACCGAATCACCGCTCGCTGATTAACTCTGGACGGATTCCATATCACACTTGTCATGTTTAAAACGGTCTGCTAAGGAAACTATAAGTCGGAATATAAAATGACCTTTTGTAAACTTGACGGTTGGTATGTGTTGTTTACACAAGAAGTGACGTCATAATGCGCATCGTATATATGTTCACTTGTTGCAGTTAGGTCCGGTTTCATTTGAACACGCCTCGTATATATATATATACACACTTTAATGCTCAGAGACTCGACAGATGTGCTGGTCGTGTCAGTACGTGCTAAGAGGAACTGGCATGGAAGAGTGTTCCGCCGCTCCTGGGAACTGGTCAGGGGGAGAATCAAGGATTAAATGTCCGACCATGTGTATCATTACAGCAGAGTTTGATGCTGGTAAGTTGCCACTGTTGTTGGTGTGGTTGTTGTTGTCATTAGTTCTGGTAACAAAGGCATGAGGTGTATCAGCAGAACCAAAAATACAATCGGAACAAAAATGTTGATTGACAAGCAAGAAAGATAACGTGCAGGTTTGTGATTGATAATAGCCGTGTACCAACATAGCGACCCAAATAGGTCTTTATCACTGATTTAAAAGGCGTCCCATTATAGGCACTGCCGTCAGCGATAACGTGTTAGAATCTTCGTCAATGGATGTCTACGTTTTTATTGTGGTGGAGAAGAGGATGGGGAGAGGGGGGATGAGAGAGAAAAAGGGGGGAGGGAGGGAGATGGTTGATCTATTTCGTTGACATTTTTTTCACACTCTTAAATCTTTATTTTTTGGGGAGCGTATGCCTAGTCGACAGCGAGTAAACTTGTTTTTTGTTGTTGCTTAGATGTTAGCCTCACTAGTTTCTACTGGCGGAGACGCGCCCATTCCACCCCAGACCGTAGGCCATTGGGCGATATCAAGACGCATAAACCAGTGCTTGGATGCATGTGTGGATCTATATGTGCCTAAACTAGTGTTTCAGTGATGCAAAAGTGTTTCACGTCATTTGTTGATCCGCTCGTTGATCATTCCTGTCTTTGGGGATCAAGACGCTGAGCAGCGCATGAGCTGCTAGCGTCAGGGCCAGCGAACCAGAGCTGCCAAGACCCTTCTAAACCCCTATGCGGTGATCCTGGATAACAGGCTGCAACAGAGCAGACTGGCTAAGGAGAAGGGATCGAAGAGGGAATGCTAACCCGGTACTCAAAAAATGCTTGCTGAAGTCGGATGTGTTGGACCGAAAGCTGCAAAAATCGCAGTCAATCTGTAAACTACGACACAACGCGTTCCGTTCTTTGGACTACATTCTGCTGCTTAAGCCCTTTTAGAGTTTAGTAGAGGGAGATTGAGAACCAACAAAGCCAAGCCATTCCTGTTATTGATAGGTGGTTTCCAATTCCCCTTTCTTTTTTTTTTTTTTTTTTTTTTTTTTTGTACTTTGTCCGGATTCGGAGGCTATGTCTTACTTCGATTTCCAGGGATTGGGGTGCCAAAAAGTGGGAATGGGTATATTTATTTTTATGTTCACACTTCACTTGTGTCTTCTTTTTTTTTCTTTTTTTTCCGTTTAACGGGGTTGTAGCAGATCCCACTGTTTGCCTTGGCCGTGATCTATCTTAGAACATTCTCACACTCATCCACATCATCATGACCATACTCAGTAAATGACATATCACACAGCAGGTGGCATATTTATTATATCATACTCATATCATACAATGAGTAGAGAAATTACAAACACAATATAATACATATCTTAACTAAACATTATACTAAAACGGGAATTATAAGCATTAGCTATTGATGGAATTCCCAACTAACTAAAAACCCAGTTCTAATGCCTTGCAATTACATCACACACACATCGCCTTAACTGCGTCTTCAACACACCTTATCAAATACTCTTCCTCACCGAAATCCCCTCAGGCGGGCGATCTCGACATAACTCGTTCACAATGTGTCCTTGCTTACAAACACACTTTCAGATTATCCATTAAAGCAAAACTCCTATTTGAGCGATCCTGTTTTATCACTAAACATTCGTCCAACCGTCTATCAATCGCTCCTCTACCTAAGTCGGTGAGTTAAACATACTATCCACATTCAGTCTCTCTCTCTCTCCAGCCTCACTCTATCTAGCCTGTCTCTCTCTCCAGCCCCCCCCCGAGCTAAACTTTGTCTCGAGTTATATATCCTCAAGCAAGGCCAGAGCTTGACCAATCGATCTCAGGTATGGTCATCTTCAATTCCAATTGGAACGAAACACTTTGCACACCTGTCACTCATTCTCTCGCAGCAAGCCCCGTTGCCAATTTCGTCTGTCAATCAATCTCCCCCTACCAAAATCGGAAGGCCAGTGGTCAGTTTCTACCTGTCCACATTCCTTAACCCAACTCTGTTCTCCTTTGCTGAGACAGTGAGTGACCTTGACATGCATTCATGTAGCTTTAAGCTTTAACATGTTCAGGCATCCTAAACTCCCCTTGCTCCGGCGGGAACTGTTACATTACCTCCCTAAACTACAGACCGAAACATGGATGGTCATTTTTTTCATCTGGCAAATGACCACCATTTTCGTCTCTACTATCCAAAATGTAAACACTACTCCTGTTTACAACTTCACTCACATCGTACATGCATAAAAAGACATGTCATTTGATACATATAAACTTTTTGTAATACATACACAATCAATACAAGCAGAAGAAAAACACTGTGGCTGGGCGTTTTTACAACACAACACTTTTACATCGTTTTGCAGTCAAATACACCCAAGTCTGTCCCTGCGGGACCTTTAACTCATCAAAACAGAAACACCTTAAGGAATTCTCCTTACTCATTGAGGTAAACATACCTCGCCCTGTTCCCGTGCCTTCCTCTAAGGACACGAACCTTCATTGTTACACTCGACCAGTTCAGGTCAATTTTCTCAGGCGGTCTCATTACACGCCTGGCCGACGATTCACTTCATACTAACTCCTGTGAGGCCACGAATTTACGTGGGTTATCCTCAGGCTAGTTATCATTGTCTCTCTTGACAGCTATCCCCTCTCAAAGAAAACAGCAAAATTCTTTATGTTTCCCACAAAAACGATATTTGACAACATATGTCATAGTCAATATTAAAACTTCTGATCAATATAGTCTTCTCTGCAAAGACTCCACATACATGTGATTCTGGAACTCGTGGTGACTTGTGCTTGCGGAGGCCTACAGTCTGGATGAGATATACTGCTCTGTAGATCACCTAAATAACCTGTATCAAATACCTGTAAACATGATGATTCAACAACAACAACAAAAAAACAACAACAAAATAAAGAAAAATTCAATGCATACTATATCGACCATACAACCCACTAAAAATGCAAGTAATACCATTAGTCAAAATCCAAATATCAAAATATTTACACACATAAACATGACCAAGTGCCATCAACTTTCACTCCTGCTCGTGCCCCACAGATGAGCACCTGTTAATGCCCCCTTTATAAGATACTAAACTATGACTAAGTTCTACTAGACTATGTCACTAAACTATGACTAAGTTGTAACTTAATCAGATACTAAACTATGTCACTAAATCAGATACTAAACTATGTCACTAAACTATGACTAAGTTCTAACTTAATCAGATACTAAACTATGTCTGAGTCAAAAGTCAAAAACCGAATCGTCCACCTGTCGAATTACGTCATGCTGTAACCCTACTAGTCCAGGTGCAGTCTTTGTCCCGAGGAATCAAAACCGAGTGTTGTGATCTAACTATTTCACCGTTGTTTCCCCAAATTCCCCGCATCAAAGCTACCTGGTCAGATATTAACCGAAGCATCGCGTCCACATGTTACCTTGCGTCACGTAATCATTACCTGGCGCATCCAGCTATCCTGCGTCTCTCGTTCGTTCTGTCCGTTTCTCTGGTCGGAAATGTCCCTTTGATCTCGGTCAGTCTTTGCTTCAGACTGACCGTCCGCTCATTGTCTGGCGTGTACTTCAGACAACGAATTCAAAGGAATTTTTTAACATCTGGTCATTCCTCCTTCTCTATACCCTACCCCCTAATTATTCAAATCTCCGTTTCCCAAGGATAACGGTAGATGAAACAAATTTTATGCAAATGCATACATTAACTGGAGTTTCACATGACTTTACTCCACACGACTTTACCTAATTCCATTTCTGAATTCCATGTTTTTGGCTAGCGTCAGTAAACATTGCATCAACCGTTCCTTATCTCTACTGCTTATTTTAACCAGACTATGCGCTGCCCCATCAGCTGTCTCTGATTGCTGCGCGATTTCCTCCTGTAAAACGCCCATCGTCTGGTCTGTTTGTTTCTCGGTTGGTTGGTTCGTACCTACCGGTTCTCTGGTAGTGTTACGTACACTTACATCGTCCGCTACTTCAGCCTTCCGTCCATCTGTATTCACTATTTTTGGGAAAAACTTTTCACACTGTTCGTTTGACTGTTGGCTTATCTCGAACTGAGATCTTTTCATCTTTGCTTCGATGACTGGTTCGCTGTCCTGGCTGTGGTTAACCTGTCTTTCCCTTTTCTTCGTTTTCCTTAGAAACTCTGTTCCTCTTTTGTTGGCTGCTGTTGGTGCGTCCGTTTCGCATTCCAACTGTGCGTCATTCCCACTTCCTTCCTCGGTGGCCGAAGGGTTGTCTCTTCTTTCGGTCTGTTCAACAACTTCTCTCGCATGGCTAGGCCCTGCCACCATTCCTCCTACTCTCATTTCCTCTTTATCTGGCGAATCTCCGACTATTTCCTTGTTCGATTCTTCGTCGACTTTAACTAATGTTCTACCAGGCTTGACAAGTTCCTGGTAAACTTGGCCCCTTTCAGCACACCCGACCATGTTAATCGACGTAATACCCTCTTCCTGAATTCTCGGCCTACACTGTCCGATGCGGTAACATTTTATCTGGACCTCTGAGCGAACGTTTGTCTCGTTTGCATTGCGTAACCTGCCCTCCGTCCCTAACTTTTCTGGATACACAAAACCTGTATCTCTTTCTTTCTGTCCATCCGCCTCGTGCTTAAAGTCTCTTTGATAGCTCCTGTCCTGCCTCTCCATCTGTAACCGTGCAAAAGGCCTCTTCTGGGCTAAGAATCTGCCCGATTCAAACTTCTGCCCAACCATTCCTCCTCCTCTCATTTGACTTGGCCTCTCCACCTGGGTCAAATTCCCGTTTTTGCCACCTCTGTCCAGCCGTCCACACACGTCCGTCCTGAGATTTCTACCTCTGTCCCTCCACGGATCGGAATGTGGAAGTTGGATGGGCTTCCTACTCACTTTCCTACCACTCTGTCCCCTTCCACAATACTGGACCGTGTTTACTTCTGTGATTTCTTGATTTCTTCTTTCCTTCCTAGCTGGTTTGAAAGCTCTGTTTTCAAACTGTTGCAACAGCTGTCGCAGCTTCCATTGGAGATCTTTTTCCTGTCTTTCCAGCCGAATAACTCTGCCTGTTAGTTCTCTTAGCTGGTTTTGTAGTTGACTTTTGTCCTTCAACTTATCGCTGACTGTAGCTCGTGCCATGAAAGGCTTGTTTTTGACAAACAGTCCTCCTCTTCTCCAGGAACTGTTAATATTCCGAAGAATATTAGGGCATCCGATAGACAAATGTCCAAAAGCTAGACAATGATAACATTGTTTAACATTGTCCAACCTCGACATATTGAATAAACCCGTCTGGCCCACCCAAAAAAATTATAAGACTGTCAAGTACGCACAAAGTCTTGTCAATAATACAACAATGGGTGGAAGAAAAATGTCACACTTACCAGTCAGATGATTGGAAAAACTGTCTATGATTCTAACACTCTAACCACTAGATACTCCTCTATTCCTAACTACGCACACAAGTTATATATAACTGCGACACTTGTGTTAAACGTGCAAATCAAGATCTATAGCTACACACGCACTATATTTATAAATCTACCACGACTATCCGTGGTCAACAGGCACCAAAATAATAATAACGTGTAGCAGATCCCACTGTTTGCCTTGGCCGTGATCTATCTTAGAACATTCTCACACTCATCCACATCATCATGACCATACTCAGTAAATGACATATCACACAGCAGGTGGCATATTTATTATATCATACTCATATCATACAATGAGTAGAGAAATTACAAACACAATATAATACATATCTTAACTAAACATTATACTAAAACGGGAATTATAAGCATTAGCTATTGATGGAATTCCCAACTAACTAAAAACCCAGTTCTAATGCCTTGCAATTACATCACACACACATCGCCTTAACTGCGTCTTCAACACACCTTATCAAATACTCTTCCTCACCGAAATCCCCTCAGGCGGGCGATCTCGACATAACTCGTTCACAATGTGTCCTTGCTTACAAACACACTTTCAGATTATCCATTAAAGCAAAACTCCTATTTGAGCGATCCTGTTTTATCACTAAACATTCGTCCAACCGTCTATCAATCGCTCCTCTACCTAAGTCGGTGAGTTAAACATACTATCCACATTCAGTCTCTCTCTCTCTCCAGCCTCACTCTATCTAGCCTGTCTCTCTCTCCAGCCCCCCCCCCCCGAGCTAAACTTTGTCTCGAGTTATATATCCTCAAGCAAGGCCAGAGCTTGACCAATCGATCTCAGGTATGGTCATCTTCAATTCCAATTGGAACGAAACACTTTGCACACCTGTCACTCATTCTCTCGCAGCAAGCCCCGTTGCCAATTTCGTCTGTCAATCAATCTCCCCCTACCAAAATCGGAAGGCCAGTGGTCAGTTTCTACCTGTCCACATTCCTTAACCCAACTCTGTTCTCCTTTGCTGAGACAGTGAGTGACCTTGACATGCATTCATGTAGCTTTAAGCTTTAACATGTTCAGGCATCCTAAACTCCCCTTGCTCCGGCGGGAACTGTTACAGGGTTTAATGGTCCAGACTTATGCCATGACCGAATAAAGGAGCTCGGCGGCGGTCCAGTGTTTCCGAGATTGTGATAAGGTCTATTTTAGCACGTTACGGACGTAGTCATGCCTTCGGATGACCAGGATATGCCGCTGGTTGCGCATATGGAAGTCCTCTAGTCTCGACATATCATGTTTGAGCAATGTCCAGGTTCCGTAGCCGTAACTCAACGATTGTCTATTTACTTTTTTACCTACTTTTCACGAGGATAGGCGACTATCGGGTCAGGCAAAACATACCGACCATGTAATTTTAGTGATTGTCATCTGAAACATTTTCATCAAGACCTCGCCTCATTTCCAAGCAGTTCTTCCTTGTTACAGGTTGTTTCATGACAATTTGACAAGTAAAGTTGGGATCGACATTGTGGTCCTTATAGAATTGTGCTTATTGCTGAGCAGTCTCGCATTGCACTACAGCCAGGATGATCCACCTTCTCAAGTTCCCTTAGAGATGTTAGGATAACCACTGTAACCTGAAGCCAAAGAAAGTCATGAACAGGACCTAACTCAAGTGCCAGTGGCATTAGCAACAGTAACAACAACAACAACAACAACAACAACAGCGACAACAACAGCGACCTACTTTTTACCTTCAGTGCAGCCACAGCTTCGATATATTTATGTATATTCCGGGTTGTTGAAACATTGTCTTTCATAACTGTAAGTCAGGTACCCATTTATTGCTGAATTGCATTAACAAATGAATACAGCACACGTGAGTGCAACGAACTAAGTAATTTTGATGTCAGTATTTTGTTGTTTAATGTTGAGGGTGTCCATCTCCACCTCGCTGGCCAGACTGTTGAAACGTAACCTGTTTCCTCTCTTCTCTCTTCTCTTAGGTGTTTCTCTTATATCCTGGTGTCTACACATTAATGTGTGTATTTACTTGCAATTCAGTATGCAGGATGCTTTAAGACTGGCTAACGAGAGGTAGATCGACGTGATCTCCGTAGTAGTGAGCGATACGCAGATGAAGTCAACATAGAACAACAACATAAAGTACGCCTTCATCAGCACCTTCGGGATGCGAGGAAAGCTACTTCAACCGGCCACTACACGACCTTTTCAGTGCGCACAAAAGATTTCTAATTCTGGGCATACAACAACAACAGCAGACACACAAGTTATTGATCTGTCGTGTGTATACAGGTTAACGCAGATTTTTAATTCAAGTTTAAACATCGTTGTGTCCTCAAAAATACGATATGCTACTTCCGTTTTTGACTTGAACCCTTTTTTAAATCCAAAATTGCTGATTTGTTTTATTACAGCCAATCCTTAAGAGATAAATGGTATAGCAACAACTATCTTAGCAGCACAATTTCAAGTGGTGACTTAATACAGGCTTATAAGATGATCAGAGGAATGGATAAATTAGACTATAACAAGTTTTTTTTTAAATACAGCCACCCACAATAACACGAGGGCATAGTTACAAGCTGATTAAAGAGAGGTCCAGATTAGATATTAGGAAATATTTTTTTAGTCAGAGAGTGGTGTATGCTTGGAATGCATTGCCAGGGGAGGTAGTGGAGGCAGGGACAGTTAATGCATTTAAGAATAAACTGGATGCGTATAGCTTGTAGAGCAAGGTGATGTAAATGTAACTGGTTGTAAACAGACTCTGCAGGGTCTTCTAAACCAGTATAAAGACGTTAAGTAAGTTAAGTTAAGTATTCGTTTTGGCGGTAGTAGAAGCAGTAGGTGTGGTGTTATTATTAATAGCGATAATATACAGCTTCTGCTTCTTCTTCTTCTTCTTCTTCTTTTTCTTCTTGGCTTGGCTTGGCTTCGTTCGTTCTCAATCTCCCGCTACCAAGCCCTAAAAGGGATTGTAGCAGAATGTAGCCCAGAAAACAGAATGCGTTGTGTCGTAGTTTACAGCTTTACTGCGACATTTGCAACTTTCGGTCCAACACATCCGACTTCAGCAAGCATTTTTTGAGTACCGGGTTAGCATTCCCTCTTCGATCCCTTCTCCTTAGCCAGTCTGCTCTGCTGCAGCCTGTTATCCAGGATCACCACGTGGAGGCATAGAAGGGCCTTGGCAGCTCTGTTTCACTGGCCCTGACGCTAGCAGTCAGCTATGGGTCGCTGACCACTGCAGCTCATGCGCTGCTCAGCATCTTGATCCCTTCTTTTTCTTATTTCCGTTCTTCATATTCCTGTTCTTCTTCTTCTTCTTCTTTCACTTGTTCCTGTTCTCCTCTTGTTCTTTTTATTCTTGTTCTTGTTTTTCTTTTTCTTTGTCTTCTTCTTGTTTTTATTTTTCTTTGTCTTCTTCTTCTTCTTCTTCTTCATCTTCTTCTTTTTCTTCTTCTTCTTCTTTTTCCTCCTCGTCGTTTTTTCTTATTCTTCTTATTCTCCGTACGCTTTCAGACAACAAGTTGACCAATTCTAAAGGAAGCAGCTGTCAGCCGATGGTTTTAGGCGTCTCTATAGAGCTTGCCGAAGAATGTGCTGGTAGTAGCCCCGTAATTTGTGTGTTTCTTTTGCGCCTCGTGTGTTAGACACCGTTGTAGTGGGTGTTCAAAAGTCATTACATCAGTGCCACAGGCACAGGCATCGTTAGTTTCAACCTTTACTTTGTTGCTTAAAGGTTGTCTCGATAGATGGCTCAGCTCTGTTTAGATGGTAATACGGGCAATTTGGTTGTTTGTGAGGAAAACAAAAGTGATGTCCCTTCTCAGCCAGTGTGATCACAACAACAGTTATGTCCCTTCTAGCCAGGGGTCCTAAAACAGTGATGTCCCTTCTCCGTCAGGGGTCACAACAACAGTGATGTCCCTTCTCAGCCACGGGTCAAAGCAACAGTGATGTCCCTTCTCAGCCAGGGGTCACAGCAACAGTGATGTCAGTTCTCAGCCAGCGTCGTCACAACAACAGTTATGTTCCTTCTAGCCAGGGGTCACAACAACAGTGATGTCCCTTCTCAGTCAGGGGTCACAGCAACAGTGATGTCCCTTCTCCGTCAGGGGTCACAGCAACAGTGATGTCCCTTCTCCGTCAGGGGTCACATCAACAGTGATGTTTCTTCTCCGTCAGGGGTTCACAACAACAGTGATGTCCCCTCTCAGCCAGGGGTCACAACAACAGTGATGTCCCCTCTCAGCCAGGGGGTAACAAACAGCAGTGATGTCCCCTCTCAGCCAGGGGGTAACAAACAGCAGTGATGTCCCCTCTCAGCCAGGGGTCACAACAACAGTGATATCCCCTCTCAACCAGGGGGTAACAAACAGCAGTGATGTCCCCTCTCAGCCAGGGGTCACAACAACAGTGATGTCCCCTCTCAGCCAGGGGGTAACAAACAGCAGTGATGTCCCCTCTCAGCCAGGGGGTAACAAATAGCAGTGATGTCCCCTCTCAGCCAGGGGTCACAACAACAGTGATATCCCCTCTCAGCCAGGGGGTAACAAACAGCAGTGATGTCCCCTCTCAGCCAGTGGTCACAACAACAGTGATGTCCCCTCTCAGAAAGGGGGTAAAAAACCAGAACGCTGCTGACAAAGCCTTATCGTTTGACTCTCAGTGGGAACGACCTTGGCAGCGGGAGATAAGAGAACAACATTTTGAGAAAGACGTTAAACATTACTTCTGCTAGGATACTGTGGCCGTTTGTTGTGGAGGAGAGAATACGCACTCTGAACCCTGCAACGCAAATTGTGCCTTTACTCAACTGACGGACATCTGAGCGAGAACAATGTATTACCCATACCCACATATGGATGTGAATACTGGAAAATAGAAATGGTTTTGGAAAAGAGGCTAAACGCATTAGATAATAAGTATCTTAGAAAACTGTTGAACGTTGGATGGAAGGAATTCATAACCAACAAAACAATGAAAGAAATCACTAATCAACAATATGTTTCATCACCCATCAGGAAAAAACGGTGGTTCTTCTTCTTCTTCTTCTTCTTCTTCTTCGTTCGTTCTCAAACTCCCACTACCAACCCCTGAAAGGGCTTAAGTAGCAGAATGTAGTCTAGAGAACGGAATGCGTTGTGTCGTAGTTTACAGCTTGGCTGCGATATTTGCACCTTTCGGTCCAACACATCCGACTTCAGCAATCATTTTTTGAGTACCGGGTTTGCATTTTCTCTTCGATCCCTTCTCCTTAGCCAGTCTGCCCTGCTGCAGCCTATTATCCAGGATCACCACGTGGAGGTGTAGAAGGGTCTTGGCAGCTATGGTTTGCTGGCCCTGACGCTAGCAGTCAGCTATGGGTCGCTGACCGCTACAGCATCTTGATCCCAAACGGTGGTTCATACATTGGGCATATTCTTAGAATGGATAGCAACAGACTTCCTCTGCAAGCATTTATGTGGGCACTATCTGGCAGTAGGAAAAGAGAAAGACTGAAAGAAACTCTCTGCAGAACAATCGTCAGACAGGTTTCCACTATGGGCTTGATCAACATTCATGAACTGAAAAGATTGACGTGACACAGATCAAAATGAAGAACTCTGGTTTCTGTCTTATGTACCGTGTTTGGCATTTAAAGAACATTGATCGATTTATGGGGCTATTGACACAATCATTCTAAACAGTAATTCCCTCTCTTTAACATTGTTGTTTACATTTGACTGTTGAAAAGACATTTTTTCCCCTTAACTCTCAATCTTCTTCTTCTTCTTCTGCGTACACAGTCAGACAGTAACCATTATTTTCTCGAAAAAAGCGGCGGTCATCCTGAGACTCTCGCCACTACCATAGAGCTTGTCTTGCAGTTCCACTGGCAATGGCCACATCTGCTCTCTCTGATCCTCGTATGTCGGGCAGTTCTGCAGCAGATGTTCAGTGGTCATTTTACCAGTACCGCACGGGCATTCGTCGGTACACCCTATCTTCAATTTGTTGAAGAGGTGGTACCTCAGTCTGTTGTGGCCAGTGCGAAGTCTGAAGACAACGACCTGCTCTCTTCGGTTCAACTGGTAATAGGCATCGTTTTTGGTGTAACCAGTATGTTCGGTTTCCCATTTGGACATGTACCTGGCTTTGATAAGCCGTTTTGACTCTTCGTACGTCATACTGGTATCTATTTGTGGTAGCCTTGCACCTTCTTTTGCCAGTCTGTCTGCCTCCTCGTTGCCTTGGATGTTGCAGTGTGACGGAACCCACTGTACCACTACCCTTTTTGGTGCGGACTGTTGGCACAGTTTGCAGAGTGCTGCTCTTAAGTCATTAAGCTCAGTGTTTTTCTGGCTTTTTAGCGCTGTGACTACTTCGAGAGCATCTGTCAGCAGGACTATATGGCTCTCATTTTCACTGTGTGTTACCATTTCTTCCACTGCCGCCCTCAGTGCCTCTGCCTCTGCTCTGAAATTGCTCGTGTACCTACCAGTAGCGAATGACAGTGTTATTTTTCTGCCATTTGGTAGGTTCAGGAATGCTCCTGCCCCTCCGTTCTGTGTAGTGTTTGTTACAGAACCGTCGGTGTATGCATGGGTCCAGTCCATGCTTGGGTAGCTTTTCGTTATGAAGCTTAGGGTAGTGTCTCTCCTTTCTTTTTCGGTCTGGCAGTTTTTGTTTGCAATACCTGGTATATTTTCTACCACCTCTGGAAATATATCCTGCCTCCAAGTAGGTTTTCGTACAGTAGTGATGGGTTTTGGTGTTGTTAGTGCGTTTATGGGATCTTCGTGCATCTTTGCTTTGGCTATTTCTGCAAAGTTTCTCCGCTTTAGTTTCCCAGTTCCCAAATTGTTTAGCCTCTGGTACATTGGATGGTCCGTCAGTCTTCGGAGTTTCTCTGACTGCAGCTGGGCTCTGCAGTCTCTTCTGTCGGTCAGTGATTGCAGTTTTGTAATCTTTTCAAGTTCTACAATTGGCGTTGACTTCATGCCACCTGTTATGATTCTCATGGCTTGGTTTTGAAGTTTGTTAACTTTATCGAAGTTCGCCTTCGCTGCTGTTGTCCATGCCGCGATGCCATACTCGAGAACTGGTCTCACTCTTCTGGTGTACAGTTTCTTTAGTATGCCTTCGTCTGCTCCCCAGCTTGTGCCAGCAAGTTTCCTCATGATCGCCATTCTTTCTCTGGCTTTCATTCGGTTTCTCTCAATCTGACTTTTCCATGTCATGCGCCGATCAAATGTGACTCCCAGATAGGTTGGGTTGTCGTTTGGCTGCAGGATTTTGCCATTTAGGCTTAATTTGGTACTTTGGGGTTTTAATGAGAGCGAGAATATTGTGCACGTGGTTTTCTCCTCGTTTATTTTGACCAGCCATGAGTTCGCCCACTCTTCCAGCGATGTTAGGGCCGTTTGCATCCGATTTCTTGCTATGGTGAGATTCTTTTCAGAGGTCCACATAGCCAGATCGTCTGCAAACATTGAGCAATGGACTCTTCTTGGTATATTCTCTGTAATATCGTTTATATATACCAGGAAGAGTGTGGGTGACAGTACTCCCCCTTGGGGTACTCCCTGCTCGAGTGTCACCTTGATTGATCAGTCGTTGATCAGTCGTTGATCAGTGGAACATCAGACTGAGGTTTCTCGGCTAGAGTGAGAGGAGAGGGCGTCGCTGAGCGCAGTAGGGCATGCATGTCAACAACATCCATATGAGAAGGGAGACAGAAGCAGTGACCTCAGCACTGAAATGGATATCTGAGACTTCTATAACAAAGGCTGTCATCGTGACAGACGCGCAAGACGTACTTCAGAAAGTACAGAAGGGATGGCTCAGGTACGAGTGGATAGCTGCTGTTGAGGCCTCAAACCTCCAAGCGCTGACCTGGATCTACAGTCCTGCTCATGTCGGGGTTCAGGGCAGTGAAAGAGCTAACATCTTGGCTTCACAAGCTCCCATCATGGGCACATTGGTAATGGACAGAAGTGACATTTTGAAATCAATCAATGACCGCCTGCTCTGCTGGATGAGAACACCGCAATAGATGAAACAGCAATCCACATACTGCAAAATTTCGACTTTAAACGAGGTTCGAGCGGAGTGGGGCGCATGAGAGGACGACGCAGAAGAGTGTACAACCAGCGAGCTACAGGGACCATCAGCATCCATACCTTACGCCATTTGATGAGAGAGACTGAGCACCTATGGGTATGCCCGGAGTGTAGTGACGTCGATTCTTAGAAACAGAAACAGAAACCTCGTTGACTAGGTAGCTGTGACACCGTCTGTTTCTAGGAGTACGGCGTGGACGATCGTTGGGGTCTTGATTAGTATGTTTCACTTGACCATGATGTCACGCTAAGCTCCCTTGCAAGTGAGATAGAAAGACACGTGTTAAGTGAACTAAACAATTACAATAGTGGACGACCAACTAATAGATTATATGACAGGTTTGTGTGAGGTTACCTCATCGCAAGCGAAGATAGCGACAGCATCAGACTTCTGCCGCGAGATGTAGGCTCACGTAACTGTAATATCCAATCCTGGCACAGAAGACTGCCGCACTTGGGTCACACACGCGAGGAGTCGGCTGTGGGGTCATGCAGCATTCTGTTTTTTCTTGCGGCTGGCTTTCTATGAGCTCTGACATCTTGTGTGGTGCTACAAACAGTTCTGTGCAAGCATATCACACGAGGTGACATCAAGGTTGAAGCATTTCATAACTTTTAAGTAGTATCTGTGGCATATCTTCTGCCGCCCCCCCCCACCCCCACCCCACTAACCTTACTAGCGTCTGCCTGTTCTGAGGTCACCGGGCAGTAGCTGATTAGTAATGCACTCAACGGGCATGTGAACACCATGGCCTGTGCATCTGATATGAACATTTTACAGCCTGCATAGAGAGCTCAGGTGAAAATGACTTAACATTTTGGCATGTCTGTTATATAACTGTCCATGTATCGCAGGTATACAGAAGACCCGTTAACAGACAGCATTATACACTTTTATTCTGGTGGCGACACTGACGCTTGCAGTCTCCAAAACACAGAGCTTGCCTTTGCAATTCTGTTGTTGACCTCAATATCGATATTCCTTCTCTGGTGAGGATACTACCTAGATAGGTGAAGCTTTCAACTGCCTGAAGACCTTGATTTTGAAAAAGTAATGTTTGGTTAGTTTTACGGCTTCCCGGGAGTAGGCGTACATCAATTTTGCAAAAACTAGCACAGACGGCATGATCCTTGTTCAAAGATTCCTATTGTGTTGCACAGGCTGCAAATATATATTTCCGCGCAAGCTAACAATAGCTATAGCTCAACAACTTTTCCAGGACAGACAAAGGTGTCTAACATTCTAGTATATAGTTCGCTGTGCTATGTTTGTTTGCATCTTAACATTACTGTTTATCTACTTGTTTCTGAGAGTACTCTGTGGACGAGAAAAATCATATAAGTCTACTTCCACACTGAGATAATATAGAAGTAAGATATTGACAATGCGGCCTAGCAGATCTATGGTAGAAGACTCTCCAACTCATGATTGTGCATCCAGTCATTCGCACTGGTCAAAAGAATACCGATATAGGACTAACTATCGTGGATAATAAGAAAGCTCTAGACACTTACCCCAAAATATTAAACATATTTACGTTTCCTGTCAGTACGTTTTTGTATGTTTAACATAGACCTATTCTTTTTCTAATTTTCAGTGACAGGAGAACCAACGTTTATACATAGAGGCTGTGGCCTCTTCATGCAAAAGGACGGATGCTTAGAAAATGGTGCCAGGCACAGCTGTTTCTATTCATGTGAAGGTACAAACTACTGCAATGGCAAGAAACTCAGAAAGTCTCCCAAATTAGTAGACACTGATGGCGCCGGAAGATTAGAGCTCAACCGGAAGTGTCTAATGTACCTATTGTTATCATTATTGGTTTACGTTTTGGTGCATGTTGTAACGGTGTTTAATATTGTATGAGAATTCTAATACAGGGTGTTCAGGAAGTAAGGTATTACGTGGGAAAATGTGATGAAAGATTTATTTTCTCATTCCATGTGTGAACAACTTGAACAGATCCAACCAAGATGGTATGTACACTTGGGTAAAGAGTATTCCTTGGGGATGGATACGTTTGGAGCAGAATTTAGAAACCACACAACACCAATTTGATGAGTTTTAAACAAACAATGCTATGAATGTGACGCTTATTCATATTGCTGGGACCCGTATAGGCAGGTGTATTTTTAGGACTTAGAAATACAGTCCATTTAACCCATACCGTTGCCACGCAGTGTGCAGGTTAGGTTTCTTCTTTACTAAAGGTAAAGGCAAAATTGTGTACCATAGTAGTTACACTATTGTCGGGGAGTGAAGTTGTTAGAGAATTTAGTTTACTAATTCAGGCTTTGTCCCATAGTAGTTACACCCATGTCGGGAAGTGAAGCTATTAGAGACTTTAGTTTACTAAGTCAAGGTTTGTCCCATAGTAGTTACACTACTGTCGGGGAGTGAAGTTGTTTGAGATTTTAGTATACTAAGTCAAGGTTTGTCCCATAGTAGTTCCACTACTATCGGGGGATGAAGTTGTTAGAGACTTTAGTTTACTATCACACAGTTAGTTTAAAATGGTGTGCAAGTTCCTGTCCTCGCTGCCAATTTACTTCTCTAGTTGTATTCCAGGTACACATTTACAGATGGGTCGACTGGAGCGAACCGATAGGTACCCCGTACCTTTGCGCTAATCGTACGGGAAGCACCACAAACAAAAATTGTTTTTCACAGGAATTTTGATCCTGTACCACTTTGGTCAGGACACCTGTGTTCAAAATGCTCGACCACTCTCTGCCCAGTGGGAGAAGCACGGCGTTGATACACGCCATAACAAGGGTAAAGTAATAAAAGTAAATTAACACATAGCATTACTGCCGTAGGTGTGTGATGTGTTAGCGATCTCACATTTCAAAGGCTCAGCTATATAAGGGCAGTAGCCATCTCCTCTCCTTCGCAGCTTTTACTTTCCGGACTGAACCGGTACACATTTAAGGCTGGGTCGACACGGGTGCCGTTGCGGTTTGAAAAAAATATTTCCACCTCAACTGGGGAATGAACCCAGGTCCACTCAGATGCGAAGCCAGCTCGCTGACTACTGCGCTACGCGGCTCCCAAAAAAAAAAATTACTCACACAAAAAAGGCGAGAAACAAACATCTGCCACGAGATGCCAAGCAAACTGAAAAAAAACTTGTAGATTGATGAAGCAAAGAGACAGGATTTCCGAGAGTTTGATTCGCAGGTGACATCTATATGAACAATATAATTGGGGAAATATTCGGCAGGTATAAAATATAGACATTTTCCAATGGATTGCCTCACTATCTGAACACCATGTTGTATATTTTATAGTCCTTCTTTTCATCTGATCCAAGTTTTCTTATTTGTCTACTTCTACATTTGCTTTCCATCTTTTCTAGCGTTTCATTTTCTGGTTATTTTTTTATTTCTTGTTTTTCTTCATTTTTTCAGTTCTTCTTATCTTTATTCTATTTTTTCAGTTCTTCTTTTCTTTATTCTATTTTTTTAATTTCTTGCTTTTTAATTTTTTCCATTTTATAAATATCTTCTTTGCCTGCTTTTTTTTCTTTTTGAGCGTAAGATACAACATAAGGAAATCAGAAGCTACAAAGCTACTGCCCTGGAGACAGGCTGCAATCGTGCAGCTGATTATTGGTCGAAAGAGAGAGGGCAAATCTGGTCCCAAAAATTTGCGGTGATGAAAACAGATATGGCAATGAAAAAAGATGCATACATCTCACCCTACCTGTAAACTACGATAAAATATACCAAAATGTCATTTTCAAGTAGAAGTAAAAGAAAAAGAACAGAAGAAGAAGGATGAGGCATAAATGGAGGAGATGAATAAGACGAAAAAAAGAAGAGCAAGAAGAAGAAGGAGGAGGAGGCATAAGTAGAGGAGGAGAAGAAGAAGACGAAGAAAACGAAGAGGAAGAAGAGGAAGAAGGAAGAGTATGAGGAGGAATAAGGGGAGGAGAAGAAGAAAAAACAAGAAGAAAAATGGGATGAGAAGGCGAAGAAGAAGAAGATGGAAAAGAAGAGAAAAAAGAAGAAGACAAACGCGAAGAAGGAGAAGAAGAAGACAAAGAAGGAAGTAAGAGGCGGAAGTGGAATAAATGGAGAGACGAAGGAGAAGAAAAAAGGAAGAACAAGAGGAAGAAGAAGGAGATGAGAAGGCGAAGAAGAAATAAGAAGAAGAAGAAGAATAGAAGAAGAAGAAAAAGAAAAAGAAGAAGAAGAAGAAACTACATAGTATTCCAGTCTATTGCAAAAAAAAACGAGACGACAGATATGCAGTTGGAGAAGGAAAAGCCAGACTGACGAAACAGTAATATTTAAAGACGTTAAAAACTGACAGAAAACTACTCAGAGACAATGGACAAAACGAACACACACATTTATATCACAGAGACATACAAGAATAGATCTAGTGATGCATTCTTTCTCTCTTTACGTCTGTTTCAATCTCTCTTCTCAATGTGTGTTTTGGGCTTCCATTATTTCACCTGTCCTGGGAATTCCCTAGGATATACTGTACTATATCGTTAATGTGTGTTATATCAGATATCACATTGTTGTTTGCCTGGTTCTTTCCAACAGTTTCATATTAGTGATTGTGTCATGCCATTTTAATCCTTTTATGCTGGCAAGCACTAACTCAAACACATATTTACATGTTTGGATATTGTTTGTTTTTGTTGTCCATGTTTCAGATCCATAAAAAAGTATTGGAGTTGAACATTTTTGTTTCTGTTGGACTTTTTATTTCCACGCGTTTTCCAATCCAATTATAATTTCTCATTACCATTCATATTTTGCTATTGTGATTTGTTCAGTTAACATTAATAATGTCCTTTTTGTTGTTACCATCCATACAATAACTTCTGCCAGAGACTGTCTAGCGTTGTCATCACATTTGACTTTGGGTCGTGCAAGGAGTCTGGATCCCTGGATCTTGGCGTCTAATGAATGTTGTGGGAGCCGGCCGTATTCAATTCTGTAGATGTGTGACCAGTAAAAGAGCAACAAAGATAGCTCCGTACTGGCTGCATTTCTAACATTGTTCTTACGTTTTAGTTCATTGTGGATGTCGCCAGCCACGGATTTAACTGGATTTTACACTAGTTGACGACTTACACTTGTGTTCAAGGAGATTTGTTTTCCATTTGGACTAGTTAATTTCGTTCATTTTTTTGTATTTTCTTCCGTCTTATTATCCTGGCCTGAACATCGGCTATATGAATTTGTATATGTGTCGCATTTTCACGGTCTAGTTCACACGGCTGAACTTCACCAGATTGGCGCCCTTTGCCCTAGCTGCAGACAGTGTCGGTTTTGGTGTGACTGTAAAATTTAAACACGTAACTTTAATGAACTAAATCCCATCGTCCGGGAGAGATGCCCAACACATCACTCACACGCTGAGTGATGTATCTACGACCTCTTGCGGTGATGGGAAAGGCGAGACACACACCGATATATGTCATCGCCCCTCCGCTGCATTGCGGGATACCTGTTTACGGTAAAGGCTTCAGGAGTAAAACCTGAGGAAAAATCTACATCCTGTGCTATTTCCAGTCGTCTCGATGTCTCTTGCCATCAAAATGGTCCTTTTCGGGGTAACTCAATCAGATAGAAGATGAATCTCAGAACTGAATTATAACCATTTAATGGTTTGCTCTAACATCTATTTATAAATCTGGACTAATTCATCTGAAGTATGTATATGTTCTATATATTATGTGCGTGCACATCTTCACACATTGTTTCTACGAAATTCGTAGTTACTTTTTACAGTACCTACAAGATATGAACTACAGTAAAAAGGATATTATGTGGTATCTTATTGAAGAAAATTTCATTCGAATTGGAGAGAAGCCTTTGCCTAAAGACTGTCAATTTAAAAACAATTTACAGTAATTATTTTCTGCAGGGACAAAATAAATCCTTAGCTAACAAAGATGATAGGCATTAGCCGTCTTAAGAAAACGGCACTACCTGACAAAATGTAAATTTTAAAATCGTTGGGATATTGAGAATATAAGACCGTGTGCAAAAATTCATGTTTTCGGTGCAAGGGTTATTGAGATATTAGACAGCAATTGGCGGCAACCCTTGCGAAACTGACGATAGGCCTAGGGGAAGATATAAATAATTTGGGTCGATTTTTAACTTGAATTTTTTTTGTCGGGGCAGCGGCCGTTAATCGTACTCTTTTCGATTTCTAACTGCCAATGTATTTTTAACGTGCTTGACACTGAACACGGGAGTCCGATCTCATTACCCAGAGATCTTGAAAAAATCCGGGTCTCCACGATGATTCGAACCCGAGACTTCCGGCACTCAAGGCGGACAGCTTCTCTTTCTCTCTCTGTCTCTCTCTCTCTGTCTCTCTCTCTGTCTATATATATATATATATATATATATATATATATATATATACATATATATATATATATATTAATATATTTATTTACACACATATATATATATATATATATATATATATATATATATATATATACACATATATATATATAATCCTCCTCATCATCATGTAGCATGCCCTTTGTAGAACGTCGCTCCCATCACAGTCTGTCTGAAAGAAACTCGTTCTCTTGCCAAAACTCCAGCCTCCGCCACAGTCATACCCACGCACTCCTGGATATCTTTGTGCCATCGTCTTCTTGGTCTACCCCTTCCTCTTTTTGCCTGGCACCATGCCTTCCATCACAGTTTTCTCAAGACCGTTTTGTCTCTTGATGTGACCAAAGTATTTGCATTTTCTAGCCAAAATGGAATTGATAAGCCAGTTCTCCTCTATGCTCAACTCTTGTCGAATGTCTACATTTGATTTTTTTCTCTGTCCATGGTATTTTAAGGATCTTTCTGTAACATTTTGACTAGAAGGATTCGATTCTTTGTCTAGAAGTTTTTTAAATCGTCCATGATTCACAGCCATAAGCTGTCACGGGAAAAACACAGGCTCTCAAGACTTTTACTATTATAATTTTGTTGGTGCTCTGCCATAATTTCTTCAGGCTGTTCAGTCTCTGCATTGCCATGGCTAGTCTTCTTCTGACTTCTTTCGAGCAGTCGCCATTTTTTTCAATTCTTGAGCCCAGATATTCAAAATGTGTGACCTGATCTATTTCCTCACCACCCACTGTAAATTTATGCTGACAATGTGTTTTGTCGGTGGTCATTATCTTTGTTTTATTTATGTTCATAAACATGTTTTGATCTTTACTATGTCCATTAACGGCTGAAAGTAGCTGCTTTTGCCCTTCTGCACTTCTTGATAGTATCACTGTGTCATCTGCGTATCGTAACTCTGGAATCTCGTACTCCCCAATCGTAAATGGGTCGAAACTTTCAATGTTCTTGTCCTCTCGAACATTTCTCATTATACATTCCGCATATATGTTGTACAGATAAAGTGAGAGTATACATCCCTGTCGGACTCCCTTTTGTACTGCAAAACAATCTGGTGTTTGCCCAGATACTCGGACGGCGGCTTGTTGATCTTGGTACAATGTTTCAATGAGATGAACTATACGCATGATTCTCCACAGATTTTGATGTTTTACCGTGTCGAAAGCCTTGGTGTAATCAATGAAACATGTGTACAGGTCGACATTAAACTCTCTACATTGTTCGTAGATATTCCTTAAATTGAATATGTGGTCCCTGGTCTCTCTGTCTTTCCTAAAACTTGCCTGGACTACGTGAATTTCAGATTCATACCTTTTCTCTATCCTTCTTAATAGGATTCGCAAGAGTATCTTGCTAGCGTGGCTGATCAGCGCGATAGTTCGGTAGTTTGTGCACAGCTTCAGGTTGTCTTTTTTTGGGGAGGGGAATATAAATTGATTTCTTCCATGCTTCTGGCCACTCTGCACTGTGCCATATCTGTTTACATCTGTTTGTGATAGACTCGAGCACTTGCCTCCCCTCCTGCTTGTATTAGCTCTGCTGGGATATCATCGCATCATGGGGACTTTCCCTTTTTCATGCTTTTAATTGCAGAGCGTACTTCTTCAAATGTTGGTTCATATATATATATATATATATATATATTAGGGAGCCGCGTAGCGCAGTGATTAGCGCGCTGGCTTCGCATCTGAGTGGTCCTGGGTTCATTCCATATTTGAGGCAGAAATGTTTTTTCAGACCCCAACGGCTCCCCAACCTTACATGGGTACCGGTTCAGTCCAGGACATAAAAGCGGCGAGGGAGAAGAGATGGCTACCGCCCTTATATAACTGAACTTTTGAAATGTGAGATCGCTAACCCCTCACACCTCTACGACAGTAATGCTATGGGTTACTTTACTTTAATTTATATATGAGAAGAATAGCAGAAACTGTCATCGGGGATGAAGTGTTAGATATTTCGCCACTGCTGTGCAAATCCACAACTTAAGTGTGGTGGGGTCGCCAGATCCCTTCCTTCCTGTTTTTCTTTATCTAGACGTAGGTCGGGTACAGATTTACAAATAAACACCGTATAGAGCTACATCGACTGAAACGTACCAGTAGTGAAAATTGAACCGTTAAATACTACTAATTCTGTTTAATTCAAATAACCAAACAATTGATACTGTATTATTTTATCAAATACAATATAAACATATATTACAATGTAAACACGCGACAATGGATACCAAAATAACGCTATACAACACGATAGTTCTACAGAGTGGTGAATGCTTGGAATGCATTGTCACAGTAGGTAGTGGAGGCAGGGAAAATTAATGCATTTAAATATAAATTGGATGCGCATAGCTTTTAGAGCAAGTTTATGTAAATGAAACTGGTTGTATACAGACTCTGCAGAGTCTTCTATACCAGTATAAAGACTTTAAGTTAAGTTAAGTTAAGTTAAGTCAAGTTAACAGAGATGAAATGCCTACGCAGAATGCTTGGAGTAACAATAATGGATAGACCTCATCAAGAGACAGTTAAACAAATGGCTCGGACACGTGACACGCTAAACACCAGATAGTATCCCTCAGAAAGCAATGCTTTACAGATACAATGGATACAGAGTCAACGGCCGATCACACAAACGATGAATAGCAGAAATAACAGAAACAGTAAAGCTCCCCGTGTACAAAGCACATACCAGAACCCGGTCAAGAAACCTTTTCATAACCTGACGTTGAAAAGCACAAGAGAAAGACGAATTATATCAACACTAAAACGAACATCCCAAATCCCACCACGGAAAAAAACCAAGTCCCTGAGATGGTAGAAACCATAGAAGGAATAGGGAAAAAGGGAACACAGACAGATTGAGAGAGGAAATTTATCACATAAGAACATCTTAGGAGAGTATACCCACCAGAAACATGGATACACGTATGTACAGATGGCTTATCTAACAAAGCCACATCCAATGGAGGTGGAGCGGTCTATTACAGACTAAGGAGTATTAACTCGAGTACTAACAACGGGAACATGTTCCAATAATTCCCGTGCAGAAGCAGATGCACCGAAGGCCGCAGCTGAGCTTGTAATCAAATGTAAAGATATTAACAAAGAAAACATAGCATTCCTGACTGATGCTGCGTCAGTATTAGCAGCGCTAAAACAACACAAAGATGAAGATCTCGAGCAATGTATGTTCTCCCTGACACAGTTCTCAGCAGAACACCCAAGGTTGGTCATACAGTGGACCCCATCCCACTGTAATATTGAAGGCAATGAAGCTGCAGACAAACTAGCAAAGTGTGGAGGAGCATCTCCACAAACAGACCAGAGTATCACATATAATGAGGCCAACTTCAGGGGAAAATGGGCTGATCAACATCCGACTTCCGAAAAGAAGACAGCTATTTTAACTTAACTACAGAAGAGCAAGTCATCATCTTCAGACTGAGGACTGGGAATAACAGACTCAATGGTCATCTTTACAACAAAATGAGGATTGGGACAGAAGATAGGTGCCTATGTGGGGAGCATACCATGACCGTGGAACACATCCTGCAAAGCTGCACGCTCATGCAAGAAAAGAGAGAACAACACTGGCCTCGTGAGACAGATATGAGACAAAAGCTGAATGGAAATGAAACAGCCTTATAAACAACGGTGTCGTTTGTAAGAGAAACCGGAACCTTGATCTGAGGATGAACGAAGAAGAAGAAGAATATAAACATAAATCTGAGAACAGGTAATAGGTGAGATATCAGTTGAAGAGACACGTGCATCTAACAGGTGATATGTTTAAGAAAACGTCACATTTACATAGCTTAACAGTGCAGAAGGGCGCATCTAGTGAAGATATTGCAGATGCATACGCTTTTTCATTGGAGCTTGAATATATTATAGAAGATTGTGCTATACAAAAGCAGCAGATCTACAACGAGACTGAGAATGGCATCTTTTGGAAAAAGATGTCGTTCTGAACTTTAACTGCCAAAGATTAAACATTTATACATGGATTTTAGGGTGCTAAAATTATGTTTATTCTGTTGCTGGAAACTGCCGTTCGTCCATCACGGGTGATGAAGACCACTCTCTCTGTTCAGCCGTATGGACAATCTTTTCCAGATGTTCTGTCCGCTGGAATGGGTGACGAGCGGATACTCTGATTAAAGAATGAAAGTTTGCGCAATGTCAATCTCATTCTCTCGACCTGAGCTACATTTGGTCATTGGCATGACATTATCGAGACGACTGGAGATAGCTCAGGATACAGATTTTTCCTCATGGTTTATTCCCGAATCCGTTCCCGTAAACAGGTATCACGCATATCAGCGGGGGTGTGACATTCAATAGGTTGGGAATGTAGGATGGCCAGGATTATATCTATATATTCATAACAAATGGCATATAAAACTGTAAGTACAAAAAGATGTTCCAAATATTCATAAAGCGTTATCACAGAGTGAACATCAAAGCCACCCACATAGTGACAGACCATGACCTACTTTAGATGACACACGCACTATGATAAATCTGGCTTGCCTGAAACCTGCAAGAGGCAGTGGGTGTATTTCAGCCAAACTGTGATGATGCCGGCTTCCCAAAGATACCATTAACATAAATGTTATCAATGACAACTGTATAGCTCATCGATCGTTGGTGGTAATCCATTTGACTATGTCATGTCACACCATAGGTTGTGTCCCAAACAAAGTAAACGATATTATAGTAGACAACTGTCAAATTCACACAAACGGTATGTTTATATCAAATGTCACAGTAGCATGTGTCCGGACTATTTATCTGAAGGTGAATCTAATCCAGTTTTAAACTCAAGAAAAACAAAATAGTTCATTTTCAACCGTCGTTTGTGGAGAACACAAAAAAAGGCACCGCCATCTTGGTCGCTATGTGAAGTCACATAGCTGAGGACTAATGCAGGTGGCCACTACAAGCTAAGGTTTATGCGTGCTGATTTATCCAGAAACAATTAGGGCACTGACAAAGTATTTAAAGTCTTGCTGTCCAGTTCATTTAACGTTGTTGTTTAATGCCCACAATGAGTAGGTTTACTCTTTTGTGCGCCCTGAAAAGGACGTTAAGTGGCGGGTTGTAGTAGCTTTCCTCACATCCCGAGCATGCTGATTCAGGTGGACGCGATCCTCTAGGCAGTTGTGCTATGCTTGGCTTCATCTTCGTCACTACTAGGGGGATCACATCGATCCACATCTCGTCAGCCAGGCTGCCTTAAAAACAGCCTGTTTCCAGGAAACGCTACATGTAAGAGAGATTGTAGTCTTGGTCAGTGATGCGACATTCTGGTCAGTATTTTGTGCCTGACTGGACAAGCGTCTCCGTTCCCTCTTTCATTTAAATTCCATTTTAAATATAGGCCTTTGTGATTGGTGAATTATTTACAACTTGGTTCACTGATAATATCAAGTCTGTGGTTGGGTATTATTGTAAACAACAGAATATTAACATTCAAATCCTACTGCTCTTGTATAATGCTTCAAGTCACTCTAGACTTTTGATACATGCTCATACACAAATTCAGATTGTATTTTTGTCTCCAAATATAACTTATTTGCTGCAGCCTATGGACCCGGAGTAATGTCATGATGTAAATCTGTTTATATCAGACCTGCGTTTATCTAGACTTTATCTGTTACTTAATGGTGATGTCGACGAAGAGCCTAAACGAAATAAACTAAAAACCTTTCGATTGTCTGAATAGCACCAACATTATCAGAGATGCATGGGCAGATATTATAATATCTAATCTAAAAGCCGTTTGAGAAACATTGTTTCCTTCCCCAATGGACGACTTTGAAGAGTTTGAAAAAAAAAGTGGCGGCCATCACTTCAAATATGGCTCTACAGTTGGAACTGACAATTGCGTATGAAGATGTTTAGAGAGCTGGATCGAGTCTCGTGATCTGGCCTTTAGTGACGAGAAACTCGTGGCAATGGAAGAGCAAATAAAACTGTTAACTAAACATGAAGCAATGCTTATAGATACAGCTTAGCCTATGAAAGTTATCGATGTATGTATGTAGTAGCGACAGTCATTCAATTAGAATTAACACCGGATTTCTAACACAGGTTCCCGTTTCAAGTTGCCAGTGTGTCCGATGATTTGAGACAGCTCGTCCCAGAACGCGTTCATAACATTTTCGTTTAAATCTGTTTTCGGCGGAAGCTCCGTGTAGCTGTTCCTCTTCATCAGGTTGAGCTCGTCATGTGACATCTGTTCAGCTGAAATAGAGGTGTACATGAGGAGATGCAGTATTTCGCGCTTTCTATGTAACTCTTCCATGACAGCCATTTTGAAACTGTATTCGGAATACACATCCCAGCAAAAATCGAATGTCATAACGGGTACTGTTTTTGTGCTGTTTTTGATGGCGCTGACTATGTTCGAAACTATGTAGGTACCAGCCAGAAAGTCTCGGTCTTCCACACAAAGTCAATGTCCTCGTTTCAGCTCCAATTCTTTTAAACAAGTCTGTAAAACAAAGTCGCGCGTTTCTTTTGTATACACAAAATATGCATCAAATGCACATCCAGACTTTGTATCCACATCAGGTTTGAAGCCGAACACAGCAGCTACTGCAGTGTTGTACAAATATCTTAGTTTCCATCGATACCGATACATTAATCCAAGGCCTACGATTGCCATGACAACGATTGCAGCAGTTACGCAGCCAATGATAAACAAAGACTTGGACATACACTTTCGTTTAAGTTCTTGTCTTCTGGTCTCTAAATCTCCAATTGGCTCACTATTTCTGTTGTCTGTCTCACACTTTAAAAGGTGTTGTTTAATGAAATGAACTTTAGTGGTTGCCATCCATGATATTATATCTAAACCTGCACACGTGCAAGGTAATGGATTCATTGTAAGGTCGATTTTGAGAGTGTGTCCAGGAGAAGCTGCGATACTATCTAAGTCATTTCTAGTTTTTTCATCAATCCAACTGATAGAGTTCCCTCTTAAATCGAGATATTGTAAATACGGCATGCGTGCAAATGTTGTGTTCAATTTAAACAGTTGGTTGTCTGATATTATTAAATATCTCAGATTTGTAAATCCTTCAAATATTCGCCGTGGAAGGTTGTAAATCAGATTAGTTGATATGTCCAAATAATGTGCTTTGTTCAGTTGTGAAAATAATATTCCTCTGTTGTCACTACCAAAGGCAGGGCCAAGAAAGTTGTTATTAAGTAAAATACGGATATGAGAGTTTTTAGGCGGGAAAAAAACCTTGACGAATGTATGTGCAATAGTTGTTTCCTAAATTGATTTCATTTATTCGTCGTGGTAATATACCTGATCCCCACGTGGACATAAAACTGTTGGAAAAATCCACTACGGAAAGAGAATTATTTGTTTGGATCACGTGCGTTAATATTTGCATACCAAAGACACTGTATTTTGATGCTTTCAATATCTTTAATTTCGGTGGGATATTCAACTGTCTGCGTCTTTGTTGTAACATTAAAGGGATATCTTGGTCTATGCTAGTTAAGTCATCGAGCATTCCAAAATTATGAAATTGCAAATTTGCCATAGAGTTTTTATCGTTGAACAACGTCTGTGAATTGGGGTTATCGACACTGTCGTCTGAAAATTGCTTTCTGTCGCATGTACTTCCTGAGTTCTCATCTACAAAGTTGTGACGTCCGTCGAAAAAATCAACAACATTTTGCATAGTTAGGTCTAATTCTGTAAGCTCTTTTAACACTTCAAAGATTCTAATAGACTGAGTTGAGGATGTGAATTTGTTTCGTTTCAAAATCAGCGTCTTTAGCGTTTTTGGTAATTCTTGAAAGAAATTATTTCCAATCAATGAAATAGAATTTTCAGAAATGTCCAGTTTCTCCAGATTGATATGCTTTAAATGTTTAGCGTGCTCTTTGTCTAAGTATCTGCACTGAAAAGTGGGCTTCCAGAGTCGATTAAAGGTCAGAGATTTTAGCAAAGAGTTATTTAAGCCAGCCATGTCGCGGAAAGCACTGTCAATGTCATATTGTTTCATTTTAGAAATGGACAGGGTGTGAAGGTGTCGAAGTTGTGTGTACGCTTCAGGGTGTACATGTGTAAAACCCCCACAATACTGCATTACAAACGATTGTAGGTATGGAATGTTCTGAAAGAATGTTTTAGTAATATTCCTTATTTTACAAATGCCTTGAATTTCGAGATTGACCAAGTTTTTCAGCGATTTTAATTCCTTTCCAAACTCAACAAAATTACCTAACCCATCAATACTTAATTCTTTCAATTTCACCAACTGTTGCAGTGCTTTGTTTGGGTATTCTGTCTCCCAGCCATTATAATTTCCGTGGATGGAAAGCTTTTGGAGGTTTTTTAAATTGGCAAAAAGTAATGGCGAAAATCTTTCACTAGTGTAACTTAAATGTTTGTTGTTGCTCAAGTCTAATATTTCAAGCTTAATCAATTGATCAAAAATGCCTAATTCCAGAATCTTAATTTCATTCCCTGATACGTCCAAACTCTGCAATTTATCGAGTCCCTTAAATGTATAATTTTGTCAAATGTGTTAGTTTATTGTTTTTAATTGTCAGAGTAGTAAGCTCAGGCAAATCCACAAAACTGCCATCTTTGATCGTGTGAATTGCACAGCATGCTAAGTTTAAATTTACTATTTTAGATGTTTGATTTTTTAAAGAGACACCCACAATCTCTGTTAAATTTGCATTCCGTGTCAATGAGACAATTAAGAGATCTGGATGCTGTAAGAAACTAGCAACGTTTAGAGTGATTATGCTGTTTATCGATAAGTTTATAAACACGGTATTGCTGGGAAGGTTAAGAGGGACGTCATACAAGTTCCGGTTTGTACAATCGGCTTTGACAAATTTTGTAGTTGAAAAACTGCAGCTACATGGAAGACATGGAAAAATGTCCAAGGGATCTTCCTTTTCCGCCAAAAAATCCAATCTAGCATTATCGTCCTCTTTCTTGTAGTCAGACCATTCATAAATGTCTTCACCGGAAGCTTGAGTAGGGGCATCAACCGAGAAAACATTTGGAATGCACCAGGCTGATGACAGCAGTATGAACGCAAGGTGGTGTATGCAATACATCGTGTTGCTACCTTCAAGAACAACAATAAAAATAACAAACCGTTAACATTATAATAGCTTCATCAGCATTGACTCTTTCCGTCTTATCAGACGGTAGTATTATGTTATGCCTTTTAAAAATGTTGGTGACTACAATTCACGATAATGACTGTGACTAGCAAGACCAATCCCAGCAGAGAAGCGTCTTCCAAAGTATGTGCACAAAAATAAAGGACGGTTTGCGTCGTCGCATGGTGTGTATCTTCTAAAACGCTGAGTCATTAACCAATCTGCAATCAGTATCTTCTTTGTCTGTATTCCATTCTTGATCCTTGCTCTCCACACAACACGATCCATGGCTTCATGTTCCAATAATTCAAAATCGGTGCTTACATCATTCATATCAGACCCACAATTCCCCATAAAGAAGATCCTTTGCGATTTTCTGCCATCCTCCTTACCCCGAGTGTGTCCCAAATATCAGAGTCTTCAAAGATTAAGCATGAAAAAGACTGACAAGATGCCTGTTCTCTTCAAAACATCTGCGTTGGTGATCTTGTCCTGCCACCAACTCCCAATAGGATTCTGCAAAAGCATCTCATATGAAAGCTGTTTAGCTGCCTCTCCTGGTGCGTGTAAATAGACCATGTTTCCCCTCCCTGGAGAAGGTAACTGAAGACACAGGCCTGGTAAACAATGATTTTTTTTTAAACAGTGAGTATTTTTAATTCTCTTAGACCCTTTTCGGGTACACTGAAACAATAGCTAATGGTAATCTGATCAGTAATAAGACTTCAATGTAGAAATAAGTAACATAGAAGGACGCGAATTTAGTGTGCTATTGTTTACGCAAACTCTTTTTCTCAACAAACAGAGGAGGAGACTATCGTACTATCAGGTAAAACATACTGGTCTGGCTATGTCAGTCAGGGTCAGGTGAAACTTGCTGATCAGACTATGTTTGTCAGGGTCAGGTAAAACATAATGATTAGGCTATGTTACTCAGGGTCAAGTGAAACTTACTGATCAGACTATGTCAGTCAGGATCAGGTGAAACATACTGATCAGAATATGTCAGTTAGGATCAGGTGAAAATGTTTGGAGAGACGACGAGAGGTGTAGCAGATCCCACAGTTCGCCCAAGGGTTATTCTAACTTAGAACATTATCACACTCATCAACATCATCATGACCACACACTGCAAATAATATAGCACACAGCAGATGACATATTTATTATATAATACTCATACCAGAAAAATGAGTAGTGAAATTACAAACACAATACAATACATATGATCTTAACTAAATATTCCTATATTATATATATATGTAAAAATAAATATTAACTAAAGCGGAAATTTTAAGCATTAGCTCTTGATGGAATTCCCAACTATCATTAGCCCGGTTCTATTGCCTACACACATCACACATATATCTCTTTAACTGCATCTTCAACACACCTTATCAAAAACTTCATCACTCAAATCCCCTCAGGTGGGCGATCTGGACATACCTCGTTCACAATGTGCCCTGCTTACAACACAACGTTCAGATTATCTATTAATACAAAACTCGCACACCTATTTGAGCGAACCTGTTCTATCACTAACATTCGTACAACAGTTCATCAATCGCTCCTCTATCAAATCTGTGAGCTAAACGAACTCCTATCTACAGTCACTCTCATTCGCTCTCCTCTCCTCTCCATCCAGCCTCCTGAGCTAAACTTTGATTCTGTGTTATATACACTAAAGCAGTATCAAAGCTGACCAATGGATCTCAGAGGGATGGCTCTATTCAGTCTTAGTGGAACGAAATACTTTGCACATCTGTCACTCATCTATAGCAGCAAGCTCCGCTACCAATACATCTGTCATTCATTCTCCCACTACCCAAATCGGAACGCCATTGGTCAGCTCCTACCTGTCCACATTCTTTGCTCCAACTCTGTTTATCTTTGTTGAGACGATGAATGACCTTGACACGCATTCAGGTACCTTTAAGCTTTAACATGTTCAGGTACCTTTGTTATCAGCAACCACATCACCCCTGTCCTAAACTCTCTTGCTCCGGCAGGAACTGTTACAGCGGTTCCATTTTCTGTTGGCCGTTTTGTTGCACGGCTCAAAGTCGTGGTACCACGATTCATAACCTGTCACTATGCGTTACATAAATGCGTCACCCTCCGTTTCCTAATACAGCAGGTGCTTCAAACTTCACCCAATGCATTCTTCCTTATGGTGCTCGGTTAGCATCCTTGGGATCTATTGTCAACACACTCTCCGATACTTCAGTTTCTTCCGAACAACCAGTTGTACTGTCCTAAACGACACAGCAAATTCATTCTTTCGTTAGCAATCGTAAGCTTCAACAACGGTTCACCCGTTTTGCTGCATCAAACTTAATGATGGCTTCTTCTGTCACAACAATATTTGCCTGACCTGGACGAGAAAAAATCTTTCATGAAATCATATCCATTCTGAAACATTCGCGCCCAGTCCTTCACTGTTGTCTTTGACACTCATTTGTCCCACGCACTGTCTTGATTCTGCGATGAATGTCGACTAATACATACATATAATACATCGTTATCCCTTTATCTGTTAGGAACGGAATCACCCTTTGCTGATCCACCTTGAGCAGATTCGATATCGCGTGCCATGTTGTCAGCGATCTGCAGCAGAACCTTACAAAAGCGAGGACAAATTAACACGTGAACTGTGACGTTATCATTCTAACCGTACGCTGACGGGAGGGATGCAGCTCGGTGATGTTTCATTTGATCACACTTTTTGTTCACCTCAAAAGCTAAAACACTTTACTAGAAAGTCTTACTGCAAGGACAATCGATGGCAAACGTGCGAGAGAATATACCACGGTATAAATGGGACGATAACATGAAGAGATCAACAAAGAAAAGCATGTGTGGCCCACCATTAAGGCAAGAGACACATGTCTTTGAAAATCTATTGCAGTTGTTATTCGATGTAGAGATGGCCGCTTCACTTAGTCCCATAGCAAGCATATCAAAATGAGGTGTTAGAGACTGCATTGTACTCTATACCCGAGATGTACATGAGGTTAAGAGGCCAGTTCCCTTCCTCGTTGAATTGTTCTTTCCTAACAGTAAACGGCGGTACTGTGGATTGAAGTAATAGGTATTCAAACGTGGATACGCATGTTTCAGAAACCATGCATGGATAGAAACATGAAAGATACCTATGTTATTATTAAAGCCTGTGTTACTTCGTGGCGAATTGGGAAAGCCGTTTTCCTCGTTTTCAGATGGCTGGGGTTCGAATTGGAACTGCGACGCTTGGTTCATGATGACAATTTTTTTTCAGGAGATCCCTGGGCTCATCGCTGGAGCTACGGAGTTAGTGCTTTGTGCGATGTTCACGGCAGGCGACATATCGTTCTGTGTAGAGGGACAGACCATACGGGGAGATCCGGGGCAATGAAGTCGAACCATTGCCTTAACCTTAACCACCACAAATCTTTCATCATGAACAACAGAGAACACACATAAAAACAACTAATTCATCTCGTAAACAGAGATAAACTAATTAAAAAGATAAATATGAACACATAAAAAACATACTTAGCTCAGGATCGTTAAACGTCATTAAACGTTTCTACGATCCCATAATTAAAAAGACCAAATTTGGAAACTAAAGTAAGATGGCCGCACCTTACTGGCTGCGCTAATGACTCGCTCCAGTGTTTGTGTCGTTCAGGGCAGTTTGTTAGTTCCTGTTCGTATTATAATTAATAACTCCTTCATCAGGTGGTATCAAGGACTTTATTCTGTGGAATTTATGTGTTTTCGATCGGTTATCCTGTTTGTTGTGCTGCATCTTCACGTGGCTGTGCCTAGCTTAAGCCGTGGGGAAGCCCGTCTATGATGGTATTCAATGTTCCGCTTGAATGCACCCCAGAATTCAGCATTGGTTTCCACTACTCAAGGACCTTCCTGCTTGGACTGATCCCACCTTCCTCCTGCTCCCCCCTCCCCATTCCACCGGAGGTTTCACTATTCCTCTTCCAACTTCGTATCCTCAGCACATCAAATGTCACGCTGATCCGAAGGTGAACACAATCCAGAGGATTCACTGGCGAAATACGATAAAAATAAGGAGCTAAACACGAACAAAGAAAGCCTGAAACAAACAGTAGTCCAACACACACTATTCGCTGCCCTCATTCCGAGGCAGCGGAGTACTCGGTTGCACCTGGGAAGTCTGTAGGGATTTCGGTCGACACACTACGCATGAACAAGCCTCAGCAGTTAGACATGGTAGTGGTCTTTCGACGCAACGAGCCTTAGATGCCCATGCGAACATTATTATTAAATGTAACGTCAATTACGCAACAGTTAGCAAATGTTAAAAACGTTGAAATAATAAACTCTACTGGAGTGAAATTGAAACAAAAGTGCCTTACAGCATAAACCACATTAGTCAAACGCAAGTGCATCAAAGTGTTTCACCGTTATCACTATCAAACCAATACAATCGTAACATGTATAAGTCTCGTGCTGAGCTTGTCGTTGTAATAATAAACAAGACTTACACATTATCACGTGATTTCCTGTTGACGACTCCGTGAAATCTCACAGGAAACGTTTCAATGAGTCAAGTCATGGAGTTTCCAGTGGAAGTCAAATCTTGAGGATCTGTGCTACTTTTGTTGTTGCGATGAGCCTTCCGTCTGATCTACTTAAAAAAACAGATGCTCTACTGTCTGCCTGTACAGAGGTGTAGTGGATTAAATTTATAAAACATGCATTTTCGGGAAAATATGTGCAGTCCAGGTCAGCGGCGCATCCCGGATCTCCACGGGGAAGGGGAGGGGGGGGGGGGAAGGTGGGCGCGCCTTGAGTTAAAAAACAAACCCACATGGTTACAAGGTAGCATTTTCCGTCTCATCCAAGGCCGAACATTATTCGTATGTTAAGTTTATATTTTCTTTGGGTTTTCAATTTGATTTTAGTTAGATTCATGTGACAGAATAACCGATCAATGACGGCTTTGGAATGGAGGGATAACTGGTAGTGTTATCGCAGTTCTTTGAAGAATTATCACCCAATTGACTATATTTGCCCATATTTCCTACCAGAATTTGACACAGTCTGTAACTTTAGTCCATTTAAAAATAATAAAGAAAAAAGAACTCTGTTCTATTTTACACTGTAAATAAAGTCAAAGAAACATTAAAACTAAGGAAAAGGTCTTTGCCTCGTCCTTTAGTTCCCTTAAGTTGTCTTAGTCTCTCCCCCGCCGGTAGGTGCGCCCATGGCCCAGCTTACTGTCACGACATCATTTATTGCAGCGCTTCTCAAAGGATGTGTCTCCAAATTGCATATTTGTGCCGAGATGTGGGAAAAGTTATTGAATTTAAATGGAAAATTAGGAAAAAATATAAAATAGATAGTAAATATTTTCAACAATATTATTTATTAATTCAAGGGGAACAAGCAAATTGTATGCAATGCAAACTTGAAGATGGAAATGCATGAAATTAATGAGTCACACGAATTACTCTTCTTCTTCTTCTTCTTCATTCCCCACAGCAAGCTTGTTGTCAGCACATTCTCCACAGCAAGCTTGTTGTCAGCAAATTCCCTCCAGCAAGCTTGTTGTCAGCAAATTCCCTCCAGCAAGCTTGTTGTCAGCAAACTCCCTCCAGCAAACTTGTTGTCAGCACACTCCCTCCAGCAAGCTTGTTGTCAGCACATTCCCTCCAGAAAACGTGTTGTCAGCACATTCCCTCCAGCAAACTTGTTGTCAGCACATTCCCTCCAGAAAACGTGTTGTCAGCACATTCCCTCCAGCAAACTTGTTGTCAGCACATTCCCTCCAGAAAACGTGTTGTCAGCACATTCCCTCCAGCAAACTTGTTGTCAGCACATTCCCTCCAGAAAACGTGTTGTCAGCACATTCCCTCCAGCAAACTTGTTGTCGGCACACTCACTCCAGAAAGCTCGGGCGCTAATTCATGATCAGGCGAAAGAAGAAGTTCCAGTTGTATTAAATTGTTCATTTTATCCAATGCAGGAAATTGCTGCTAGCACATGTCGTGTCTTGTCTTGGTTTATCTTATCCATTTGTGCCTTGGGGCGTCATGGGGAACCGTAGTTTTCTGTCCACAATCAGATTGGTTACTTAAGTTGTCCCCATGACGATTTAGAATATCCGCAACATTTCCTATTCATCTAAGCTCTTGGTCTGCCACCGTTGCGAAAGCTCGCTCGTCGTGCGTTATAGGGGCACAGGGGTAATTGGTCAGGTTGCATTCTCGTTACGTTACCGAACCACTTGATTCTTTCCTCGTCAACATATTCAGTGCAGCACCTTGCTTCAGCTATTCCTCTACCATCTTGGTCCCGTTTACCATGCTGTTATTTTATTCATCTTTACGTACTTACACAAGTATGTAATCGAAAACTGCAGAAGTGTACATACTGCATTTTCTGATAGCACTGAGAACTCTTTCTTTGTCAAATTCCAGAACTGAAGTAGTGTTGTATTCCTAAACTTCAGTTGAAAGATTCAATCAGCCCAAAGTTCTGCCAACTGTTCTTCGTCTTTGAAAGATATAGGTTTTATGTATGCAGTGGTAGCGAGAAAAGGATTACGGAGCCAATTGTGTACATTCGCACTTAGGGAAGGAAATCATTGTTCTAGGTCATCCTTCAAAACTGAGAAGTGTTCTCAAATCAAACCGGAAGTATTCCCCGTATGAGAGAGGAAACATTTATAAGATATTGTGTTCAACTTTAGCCTTCTATATTTCATTTTTTCTCAAGATCCCTATCAGCAGGGCTTGGCAAAAGCGCTCGACCGCTCGTCTGCGACAAGTAAATTTTTTTTCTTGACAAATTACAAAAATATCCGTTTTTAATTGTTAGTTACATTTTTAATCATTATTACTTAACGACTCCCGCACGATTATGGATGATTTTACGGCTGAAATAGATTGTACATCAGCTAGCATATGCTGGTCAATCTAAATGAACCTCCACTGTCACAATTTAAACCTTCTAAAGACATCAATAAATGGTACTTCAGCGCTAAAACTATAAAGAATGTTCAAGGACACACACGCCATGCCTATGGCAGCAGTGTATTTTTTCCTACACAAGAAATAGTATAATACTGTGTAATTAATACAATATATTTTTGGTTTGGTACGCCATTATTATTTAGAAATAAGGTGAATTAGTGCCTGGTTTAAATGTGTTAACATAAATTGCATGACTGTAGTCTGGTGAATTGTTGACTGACTGATGAGCCACTCTAAAATTTGTCAAGCCCTGACTATCAGCTTGTAATTTGATGCCAAAAGGGTTTCTCCCTACACCTGGGTATTCACATTAGAGTAGTGTATGGTGCGTATGAGGGTTTCTAGCCCAGACAGGAAACGGTGGCAGTTGCTCTTGACCTTGATGGTGGATACTTAAATGTTAATTTTGGAACATAAATACACTGTTTGAGACGCTGTGAAATCAATCCATGACTAGTAAGATAGATATTAGCTGCCCAGATACAGAGAACTGTTGCACTCCGCTTTGGATATTACACACCAGAGCCGTGGCGAATATGCGCATGACTTTCTCAAGGTTTTCCACTCTAACTTGTGCTGTTCAACATCTACGCAATAAATGTGTCAAGCATTCAACCAACAGGACCAGGGTGAACACTAACATTTGCATATGACATCCTGACGTGCAGGACTAGCTCGGATAGGCACAAGATGGTCAAAGACATCCACGTGGCCTTGTATGCAGTCTCACAAGGATGTACGGATGCCAGTGCAAAGATCAATGCTAGCAAAGCATGCATGGATGTGGTGTTAATTTAACAACTTAATAGTGAAGGTTATCTCCTAGATGTTACCTTTGATGGATGTATAATTTACATGTGTGACAGGTTGAAATATCTAAGGGTCCCATTTGATCGTGACCTCTAATATAGATGTTCCGTAGACCAGACCATACAGAGATGCACACGAGGCCTGGGAACACTCTAGACCATGGCAGAGACAAACTTGGAACAGCGACTGTTTTTCATGCTATTCCGTCAGTTGGTATTGTCAGTTGTAATTACTGTTGTAAAATCTGGCAAAGATGGCGTCGTAGCTGGCTGCGAGTCTTCATTTCTCTACTGTTTTGGATCATTATGGATGCCGCCAGACCACGGATTTGCCTGGAATTCACACTAGTCGACGACTTACACTTGTGTTCACGGATACGTGGAGTTGTTTTCCGTCTGGACTTGTTATTTCGTTCTTTTTTTGTGATTTCTTCCATCCGTTTATCCTGGTCTCGACGCCGGCTGAATGGCGCTACGCTTAAACTAGTTATACCTGTGTCTTATCTCACGGGTTAGTTCTGCCGGTTCACCTTCACGAATATGGCGTGTGGGAATTTTAGATGCTACTATGATGAACTGAATACAGCTGGGGAGAGATGCCAGACTCACTCACACGCTGAGTGTTGTCCATACGACCTCTTGTGGTTATCGAAAAGGCACGACAAACTGCGTTAGATGCCATCCCACCTTTCTACCCTGCGGGTTACATGTTTACGGAAAGGCTTCGGTGGTAACCCTGAGGCAAAATCTGCATCCTATGCTATCTCCAGTCGTCTCGATGAATGTCTTGCCACTGGCAAAAGGTAGCTTAGGCTCTGTGAGTGAGGTTGACAAAAGGCGCAGTTTCTTCCTCACTTTAATCCAAATCTCCGCACAAGTCACCCATTTCAGCGGACACAGCAAGAGATACGACTGTCCACACGGCTGAACAAAGAGAGTGGTCTTCATCACTTGTGATGGACGAACATCATGGACACAGCAAGAGATACGACTGTCCACACGGCTGAACAAAGAAAGTGGTCTTCATCACTTGTGATGGACGAACATCATTGACACAGCAAGAGATACGACTGTCCACACGGCTGAACAAAGAGAGTGGTCTTCATCACTTGTGATGGACAAACTATCAATTACTGACTGGGCATCCTCTCACTATCAATGTTACAGTGAGAACGACCAGAACGTATCCAGAATGAAGAGATACAACTGGTTCTGTGATTCACTAGCTAAACCCCGATTTTAAAGATGCAGTACAAGCTGAGACTTCTGTCTATAACATCCAGATATAAATTGGCACAGGCCAAAGCCTATGTGCTGGTTACTACAAACAGGCGGCACCGATTCGTAATAATAATCAGACATCAAGCAAACAAGAATTAAGAGAGGAGCGGCATAGATAGGACAGGTGACCACAGTTGAAACAATAGTCAGCGGAAAAGAATAGGTCCACACTGCCAATAGAATGACAAATTACCACAGAGTCATCGTAGCCCTAGGCAGGGAATACAGAGGGTGGTGCAATGGGAGGGCAGAGCTCGAGGTTAACAAGCTGATAAATGATAACATGACATCATATATACCGATGGATTGGTGCTACGCAACAAGATATATGCATGCTTTGGTAGGGGCTTCCTGGCTAGAGGACAAGTAAGTAAGGGTAAGGTAGAACATACTGATCTGATTCGTTAGTGAGGGTCAGGTAAAACGTACTGAACGGACAGGTTAGTGAGGGTCAGGTAAAACGTACTGATCGGATAGGTTAGTGGGGGTCAGGTAAAACAAACTGATCGGATAGGTTAGTGGGGGTCAGGTAAAACATACTGATCGGATATGTTAGTGAGGGTCAGGTAAAACATACAAATCAGATAGGTTAGTGGGGGTCAGGTAAAACATACTGATCGGACATGTTAGCCAAGGTGAGGTACAACATACTAATTGGACATGTTAGTCAGGGTCAGGTAAAACTTACTGATCGGACAGGTTAGTCAGGGCCAGGTAAAACATACTGATCGGACAGGCTAGTCAGGGCCAGGTAAAACATACTGATCGGACAGGTTAGTCAGGGTCAGGTAAAACATACTGATCGGACAGGTTAGTCAGGGCCAGGTAAAACATACTGATCGGACAGGTTAATCAGGGCCAGGTAAAACATACTGATCGGACAGGTTAGTCAGGGTGAGGTAAAACATACTGATCGGACAGGTTAGTCAGGGCCAGGTAAAACATACTGATCGGACAGGTTAATCAGGGCCAGGTAAAACATACTGATCGGACAGGTCAATCAGGGCCAGGTAGAACACTGGATAAACTCAGCACTTCAACGTAGTTTTCCCTGGAATCGGGATGTTCTTCTTGATAGCCTGGCTAACGAGGTGGGGTAATCGATGTGATCCTTGTGGTAGTGAGCGATGAAACCAACCATTGCACAGCCGCTTGGAAGACCCTAGACCACCTTCATCAGCACGCTGACGAAAGCTATTGCAGCTTACTCATTTGGTGAATTCACAACAACAGTATCAATGACCAAACAAATTTGATGTCATTACATCGTATATGTCTAACCCAGTTGATGTCATTACATCTTATATGTCTAACCCAGTTGATGTCATATAATTGTATAAGTCTAACCCAGTTGATGTCATAGAATTGTACATGTCTAACCCAGTGGATGTCATTACATCGTATATGTCTAACCCAGTTATGTCATAGAATTGTATATGGCTAACCCAGTGGATGTCATAGAATTGTATATGCCTAACCCAGTTGATGTCATAGAATTGTATATGTCTAACCCAGTTAACTTAACGTAACGTCCTTATACTGGTTTAGAAGACTTTGCAGAGTCTGTATACAACCAGTTACATTTACATCACCTTGTTCTAAAAGCTATGCGCATCCTTCTTCTTCTTCTTCGTACGCTGTCAGACGTCAACTTGAATTTGTTCGAAGAAAGCAGCTGTAATCCTGAGGCTGTCGACACTGCCATAGAGCTTGTCTAGTGTTGGCACTGGTGATAGGCAGGCAATTCTGCAGCAGATGTTCAGCGGTCATTTTCCCTGTGCCTAAAGTGCATTCGTCAGTGCCACTGATCAGTTTATTGAATAGATGGTACCTTAGTCTGTTGTGGCCTGGGCGGAGTCTTCTTCTTCTTCTGCGTACGCAGTCAGACAGTAACCATTATTTTTTCGAAAAAAGCGGCGGTCATCCTGAGGCTGTCGCCACTGCCATAGAGCTTGTTTTGCAGATCCACTGGTAATGGCCACATCTGCTCTCTCAGATAAAAAAAAAAGAAATATTAAACATAGGAGTAATGCGGTGGTTGACAAACTGTATAAAGCATTAGTTAGACCTAGATCGGAGTACTGTTTACAGGTGTGGAGTCCTTATCGTAGAAGAGCTATAAATATGCTGGAAAGGATACAAAGAATAGCGACAAAACTGATAGTGGGATTCCAGAATTACAGTTACGAGGAAAGACTCAGAAAAACCGGCCGTTAGTGTCTAGAAAAGAGAACAATTAAACGTGACTTAATCTAAGTTGATAAGATAATCACAGGAAAAGTTAAATTAGACTATACATTTTTTTTCAAAATACTACCACCAGCGAGAACAAGAGGGCACAGATACAATTTAATAACGAAAGGTCCAAATTGGACACAGGACATTTTTTTTTATTCAGACAGTGGTGAATGCTTGGAATGCTTTGCCCCAGGAAATAGTGGAGGCAGAGACAGTTAATGCATTTAAGAATAAATATGATGTACATAGTTATTAGAGCAGGGTAATGCAAATGGGACTGGTTGTCTACAGACTCTGATGAGTTTTCTAAACCAATATAAAAACGTTATGTTAAGTTAAGTTATGCCGTGTTTGTTAGCTTACTCAGAACGTTTTATGATTGTGCTAACTTTTTGTTTCACCGCTCCACATTGTTCTTTGTAGGACAATGTGCGATCCATTGTAATTCCTAGGTACTTAGGTGTATCTTTATGTTTAAGTTTATGCCCCTGCCAACTAATCTTTCAAACTCTCAAGGCTATTCTTACATCCTGTTGCAGCCCGCCACTTAACGTCTTTTACAGGACGCACACAAAATTAATCTTACATATTACGGGCATTCTACAACAACAATAAATACAACAACAATAACAACAACATGTTGTTATGGCTTTTGAAGTCATGATACTGCCTATTTCATTCTTATAAACTATGCAGGAGGAATGATTTCAAGAAATGCTATGTCGGCATAGATAAAGTCACACACTAACTCTAACCATTTTCATAAAGCTGTAGAAACTGATTCACATTTCTAATCGTGTTTACTTACTCTCAACTCTGTCAAATGATATCCTCATTAATAACTAAACCTGTACGTCGCTAAGTGTCATTGAAGGAAATGTGGTGACTACATGAGTTGGCCACCCCACCTCGTAAAAAGCTGAGGCCTAGTACAGTGAAGTCTCTAACACTTCAACCTCGACATCAATGATTGCAAAAGGATTACCTTTTCCTTTTCCTGTTACAATCATTTACATCGAATACCAGTACCAAAGAAAGAAAAAGATAGAACAGATCCAAATTTGATACAGGCCTATCAGTCTACTGAGCTGTGTAGGTAAACTGATGGAGCGTATGATAAACATCAGACTGATGTGGCACCTGGAAGAAAAACACATATTAATTCCACAGAAAGCAGGATTTAGACAACACAGATCCACTGAGGATCAGATCACTCTCTTAGCGCAGAAAATAGAGAATGCTTACCAGGAGAAAAAGCATACAGTAGCGGTTTGGGTGGATCTAGAGAAGGCATTTGACAAGGCGGGGAAAGAGGGACTTAAAGTCAAGCTATAAAGAAGTGAAGTATATGGACAAATGTACAGATTGATCAGCCACTATTTCGAAAACAGAACAGCCAGAGTTCAAGTACAAGGGAAGATGAGCAAAAATGTGACACTGCAGCAGGGAGTACCCCAAGGGGGAGTACTGTCACCCACACTTTTTTCTGGTGTATATAAACAACATAACAGAGAATATATTAAGAAGAGTCCACAGCTCCATGTTTGCAGACGATCTGGCTTTGTGGACCACTGAAGACAATCTCACCATAGCAAACAATCGGATGCAGCAGGCCCTAACATCGCTGGAGTAGTGGATAGGAGGCAGACAGACTGGCTAAAGAAGGTGCAAGGTTACCACAACCAGATTCTAGTGTGACCTACGAAGAGTTCAAAAGGTTTATTAGGGCCAGATACATGGCCAAATGGGAAACAGAGCGTACTGGCTACACAAAAAATGATGCCTACTACCAGTTGAACAGAAGAGAGCAGGTCGTGGTCTTCAGACTCCGCACAGGCCACAACAGACTGAGGTACCATCTATTCAATAAACTGAAGAAAGGTGGTACTGACGAATGCACCTGTGGTACAGGGAAAATGACCGCGGAACATCTGCTGCAAAATTGCCCGACATACAAGAACCAGAGAAAGCACATGTGGCCATCACCAGTGGCAACACTAGACAAGCCCAATGGCAGTGTCGACAGCCTCAGGATGACAGCTGCCTTCTTCGAAAAAATTCAAGTTGACGTCTGACAGCGTACGAAGAAGAAGATTTACCTCGAATTGTTTTTAACACCTGCACAAATTAACAGTCATCTAACAATATTCATATTTCTGTTTTTCATCCTCTCTCTCTTTCTCTCTCTCTACTTTGGTCTTCTTGTTTCTCTGTACTCTGAGCAATCAATGCTGACTACAAACTAATGTGTGACAAATATGAACTGATGTGATCATATAAGACATTCCAATGTACACCGTCCACTACCAGTTAAAGGCCAACACAAAATACAGAAGGGATTGAAGCTCACGAGCAAAAACATGCATTTAGAACGTGCCAACCGTAGCGACAATCCGCCCAAGAAACTGTTCATTATGTCAAGGAAAGAATGTCAGAATACAAACACAGCCAACGTGCTGTTTACATTCATGGATACATCGAGTAATACAAATATACTGTAGTCGGAGATGCTGTGGTAGAAACTTCTCTATAAGAGGTTTTTGCTTTTATCAGATGTTGGTAGCCAGTTCCCTTCCTCGATGTCTTGGCTTACAATATCACTGATATATAAATTTATTTTTATTACCGCCAGGGATGAGGTACTAGAATCTTCATTGTTCTGATACACACACGAATCCATAAACTGGTCAATACGACATGATACCGCACAAAGGACAACGGTCTGGGGTAGAAAAGGGCAAGTCTTCGTCACGGAATCCAGAAATTGAAACCTCTAATCAAACCAAAAACTTCAGGTTTTGTGAAAACCAATTCCTGTTCCTCTATCATTTCTCCTAACAGTAAATCCGGTACTCGTTTAAAGCTGGGTTGGATGGAACAAGTTGCAGCCGGAAAGAAGCAGCCACTCTACCAACGGTGTATCCTACGCTCTACATGTGCATATAGTGTGGTCTTATGTTTCCTCTAATAACATGACTTAATGGGAATCACACCTTTTCTTCTGCTTATCTCACGGAATAATCATTCCTTCATGGTTGTTTGCTTAAATATCTATCTTATTGTTCTATTGTAGGTCAATGGCCAATGTTTTGTTATTATTATTGTCATGATTATTATCATCATCATCCTCATCATCTTCTATCAACTTGTGTCATTAGAAGGCGTGGAAGGGGGTGTAGTTTTATGTCGTGTGCCATCTTCGTCGCCGATGTTGTTGACATCCAGTGTTTCTTTAAACATAGCGAGGGACATAACCAAACAAATACAAAAAATATATAATTAAGAGTTATCCCATCATAAAAAATTTGCGTGAGAGATTCTGGCTTGGGCGTCTCCCCTCTTTATCCAGGTTACAAACCTTAGAACGAGTGAGCTATGGCCCTACACCAGAACCACATGGACGTGTACATTGGCATCTGTACACTGAAGGCGATAGGTGTTAATTATCCACCCGACCAAATTTCTCACGCTTGTTGTCGTCCTCGTGCACGACATATGGGGAGGAACAGCTCGCGACCCCGGGCGCTCGTCGGCGACGATTGTGACAGCAAAGCCGTGCTTATCACAAGAGCTGAACCTTGAACCGTGACCGGCGTCGAAGTCATGGAGCGAACTAGACAAGTAACTGGCAGAAGACAACACTGGCTGCTCCTGTAGCTGTTAATAGTAAGGTTAGAGTTAGCATATATGCTGATGCCTGTTTAAGTTAGCTCTGTTGTGGTGACAGCGACTCGCATATTGTTTTTAAAATGAATTTAATAATATTCATAAAATGCAAAAAAATGTTAAAACTTTCCGAAAGGTAAATTTCGTATGGTATGCTCCATTATACGCAACCTTAACTATTATAAGTATTTGCTTTATTTTCATGTAATTATTAAATGATTTATATTATTGTAGTGCATTTATTACATCCCTTTCTTTTGAATACATTGCCCTTATGACGAAGTAATCATTGTCCGTGTAAATACAGTTCACTACTAGGCCGTGAAACTGTTATCTAGCTAATCGAAGATCCTGTGCTGAAAGTTGTTTATGGTTAAGCGTGCTTATATTCCGTGTGTGCTACTTTAAAATTGTTCAAGCTTGGATATGCAAATACAAATGTATGTAGACTTTTATGTTATAAATTTCTCTAACATACCATCTATAGATTGTTAATCTCATTGTACATATCCAAATTTTAAACTGTATATTTTTTAGAACAGGACACCCATTACCATCATTTTAATAACACTAGCCATATGGAATCTTGCATGTTTACTGCTGGCTGAATATATGTAGACATAATATTCATAATGTGGCATAAGAAATACGTAAACATTAAATTGAACCTTATTCCAGTGTGTGTTTGTTTCTTGTTTATTTCTTTATTTCACAAGACGCATAAGTTGCCATATTAACAAATGTAAACAAACAGATATTAAAGTACACATTCCTAAAGCCCAGGTATTGATAAAATTGCTCTTTGCTGTCACTCTGTGCATTTATGATATATTCGAATACTGACACTATTAACATACACCAAATTGAAAGCATGGTAGTAATACATGTCTCATTATTTTAAACATACATTTTTTTACGAATGCACATATTTCTTTACGTTTGTGTGTGCGTGTGTGTACAACTGTGTAAAACCCTACAGTATTGACATATTTCCAAAACTACTTATTACGTACTGTTCATATTGGCATTATAAATGCAGCTCTAGAATTGATTGCAAAACACCTTCGATTGGTTCTGTTGTTGTTGATTCATCCATTAAGCAAATACATACACAGAAGTCGTTTAGCTTGTTTGAAAAGGTCAGTCTTTGCAAACCGTTAAAGGGTTTGAGAGTTGATAATGCAATTGTGGTTAACATGTGGGTAGTAAGATTATATGTACGAACGTAAATATTGCTGTGTCACTGTGTGTGTTAACATAAGGATAGCAAGATACTGTGTAGAAGATTAAAGCTTGATGTCATTCTGTTAATATGTTGACAGTGAGAAAGTATGTAGGACATTAAAGCTCTGCGTTAGACTGCTAACAAGCTTGCGGTTGGTGTGCTAACATGTGAATAGTAACATATCATGAAGAAGATTAAAGCTTGGTGTCAATCTGCTAATATGTTGATAGTGAGATACTATGTAGGACATCAAAGCTCTGCGTTAGACTGCTAACAAGCTTGCAGTTGGTATGCTAACATGTAAATAGTAAAATATAATGTAGAAGATTCAAGATTGGTGTCAATCTGCTAATATGTTGATAGTGAGATACTATGTAGGACATCAAAGCTCTGTGTTAGACTGCTAACAAGCTTGCAGTTGGTGTGCTAACATGTTAATAGTAAAATATCATGTAGAAGATTCAAGATTGGTGTCAATCTGCTAATATGTTGATAGTGAGATACTATGTAGGACATCAAAGCTATGTGTTAGACTGCTAACAAGCTTGCAGTTGGTGTGCTAACATGTTAATAGTAAAATATCATGTAGAAGATTCAAGATTGGTGTCAGTCTGCTAATATGTTGATAGTGAGATACTATGTAGGACATTAAAGCTGAGTGTTAGTCTACTAACATGTGGTTAGTAAGATATTTTCAAGACAGTAAATCTCCAAGTTGGTTTGCATCTGTTGATTTGTAAATAGTAAGACCTTATGTAAGAGATTTAAGCTCAGTATCTGACTCCTAACATTTGGATAGCAAGATAATATGTACACCCTTAAATCTTAGTGTCTATCTGTTAATATGTAGATAAAGAGATAATATGTAGGACATTAAAACTCAATTTTAGTCCTCTAGCGTGCAACAAATTCTTTATTCCTCTTTGCGTTCAGGATCCTTTGGTCATGTTATATCTGCAAGCCAGTAATCATGATGCAGTCCATAATCTTTACCAGGACATAGCTGCTGCACCATAGCTTTTGCCTCAGCTCTGCATTCTGTGGTATCTCATTTCACTAAAACACAGTGAAAGTAAAATGCTATGTAGAACACACATTTTGGTGTTGGTCTGTTAATTTATGGATTGTAGGTACTATGTAAGACTGTAAAATTACATGGCGATCTACATATGTTGCCATATGGATAGTAAAGTCATATGTAAGGTATCCAATCCTAGTTATTGGTCAGTTATCAAATGGATTGTAGGATAATATTTACGGTATCAAATCTTGGTGCTGGTCTGTTAACATGTGGAGGGTAAGATAATATGTAGGGTATCAAATTTTCGTTCTGGTCTGTTAATATGTGAATGGTAAGATAATATTTAGGGTAGCAAATCTTGGTACTGGTCTGTAAACATGTGGGTGGTAAGATCATATGTAGGGTATCAAATCTCGGTGCTGGTCTGTTAACATGTGGAGGGTAAGATAATATGTAGGGTATCAAATCTCGGTTCTGGTCTGTTAACATGTGAATGGTAAGATAATATTTAGTGTAGCAAATCGTGGTGCTGGTCTGTCGACATGTGGATGGTAAGATAGTATGTATAACAGTAAAGCTAAGTGTTCTTCTGGCATGGGGATTCAAAGATAAAAATGTAGGGCATTGAAGCACAGTGTGGATCTATTAACATGTGATTAGTAGTATAATATGTACAACAGTTTGTTGAGAGGTGGAAAGTAAGATACTATGTGGGACAGTAGAGTTTGTTGTCCGTCTACTTCTTTTGTCCTTTTGTCCTTTTGATTCTGTTTGCACTGTGATAGTCAGATAAAATAATTAAGTCTATTGCATCTCTTTTTGGGGGGAAAGGAATATACTTTTATTTTGGCGATAAGGCTCAGTGTGGGTTTGTTAATGTATTGATAGTAAAAATTTATTTAGAACATTACAGCTCGTTGTTGGTCTATTGACATGGGGACAGCAGGATGCTGTTTAGGAAATTTATTATTGGTTTCTGTTTGTTAACAAATGGAAGGTAAAACACTTAATAGGACAGAAAAGCTCAGTGTTGATCTGTTAATACATGTGAACTGTAAGATATTGTGTAGGACACATGTTCTCAGTGTTGGTCTGTTAATACATGTGAACTGTAAGACATTGTGTAGGACACGTGTTCTCTGTGTTGGTCTGTAAACATGATGATTAGTAAGATATTATGTATGATATTACAGCTCTGTGTTGATGTTTTATCAAGGGGAAAGATAATATATACAGCTTTACATCTCGGCTGTTATGCGTTAACATTTGAATATTAAGAAAATATGTAGGACATGAAAGCTCACTGTTCGTATCCTAACAAGTGGATAGTATAATACTATGAGGTAAAGTAATGCTAGCTGTCATTCTGTTAACACGCGGATAGTAAGATACTATGTAGGACATTACTGCTCTGTGTTGGTATTTTGACCTGGGGATAGTAAGATACTATAAAGGACATTACAGATCAGTGTTGGTCTGTTAACAATCGGAGAGTAAGATACTATGTAGGACATTACTACTCAGTTTTGGTCTGTTTACCTGGGGGAAAAAATATACTATGTAGGACACCTATTCATGAGGTTGGTCTGTTTTCATGTGGATAGTGAGAAAATATATACAACATTATTTCTCAGTTGATGTATATTAACATGAGGATATCAAGAAATAAGTAGGACATGAAAATTCACTGTCTGTGTGTTATGAAGTGGATAGTTTGATGTTATGTAGAAAAGTGAAGATTGCTTTCATTCTGTTATAACGTGTTGATAGTAAAACAATAGGTAGGACATTAAAGATTTGTGTCAGACTGCTATCTTTGTACAGAAATATAAAAAGTAGGTCATTTAAGCGTTGTGTTAGTATGTTAACTTTTGGACAGTAAGATTACATGTAGGACATTAACAAATGGGAATGGTTTGTAAACATGCAAACAGTTTAATGCTACATAGGACAATAAAACTCAGTGTCTGTCTAACAGTTGTATAGTTAGATACTATGTACGTCATCTATGCCAAAAGCTCGGTTTTCGGCTATTAACATGCAAATTAGTTATGTACTATGTAGGACATTACAGCTTGTTGTCGGCCTGCTAAGATAGGGATAGTATGATACTTTACAGGACAATTATCTTGGTGTCCATCTGTTAAAATACAGACAGTAAGATACTACCTAGGACCTTAAAGCTCAGTGTTAGCCTTCATCTTTTGTTATGCTGATACTAAGATACTATGTAGGAGATTAAAAATCAGATTTGGTCTGTTAAGGAGGCGTCAGTGAGATACTTTATAGGACCGTCAAGCTCAGTTTAGATCTGTTAAAGTGGGGTCAGTAAAATATTATGTAGGACACTAATACTTTTAGGTAGGTTTGTTAACATGGGGATTGTAAAATGCTATGCAGGACAGTAAAGTTAGGTGACTGTTTGTGTATGTTACTGTTGGGATTCTCAGATAGTATGTTAATATGTAGACAGTAAGATGCTATGTATCGCATTAAATCTAAAGAATCGGTTGGTTATATGAGGACATTAAGATAATATATAGGACACTGAAGCTTAGTGTAATTCTGTTGACATGGTGACAGTTTGTTTGTTTGTTTGTTTTTTTGAGTTCGCCTTATTTCTCTAATCCCCAAGGGGGTGTACATTGTACTGTGGTTTTTATTTTGCGCCTGTCGGCCAAGTGCTGCCAACTTCAGCATGCATTTTATGTAAGGGTCTGCTTCCTCTTGCATTTTCTAAGAATTAGCTTCCTTAGGGTAACGGCGCTGTGATGGGGATTGAACCCAGCACCTTTGGGTTTTGAGCCGTGCCACTTAACCACTAGGCCACACCGTCCCCATGGTGACAGTAAGATAATATGTAGGATATTAGCGAATAGCATCGGTCTGTTAACATTTAGATAGTAAGATTTTATGTAGTACATTACAGCTTGCTATTAGGTCTGCTAACATTTAGAAAGAAATATTTTATATTAGGACATTACAGCTTGGTGTTGGTCTGTTGACATGGAGACTGTAAAATGCTATGAATGACATTAAAACATGTGGATAGTACAATATCATGTAAGATAGCAAAGCTCAGAGTCCGGCTGATGACATGGGTACAGTAAGATATCTTGTTCGAAGTAAGCTGTCAGACATCAGCGTGAATTTGTTGAAGAAGAAGAAGAAGTAAGATAGTGTGTAGGACATTAAAACTTACTGTCGGTTTGTTAACACGTGGATAGTAAGATATTATTTTTAACAGTAAAGCATGGTGTCTGCTTGTTAACATGTGGATTGAAAGATATTATGTACGGCATTCAAGCTCTGTGTTGGCCAGTTGACTTGTGAATAGTAAGATACTCTGTAGGACATTCAAGCTCTGTGTTGGCCAGTTGACTTGTCAATAGTAAGATACTCTGTAGGACATTCAAGCTATGTGTTTGCCTGTTGACATGTGGATAGTAAGATACTCTGTAGGACATTCAAGCTCTGTGTTGGCCAGTACACTTGTGAATAGTAAGATATTCTGTAAGACATTCAAGCTATGTTGCCCAATTGACATGTGGATAGTAAAACACTATGTAGGACATTAAAGATCTGTGTTGGCCTGTTGACATGTGAAAAGTAAGATACTATGTAGGACATTCAAGCTATGTGTTTGCCTGTTGACATGTGGATAGTAAAATACTCTGTAGGACATACAAGCTCTATGTTGGCCTGTTAACATGTTGATAGTAAGATACTATGTAGGAAATGAAAGCTCTGTCTTGGCCTGTTGACATGTGGATAGTAAGATATTCTGTAGGACATTCAAGCTCTGTGTTGGCCTGTTAACATTGGGTTAGTAAGATACTCTGTAGGACATTCAAGCTCTGTGTTGGTCTGTTAACATGTGTATAGTAAGATACTCTGTAGCACATTAAAGCTCTGTCTTGGCCTGTTGACATGTGGATAGTAAGATACTCTGTAGGACATTCAAGCTATGTGTTTGCCTGTTGATATGTGGATAGTAAAATACGCTGTAGGACATTCAAGCTCTATGTTGGCCTGTTGACATGTGGATAGTAAGATATTCTGTAGGATATTCAAGCTCTGGGTTGGCCTGTTAACATTGGGTTAGTAAGATACTCTGTAGGACATTCAAGCTCTGTGTATGCCTGTTAACATGTGGATAGTAAGATACTCTGTACCACATTAAGCTCTGTCTTGGCCTGTTGACATGTGGATAGTAAGATACTCTGTAAGACATTCAAGCTCTTTGTTGGCCTGTTAACATGTGGTTAATAAGATACTCTGTAGGACATTGAAGCTCTGTGTTGGCCTGTTAACATGTGGATAGTAAGATACTCTGTAGCACATTAAAGCTCTGTCTTGGCCTGTTGACATGTGGATAGTAAGATACTCTGTAAGACATTTAAACTCTGTGTTGGCATGTTAACATGGTGGCAGTAAGGAACTATGTAGGACATCAATGTTTTGGGTAAGTCTAACATCTGGATAGTGGATACTGTGCAGTGCATTCAATCTAGAGTTGGTTTGTTAATATGTGGATTGTAAGATCCTGTGTAAGACATTCAAGCTGTCTGTCAGTCTGATGCCATTGGGATTGTACAATACTTTAAAGAACAATAAAACTTGGTATTGGTCTGTTAATATTTAGATAGCAAATTACAATGTAGGACTGTAAAGTTTCGAGTCAGTGAACTTATGTTTAATGGGGATAGTGCGATACTTTGTAGGACAATACCGTTTATTGTCTGTATGTTAATTTTCATATAGTAAAGTATTATATAAAAGACTGTTACCATGTGCTTAGGTAGAAACTGTATAGGACATCAAAATTTAATGCTGGTATGATAGTCTGTGGATAGTAAGATACTATATATAGGACATTAAAACTTGATGTATCATACTAAGATACTAGCTAGTAGCTAGGACTGTAATGCCTAGGGTGAGTTTGTTAAAATATGGATAGTAAGATACTAGTTAGAACTGCCATGCCTAGGTTCAGTTTGTTAACATGTGGATAGCAAGATACTATTTCAGACATTAATGCATAGTGTCGGTCTGTACATTATATACATTGCTGAGCGATTATAGTAGTAAAACTGGGAGAGTTCAAAACGTAGTTCCCTCATGTTCCAGTCTCTCTCTTATCGCCTGTGGAGTATAACAAATAGATAGGAATGGTTAAAATACCGCTATGGAACAAAATCAAGAACCTAACCTACGTTAGGTACAGAAATTACATACAATGAGACTAAAGCATTCATCAGGGCAACGTACAGTGCAAAATGGAAAAAAAACAAAACACCCTGGCTACATAGATTATCATTCTCCGGCTACGCATAGGTCACAACAGTCTGAGATGTCATCTGTACAACAAGTTCAAGATTGGTACTACAGACCTTCGTGCCTGCGACACAGCCCCCATGAAGGCAGAACATATTTTGAGCCTTTAGTCGATTGATGACTTCGTTAGAGTCATTGAAGTTGATGTCTGAAAACGAACGAAAAAGAAGAAGAAGAAATGAACCAGTCGAAGCTTCCCGTTGGATCCACTACTAGGGAATTGCATGTTTACATTCTGATTCGCATTATTCATTTATAGGTCTAGTGATATTGCGAGCTTAATATATGAGTAGCAAAATGCCCCCTTGTCGCTATGTGCATTCACAAGCAAAAACAACTAGTATTCTCTGTATAAGCAACATATGTCCTCTAGCCCACTGTATGGACGGCGTACTACAGTAAACATCACGAATGATTCTGGATCTTTGGGTATGGCAATGACAAAAATAGGACCACTGCCCTATATAGAGCATGGCATTAGAGGCGACTAACTGTGTGACATGGCACAACACCGGCCATGCTTAGTTGGTTTGTTAAGAGCAGCATAGATGGCGCCTAACAGGTTGCGTGTCAAGTTGGTCTAGTGTTTGAGTCTTTTAAGATGGACTCACAGATCTATGAACCAAACTTCTTGGCACTTGTCTTAACACAGCGGAGTAATAAGCTGCTCGAGCCTAACACGCTAAGCAGGAAATCCTCATCCCTCCTTTATCCAGCTCACACCACAGCTGGGACCTCCACAGGGTCATCTTCCCTTGTAGAATTACAGGTCTACTAAGACTAAGATTAATATAAACACATAATCTTACAAATACTATTTCTTTTGTTGCAGATTCTGCACTTTACACTTTACGAAATACAAGACCTCACCACTAATGGAGTCTCCCGCGGAACACCTGGCTGAGACATTTCGATTCTACTCCGTCTTCCTCCACGCTGCCCGAGACTCACCAAACGTTGCCGTGGACGATCAACACGAAAGACAATGGTTGAGTATGAGGATTACCTGACTTGACTTAAAACACAAGGCAGCGACTCTAGCTGGCCATCTATCTTCTCGGCACACCCCCCATGACATCAGAATAAATTTTGCAGCCCTGCCCATTGTTTACCGACAAGAAGTAGCATTTGGCAACAACCAGTGTCTTTCCACGAGTAGCTGTACAGAAGTGCTCAGACTCTCAAGTCAACTGCTGCCTTCGTTAGAGTAATTGAATTCAAGGTCTGAAGACGAACAAGGAAGATCTATTTTCTTGACATTTTTCGCGCCAGCCGAAGCACATCAGTACAAGTACAGTCAACCTCCATCAAGATGACTTCAGGAAAAAACTTTGCATGATCTTGCAGTAGGAGTTTATGTATCAGTTTACTTGCATGATGAGGTTGCTATCCTCATGCACACCTCTATTTAGTCACGCCTTTCAATACATGCATAGAGTTCAATCAATCAAATCAGAACAAAAAGGAATAGCTTCAAATTAAATAAAGAAAGGTCAAGATTGGATATTTGGAAATATTTCTTTAGTCAGAGAGGGGTGAATGCTTGGAATGCATTTCCAAGGAAGTGATGTAAGCAGAGGCAGTTGATGCATTTAAGAATACATTGGATGCTCATAGCTTATTGAGCAAGGAAATGTAAATGAAACTGGTTGCGTACAGACTCTGCATAGTCTTCTAAACCAGTATAAAGACGATAAGTTCAGTTAAATCAAGATCACTCATCTCTTTTTGTTGAAGCACAGGTCCAGCATTGTATTTGACTTACCAAAACCAGCTTTTAGGAAAGACTTTTTCTAGTTATTTGCAGTAGGGTAGCGATAATTTCTACATTTTGAGATTGCCACATCCATGGACAACTCTTAGTCCTCGCGTTCAACATGCAATGATTATTTTGGCCACTCAGGAGAAACACATACATAGCTCACCTTAAGATTGTTTGCCCTTGATCTACTGTGACAGTATTCTGTGGCGGTTATATTCTACCATTCTCAGTAAGGGACCCCGGATACACTATGGGAGGTCATGTTATTGATAGATTTGAAACAAGCAGCGATAACGATAGAAAAGATATGAATTTGGAATTGCATGTGTTAAGCTTTTATAGAAGTGTTCATACGTGGTTGCGAAGTTTCGATGGCTCACAAACAAAACATGTCTGTGTTCAGATTCCTGATCTGACTGGGTCGTACACCTATTAAATTTCGTGCTGAATATGGTTTAACCAGGCTCTAAAGTGCAAAACACAGAACAATATACTGCCTCTTAGGAACCACGGTAAACGAAGCAAAAAAAGGAAATATAGCTTTTTAGTGTTTTCTCCAGTATCGCATTCTGTTTTTTTATTATATGGCTTGCTGGCTTAGGGTCGTTCGTTCTCAATCTTGCACCACCAAGCCCTGATGTGGCTTAAGTAGCAGAATGTTGTCCAGAGAACGGAATGCAAATGTGCTGATCGGTGTGGACTGCACAGAACACGGCCAGGCACTTGAGCATCCGTGGTCAACCACTGCACCCGAGCTCATATCCAGTCGTCCTGACTTGTCTTGCCACTGGTTAAAGTTGGACTCGAGCGAGAGAGGGTGGTCGACAAACTGCGCAACCCTTTCTCACTTAAAGGAAATTCATCGCGCAAGTCATTCTCTTTTCATGTATCCAGTACTAACACAGTCGAGTCCTGTGACGACGGGCAAGAAGAGAGCGTAGGTCCACTGACAAGCTAAACTACAGTCAAAAAGCTGCGTCAGTTGCGGGACACCTTGCTGAGCAATAAAGCGGCTGAGGTACATGGATTTGCTGACAATCATGATCACCGTCTCGCGAAGCAAACTTTCTCTGCTTTCACTGACTGCGAATATGCAGTTCTCATCTTCCCACCCATCCACAACCCGGATTTACAGAATACTCGACTGGATGGACTGGCTAGGTGCAAAAAGTAAAGGCTCGTGATGGACGAAAAACATTGTGTTTGACCCTGACGCAACGTCCTGGGCAATATGGTGTGCTTGACCGGACTAGCGTCTCAGTTACCCACAGATATTATCTTAAATATCACTAACCTCTAGCTGATTGCTAGCATAACCGGCACTTCTGAAATTATGCAATGATGTTTATAAATGAAAATAGTATTTGCTAGATCTACGTCAACAATAAAGTCACATATATTTTTTTATACCATAACAAGCATTATTACATAGCACAAAAAATCGCTCACTTTCATCTTTATCATCATTATTATCATCATCATCATCATCTTCATCATCATCATCATCATGTTGCATGTCATTTGCAGAAAATCACTTTCACAACAAACGATCTGTAACTCGATCTCTAGCCAGAAGTATCGCCTCTATCGTTGTCATCGTCATGACCTCCGTGATGTCTTGTTTCCATCTTTTCATCGGTCTGCTTCAGCCCCGCTTTTCAAACACCAAACCCTCCTGTATCGTTCTTTCTAGGTCAGTATGGCGTTTGATGTGGTCAAACTATTATACAGCAAAGCAAGTGGTCATTTTCACAGACGACCTAGCAGTGTATTGGCCCTCAAGAGCCCAGTGCTTAAAAAAAAAAGCAGTCCAATGGACACCAGCGCACTGAGACATTCCAGGCAACGGGGAGGCGGACAGGCTCGCCAGAGAGCGAGGAATGCTGCAGCAGAGTGATACAGACATCACATACAATGAAACTAAAGCATTCATCAGGACAACGTACAGTGCAAAATGGAAAATAGGATCACATTGGCCACATAGAAAACGATGCCTACCATCAACTCTCCAGGCGAGACCAGGTGATCATTTTCCGGCTACGCACAGGTCACAACAGACTCAGATGCCATCTGTACAATAAGTTCAAGATTGGCACTACAGAAATTTGTGCCTGCGGCACAGCCCCCATGAAGGCATAATATATTTTGCAGTTCTGCCCGCTGTATACCGACAAAAGAAGTAACAATTGGCAACAGCCAGTGTCCTATTTTAGCTTTCGAGACAAGATGTTGTTTACTTACCAATTTTGCTTGAAATTAATTCGGATCTATAGTATATATATATATATATATATATATATATATATATATATATATATATATATATATATATATCTTTATCTATATCTCAAGCAGATGTGGATATATTGAGATCGGATGTAAATAAAATTCGAGAGTGGTTTGTAGGTTCGCAAATGGAGTTTAATGTAGATACATGTACAGTCATCCACATGGGTAGATCCAATATGAAACATAATTACAGAATGGGAGAGAACAATATTAGAAAGATAGATAAGGAAATGGACTTAGAAGTTATACTAGATCATACAGGTAAGGTGAGTGAGCAAGTTCAGGTAGCAATTAAAAAGGCAAATGCAATGTTATGTATGATAAACATAAATACTAAACATAGGAGCAAGGAAGTGATAGTCAAACTGTATAAAGCATTAGTTAGACCTAGATTGGAGTTATGCGTACAGGCGTGGAGTGATTATCATAGAGGGGATACAAACATTCTGGAAAGAATTCAAAAAAGAGCGACAACGCTGATAGTGGGATTGCAGAATTACAGTTATGAGGAAAAACCGGCCTACAGTGTCTAGAAGAGAGAATAATTCGTAGTGACTTAATACAGGCTTATAAGATGATTAGAGGAATGGATAAATTAGACTATAACAAGTTTAAAAAAAAAAATACAGCCACCAAATATAACAAGAGGGCATAGTTACACATTAACTAAAGAGAGGTCCAGATTCGATATTAGGAAATATTTTTTTAATAAGAGAGTGGTGAATGCTTGGAATGCATTGCCAAGGGAAATAGTGGAAGGAAGGACAGTTAATGCATTTAAGAATAAATTGGATGCGCATAGCTTTTAGAGCAATGTGATGAAATAAAACTGTGTGTATACAGATTCTGCAGAGTCTTCTAAACCAGTTTAAGGACGTTAAGCTAAGTTAAGGATATCTGCATTTTTCCTTTTTGCTATCCATTGTATTTTGAGCACTTTTCTATAGTCCTTTAGTTCAAAAGATGCAATCCTTTTCTTAAGTGTTTGTGTGGGGGGGGGGGGGGGGGGGGGGGGGTCCATGTTTCACATCCGTATGTCTTCATCGGTATAATGCAAGTTCACAGAATAGTTATTTTCATTTTATTAATGTTCTGTCATCAGTTTCTCATTTTATTGAACCTCTGCATTGCCGTAGCCATTGGCGCTTTTAACTGAGCCGAGGTACTCAAAGCTTGTGACTTTCTCAATCTTCTGTTGTTCTAAAATAACTTTATGTTTGGTCTTTGCCTTGCCTGTGATCGTTATCTTGGTTGTACTTTAAATTCAGGTATAGATTTTGGACTTCGTTGAGTTGTGTTTACACTCATCAGTACTTTTACATTTCGCTAGTTGTTAAACCCACCGGGCTAGATCGCACGTGGACACAGTCCTGGTGTGAACAGACTATCTACAATAGCAGTTAGTAAACTAGCCTTATCTTGTAAAGCGAGCTATGCAAGTTTTCATTCCATTTCCAACAATATATCTCTGCAAATATGGATTTTCGACATTTGTAGCATAAAAGAAAAACAAATCGAAACAGATTAGATGTCTAACATGGCAAACGTGTGGTTTGTACAACACAACAGTTGAATCCTCTTCGAGAAAGAGAAACAACAAGCCTTCACGCGGTCAGCATTTCTTGATCTTTGTGACCCGTTCCTCAGCCTTGCATATATACGCAGCACGTTCATTCAAACAATAATGAAATTAACTTTCTTCTATATTAAATGTATTGTATTTCTATTGGAATTGTTAAGAAAGACACATATATCCCATGTACTTTTGTGTTTGTTTTTTTAAACTATTTCTATATAACTGGTTCTTTGCTATTGTATTTTATGTATTTAAAAACATTATTCCGAGAAGGGGTACGTGACATCTACAGTTAACATCATTTGCTGAATAAGAATGATCACCAATGGACAGCCGCGTGCGGTAAACACCTTTCATTTTTGGGCTAAAGAGAAATACTCTCCATTTAATGTACAATATGTAACTAAGTTAACGTCTTTATACGGGTTGAAAAGACTACCTATTTATACTGGTTTAGACGATTATGTCTTTCTACTCGCTTAGAAGACTGAAACTTTATACTGGTTTAGAAGACTGTGTCTTTATATTGGTTTATAAGACGATGTCTTTATCCTGGTTTAGAAGACGATGTCTTTATACTGCTTTAGAATGACTATATCTTTATACTGGTTTAGAAGACTACGTCTTTATACTGGTTTAGAAGACTGCGTGTTTATACCGGCTTAGAAAACTATGCAGAGTCTGTAAACAACCAGTTTCATTTACATTTCCTAGCTCTAAAAGCTATGTGCATCCAATCTATTCTGAAATGCATTAATTGTTCCAGCCTAAAACTACTTCATATGGCAATACATTCCAAGCATTCACCACTGTACAGCTTATGTAGCTTACCAGTAACACTTTTACCGGTAACAGTTCTCGCAGTTTAGCTCACTTTAAATTCAACCGATGCACAAACTTGAGAAATGGAATACCTCTGCCCCTCCTTTATGTGTTGTGTTTGTTACAGACCCGTCGGTGTATGCATGGGTCCAGTCCATGCTTGGGTAGTTTTTCGTTATGTACCTCAGGGTTATGTCTCTTCTTTCTTTTTCAGTCTGGCTGTTCTTGTTTCAAATATATGGTATATTTTCTACCACCTCCGGAATGATATGCTGCTTCCAGGTAGGTTTGCGTACAGTAGGGATGGGGTTTGGTGTTAATGTGTTCATAGTGTCTTCGCTCATCTTTGCTTTGGCTATTTCTGCAAAGTTTCTTCGCTTTAGTTTCCCATTTCCAAATCTATTTAGTCTCTGATGCATTGGGTGGTCTGTCAGTCTTCTGAGTTTCTCTACTTGCTGCTGGGCTCTGCAGTCTCTTCTGTCGGTCATGGATTGCAGATTTCTAATCTTTTCCAGTTCTACAATTGGCGTTGACTTCATGCCTGCTGTTATAACTCTCATGGCTTGGTTTTGAAGTTTGCTAATTGTATCAAAGTTCGCCTTTGCTGCTGTTGCTCAAGCCGCAACGCCATACTCGAGAACTGGTCTCACTCTTCCAGTGTACAGTTTCGTCTGTTCCCCAGCTTGTGCCAGCAAGTTTCCTCATGATTGCCATTCTTTGTCTGGCTCTCATTCGGTTTCTCTCGATCTGACTTTTCCATGTCATGCACCGATCAAATGTGACTCCCAGGTAGTTTTGGTTGCCATTTGCCCGCAGATATTTGCCGCTAAGACTTATTTTGGTGTTCTGGAGTTTGTTTGAAAGCGAGAATATCGTACATGTTGTTTTTTCCTCATTTATTTTGACCAGCCATGAGTTCGCCTACTCCTCCAACGATGTTAGGGCCTGCTGCATCCGATTGCTTGCTATGGTGAGATTTTTTTCAGACTTCCACATAGTCAGATCGTCTGCAAACATGGAGCTGTGGACTCTTCTTGGTAGATTCTCTGTGATGTTGTTTATATACACCAGGAAAGGTGTTGGTGACAGTACTCCCCTTTGGTGTACTCCCTGCTCAAGTGTCACCTTTTTGCTCATCTGCTATTGTACTTGAACTATGGATGTTCTGTTTTCGAGGTAGTCGCTGATCCATCTGTACATTTTCCCACAAACGTCACTTCTTCGTAGCTTGACTTTAAGTCACTTTATCCACACCTTGTCAAATGCCTTCTCTAAATCCACCCAAATCGCTACTGTGTGTTTTTTCTCCTGGTAAGCATCATCTATTAACTGGGCTATGAGAGTGATCTGGTCCTCAGTGGATCTGTGCTGTCTAAAGCCTGCTTGCTGTGGAATTAGTATGTGTTTTTCTTCCAGATGCCACATCAGTCTGGTGTTTATCATACGTTCCATCAGTTTACCTACACCGCTCAGTAGACTGATAGGCCTGTATCCATTTGGATCTGTTCTATCTTTTTCTTTCTTCGGTACTGGTATAAGTACAGCGTCTTTTCATGTCTGAGGTACAATTCCCCTTTTCCAGCTTTGGTTCAGGACTGATAGTAACTTCCTCTTTGCTGTTTGGCCCAACTCCATCAGCATTTCGTGTTACCCCATCTTTTCCGGGCGATTTCTTTTTCTCATGGTTTTCTCATCGAGTTCTCATGGCCTCTTCCTTTTTATTCATTGTTAGTATTGCCATCATGTGCTCCTTTGGTGCCATATTGATGTTGTCGTGGCTCTTTTGTTCTTCATTATTGTCTGTGTGCCTGTCTGTAGGGACATCAATGTGGTTTGCTCTGGCATAGTGTTCGTTCTATAAAGGCGTTTGCTGCTTTTTTTCCAGTAAGCATTTTGTCGCCATGCTTGATGGTAATTTGTTTATTTGATGGTGTTTCGTCATTCATGACTCTGACTAACTTCCATAGTTTGTTCTCTTCTTTATATAAATTGAGGCTTTCTGTTTTATTTGTCCAGCTGTCTCTTGTTATATGGTTTAGTGTTCTTTTGTATTTCGCCGTGATAGCCTTGAGGGCGATATTTGCCTCCATAGATTGTTCTCTCTCTGCCATTTTCCTAGCATTTGAGACTTCGTCTTCCGCTTCCTGCAATTCATCATTCCAATATGGCTTGTAGTTTTTCCTTGTCCCTCTTGGGATGGTTTCGGTGGCTGCTTGCATTATTGCTTTGCTTAGGCTTTCCACCATAGGTTTCATATTGTTATTCCATGTGTTGATGGTTTCACATAGCCGATCTGTCAGAATTGCAAATCTGTCCCAGTCGGATCGTTTATAGTTCCAACGTGGGAGCGCTTTTATTTCCTGTGGGCCTACTTCCATATCAATTTCTAGCCTAATTGGCCTTTTGTCGCTACCTGCCAATTGGTTGAGCACCTGGCCGTCTATTTTGTGGTGAATATCAACCGTGGAAAAGGCCAAGTCTGGAGTAGAGGTGGTATGCCATGTTCTAGAATAGAAGATAGGGCTGTCCTCCAGCCTATTGTAAAGATAGAGATTTGTGTCTATCTCCCAGTCTTCCACTTCATCTCCTCTGTTGTCTGTGTCCGAATATCCCCATATCTCCGAGTGGCTGTTGAAGTCTCCAACTACTAGGCAGCTGGAGTTCTTGATTTCCATACTCGAGAGGGACAGGTCTTTGATGGGTGGGCCATACAGGTTGAAGATGCGGATCTTCGTTTCTTGTGTCATTATGTCGAGTCCTACAATTTCTGCTTGTCCAGTGTGATTGACAGCTACCGCGCTCCTCGGTATGCAGTTACGTGTTAGTATCAGAACCCTTCCTTTGTCAAGACTGTAACATGCTAAAGCAACTGCGTTGTGAATACTGACCCACGGAGATGAACCCACACATACACACTTTTGTGAGCGTCTTGAAGAACTCCCCACCACAGTAGACTTTGTCCATAGAACTGGCCTTTACGTATAGACTTAATACAATTGTCGGTGAGCTAGAAAAAGAAGGAACAGAAGAAGAAAAAGAAGAAGAAGTAAAGAATGAAGAAGAAAATAGAGAAGAAGAAGTAGAAGAAGAATAAGAAGAAGAAGAAGAAGAAGAAGAAAAAAAAAGAAGACGAACAAGAAGAGAAAGAAGAAGAAAAAGAAGAGAAAGAAAAAGAAGATAAACATGAGTAAATAGTACTACCTGATATTGCCCGAAGAAGATTTGAATGTTTAAATGAAGTATATCGTTAAAAAGCAACTAATCTGATTGGCAAACATCCGGCTAGTCTCTAAACCCTGATCTATGGGTGAGAGAGCTGGAGTGTGTACGCCAAACACGCCAAGAGGTTGAATCATTTCTACATGACACATACTCCAAATTGGCTACAAGACCACATCACAAATAACCATACTCTTTTCATTACTACTACACTATTCATACACTTTTGTAGAAAGTTAAAGTGAGATAGACTGGCCAAGTTTCTCGAATGTCAAGTGAAAGGTTAAAAAAAAAACTACTGTTTAGCGAGCTTAGCGCAGCAAGGCGATCACCTGGACGTCAATAAAAGCGATTCAGTGAATCCTGGCAGTAAATCGTTTAGCCTGAAAAAGGCGAGGCCAAAAAGAGCCTTGCATGCAGTTAGCGAGGGTGGAAGTATAGAGTAGAGACAAAACCAGCACCAGCTGGTGTTGGCTTAATCTGTCATGCACGCATCCGCCCACAGACTAAAGGGCGCAGTATGACACATGATGATGTTGGTTATTCTCATCGACGGCGATAAGCCCATTATTATTGTCATGATCATATTTCTTCAAAATCAAGTAAATACTGGATCAAGACGGTGAGCAGCGCATGAGCTGCAGCGGTCATCGAGCCATAGCTGACTGATAGCGTAAGGGCTAGCGAACCGGAGCTGCCAAGGCCGTTCTACACGTCCGCGCAGTATTCTAGAAAACAGGCTGCAACAGAGCAGACTGGTTAAGGAGAAGGGATCGAAGAGGGAATGCTAACCCGGTACTCAAAAAATGCTTGCTGAAGTCGGATGTGTTGGACCGAAAGGTGCAAATATCGACATAACGCATTCCGTTCTCTGGACTGCGTTCTGCTACTTAGGCCCGTGTCAGGGTTTGGTAGCGGGAGATGGAGAACAAACGAAGCCAAGCCAAGACAAGTAAATACATTTAATATTCATCAGTTTATTGGCGTCTCAGTCACTGATCATCATGCGCCTGGCGCCCTGGCGAAGTTTGCCCAGCTCTGTCTCCCGTATTTCGACACAGTCATCTATGGTTGCAAACGCCGGTACGTGAGTGGCAGTCCCTGTCGCAGATCGTACAACGGGGCTGAGGAGGCTGACTTGCCGGGGTGTTCGCCGATCTTTTCAGTCGTGCCCATTTCTCTGGTTCCAGATGGCCTCTACAAGCGTCGGCAACTACTGTGCACCTCCCAACTGAATGTCTGCAATCGACTCAATCCTGAGCTTTCGGCTTGGATGTCGCACGACGTCATGTCCATCTTGTATACGTACTTGAATCGCGGTGTGGGGTAGTCGATTCCTTTAGCTGCAGTGATCAGTTGTCCATAAAATATATCCTATAACAGCCTTTACAATGTATGTAAATATACACTCGCGAGCATACGACTACTCTAAGACAGATGTACAGAAGATGAAAGATACAGACAGCCACATAAACTGGAAAGATATTGTCAGAGGTACAGACGTTGAACAAGAGGCAGAGTGTTTCAAAACACTTTTAGAACAACTAAAAGTCGAATATGTTCCATGTATGGAGATAAACACCAATCATAAAAAGTGGATTACTAGATTTGTAGCTAAATGTACAAGAGCTTAAAATAAAGCCTGGACAAAGTGTATAGAGGCAAGTAAATCAAAAGAAATATATTTAAAATATTTGGACAAGCAAAACATAGCTCAGAAAGTAAGTAAAGCAGCAAAATAGACTTCGAAAAAAACTTACTAATAGGATCAAGACTGATGGTAAAAGCTTCTTTTCTAATGTTAGAAATAAACAAAGACCTAAAGACAAGGTAGGCTTTCTCATAAACAGTACAGTGACAATAAGCAGAGAAAATAGGGAGATAGCTTATCTAATAAATCAATACTTTGGCACAGTCTATACAAAAGAACACTCCTCCAAGATACCAGAGCCTATACCTATTTTCAAATGTCAAATGGATATAGTGCGATTAAAATCATTCTGTCTTACGGAGGAAATGGTTCTAAAAAGATTGGAAGGATTAAAAGTGGATAAATGTACAGATCAAGATGGTATCCATTCATCAATGCTATTTGAAGTATAGACTAACTAGTTAAACCATTGGCTATATTATTTTCTCAATCACTTGAAAAATGAATTGTTCGAAGAGATTGGAAAGATGCAGGAGTGATTCCCTTATTCAAAAGAAGAAAGAAATCAGATCCAGCTAATTAAGTAAGTTTAACTTTCAACCTCGACATCAATGATTGCAAAAGGATTACCTTTTCCTTTTCATGTTAAAATCATTTACATCGAATACCAGTACCAAAGAAAGAAAAAGATAGAACAGATCCAAATTTGATACAGGCCTATCAGTCTAATTAGCTGTGTAGGTAAACTGATGGAGCGTATGATAAACATCAGACTGATGTGGCACCTGGAAGAAAAACACATGTTAATTCCACAGAAAGCAGGATTTAGACAACACAGATCCACTGAGGATCAGATCACTCTCATAACGAAGAAAATAGAGAATGCTTACCAGGAGAAAAAGCATACAGTAGCGGTTTGGGTGGATCTAGAGAAGGCATTTGACAGGGTGGGGAAAGAGGGACTTAAAGTCAAGCTATAAAGAAGTGAAGTATATGGACAAATGTACAGATTGATCAGCCACTATTTCGAAAACAGAACAGCCAGAGTTCAAGTACAAGGGAAGATGAGCAAAAATGTGACACTGCAGCAGGGAGTACCCCAAGGGGGAGTACTGTCACCCACACATTTTTCTGGTGTATATAAACAACATAATAGAGAATATATTAAGAAGAGTCCACAGCTCCATGTTTGCAGACGATCTGGCTTTGTGGACCACTGAAGACAATCTCACCATAGCAAACAATCGGATGCAGCAGGCCCTAACATCGCTGGAGTAGTGGATAGGAGGCAGACAGACTGGCTAAAGAAGGTGCAAGGTTACCACAACCAGATTCTAGTGTGACCTACGAAGAGTTCAAAAGGTTTATTAGGGCCAGATACATGGCCAAATGGGAAACAGAGCATACTGGCTACACAAAAAATGATGCCTACTACCAGTTGAACAGAAGAGAGCAGGTCGTGGTCTTCAGACTCCGCACAGGCCACAACAGACTGAGGTACCATCTATTCAATAAACTGAAGAAAGGTGGTACTGACGAATGCACCTGTGGTACAGGGAAAATGACCGCGGAACATCTGCTGCAAAATTGCCCGACATACAAGAACCAGAGAAAGCACATGTGGCCATCACCAGTGGCAACACTAGACAAGCCCAATGGCAGTGTCGACAGCCTCAGGATGACAGCTGCCTTCTTCGAAAAAATTCAAGTTGACGTCTGACAGCGTACGAAGAAGAAGATTTACCTCGAATTGTTTTTAACACCTGCACAAATTAACAGTCATCTAACAATATTCATATTTCTGTTTTTCATCCTCTCTCTCTTTCTCTCTCTCTACTTTGGTCTTCTTGTTTCTCTGTACTCTGAGCAATCAATGCTGACTACAAACTAATGTGTGACAAATATGAACTGATGTGATCATATAAGACATTCCAATGTACACCGTCCACTACCAGTTAAAGGCCAACACAAAATACAGAAGGGATTGAAGCTCACGAGCAAAAACATGCATTTAGAACGTGCCAACCGTAGCGACAATCCGCCCAAGAAACTGTTCATTATGTCAAGGAAAGAATGTCAGAATACAAACACAGCCAACGTGCTGTTTACATTCATGGATACATCGAGTAATACAAATATACTGTAGTCGGAGATGCTGTGGTAGAAACTTCTCTATAAGAGGTTTTTGCTTTTATCAGATGTTGGTAGCCAGTTCCCTTCCTCGATGTCTTGGCTTACAATATCACTGATATATAAATTTATTTTTATTACCGCCAGGGATGAGGTACTAGAATCTTCATTGTTCTGATACACACACGAATCCATAAACTGGTCAATACGACATGATACCGCACAAAGGACAACGGTCTGGGGTAGAAAAGGGCAAGTCTTCGTCACGGAATCCAGAAATTGAAACCTCTAATCAAACCAAAAACTTCAAGTTTTGTGAAAACCAATTCCTGTTCCTCTATCATTTCTCCTAACAGTAAATCCGGTACTCGTTTAAAGCTGGGTTGGATGGAACAAGTTGCAGCCGGAAAGAAGCAGCCACTCTACCAACGGTGTATCCTACGCTCTACATGTGCATATAGTGTGGTCTTATGTTTCCTCTAATAACATGTCTTAATGGGAATCACACCTTTTCTTCTGCTTATCTCACGGAATAATCATTCCTTCATGGTTGTTTGCTTAAATATCTATCTTATTGTTCTATTGTAGGTCAATGGCCAATGTTTTGTTATTATTATTGTCATGATTATTATCATCATCATCCTCATCATCTTCTATCAACTTGTGTCATTAGAAGGCGTGGAAGGGGGTGTAGTATTATGTCGTTGCCATCTTCGTCGCCGATGTTGTTGACATCCAGTGTTTCTTTAAACATAGCGAGGGACATAACCAAACAAATACAAAAAATATATAATTAAGAGTTATCCCATCATAAAAAATTTGCGTGAGAGATTCTGGCTTGGGCGTCTCCCCTCTTTATCCAGGTTACAAACCTTAGAACGAGTGAGCTATGGCCCTACACCAGAACCACATGGACGTGTACATTGGCATCTGTACACTGAAGGCGATAGGTGTTAATTATCCACCCGACCAAATTTCTCACGCTTGTTGTCGTCCTCGTGCACGACATATGGGGAGGAACAGCTCGCGACCCCGGGCGCTCGTCGGCGACGATTGTGACAGCAAAGCCGTGCTTATCACAAGAGCTGAACCTTGAACCGTGACCGGCGTCGAAGTCATGGAGCGAACTAGACAAGTAACTGGCAGAAGACAACACTGGCTGCTCCTGTAGCTGTTAATAGTAAGGTTAGAGTTAGCATATATGCTGATGCCTGTTTAAGTTAGCTCTGTTGTGGTGACAGCGACTCGCATATTGTTTTTAAAATGAATTTAATAATATTCATAAAATGCAAAAAAATGTTAAAACTTTCCGAAAGGTAAATTTCGTATGGTATGCTCCATTATACGCAACCTTAACTATTATAAGTATTTGCTTTATTTTCATGTAATTATTAAATGATTTATATTATTGTAGTGCATTTATTACATCCCTTTCTTTTGAATACATTGCCCTTATGACGAAGTAATCATTGTCCGTGTAAATACAGTTCACTACTAGGCCGTGAAACTGTTATCTAGCTAATCGAAGATCCTGTGCTGAAAGTTGTTTATGGTTAAGCGTGCTTATATTCCGTGTGTGCTACTTTAAAATTGTTCAAGCTTGGATATGCAAATACAAATGTATGTAGACTTTTATGTTATAAATTTCTCTAACATACCATCTATAGATTGTTAATCTCATTGTACATATCCAAATTTTAAACTGTATATTTTTTAGAACAGGACACCCATTACCATCATTTTAATAACACTAGCCATATGGAATCTTGCATGTTTACTGCTGGCTGAATATAAGTAGACATAATATTCATAATGTGGCATAAGAAATACGTAAACATTAAATTGAACCTTATTCCAGTGTGTGTTTGTTTCTTGTTTATTTCTTTATTTCACAAGACGCATAAGTTGCCATATTAACAAATGTAAACAAACAGATATTAAAGTACACATTCCTAAAGCCCAGGTATTGATAAAATTGCTCTTTGCTGTCACTCTGTGCATTTATGATATATTCGAATACTGACACTATTAACATACACCAAATTGAAAGCATGGTAGTAATACATATCTCATTATTTTAAACATACATTTTTTTACGAATGCACATATTTCTTTACGTTTGTGTGTGCGTGTGTGTACAACTGTGTAAAACCCTACAGTATTGACATATTTCCAAAACTACTTATTACGTACTGTTCATATTGGCATTATAAATGCAGCTCTAGAATTGATTGCAAAACACCTTCGATTGGTTCTGTTGTTGTTGATTCATCCATTAAGCAAATACATACACAGAAGTCGTTTAGCTTGTTTGAAAAGGTCAGTCTTTGCAAACCGTTAAAGGGTTTGAGAGTTGATAATGCAATTGTGGTTAACATGTGGGTAGTAAGATTATATGTACGAACGTAAATATTGCTGTGTCACTGTGTGTGTTAACATAAGGATAGCAAGATACTGTGTAGAAGATTAAAGCTTGGTGTCATTCTGTTAATATGTTGACAGTGAGAAAGTATGTAGGACATTAAAGCTCTGCGTTAGACTGCTAACAAGCTTGCGGTTGGTGTGCTAACATGTGAATAGTAACATATCATGAAGAAGATTAAAGCTTGGTGTCAATCTGCTAATATGTTGATAGTGAGATACTATGTAGGACATCAAAGCTATGTGTTAGACTGCTAACAAGCTTGCAGTTGGTGTGCTAACATGTTAATAGTAAAATATCATGTAGAAGATTCAAGATTGGTGTCAGTCTGCTAATATGTTGATAGTGAGATACTATGTAGGACATTAAAGCTGAGTGTTAGTCTACTAACATGTGGATAGTAAGATATTTTCAAGACAGTAAATCTCCAAGTTGGTTTGCATCTGTTGATTTGTAAATAGTAAGACCTTATGTAAGAGATTTAAGCTCAGTATCTGACTCCTAACATTTGGATAGCAAGATAATATGTACACCCTTAAATCTTAGTGTCTATCTGTTAATATGTAGATAAAGAGATAATATGTAGGACATTAAAACTCAATTTTAGTCCTCTAGCGTGCAACAAATTCTTTATTCCTCTTTGCGTTCAGGATCCTTTGGTCATGTTATATCTGCAAGCCAGTAATCATGATGCAGTCCATAATCTTTACCAGGACATAGCTGCTGCACCATAGCTTTTGCCTCAGCTCTGCATTCTGTGGTATCTCATTTCACTAAAACACAGTGAAAGTAAAATGCTATGTAGAACACACATTTTGGTGTTGGTCTGTTAATTTATGGATTGTAGGTACTATGTAAGACTGTAAAATTACATGGCGATCTACATATGTTGCCATATGGATAGTAAAGTAATATGTAAGGTATCCAATCCTAGTTATTGGTCAGTTATCAAATGGATTGTAGGATAATATTTACGGTATCAAATCTTGGTGCTGGTCTGTTAACATGTGGAGGGTAAGATAATATGTAGGGTATCAAATTTTCGTTCTGGTCTGTTAACATGTGAATGGTAAGATAATATTTAGGGTAGCAAATCTTGGTACTGGTCTGTAAACATGTGGGTGGTAAGATCATATGTAGGGTATCAAATCTCGGTGCTGGTCTGTTAACATGTGGAGGGTAAGATAATATGTAGGGTATCAAATCTCGGTTCTGGTCTGTTAACATGTGAATGGTAAGATAATATTTAGTGTAGCAAATCGTGGTGCTGGTCTGTCGACATGTGGATGGTAAGATAGTATGTATAACAGTAAAGCTAAGTGTTCTTCTGGCATGGGGATTCAAAGATAAAAATGTAGGGCATTGAAGCACAGTGTGGATCTATTAACATGTGATTAGTAGTATAATATGTACAACAGTTTGTTGAGAGGTGGAAAGTAAGATACTATGTGGGACAGTAGAGTTTGTTGTCCGTCTACTTCTTTTGTCCTTTTGTCCTTTTGATTCTGTTTGCACTGTGATAGTCAGATAAAATAATTAAGTCTATTGCATCTCTTTTTGGGGGGAAAGGAATATACTTTTATTTTGGCGATAAGGCTCAGTGTGGGTTTGTTAATGTATTGATAGTAAAAATTTATTTAGAACATTACAGCTCGTTGTTGGTCTATTGACATGGGGACAGCAGGATGCTGTTTAGGAAATTTATTATTGGTTTCTGTTTGTTAACAAATGGAAGGTAAAACACTTAATAGGACAGAAAAGCTCAGTGTTGATCTGTTAATACATGTGAACTGTAAGATATTGTGTAGGACACATGTTCTCAGTGTTGGTCTGTTAACACATGTGAACTGTAAGACATTGTGTAGGACACGTGTTCTCTGTGTTGGTCTGTAAACATGATGATTAGTAAGATATTATGTATGATATTACAGCTCTGTGTTGATGTTTTATCAAGGGGAAAGATAATATATACAGCTTTACATCTCGGCTGTTATGCGTTAACATTTGAATATTAAGAAAATATGTAGGACATGAAAGCTCACTGTTCGTATCCTAACAAGTGGATAGTACAATACTATGAGGTAAAGTAATGCTAGCTGTCATTCTGTTAACACGCGGATAGTAAGATACTATGTAGGACATTACTGCTCTGTGTTGGTATTTTGACCTGGGGATAGTAAGATACTATAAAGGACATTACAGATCAGTGTTGGTCTGTTAACAATCGGAGAGTAAGATACTATGTAGGACATTACTACTCAGTTTTGGTCTGTTTACCTGGGGGAAAAAATATACTATGTAGGACACCTATTCGTGAGGTTGGTCTGTTTTCATGTGGATAGTGAGAAAATATATACAACATTATTTCTCAGTTGATGTATATTAACATGAGGATATCAAGAAATAAGTAGGACATGAAAATTCACTGTCTGTGTGTTATGAAGTGGATAGTTTGATGTTATGTAGAAAAGTGAAGATTGCTTTCATTCTGTTATAACGTATTGATAGTAAAACAATAGGTAGGACATTAAAGATTTGTGTCAGACTGCTATCTTTGTACAGAAATATAAAAAGTAGGTCATTTAAGCGTTGTGTTAGTATGTTAACTTTTGGACAGTAAGATTACATGTAGGACATTAACAAATGGGAATGGTTTGTAAACATGCAAACAGTTTAATGCTACATAGGACAATAAAACTCAGTGTCTGTCTAACAGTTGTATAGTTAGATACTATGTACGTCATCTATGCCAAAAGCTCGGTTTTCGGCTATTAACATGCAAATTAGTTATGTACTATGTAGGACATTACAGCTTGTTGTCGGCCTGCTAAGATAGGGATAGTATGATACTTTACAGGACAATTATCTTGGTGTCCATCTGTTAAAATACAGACAGTAAGATACTACCTAGGACCTTAAAGCTCAGTGTTAGCCTTCATCTTTTGTTATGCTGATACTAAGATACTATGTAGGAGATTAAAAATCAGATTTGGTCTGTTAAGGAGGCGTCAGTGAGATACTTTATAGGACCGTCAAGCTCAGTTTAGATCTGTTAAAGTGGGGTCAGTAAAATATTATGTAGGACACTAATACTTTTAGGTAGGTTTGTTAACATGGGGATTGTAAAATGCTATGCAGGACAGTAAAGTTAGGTGACTGTTTGTGTATGTTACTGTTGGGATTCTCAGATAGTATGTTAATATGTAGACAGTAAGATGCTATGTATCGCATTAAATCTAAAGAATCGGTTGGTTATATGAGGACATTAAGATAATATATAGGACACTGAAGCTTAGTGTAATTCTGTTGACATGGTGACAGTTTGTTTGTTTGTTTGTTTTTTTGAGTTCGCCTTATTTCTCTAATCCCCAAGGGGGTGTACATTGTACTGTGGTTTTTATTTTGCGCCTGTCGGCCAAGTGCTGCCAACTTCAGCATGCATTTTATGTAAGGGTCTGCTTCCTCTTGCATTTTCTAAGAATTAGCTTCCTTAGGGTAACGGCGCTGTGATGGGGATTGAACCCAGCACCTTTGGGTTTTGAGCCGTGCCACTTAACCACTAGGCCACACCGTCCCCATGGGGACAGTAAGATAATATGTAGGATATTAGCGAATAGCATCGGTCTGTTAACATTTAGATAGTAAGATTTTATGTAGTACATTACAGCTTGCTATTAGGTCTGCTAACATTTAGAAAGAAATATTTTATATTAGGACATTACAGCTTGGTGTTGGTCTGTTGACATGGAGACTGTAAAATGCTATGAATGACATTAAAACATGTGGATAGTACAATATCATGTAAGATAGCAAAGCTCAGAGTCCGGCTGATGACATGGGTACAGTAAGATATCTTGTTCGAAGTAAGCTGTCAGACATCAGCGTGAATTTGTTGAAGAAGAAGAAGAAGTAAGATAGTGTGTAGGACATTAAAACTTACTGTCGGTTTGTTAACACGTGGATAGTAAGATATTATTTTTAACAGTAAAGCATGGTGTCTGCTTGTTAACATGTGGATTGAAAGATATTATGTACGGCATTCAAGCTCTGTGTTGGCCAGTTGACTTGTGAATAGTAAGATACTCTGTAGGACATTCAAGCTCTGTGTTGGCCAGTTGACTTGTCAATAGTAAGATACTCTGTAGGACATTCAAGCTATGTGTTTGCCTGTTGACATGTGGATAGTAAGATACTCTGTAGGACATTCAAGCTCTGTGTTGGCCAGTACACTTGTGAATAGTAAGATATTCTGTAAGACATTTAAGCTATGTTGCCCAATTGACATGTGGATAGTAAAACACTATGTAGGACATTAAAGATCTGTGTTGGCCTGTTGACATGTGAAAAGTAAGATACTATGTAGGACATTCAAGCTATGTGTTTGCCTGTTGACATGTGGATAGTAAAATACTCTGTAGGACATACAAGCTCTATGTTGGCCTGTTAACATGTTGATAGTAAGATACTATGTAGGAAATGAAAGCTCTGTCTTGGCCTGTTGACATGTGGATAGTAAGATATTCTGTAGGACATTCAAGCTCTGTGTTGGCCTGTTAACATTGGGTTAGTAAGATACTCTGTAGGACATTCAAGCTCTGTGTTGGTCTGTTAACATGTGTATAGTAAGATACTCTGTAGCACATTAAAGCTCTGTCTTGGCCTGTTGACATGTGGATAGTAAGATACTCTGTAGGACATTCAAGCTATGTGTTTGCCTGTTGATATGTGGATAGTAAAATACGCTGTAGGACATTCAAGCTCTATGTTGGCCTGTTGACATGTGGATAGTAAGATATTCTGTAGGATATTCAAGCTCTGGGTTGGCCTGTTAACATTGGGTTAGTAAGATACTCTGTAGGACATTCAAGCTCTGTGTATGCCTGTTAACATGTGGATAGTAAGATACTCTGTACCACATTAAGCTCTGTCTTGGCCTGTTGACATGTGGATAGTAAGATACTCTGTAAGACATTCAAGCTCTTTGTTGGCCTGTTAACATGTGGTTAATAAGATACTCTGTAGGACATTGAAGCTCTGTGTTGGCCTGTTAACATGTGGATAGTAAGATACTCTGTAGCACATTAAAGCTCTGTCTTGGCCTGTTGACATGTGGATAGTAAGATACTCTGTAAGACATTTAAACTCTGTGTTGGCATGTTAACATGGTGGCAGTAAGGAACTATGTAGGACATCAATGTTTTGGGTAAGTCTAACATCTGGATAGTGGATACTGTGCAGTGCATTCAATCTAGAGTTGGTTTGTTAATATGTGGATTGTAAGATCCTGTGTAAGACATTCAAGCTGTCTGTCAGTCTGATGCCATTGGGATTGTACAATACTTTAAAGAACAATAAAACTTGGTATTGGTCTGTTAATATTTAGATAGCAAATTACAATGTAGGACTGTAAAGTTTCGAGTCAGTGAACTTATGTTTAATGGGGATAGTGCGATACTTTGTAGGACAATACCGTTTATTGTCTGTATGTTAATTTTCATATAGTAAAGTATTATATAAAAGACTGTTACCATGTGCTTAGGTAGAAACTGTATAGGACATCAAAATTTAATGCTGGTATGATAGTCTGTGGATAGTAAGATACTATATATAGGACATTAAAACTTGATGTATCATACTAAGATACTAGCTAGTAGCTAGGACTGTAATGCCTAGGGTGAGTTTGTTAAAATATGGATAGTAAGATACTAGTTAGAACTGCCATGCCTAGGTTCAGTTTGTTAACATGTGGATAGCAAGATACTATTTCAGACATTAATGCATAGTGTCGGTCTGTACATTATATACATTGCTGAGCGATTATAGTAGTAAAACTGGGAGAGTTCAAAACGTAGTTCCCTCATGTTCCAGTCTCTCTCTTATCGCCTGTGGAGTATAACAAATAGATAGGAATGGTTAAAATACCGCTATGGAACAAAATCAAGAACCTAACCTACGTTAGGTACAGAAATTACATACAATGAGACTAAAGCATTCATCAGGGCAACGTACAGTGCAAAATGGAAAAAAAACAAAACACCCTGGCTACATAGATTATCATTCTCCGGCTACGCATAGGTCACAACAGTCTGAGATGTCATCTGTACAACAAGTTCAAGATTGGTACTACAGACCTTCGTGCCTGCGACACAGCCCCCATGAAGGCAGAACATATTTTGAGCCTTTAGTCGATTGATGACTTCGTTAGAGTCATTGAAGTTGATGTCTGAAAACGAACGAAAAAGAAGAAGAAGAAATGAACCAGTCGAAGCTTCCCGTTGGATCCACTACTAGGGAATTGCATGTTTACATTCTGATTCGCATTATTCATTTATAGGTCTAGTGATATTGCGAGCTTAATATATGAGTAGCAAAATGCCCCCTTGTCGCTATGTGCATTCACAAGCAAAAACAACTAGTATTCTCTGTATAAGCAACATATGTCCTCTAGCCCACTGTATGGACGGCGTACTACAGTAAACATCACGAATGATTCTGGATCTTTGGGTATGGCAATGACAAAAATAGGACCACTGCCCTATATAGAGCATGGCATAAGAGGCGACTAACTGTGTGACATGGCACAACACCGGCCATGCTTAGTTGGTTTGTTAAGAGCAGCATAGATGGCGCCTAACAGGTTGCGTGTCAAGTTGGTCTAGTGTTTGAGTCTTTTAAGATGGACTCACAGATCTATGAACCAAACTTCTTGGCACTTGTCTTAACACAGCGGAGTAATAAGCTGCTCGAGCCTAACACGCTAAGCAGGAAATCCTCATCCCTCCTTTATCCAGCTCACACCACAGCTGGGACCTCCACAGGGTCATCTTCCCTTGTAGAATTACAGGTCTACTAAGACTAAGATTAATATAAACACATAATCTTACAAATACTATTTCTTTTGTTGCAGATTCTGCACTTTACACTTTACGAAATACAAGACCTCACCACTAATGGAGTCTCCCGCGGAACACCTGGCTGAGACATTTCGATTCTACTCCGTCTTCCTCCACGCTGCCCGAGACTCACCAAACGTTGCCGTGGACGATCAACACGAAAGACAATGGTTGAGTATGAGGATTACCTGACTTGACTTAAAACACAAGGCAGCGACTCTAGCTGGCCATCTATCTTCTCGGCACACCCCCCATGACATCAGAATAAATTTTGCAGCCCTGCCCATTGTTTACCGACAAGAAGTAGCATTTGGCAACAACCAGTGTCTTTCCACGAGTAGCTGTACAGAAGTGCTCAGACTCTCAAGTCAACTGCTGCCTTCGTTAGAGTAATTGAATTCAAGGTCTGAAGACGAACAAGGAAGATCTATTTTCTTGACATTTTTCGCGCCAGCCGAAGCACATCAGTACAAGTACAGTCAACCTCCATCAAGATGACTTCAGGAAAAAACTTTGCATGATCTTGCAGTAGGAGTTTATGTATCAGTTTACTTGCATGATGAGGTTGCTATCCTCATGCACACCTCTATTTAGTCACGCCTTTCAATACATGCATAGAGTTCAATCAATCAAATCAGAACAAAAAGGAATAGCTTCAAATTAAATAAAGAAAGGTCAAGATTGGATATTTGGAAATATTTCTTTAGTCAGAGAGGGGTGAATGCTTGGAATGCATTTCCAAGGAAGTGATGTAAGCAGAGGCAGTTGATGCATTTAAGAATACATTGGATGCTCATAGCTTATTGAGCAAGGAAATGTAAATGAAACTGGTTGCGTACAGACTCTGCATAGTCTTCTAAACCAGTATAAAGACGATAAGTTCAGTTAAATCAAGATCACTCATCTCTTTTTGTTGAAGCACAGGTCCAGCATTGTATTTGACTTACCAAAACCAGCTTTTAGGAAAGACTTTTTCTAGTTATTTGCAGTAGGGTAGCGATAATTTCTACATTTTGAGATTGCCACATCCATGGACAACTCTTAGTCCTCGCGTTCAACATGCAATGATTATTTTGGCCACTCAGGAGAAACACATACATAGCTCACCTTAAGATTGTTTGCCCTTGATCTACTGTGACAGTATTCTGTGGCGGTTATATTCTACCATTCTCAGTAAGGGACCCCGGATACACTATGGGAGGTCATGTTATTGATAGATTTGAAACAAGCAGCGATAACGATAGAAAAGATATGAATTTGGAATTGCATGTGTTAAGCTTTTATAGAAGTGTTCATACGTGGTTGCGAAGTTTCGATGGCTCACAAACAAAACATGTCTGTGTTCAGATTCCTGATCTGACTGGGTCGTACACCTATTAAATTTCGTGCTGAATATGGTTTAACCAGGCTCTAAAGTGCAAAACACAGAACAATATACTGCCTCTTAGGAACCACGGTAAACGAAGCAAAAAAAGGAAATATAGCTTTTTAGTGTTTTCTCCAGTATCGCATTCTGTTTTTTTATTATATGGCTTGCTGGCTTAGGGTCGTTCGTTCTCAATCTTGCACCACCAAGCCCTGATGTGGCTTAAGTAGCAGAATGTTGTCCAGAGAACGGAATGCAAATGTGCTGATCGGTGTGGACTGCACAGAACACGGCCAGGCACTTGAGCATCCGTGGTCAACCACTGCACCCGAGCTCATATCCAGTCGTCCTGACTTGTCTTGCCACTGGTTAAAGTTGGACTCGAGCGAGAGAGTGTGGTCGACAAACTGCGCAACCCTTTCTCACTTAAAGGAAATTCATCGCGCAAGTCATTCTCTTTTCATGTATCCAGTACTAACACAGTCGAGTCCTGTGACGACGGGCAAGAAGAGAGCGTAGGTCCACTGACAAGCTAAACTACAGTCAAAAAGCTGCGTCAGTTGCGGGACACCTTGCTGAGCAATAAAGCGGCTGAGGTACATGGATTTGCTGACAATCATGATCACCGTCTCGCGAAGCAAACTTTCTCTGCTTTCACTGACTGCGAATATGCAGTTCCCATCTTCCCACCCATCCACAACCCGGATTTACAGAATACTCGACTGGATGGACTGGCTAGGTGCAAAAAGTAAAGGCTCGTGATGGACGAAAAACATTGTGTTTGACCCTGACGCAACGTCCTGGGCAATATGGTGTGCTTGACCGGACTAGCGTCTCAGTTACCCACAGATATTATCTTAAATATCACTAACCTCTAGCTGATTGCTAGCATAACCGGCACTTCTGAAATTATGCAATGATGTTTATAAATGAAAATAGTATTTGCTAGATCTACGTCAACAATAAAGTCACATATATTTTTGTATACCATAACAAGCATTATTACATAGCACAAAAAATCGCTCACTTTCATCTTTATCATCATTATTATCATCATCATCATCATTTTCATCATCATCATCATCATGTTGCATGTCATTTGCAGAAAATCACTTTCACAACAAACGATCTGTAACTCGATCTCTAGCCAGAAGTATCGCCTCTATCGTTGTCATCGTCATGACCTCCGTGATGTCTTGTTTCCATCTTTTCATCGGTCTGCTTCAGCCCCGCTTTTCAAACACTAAACCCTCCTGTATCGTTCTTTCTAGGTCAGTATGGCGTTTGATGTGGTCAAACTATTATACAGCAAAGCAAGTGGTCATTTTCACAGACGACCTAGCAGTGTATTGGCTCTCAAGAGCCCAGTGCTTAAAAAAAAAGCAGTCCAATGGACACCAGCGCACTGAGACATTCCAGGCAACGGGGAGGCGGACAGGCTCGCCAGAGAGCGAGGAATGCTGCAGCAGAGTGATACAGACATCACATACAATGAAACTAAAGCATTCATCAGGACAACGTACAGTGCAAAATGGAAAATAGGATCACATTGGCCACATAGAAAACGATGCCTACCATCAACTCTCCAGGCGAGACCAGGTGATCATTTTCCGGCTACGCACAGGTCACAACAGACTCAGATGCCATCTGTACAATAAGTTCAAGATTGGCACTACAGAAATTTGTGCCTGCGGCACAGCCCCCATGAAGGCATAATATATTTTGCAGTTCTGCCCGCTGTATACCGACAAAAGAAGTAACAATTGGCAACAGCCAGTGTCCTATTTTAGCTTTCGAGACAAGATGTTGTTTACTAACCAATTTTGCTTGAAATTAATTCGGATCTATAGTATATATATATATATATATATATATATATATATATATATATATATATATATATATATATATATATATATATATATATATATATATATATATATATATCTTTATCTATATCTCAAGCAGATGTGGATATATTGAGATCGGATGTAAATAAAATTCGAGAGTGGTTTGTAGGTTCGCAAATGGAGTTTAATGTAGATACATGTACAGTCATCCACATGGGTAGATCCAATATGAAACATAATTACAGAATGGGAGAGAACAATATTAGAAAGATAGATAAGGAAATGGACTTAGAAGTTATACTAGATCATACAGGTAAGGTGAGTGAGCAAGTTCAGGTAGCAATTAAAAAGGCAAATGCAATGTTATGTATGATAAACATAAATACTAAACATAGGAGCAAGGAAGTGATAGTCAAACTGTATAAAGCATTAGTTAGACCTAGATTGGAGTTATGCGTACAGGCGTGGAGTGATTATCATAGAGGGGATACAAACATTCTGGAAAGAATTCAAAAAAGAGCGACAACGCTGATAGTGGGATTGCAGAATTACAGTTATGAGGAAAAACCGGCCTACAGTGTCTAGAAGAGAGAATAATTCGTAGTGACTTAATACAGGCTTATAAGATGATTAGAGGAATGGATAAATTAGACTATAACAAGTTTTAAAAAAAAAATACAGCCACCAAATATAACAAGAGGGCATAGTTACACATTAACTAAAGAGAGGTCCAGATTCGATATTAGGAAATATTTTTTTAATAAGAGAGTGGTGAATGCTTGGAATGCATTGCCAAGGGAAATAGTGGAAGGAAGGACAGTTAATGCATTTAAGAATAAATTGGATGCGCATAGCTTTTAGAGCAATGTGATGAAATAAAACTGTGTGTATACAGATTCTGCAGAGTCTTCTAAACCAGTTTAAGGACGTTAAGCTAAGTTAAGGATATCTGCATTTTTCCTTTTTGCTATCCATTGTATTTTGAGCACTTTTCTATAGTCCTTTAGTTCAAAAGATGCAATCCTTTTCTTAAGTGTTTGTGTGGGAGGGGGGGGGGGGGGGGGGGGTCCATGTTTCACATCCGTATGTCTTCATCGGTATAATGCAAGTTCACAGAATAGTTATTTTCATTTTATTAATGTTCTGTCATCAGTTTCTCATTTTATTGAACCTCTGCATTGCCGTAGCCATTGGCGCTTTTAACTGAGCCGAGGTACTCAAAGCTTGTGACTTTCTCAATCTTCTGTTGTTCTAAAATAACTTTATGTTTGGTCTTTGCCTTGCCTGTGATCGTTATCTTGGTTGTACTTTAAATTCAGGTATAGATTTTGGACTTCGTTGAGTTGTGTTTACACTCATCAGTACTTTTACATTTCGCTAGTTGTTAAACCCACCGGGCTAGATCGCACGTGGACACAGTCCTGGTGTGAACAGACTATCTACAATAGCAGTTAGTAAACTAGCCTTATCTTATAAAGCGAGCTATGCAAGTTTTCATTCCATTTCCAACAATATATCTCTGCAAATATGGATTTTCGACATTTGTAGCATAAAAGAAAAACAAATCGAAACAGATTAGATGTCTAACATGGCAAACGTGTGGTTTGTACAACACAACAGTTGAATCCTCTTCGAGAAAGAGAAACAACAAGCCTTCACGCGGTCAGCATTTCTTGATCTTTGTGACCCGTTCCTCAGCCTTGCATATATACGCAGCACGTTCATTCAAACAATAATGAAATTAACTTTCTTCTATATTAAATGTATTGTATTTCTATTGGAATTGTTAAGAAAGACACATATATCCCATGTACTTTTGTGTTTGTTTTTTTAAACTATTTCTATATAACTGGTTCTTTACTATTGTAGTTTATGTATTTAAAAACATTATTCCGAGAAGGGGTACGTGACATCTACAGTTAACATCATTTGCTGAATAAGAATGATCACCAATGGACAGCCGCGTGCGGTAAACACCTTTCATTTTTGGGCTAAAGAGAAATACTCTCCATTTAATGTACAATATGTAACTAAGTTAACGTCTTTATACGGGTTGAGAAGACTACCTATTTATACTGGTTTAGACGATTATGTCTTTCTACTCGCTTAGAAGACTGAAACTTTATACTGGTTTAGAAGACTGTGTCTTTATATTGGTTTATAAGACGATGTCTTTATCCTGGTTTAGAAGACGATGTCTTTATACTGCTTTAGAATGACTATATCTTTATACTGGTTTAGAAGACTACGTCTTTATACTGGTTTAGAAGACTGCGTGTTTATACCGGCTTAGAAAACTATGCAGAGTCTGTAAACAACCAGTTACATTTACATTTCCTAGCTCTAAAAGCTATGTGCATCCAATCTATTCTGAAATGCATTAATTGTTCCAGCCTAAAACTACTTCATATGGCAATACATTCCAAGCATTCACCACTGTACAGCTTATGTAGCTTACCAGTAACACTTTTACCGGTAACAGTTCTCGCAGTTTAGCTCACTTTAAATTCAACCGATGCACAAAATTGAGAAATGGAATACCTCTGCCCCTCCTTTATGTGTTGTGTTTGTTACAGACCCGTCGGTGTATGCATGGGTCCAGTCCATGCTTGGGTAGTTTTTCGTTATGTACCTCAGGGTTATGTCTCTTCTTTCTTTTTCAGTCTGGCTGTTCTTGTTTCAAATATCTGGTATATTTTCTACCACCTCCGGAATGATATGCTGCTTCCAGGTAGGTTTGCGTACAGTAGGGATGGGGTTTGGTGTTAATGTGTTCATAGTGTCTTCGCTCATCTTTGCTTTGGCTATTTCTGCAAAGTTTCTTCGCTTTAGTTTCCCATTTCCAAATCTATTTAGTCTCTGATGCATTGGGTGGTCTGTCAGTCTTCTGAGTTTCTCTACTTGCTGCTGGGCTCTGCAGTCTCTTCTGTCGGTCATGGATTGCAGATTTCTAATCTTTTCCAGTTCTACAATTGGCGTTGACTTCATGCCTGCTGTTATAACTCTCATGGCTTGGTTTTGAAGTTTGCTAATTGTATCAAAGTTCGCCTTTGCTGCTGTTGCTCAAGCCGCAACGCCATACTCGAGAACTGGTCTCACTCTTCCAGTGTACAGTTTCGTCTGTTCCCCAGCTTGTGCCAGCAAGTTTCCTCATGATTGCCATTCTTTGTCTGGCTCTCATTCGGTTTCTCTCGATCTGACTTTTCCATGTCATGCACCGATCAAATGTGACTCCCAGGTAGTTTTGGTTGCCATTTGCCCGCAGATATTTGCCGCTAAGACTTATTTTGGTGTTCTGGAGTTTGTTTGAAAGCGAGAATATCGTACATGTTGTTTTTTCCTCATTTATTTTGATCAGCCATGAGTTCGCCTACTCCTCCAACGATGTTAGGGCCTGCTGCATCCGATTGCTTGCTATGGTGAGATTTTTTTCAGACTTCCACATAGCCAGATCGTCTGCAAACATGGAGCTGTGGACTCTTCTTGGTAGATTCTCTGTGATGTTGTTTATATACACCAGGAAAGGTGTTGGTGACAGTACTCCCCTTTGGTGTACTCCCTGCTCAAGTGTCACCTTTTTGCTCATCTGCTATTGTACTTGAACTATGGATGTTCTGTTTTCGAGGTAGTCGCTGATCCATCTGTACATTTTCCCACAAACGTCACTTCTTCGTAGCTTGACTTTAAGTCACTTTATCCACACCTTGTCAAATGCCTTCTCTAAATCCACCCAAATCGCTACTGTGTGTTTTTTCTCCTGGTAAGCATCATCTATTAACTGGGCTATGAGAGTGATCTGGTCCTCAGTGGATCTGTGCTGTCTAAAGCCTGCTTGCTGTGGAATTAGTATGTGTTTTTCTTCCAGATGCCACATCAGTCTGGTGTTTATCATACGTTCCATCAGTTTACCTACACCGCTCAGTAGACTGATAGGCCTGTATCCATTTGGATCTGTTCTATCTTTTTATTTCTTCGGTACTGGTATAAGTACAGCGTCTTTTCATGTCTGAGGTACAATTCCCCTTTTCCAGCTTTGGTTCAGGACTGATAGTAACTTCCTCTTTGCTGTTTGGCCCAACTCCATCAGCATTTCGTGTTACCCCATCTTTTCCGGGCGATTTCTTTTTCTCATGGTTTTCTCATCGAGTTCTCATGGCCTCTTCCTTTTTATTCATTGTTAGTATTGCCATCATGTGCTCCTTTGGTGCCATATTGATGTTGTCGTGGCTCTTTTGTTCTTCATTATTGTCTGTGTGCCTGTCTGTAGGGACATCAATGTGGTTTGCTCTGGCATAGTGTTCGTTCTATAAAGGCGTTTGCTGCTTTTTTTTCCAGTAAGCATTTTGTCGCCATGCTTGATGGTAATTTGTTTATTTGATGGTGTTTCGTCATTTATGACTCTGACTAACTTCCATAGTTTGTTCTCTTCTTTATATAAATTGAGGCTTTCTGTTTTATTTGTCCAGCTGTCTCTTGTTATATGGTTTAGTGTTCTTTTGTATTTCGCCGTGATAGCCTTGAGGGCGATATTTGCCTCCATAGATTGTTCTCTCTCTGCCATTTTCCTAGCATTTGAGACTTCGTCTTCCGCTTCCTGCAATTCATCATTCCAATATGGCTTGTAGTTTTTCCTTGTCCCTCTTGGGATGGTTTCGGTGGCTGCTTGCATTATTGCTTTGCTTAGGCTTTCCACCATAGGTTTCATATTGTTATTCCATGTGTTGATGGTTTCACATAGCCGATCTGTCAGAATTGCAAATCTGTCCCAGTCGGATCGTTTATAGTTCCAACGTGGGAGCGCTTTTATTTCCTGTGGGCCTACTTCCATATCAATTTCTAGCCTAATTGGCCTTTTGTCGCTACCTGCCAATTGGTTGAGCACCTGGCCGTCTATTTTGTGGTGAATATCAACCGTGGAAAAGGCCAAGTCTGGAGTAGAGGTGGTATGCCATGTTCTAGAATAGAAGATAGGGCTGTCCTCCAGCCTATTGTAAAGATAGAGATTTGTGTCTATCTCCCAGTCTTCCACTTCATCTCCTCTGTTGTCTGTGTCCGAATATCCCCATATCTCCGAGTGGCTGTTGAAGTCTCCAACTACTAGGCAGCTGGAGTTCTTGATTTCCATACTCGAGAGGGACAGGTCTTTGATGGGTGGGCCATACAGGTTGAAGATGCGGATCTTCGTTTCTTGTGTCATTATGTCGAGTCCTACAATTTCTGCTTGTCCAGTGTGATTGACAGCTACCGCGCTCCTCGGTATGCAGTTACGTGTTAGTATCAGAACCCTTCCTTTGTCAAGACTGTAACATGCTAAAGCAACTGCGTTGTGAATACTGACCCACGGAGATGAACCCACACATACACACTTTTGTGAGCGTCTTGAAGAACTCCCCACCACAGTAGACTTTGTCCATAGAACTGGCCTTTACGTATAGACTTAATACAATTGTCGGTGAGCTAGAAAAAGAAGGAACAGAAGAAGAAAAAGAAGAAGAAGTAAAGAATGAAGAAGAAAATAGAGAAGATGAAGTAGAAGAAGAATAAGAAGAAGAAGAAGAAGAAGAAGAAAAAAAAAGAAGACGAACAAGAAGAGAAAGAAGAAGAAAAAGAAGAGAAAGAAAAAGAAGATAAACATGAGTAAATAGTACTACCTGATATTGCCCGAAGAGGATTTGAATGTTTAAATGAAGTATATCGTTAAAAAGCAACTAATCTGATTGGCAAACATCCGGCTAGTCTCTAAACCCTGATCTATGGGTGAGAGAGCTGGAGTGTGTACGCCAAACACGCCAAGAGGTTGAATCATTTCTACATGACACATACTCCAAATTGGCTACAAGACCACATCACAAATAACCATACTCTTTTCATTACTACTACACTATTCATACACTTTTGTAGAAAGTTAAAGTGAGATAGACTGGCCAAGTTTCTCGAATGTCACGTGAAAGGTTAAAAAAAAAACTACTGTTTAGCGAGCTTAGCGCAGCAAGGCGATCACCTGGACGTCAATAAAAGCGATTCAGTGAATCCTGGCAGTAAATCGTTTAGCCTGAAAAAGGCGAGGCCAAAAAGAGCCTTGCATGCAGTTAGCGAGGGTGGAAGTATAGAGTAGAGACAAAACCAGCACCAGCTGGTGTTGGCTTAATCTGTCATGCACGCATCCGCCCACAGACTAAAGGGCGCAGTATGACACATGATGATGTTGGTTATTCTCATCGACGGCGATAAGCCCATTATTATTGTCATGATCATATTTCTTCAAAATCAAGTAAATACTGGATCAAGATGGTGAGCAGCGCATGAGCTGCAGCGGTCATCGAGCCATAGCTGACTGATAGCGTAAGGGCTAGCGAACCGGAGCTGCCAAGGCCGTTCTACACGTCCGCGCAGTATTCTAGAAAACAGGCTGCAACAGAGCAGACTGGTTAAGGAGAAGGGATCGAAGAGGGAATGCTAACCCGGTACTCAAAAAATGCTTGCTGAAGTCGGATGTGTTGGACCGAAAGGTGCAAATATCGACATAACGCATTCCGTTCTCTGGACTGCGTTCTGCTACTTAGGCCCGTGTCAGGGTTTGGTAGCGGGAGATGGAGAACAAACGAAGCCAAGCCAAGACAAGTAAATACATTTAATATTCATCAGTTTATTGGCGTCTCAGTCACTGATCATCATGCGCCTGGCGCCCTGGCGAAGTTTGCCCAGCTCTGTCTCCCGTATTTCGACACAGTCATCTATGGTTGCAAACGCCGGTACGTGAGTGGCAGTCCCTGTCGCAGATCGTACAACGGGGCTGAGGAGGCTGACTTGCCGGGGTGTTCGCCGATCTTTTCAGTCGTGCCCATTTCTCTGGTTCCAGATGGCCTCTACAAGCGTCGGCAACTACTGTGCACCTCCCAACTGAATGTCTGCAATCGACTCAATCCTGAGCTTTCGGCTTGGATGTCGCACGACGTCATGTCCATCTTGTATACGTACTTGAATCGCGGTGTGGGGTAGTCGATTCCTTTAGCTGCAGTGATCAGTTGTCCATAAAATATATCCTATAACAGCCTTTACAATGTATGTAAATATACACTCGCGAGCATACGACTACTCTAAGACAGATGTACAGAAGATGAAAGATACAGACAGCCACATAAACTGGAAAGATATTGTCAGAGGTACAGACGTTGAACAAGAGGCAGAGTGTTTCAAAACACTTTTAGAACAACTAAAAGTCGAATATGTTCCATGTATGGAGATAAACACCAATCATAAAAAGTGGATTACTAGATTTGTAGCTAAATGTACAAGAGCTTAAAATAAAGCCTGGACAAAGTGTATAGAGGCAAGTAAATCAAAAGAAATATATTTAAAATATTTGGACAAGCAAAACATAGCTCAGAAAGTAAGTAAAGCAGCCAGATAGACTTCGAAAAAAACTTACTAATAGGATCAAGACTGATGGTAAAAGCTTCTTTTCTAATGTTAGAAATAAACAAAGACCTAAAGACAAGGTAGGCTTTCTCATAAACAGTACAGTGACAATAAGCAGAGAAAATAGGGAGATAGCTTATCTAATAAATCAGTACTTTGGCACAGTCTATACAAAAGAACACTCCTCCAAGATACCAGAGCCTATACCTATTTTCAAATGTCAAATGGATATAGTGCGATTAAAATCATTCTGTCTTACGGAGGAAATGGTTCTAAAAAGATTGGAAGGATTAAAAGTGGATAAATGTACAGATCAAGATGGTATCCATTCATCAATGCTATTTGAAGTATAGACTAACTAGTTAAACCATTGGCTATATTATTTTCTCAATCACTTGAAAAATGAATTGTTCGAAGAGATTGGAAAGATGCAGGAGTGATTCCCTTATTCAAAAGAAGAAAGAAATCAGATCCAGCTAATTAAGTAAGTTTAACTTTCAACCTCGACATCAATGATTGCAAAAGGATTACCTTTTCCTTTTCATGTTAAAATCATTTACATCGAATACCAGTACCAAAGAAAGAAAAAGATAGAACAGATCCAAATTTGATACAGGCCTATCAGTCTAATTAGCTGTGTAGGTAAACTGATGGAGCGTATGATAAACATCAGACTGATGTGGCACCTGGAAGAAAAACACATATTAATTCCACAGAAAGCAGGATTTAGACAACACAGATCCACTGAGGATCAGATCACTCTCATAACGAAGAAAATAGAGAATGCTTACCAGGAGAAAAAGCATACAGTAGCGGTTTGGGTGGATCTAGAGAAGGCATTTGACAGGGTGGGGAAAGAGGGACTTAAAGTCAAGCTATAAAGAAGTGAAGTATATGGACAAATGTACAGATTGATCAGCCACTATTTCGAAAACAGAACAGCCAGAGTTCAAGTACAAGGGAAGATGAGCAAAAATGTGACACTGCAGCAGGGAGTACCCCAAGGGGGAGTACTGTCACCCACACATTTTTCTGGTGTATATAAACAACATAATAGAGAATATATTAAGAAGAGTCCACAGCTCCATGTTTGCAGACGATCTGGCTTTGTGGACCACTGAAGACAATCTCACCATAGCAAACAATCGGATGCAGCAGGCCCTAACATCGCTGGAGTAGTGGATAGGAGGCAGACAGACTGGCTAAAGAAGGTGCAAGGTTACCACAACCAGATTCTAGTGTGACCTACGAAGAGTTCAAAAGGTTTATTAGGGCCAGATACATGGCCAAATGGGAAACAGAGCATACTGGCTACACAAAAAATGATGCCTACTACCAGTTGAACAGAAGAGAGCAGGTCGTGGTCTTCAGACTCCGCACAGGCCACAACAGACTGAGGTACCATCTATTCAATAAACTGAAGAAAGGTGGTACTGACGAATGCACCTGTGGTACAGGGAAAATGACCGCGGAACATCTGCTGCAAAATTGCCCGACATACAAGAACCAGAGAAAGCACATGTGGCCATCACCAGTGGCAACACTAGACAAGCCCAATGGCAGTGTCGACAGCCTCAGGATGACAGCTGCCTTCTTCGAAAAAATTCAAGTTGACGTCTGACAGCGTACGAAGAAGAAGATTTACCTCGAATTGTTTTTAACACCTGCACAAATTAACAGTCATCTAACAATATTCATATTTCTGTTTTTCATCCTCTCTCTCTTTCTCTCTCTCTACTTTGGTCTTCTTGTTTCTCTGTACTCTGAGCAATCAATGCTGACTACAAACTAATGTGTGACAAATATGAACTGATGTGATCATATAAGACATTCCAATGTACACCGTCCACTACCAGTTAAAGGCCAACACAAAATACAGAAGGGATTGAAGCTCACGAGCAAAAACATGCATTTAGAACGTGCCAACCGTAGCGACAATCCGCCCAAGAAACTGTTCATTATGTCAAGGAAAGAATGTCAGAATACAAACACAGCCAACGTGCTGTTTACATTCATGGATACATCGAGTAATACAAATATACTGTAGTCGGAGATGCTGTGGTAGAAACTTCTCTATAAGAGGTTTTTGCTTTTATCAGATGTTGGTAGCCAGTTCCCTTCCTCGATGTCTTGGCTTACAATATCACTGATATATAAATTTATTTTTATTACCGCCAGGGATGAGGTACTAGAATCTTCATTGTTCTGATACACACACGAATCCATAAACTGGTCAATACGACATGATACCGCACAAAGGACAACGGTCTGGGGTAGAAAAGGGCAAGTCTTCGTCACGGAATCCAGAAATTGAAACCTCTAATCAAACCAAAAACTTCAGGTTTTGTGAAAACCAATTCCTGTTCCTCTATCATTTCTCCTAACAGTAAATCCGGTACTCGTTTAAAGCTGGGTTGGATGGAACAAGTTGCAGCCGGAAAGAAGCAGCCACTCTACCAACGGTGTATCCTACGCTCTACATGTGCATATAGTGTGGTCTTATGTTTCCTCTAATAACATGACTTAATGGGAATCACACCTTTTCTTCTGCTTATCTCACGGAATAATCATTCCTTCATGGTTGTTTGCTTAAATATCTATCTTATTGTTCTATTGTAGGTCAATGGCCAATGTTTTGTTATTATTATTGTCATGATTATTATCATCATCATCCTCATCATCTTCTATCAACTTGTGTCATTAGAAGGCGTGGAAGGGGGTGTAGTTTTATGTCGTGTGCCATCTTCGTCGCCGATGTTGTTGACATCCAGTGTTTCTTTAAACATAGCGAGGGACATAACCAAACAAATACAAAAAATATATAATTAAGAGTTATCCCATCATAAAAAATTTGCGTGAGAGATTCTGGCTTGGGCGTCTCCCCTCTTTATCCAGGTTACAAACCTTAGAACGAGTGAGCTATGGCCCTACACCAGAACCACATGGACGTGTACATTGGCATCTGTACACTGAAGGCGATAGGTGTTAATTATCCACCCGACCAAATTTCTCACGCTTGTTGTCGTCCTCGTGCACGACATATGGGGAGGAACAGCTCGCGACCCCGGGCGCTCGTCGGCGACGATTGTGACAGCAAAGCCGTGCTTATCACAAGAGCTGAACCTTGAACCGTGACCGGCGTCGAAGTCATGGAGCGAACTAGACAAGTAACTGGCAGAAGACAACACTGGCTGCTCCTGTAGCTGTTAATAGTAAGGTTAGAGTTAGCATATATGCTGATGCCTGTTTAAGTTAGCTCTGTTGTGGTGACAGCGACTCGCATATTGTTTTTAAAATGAATTTAATAATATTCATAAAATGCAAAAAAATGTTAAAACTTTCCGAAAGGTAAATTTCGTATGGTATGCTCCATTATACGCAACCTTAACTATTATAAGTATTTGCTTTATTTTCATGTAATTATTAAATGATTTATATTATTGTAGTGCATTTATTACATCCCTTTCTTTTGAATACATTGCCCTTATGACGAAGTAATCATTGTCCGTGTAAATACAGTTCACTACTAGGCCGTGAAACTGTTATCTAGCTAATCGAAGATCCTGTGCTGAAAGTTGTTTATGGTTAAGCGTGCTTATATTCCGTGTGTGCTACTTTAAAATTGTTCAAGCTTGGATATGCAAATACAAATGTATGTAGACTTTTATGTTATAAATTTCTCTAACATACCATCTATAGATTGTTAATCTCATTGTACATATCCAAATTTTAAACTGTATATTTTTTAGAACAGGACACCCATTACCATCATTTTAATAACACTAGCCATATGGAATCTTGCATGTTTACTGCTGGCTGAATATAAGTAGACATAATATTCATAATGTGGCATAAGAAATACGTAAACATTAAATTGAACCTTATTCCAGTGTGTGTTTGTTTCTTGTTTATTTCTTTATTTCACAAGACGCATAAGTTGCCATATTAACAAATGTAAACAAACAGATATTAAAGTACACATTCCTAAAGCCCAGGTATTGATAAAATTGCTCTTTGCTGTCACTCTGTGCATTTATGATATATTCGAATACTGACACTATTAACATACACCAAATTGAAAGCATGGTAGTAATACATATCTCATTATTTTAAACATACATTTTTTTACGAATGCACATATTTCTTTACGTTTGTGTGTGCGTGTGTGTACAACTGTGTAAAACCCTACAGTATTGACATATTTCCAAAACTACTTATTACGTACTGTTCATATTGGCATTATAAATGCAGCTCTAGAATTGATTGCAAAACACCTTCGATTGGTTCTGTTGTTGTTGATTCATCCATTAAGCAAATACATACACAGAAGTCGTTTAGCTTGTTTGAAAAGGTCAGTCTTTGCAAACCATTAAAGGGTTTGAGAGTTGATAATGCAATTGTGGTTAACATGTGGGTAGTAAGATTATATGTACGAACGTAAATATTGCTGTGTCACTGTGTGTGTTAACATAAGGATAGCAAGATACTGTGTAGAAGATTAAAGCTTGGTGTCATTCTGTTAATATGTTGACAGTGAGAAAGTATGTAGGACATTAAAGCTCTGCGTTAGACTGCTAACAAGCTTGCGGTTGGTGTGCTAACATGTGAATAGTAACATATCATGAAGAAGATTAAAGCTTGGTGTCAATCTGCTAATATGTTGATAGTGAGATACTATGTAGGACATCAAAGCTCTGCGTTAGACTGCTAACAAGCTTGCAGTTGGTATGCTAACATGTAAATAGTAAAATATAATGTAGAAGATTCAAGATTGGTGTCAATCTGCTAATATGTTGATAGTGAGATACTATGTAGGACATCAAAGCTCTGTGTTAGACTGCTAACAAGCTTGCAGTTGGTGTGCTAACATGTTAATAGTAAAATATCATGTAGAAGATTCAAGATTGGTGTCAATCTGCTAATATGTTGATAGTGAGATACTATGTAGGACATCAAAGCTATGTGTTAGACTGCTAACAAGCTTGCAGTTGGTGTGCTAACATGTTAATAGTAAAATATCATGTAGAAGATTCAAGATTGGTGTCAGTCTGCTAATATGTTGATAGTGAGATACTATGTAGGACATTAAAGCTGAGTGTTAGTCTACTAACATGTGGATAGTAAGATATTTTCAAGACAGTAAATCTCCAAGTTGGTTTGCATCTGTTGATTTGTAAATAGTAAGACCTTATGTAAGAGATTTAAGCTCAGTATCTGACTCCTAACATTTGGATAGCAAGATAATATGTACACCCTTAAATCTTAGTGTTTATCTGTTAATATGTAGATAAAGAGATAATATGTAGGACATTAAAACTCAATTTTAGTCCTCTAGCGTGCAACAAATTCTTTATTCCTCTTTGCGTTCAGGATCCTTTGGTCATGTTATATCTGCAAGCCAGTAATCATGATGCAGTCCATAATCTTTACCAGGACATAGCTGCTGCACCATAGCTTTTGCCTCAGCTCTGCATTCTGTGGTATCTCATTTCACTAAAACACAGTGAAAGTAAAATGCTATGTAGAACACACATTTTGGTGTTGGTCTGTTAATTTATGGATTGTAGGTACTATGTAAGACTGTAAAATTACATGGCGATCTACATATGTTGCCATATGGATAGTAAAGTAATATGTAAGGTATCCAATCCTAGTTATTGGTCAGTTATCAAATGGATTGTAGGATAATATTTAGGGTAGCAAATCTTGGTACTGGTCTGTAAACATGTGGGTGGTAAGATCATATGTAGGGTATCAAATCTCGGTGCTGGTCTGTTAACATGTGGAGGGTAAGATAATATGTAGGGTATCAAATCTCGGTTCTGGTCTGTTAACATGTGAATGGTAAGATAATATTTAGTGTAGCAAATCGTGGTGCTGGTCTGTCGACATGTGGATGGTAAGATAGTATGTATAACAGTAAAGCTAAGTGTTCTTCTGGCATGGGGATTCAAAGATAAAAATGTAGGGCATTGAAGCACAGTGTGGATCTATTAAAAGGTGATTAGTAGTATAATATGTACAACAGTTTGTTGAGAGGTGGAAAGTAAGATACTATGTGGGACAGTAGAGTTTGTTGTCCGTCTACTTCTTTTGTCCTTTTGATTCTGTTTGCACTGTGATAGTCAGATAAAATAATTAAGTCTATTGCATCTCTTTTTGGGGGGAAAGGAATATACTTTTATTTTGGCGATAAGGCTCAGTGTGGGTTTGTTAATGTATTGATAGTAAAAATTTATTTAGAACATTACAGCTCGTTGTTGGTCTATTGACATGGGGACAGCAGGATGCTGTTTAGGAAATTTATTATTGGTTTCTGTTTGTTAACAAATGGAAGGTAAAACACTTAATAGGACAGAAAAGCTCAGTGTTGATCTGTTAATACATGTGAACTGTAAGATATTGTGTAGGACACATGTTCTCAGTGTTGGTCTGTTAATACATGTGAACTGTAAGACATTGTGTAGGACACGTGTTCTCTGTGTTGGTCTGTAAACATGATGATTAGTAAGATATTATGTATGATATTACAGCTCTGTGTTGATGTTTTATCAAGGGGAAAGATAATATATACAGCTTTACATCTCGGCTGTTATGCGTTAACATTTGAATATTAAGAAAATATGTAGGACATGAAAGCTCACTGTTCGTATCCTAACAAGTGGATAGTACAATACTATGAGGTAAAGTAATGCTAGCTGTCATTCTGTTAACACGCGGATAGTAAGATACTATGTAGGACATTACTGCTCTGTGTTGGTAATTTGACCTGGGGATAGTAAGATACTATAAAGGACATTACAGATCAGTGTTGGTCTGTTAACAATCGGAGAGTAAGATACTATGTAGGACATTACTACTCAGTTTTGGTCTGTTTACCTGGGGGAAAAAATATACTATGTAGGACACCTATTCATGAGGTTGGTCTGTTTTCATGTGGATAGTGAGAAAATATATACAACATTATTTCTCAGTTGATGTATATTAACATGAGGATATCAAGAAATAAGTAGGACATGAAAATTCACTGTCTGTGTGTTATGAAGTGGATAGTTTGATGTTATGTAGAAAAGTGAAGATTGCTTTCATTCTGTTATAACGTGTTGATAGTAAAACAATAGGTAGGACATTAAAGATTTGTGTCAGACTGCTATCTTTGTACAGAAATATAAAAAGTAGGTCATTTAAGCGTTGTGTTAGTATGTTAACTTTTGGACAGTAAGATTACATGTAGGACATTAACAAATGGGAATGGTTTGTAAACATGCAAACAGTTTAATGCTACATAGGACAATAAAACTCAGTGTCTGTCTAACAGTTGTATAGTTAGATACTATGTACGTCATCTATGCCAAAAGCTCGGTTTTCGGCTATTAACATGCAAATTAGTTATGTACTATGTAGGACATTACAGCTTGTTGTCGGCCTGCTAAGATAGGGATAGTATGATACTTTACAGGACAATTATCTTGGTGTCCATCTGTTAAAATACAGACAGTAAGATACTACCTAGGACCTTAAAGCTCAGTGTTAGCCTTCATCTTTTGTTATGCTGATACTAAGATACTATGTAGGAGATTAAAAATCAGATTTGGTCTGTTAAGGAGGCGTCAGTGAGATACTTTATAGGACCGTCAAGCTCAGTTTAGATCTGTTAAAGTGGGGTCAGTAAAATATTATGTAGGACACTAATACTTTTAGGTAGGTTTGTTAACATGGGGATTGTAAAATGCTATACAGGACAGTAAAGTTAGGTGACTGTTTGTGTATGTTACTGTTGGGATTCTCAGATAGTATGTTAATATGTAGACAGTAAGATGCTATGTATCGCATTAAATCTAAAGAATCGGTTGGTTATATGAGGACATTAAGATAATATATAGGACACTGAAGCTTAGTGTAATTCTGTTGACATGGTGACAGTTTGTTTGTTTGTTTGTTTGTTTTTTTGAGTTCGCCTTATTTCTCTAATCCCCAAGGGGGTGTACATTGTACTGTGGTTTTTATTTTGCGCCTGTCGGCCAAGTGCTGCCAACTTCAGCATGCATTTTATGTAAGGGTCTGCTTCCTCTTGCATTTTCTAAGAATTCGCTTCCTTAGGGTAACGGCGCTGTGATGGGGATTGAACCCAGCACCTTTGGGTTTTGAGCCGTGCCACTTAACCACTAGGCCACACCGTCCCCATGGTGACAGTAAGATAATATGTAGGATATTAGCGAATAGCATCGGTCTGTTAACATTTAGATAGTAAGATTTTATGTAGTACATTACAGCTTGCTATTAGGTCTGCTAACATTTAGAAAGAAATATTTTATATTAGGACATTACAGCTTGGTGTTGGTCTGTTGACATGGAGACTGTAAAATGCTATGAATGACATTAAAACATGTGGATAGTACAATATCATGTAAGATAGCAAAGCTCAGAGTCCGGCTGATGACATGGGTACAGTAAGATATCTTGTTCGAAGTAAGCTGTCAGACATCAGCGTGAATTTGTTGAAGAAGAAGAAGAAGTAAGATAGTGTGTAGGACATTAAAACTTACTGTCGGTTTGTTAACACGTGGATAGTAAGATATTATTTTTAACAGTAAAGCATGGTGTCTGCTTGTTAACATGTGGATTGAAAGATATTATGTACGGCATTCAAGCTCTGTGTTGGCCAGTTGACTTGTGAATAGTAAGATACTCTGTAGGACATTCAAGCTCTGTGTTGGCCAGTTGACTTGTCAATAGTAAGATACTCTGTAGGACATTCAAGCTATGTGTTTGCCTGTTGACATGTGGATAGTAAGATACTCTGTAGGACATTCAAGCTCTGTGTTGGCCAGTACACTTGTGAATAGTAAGATATTCTGTAAGACATTCAAGCTATGTTGCCCAATTGACATGTGGATAGTAAAACACTATGTAGGACATTAAAGATCTGTGTTGGCCTGTTGACATGTGAAAAGTAAGATACTATGTAGGACATTCAAGCTATGTGTTTGCCTGTTGACATGTGGATAGTAAAATACTCTGTAGGACATACAAGCTCTATGTTGGCCTGTTAACATGTTGATAGTAAGATACTATGTAGGAAATGAAAGCTCTGTCTTGGCCTGTTGACATGTGGATAGTAAGATATTCTGTAGGACATTCAAGCTCTGTGTTGGCCTGTTAACATTGGGTTAGTAAGATACTCTGTAGGACATTCAAGCTCTGTGTTGGTCTGTTAACATGTGTATAGTAAGATACTCTGTAGCACATTAAAGCTCTGTCTTGGCCTGTTGACATGTGGATAGTAAGATACTCTGTAGGACATTCAAGCTATGTGTTTGCCTGTTGATATGTGGATAGTAAAATACGCTGTAGGACATTCAAGCTCTATGTTGGCCTGTTGACATGTGGATAGTAAGATATTCTGTAGGATATTCAAGCTCTGGGTTGGCCTGTTAACATTGGGTTAGTAAGATACTCTGTAGGACATTCAAGCTCTGTGTATGCCTGTTAACATGTGGATAGTAAGATACTCTGTACCACATTAAGCTCTGTCTTGGCCTGTTGACATGTGGATAGTAAGATACTCTGTAAGACATTCAAGCTCTTTGTTGGCCTGTTAACATGTGGTTAATAAGATACTCTGTAGGACATTGAAGCTCTGTGTTGGCCTGTTAACATGTGGATAGTAAGATACTCTGTAGCACATTAAAGCTCTGTCTTGGCCTGTTGACATGTGGATAGTAAGATACTCTGTAAGACATTTAAACTCTGTGTTGGCATGTTAACATGGTGGCAGTAAGGAACTATGTAGGACATCAATGTTTTGGGTAAGTCTAACATCTGGATAGTGGATACTGTGCAGTGCATTCAATCTAGAGTTGGTTTGTTAATATGTGGATTGTAAGATCCTGTGTAAGACATTCAAGCTGTCTGTCAGTCTGATGCCATTGGGATTGTACAATACTTTAAAGAACAATAAAACTTGGTATTGGTCTGTTAATATTTAGATAGCAAATTACAATGTAGGACTGTAAAGTTTCGAGTCAGTGAACTTATGTTTAATGGGGATAGTGCGATACTTTGTAGGACAATACCGTTTATTGTCTGTATGTTAATTTTCATATAGTAAAGTATTATATAAAAGACTGTTACCATGTGCTTAGGTAGAAACTGTATAGGACATCAAAATTTAATGCTGGTATGATAGTCTGTGGATAGTAAGATACTATATATAGGACATTAAAACTTGATGTATCATACTAAGATACTAGCTAGTAGCTAGGACTGTAATGCCTAGGGTGAGTTTGTTAAAATATGGATAGTAAGATACTAGTTAGAACTGCCATGCCTAGGTTCAGTTTGTTAACATGTGGATAGCAAGATACTATTTCAGACATTAATGCATAGTGTCGGTCTGTACATTATATACATTGCTGAGCGATTATAGTAGTAAAACTGGGAGAGTTCAAAACGTAGTTCCCTCATGTTCCAGTCTCTCTCTTATCGCCTGTGGAGTATAACAAATAGATAGGAATGGTTAAAATACCGCTATGGAACAAAATCAAGAACCTAACCTACGTTAGGTACAGAAATTACATACAATGAGACTAAAGCATTCATCAGGGCAACGTACAGTGCAAAATGGAAAAAAAAAAAAACACCCTGGCTACATAGATTATCATTCTCCGGCTACGCATAGGTCACAACAGTCTGAGATGTCATCTGTACAACAAGTTCAAGATTGGTACTACAGACCTTCGTGCCTGCGACACAGCCCCCATGAAGGCAGAACATATTTTGAGCCTTTAGTCGATTGATGACTTCGTTAGAGTCATTGAAGTTGATGTCTGAAAACGAACGAAAAAGAAGAAGAAGAAATGAACCAGTCGAAGCTTCCCGTTGGATCCACTACTAGGGAATTGCATGTTTACATTCTGATTCGCATTATTCATTTATAGGTCTAGTGATATTGCGAGCTTAATATATGAGTAGCAAAATGCCCCCTTGTCGCTATGTGCATTCACAAGCAAAAACAACTAGTATTCTCTGTATAAGCAACATATGTCCTCTAGCCCACTGTATGGACGGCGTACTACAGTAAACATCACGAATGATTCTGGATCTTTGGGTATGGCAATGACAAAAATAGGACCACTGCCCTATATAGAGCATGGCATAAGAGGCGACTAACTGTGTGACATGGCACAACACCGGCCATGCTTAGTTGGTTTGTTAAGAGCAGCATAGATGGCGCCTAACAGGTTGCGTGTCAAGTTGGTCTAGTGTTTGAGTCTTTTAAGATGGACTCACAGATCTATGAACCAAACTTCTTGGCACTTGTCTTAACACAGCGGAGTAATAAGCTGCTCGAGCCTAACACGCTAAGCAGGAAATCCTCATCCCTCCTTTATCCAGCTCACACCACAGCTGGGACCTCCACAGGGTCATCTTCCCTTGTAGAATTACAGGTCTACTAAGACTAAGATTAATATAAACACATAATCTTACAAATACTATTTCTTTTGTTGCAGATTCTGCACTTTACACTTTACGAAATACAAGACCTCACCACTAATGGAGTCTCCCGCGGAACACCTGGCTGAGACATTTCGATTCTACTCCGTCTTCCTCCACGCTGCCCGAGACTCACCAAACGTTGCCGTGGACGATCAACACGAAAGACAATGGTTGAGTATGAGGATTACCTGACTTGACTTAAAACACAAGGCAGCGACTCTAGCTGGCCATCTATCTTCTCGGCACACCCCCCATGACATCAGAATAAATTTTGCAGCCCTGCCCATTGTTTACCGACAAGAAGTAGCATTTGGCAACAACCAGTGTCTTTCCACGAGTAGCTGTACAGAAGTGCTCAGACTCTCAAGTCAACTGCTGCCTTCGTTAGAGTAATTGAATTCAAGGTCTGAAGACGAACAAGGAAGATCTATTTTCTTGACATTTTTCGCGCCAGCCGAAGCACATCAGTACAATTACAGTCAACCTCCATCAAGATGACTTCAGGAAAAAACTTTGCATGATCTTGCAGTAGGAGTTTATGTATCAGTTTACTTGCATGATGAGGTTGCTATCCTCATGCACACCTCTATTTAGTCACGCCTTTCAATACATGCATAGAGTTCAATCAATCAAATCAGAACAAAAAGGAATAGCTTCAAATTAAATAAAGAAAGGTCAAGATTGGATATTTGAAAATATTTCTTTAGTCAGAGAGGGGTGAATGCTTGGAATGCATTTCCAAGGAAGTGATGTAAGCAGAGGCAGTTGATGCATTTAAGAATACATTGGGTGCTCATAGCTTATTGAGCAAGGAAATGTAAATGAAACTGGTTGCGTACAGACTCTGCATAGTCTTCTAAACCAGTATAAAGACGATAAGTTCAGTTAAATCAAGATCACTCATCTCTTTTTGTTGAAGCACAGGTCCAGCATTGTATTTGACTTACCAAAACCAGCTTTTAGGAAAGACTTTTTCTAGTTATTTGCAGTAGGGTAGCGATAATTTCTACATTTTGAGATTGCCACATCCATGGACAACTCTTAGTCCTCGCGTTCAACATGCAATGATTATTTTGGCCACTCAGGAGAAACACATACATAGCTCACCTTAAGATTGTTTGCCCTTGATCTACTGTGACAGTATTCTGTGGCGGTTATATTCTACCATTCTCAGTAAGGGACCCCGGATACACTATGGGAGGTCATGTTATTGATAGATTTGAAACAAGCAGCGATAACGATAGAAAAGATATGAATTTGGAATTGCATGTGTTAAGCTTTTATAGAAGTGTTCATACGTGGTTGCGAAGTTTCGATGGCTCACAAACAAAACATGTCTGTGTTCAGATTCCTGATCTGACTGGGTCGTACACCTATTAAATTTCGTGCTGAATATGGTTTAACCAGGCTCTAAAGTGCAAAACACAGAACAATATACTGCCTCTTAGGAACCACGGTAAACGAAGCAAAAAAAGGAAATATAGCTTTTTAGTGTTTTCTCCAGTATCGCATTCTGTTTTTTTATTATATGGCTTGCTGGCTTAGGGTCGTTCGTTCTCAATCTTGCACCACCAAGCCCTGATGTGGCTTAAGTAGCAGAATGTTGTCCAGAGAACGGAATGCAAATGTGCTGATCGGTGTGGACTGCACAGAACACGGCCAGGCACTTGAGCATCCGTGGTCAACCACTGCACCCGAGCTCATATCCAGTCGTCCTGACTTGTCTTGCCACTGGTTAAAGTTGGACTCGAGCGAGAGAGGGTGGTCGACAAACTGCGCAACCCTTTCTCACTTAAAGGAAATTCATCGCGCAAGTCATTCTCTTTTCATGTATCCAGTACTAACACAGTCGAGTCCTGTGACGACGGGCAAGAAGAGAGCGTAGGTCCACTGACAAGCTAAACTACAGTCAAAAAGCTGCGTCAGTTGCGGGACACCTTGCTGAGCAATAAAGCGGCTGAGGTACATAGATTTGCTGACAATCATGATCACCGTCTCGCGAAGCAAACTTTCTCTGCTTTCACTGACTGCGAATATGCAGTTCCCATCTTCCCACCCATCCACAACCCGGATTTACAGAATACTCGACTGGATGGACTGGCTAGGTGCAAAAAGTAAAGGCTCGTGATGGACGAAAAACATTGTGTTTGACCCTGACGCAACGTCCTGGGCAATATGGTGTGCTTGACCGGACTAGCGTCTCAGTTACCCACAGATATTATCTTAAATATCACTAACCTCTAGCTGATTGCTAGCATAACCGGCACTTCTGAAATTATGCAATGATGTTTATAAATGAAAATAGTATTTGCTAGATCTACGTCAACAATAAAGTCACATATATTTTTTTATACCATAACAAGCATTATTACATAGCACAAAAAATCGCTCACTTTCATCTTTATCATCATTATTATCATCATCATCATCATCTTCATCACCATCATCATCATGTTGCATGTCATTTGCAGAAAATCACTTTCACAACAAACGATCTGTAACTCGATCTCTAGCCAGAAGTATCGCCTCTATCGTTGTCATCGTCATGACCTCCGTGATGTCTTGTTTCCATCTTTTCATCGGCCTGCTTCAGCCCCGCTTTTCAAACACCAAACCCTCCTGTATCGTTCTTTCTAGGTCAGTATGGCGTTTGATGTGGTCAAACTATTATACAGCAAAGCAAGTGGTCATTTTCACAGACGACCTAGCAGTGTATTGGCCCTCAAGAGCCCAGTGCTTAAAAAAAAAGCAGTCCAATGGACACCAGCGCACTGAGACATTCCAGGCAACGGGGAGGCGGACAGGCTCGCCAGAGAGCGAGGAATGCTGCAGCAGAGTGATACAGACATCACATACAATGAAACTAAAGCATTCATCAGGACAACGTACAGTGCAAAATGGAAAATAGGATCACATTGGCCACATAGAAAACGATGCCTACCATCAACTCTCCAGGCGAGACCAGGTGATCATTTTCCGGCTACGCACAGGTCACAACAGACTCAGATGCCATCTGTACAATAAGTTCAAGATTGGCACTACAGAAATTTGTGCCTGCGGCACAGCCCCCATGAAGGCATAATATATTTTGCAGTTCTGCCCGCTGTATACCGACAAAAGAAGTAACAATTGGCAACAGCCAGTGTCCTATTTTAGCTTTCGAGACAAGATGTTGTTTACTAACCAATTTTGCTTGAAATTAATTCGGATCTATAGTATATATATATATATATATATATATATATATATATATATATATATATATATATATATATATATATATATCTTTATCTATATCTCAAGCAGATGTGGATATATTGAGATCGGATGTAAATAAAATTCGAGAGTGGTTTGTAGGTTCGCAAATGGAGTTTAATGTAGATACATGTACAGTCATCCACATGGGTAGATCCAATATGAAACATAATTACAGAATGGGAGAGAACAATATTAGAAAGATAGATAAGGAAATGGACTTAGAAGTTATACTAGATCATACAGGTAAGGTGAGTGAGCAAGTTCAGGTAGCAATTAAAAAGGCAAATGCAATGTTATGTATGATAAACATAAATACTAAACATAGGAGCAAGGAAGTGATAGTCAAACTGTATAAAGCATTAGTTAGACCTAGATTGGAGTTATGCGTACAGGCGTGGAGTGATTATCATAGAGGGGATACAAACATTCTGGAAAGAATTCAAAAAAGAGCGACAACGCTGATAGTGGGATTGCAGAATTACAGTTATGAGGAAAAACCGGCCTACAGTGTCTAGAAGAGAGAATAATTCGTAGTGACTTAATACAGGCTTATAAGATGATTAGAGGAATGGATAAATTAGACTATAACTGGTTTAAAAAAAAAAATACAGCCACCAAATATAACAAGAGGGCATAGTTACACATTAACTAAAGAGAGGTCCAGATTCGATATTAGGAAATATTTTTTTAATAAGAGAGTGGTGAATGCTTGGAATGCATTGCCAAGGGAAATAGTGGAAGGAAGGACAGTTAATGCATTTAAGAATAAATTGGATGCGCATAGCTTTTAGAGCAATGTGATGAAATAAAACTGTGTGTATACAGATTCTGCAGAGTCTTCTAAACCAGTTTAAGGACGTTAAGCTAAGTTAAGGATATCTGCATTTTTCCTTTTTGCTATCCATTGTATTTTGAGCACTTTTCTATAGTCCTTTAGTTCAAAAGATGCAATCCTTTTCTTAAGTGTTTGTGTGTCTGTGTGTGGGGGGGGGGGGGGGGGGGGGGGGGGTCCATGTTTCACATCCGTATTTCTTCATCGGTATAATGCAAGTTCACAGAATAGTTATTTTCATTTTATTAATGTTCTGTCATCAGTTTCTCATTTTATTGAACCTCTGCATTGCCGTAGCCATTGGCGCTTTTAACTGAGCCGAGGTACTCAAAGCTTGTGACTTTCTCAATCTTCTGTTGTTCTAAAATAACTTTATGTTTGGTCTTTGCCTTGCCTGTGATCGTTATCTTGGTTGTACTTTAAATTCAGGTATAGATTTTGGACTTCGTTGAGTTGTGTTTACACTCATCAGTACTTTTACATTTCGCTAGTTGTTAAACCCACCGGGCTAGATCGCACGTGGACACAGTCCTGGTGTGAACAGACTATCTACAATAGCAGTTAGTAAACTAGCCTTATCTTGTAAAGCGAGCTATGCAAGTTTTCATTCCATTTCCAACAATATATCTCTGCAAATATGGATTTTCGACATTTGTAGCATAAAAGAAAAACAAATCGAAACAGATTAGATGTCTAACATGGCAAACGTGTGGTTTGTACAACACAACAGTTGAATCCTCTTCGAGAAAGAGAAACAACAAGCCTTCACGCGGTCAGCATTTCTTGATCTTTGTGACCCGTTCCTCAGCCTTGCATATATACGCAGCACGTTCATTCAAACAATAATGAAATTAACTTTCTTCTATATTAAATGTATTGTATTTCTATTGGAATTGTTAAGAAAGACACATATATCCCATGTACTTTTGTGTTTGTTTTTTTAAACTATTTCTATATAACTGGTTCTTTGCTATTGTATTTTATGTATTTAAAAACATTATTCCGAGAAGGGGTACGTGACATCTACAGTTAACATCATTTGCTGAATAAGAATGATCACCAATGGACAGCCGCGTGCGGTAAACACCTTTCATTTTTGGGCTAAAGAGAAATACTCTCCATTTAATGTACAATATGTAACTAAGTTAACGTCTTTATACGGGTTGAGAAGACTACCTATTTATACTGGTTTAGACGATTATATCTTTCTACTCGCTTAGAAGACTGAAACTTTATACTGGTTTAGAAGACTGTGTCTTTATATTGGTTTATAAGACGATGTCTTTATCCTGGTTTAGAAGACGATGTCTTTATACTGCTTTAGAATGACTATATCTTTATACTGGTTTAGAAGACTACGTCTTTATACTGGTTTAGAAGACTGCGTGTTTATACCGGCTTAGAAAACTATGCAGAGTCTGTAAACAACCAGTTTCATTTACATTTCCTAGCTCTAAAAGCTATGTGCATCCAATCTATTCTGAAATGCATTAATTGTTCCAGCCTAAAACTACTTCATATGGCAATACATTCCAAGCATTCACCACTGTACAGCTTATGTAGCTTACCAGTAACACTTTTACCGGTAACAGTTCTCGCAGTTTAGCTCACTTTAAATTCAACCGATGCACAAAATTGAGAAATGGAATACCTCTGCCCCTCCTTTATGTATTGTGTTTGTTACAGACCCGTCGGTGTATGCATGGGTCCAGTCCATGCTTGGGTAGTTTTTCGTTATGTACCTCAGGGTTATGTCTCTTCTTTCTTTTTCAGTCTGGCTGTTCTTGTTTCAAATATCTGGTATATTTTCTACCACCTCCGGAATGATATGCTGCTTCCAGGTAGGTTTGCGTACAGTAGGGATGGGGTTTGGTGTTAATGTGTTCATAGTGTCTTCGCTCATCTTTGCTTTGGCTATTTCTGCAAAGTTTCTTCGCTTTAGTTTCCCATTTCCAAATCTATTTAGTCTCTGATGCATTGGGTGGTCTGTCAGTCTTCTGAGTTTCTCTACTTGCTGCTGGGCTCTGCAGTCTCTTCTGTCGGTCATGGATTGCAGATTTCTAATCTTTTCCAGTTCTACAATTGGCGTTGACTTCATGCCTGCTGTTATAACTCTCATGGCTTGGTTTTGAAGTTTGCTAATTGTATCAAAGTTCGCCTTTGCTGCTGTTGCTCAAGCCGCAACGCCATACTCGAGAACTGGTCTCACTCTTCCAGTGTACAGTTTCGTCTGTTCCCCAGCTTGTGCCAGCAAGTTTCCTCATGATTGCCATTCTTTGTCTGGCTCTCATTCGGTTTCTCTCGATCTGACTTTTCCATGTCATGCACCGATCAAATGTGACTCCCAGGTAGTTTTGGTTGCCATTTGCCCGCAGATATTTGCCGCTAAGACTTATTTTGGTGTTCTGGAGTTTGTTTGAAAGCGAGAATATCGTACATGTTGTTTTTTCCTCATTTATTTTGACCAGCCATGAGTTCGCCTACTCCTCCAACGATGTTAGGGCCTGCTGCATCCGATTGCTTGCTATGGTGAGATTTTTTTCAGACTTCCACATAGCCAGATCGTCTGCAAACATGGAGCTGTGGACTCTTCTTGGTAGATTCTCTGTGATGTTGTTTATATACACCAGGAAAGGTGTTGGTGACAGTACTCCCCTTTGGTGTACTCCCTGCTCAAGTGTCACCTTTTTGCTCATCTGCTATTGTACTTGAACTATGGATGTTCTGTTTTCGAGGTAGTCGCTGATCCATCTGTACATTTTCCCACAAACGTCACTTCTTCGTAGCTTGACTTTAAGTCACTTTATCCACACCTTGTCAAATGCCTTCTCTAAATCCACCCAAATCGCTACTGTGTGTTTTTTCTCCTGGTAAGCATCATCTATTAACTGGGCTATGAGAGTGATCTGGTCCTCAGTGGATCTGTGCTGTCTAAAGCCTGCTTGCTGTGGAATTAGTATGTGTTTTTCTTCCAGATGCCACATCAGTCTGGTGTTTATCATACGTTCCATCAGTTTACCTACACCGCTCAGTAGACTGATAGGCCTGTATCCATTTGGATCTGTTCTATCTTTTTCTTTCTTCGGTACTGGTATAAGTACAGCGTCTTTTCATGTCTGAGGTACAATTCCCCTTTTCCAGCTTTGGTTCAGGACTGATAGTAACTTCCTCTTTGCTGTTTGGCCCAACTCCATCAGCATTTCGTGTTACCCCATCTTTTCCGGGCGATTTCTTTTTCTCATGGTTTTCTCATCGAGTTCTCATGGCCTCTTCCTTTTTATTCATTGTTAGTATTGCCATGATGTGCTCCTTTGGTGCCATATTGATGTTGTCGTGGCTCTTTTGTTCTTCATTATTGTCTGTGTGCCTGTCTGTAGGGACATCAATGTGGTTTGCTCTGGCATAGTGTTCGTTCTATAAAGGCGTTTGCTGCTTTTTTTTCCAGTAAGCATTTTGTCGCCATGCTTGATGGTAATTTGTTTATTTGATGGTGTTTCGTCATTCATGACTCTGACTAACTTCCATAGTTTGTTCTCTTCTTTATATAAATTGAGGCTTTCTGTTTTATTTGTCCAGCTGTCTCTTGTTATATGGTTTAGTGTTCTTTTGTATTTCGCCGTGATAGCCTTGAGGGCGATATTTGCCTCCATAGATTGTTCTCTCTCTGCCATTTTCCTAGCATTTGAGACTTCGTCTTCCGCTTCCTGCAATTCATCATTCCAATATGGCTTGTAGTTTTTCCTTGTCCCTCTTGGGATGGTTTCGGTGGCTGCTTGCATTATTGCTTTGCTTAGGCTTTCCACCATAGGTTTCATATTGTTATTCCATGTGTTGATGGTTTCACATAGCCGATCTGTCAGAATTGCAAATCTGTCCCAGTCGGATCGTTTATAGTTCCAACGTGGGAGCGCTTTTATTTCCTGTGGGCCTACTTCCATATCAATTTCTAGCCTAATTGGCCTTTTGTCGCTACCTGCCAATTGGTTGAGCACCTGGCCGTCTATTTTGTGGTGAATATCAACCGTGGAAAAGGCCAAGTCTGGAGTAGAGGTGGTATGCCATGTTCTAGAATAGAAGATAGGGCTGTCCTCCAGCCTATTGTAAAGATAGAGATTTGTGTCTATCTCCCAGTCTTCCACTTCATCTCCTCTGTTGTCTGTGTCCGAATATCCCCATATCTCCGAGTGGCTGTTGAAGTCTCCAACTACTAGGCAGCTGGAGTTCTTGATTTCCATACTCGAGAGGGACAGGTCTTTGATGGGTGGGCCATACAGGTTGAAGATGCGGATCTTCGTTTCTTGTGTCATTATGTCGAGTCCTACAATTTCTGCTTGTCCAGTGTGATTGACAGCTACCGCGCTCCTCGGTATGCAGTTACGTGTTAGTATCAGAACCCTTCCTTTGTCAAGACTGTAACATGCTAAAGCAACTGCGTTGTGAATACTGACCCACGGAGATGAACCCACACATACACACTTTTGTGAGCGTCTTGAAGAACTCCCCACCACAGTAGACTTTGTCCATAGAACTGGCCTTTACGTATAGACTTAATACAATTGTCGGTGAGCTAGAAAAAGAAGGAACAGAAGAAGAAAAAGAAGAAGAAGTAAAGAATGAAGAAGAAAATAGAGAAGAAGAAGTAGAAGAAGAATAAGAAGAAGAAGAAGAAAAAAAAAGAAGACGAACAAGAAGAGAAAGAAGAAGAAAAAGAAGAGAAAGAAAAAGAAGATAAACATGAGTAAATAGTACTACCTGATATTGCCCGAAGAAGATTTGAATGTTTAAATGAAGTATATCGTTAAAAAGCAACTAATCTGATTGGCAAACATCCGGCTAGTCTCTAAACCCTGATCTATGGGTGAGAGAGCTGGAGTGTGTACGCCAAACACGCCAAGAGGTTGAATCATTTCTACATGACACATACTCCAAATTGGCTACAAGACCACATCACAAATAACCATACTCTTTTCATTACTACTACACTATTCATACACTTTTGTAGAAAGTTAAAGTGAGATAGACTGGCCAAGTTTCTCGAATGTCAAGTGAAAGGTTAAAAAAAAAACTACTGTTTAGCGAGCTTAGCGCAGCAAGGCGATCACCTGGACGTCAATAAAAGCGATTCAGTGAATCCTGGCAGTAAATCGTTTAGCCTGAAAAAGGCGAGGCCAAAAAGAGCCTTGCATGCAGTTAGCGAGGGTGGAAGTATAGAGTAGAGACAAAACCAGCACCAGCTGGTGTTGGCTTAATCTGTCATGCACGCATCCGCCCACAGACTAAAGGGCGCAGTATGACACATGATGATGTTGGTTATTCTCATCGACGGCGATAAGCCCATTATTATTGTCATGATCATATTTCTTCAAAATCAAGTAAATACTGGATCAAGATGGTGAGCAGCGCATGAGCTGCAGCGGTCATCGAGCCATAGCTGACTGATAGCGTAAGGGCTAGCGAACCGGAGCTGCCAAGGCCGTTCTACACGTCCGCGCAGTATTCTAGAAAACAGGCTGCAACAGAGCAGACTGGTTAAGGAGAAGGGATCGAAGAGGGAATGCTAACCCGGTACTCAAAAAATGCTTGCTGAAGTCGGATGTGTTGGACCGAAAGGTGCAAATATCGACATAACGCATTCCGTTCTCTGGACTGCGTTCTGCTACTTAGGCCCGTGTCAGGGTTTGGTAGCGGGAGATGGAGAACAAACGAAGCCAAGCCAAGACAAGTAAATACATTTAATATTCATCAGTTTATTGGCGTCTCAGTCACTGATCATCATGCGCCTGGCGCCCTGGCGAAGTTTGCCCAGCTCTGTCTCCCGTATTTCGACACAGTCATCTATGGTTGCAAACGCCGGTACGTGAGTGGCAGTCCCTGTCGCAGATCGTACAACGGGGCTGAGGAGGCTGACTTGCCGGGGTGTTCGCCGATCTTTTCAGTCGTGCCCATTTCTCTGGTTCCAGATGGCCTCTACAAGCGTCGGCAACTACTGTGCACCTCCCAACTGAATGTCTGCAATCGACTCAATCCTGAGCTTTCGGCTTGGATGTCGCACGACGTCATGTCCATCTTGTATACGTACTTGAATCGCGGTGTGGGGTAGTCGATTCCTTTAGCTGCAGTGATCAGTTGTCCATAAAATATGTCCTATAACAGCCTTTACAATGTATGTAAATATACACTCGCGAGCATACGACTACTCTAAGACAGATGTACAGAAGATGAAAGATACAGACAGCCACATAAACTGGAAAGATATTGTCAGAGGTACAGACGTTGAACAAGAGGCAGAGTGTTTCAAAACACTTTTAGAACAACTAAAAGTCGAATATGTTCCATGTATGGAGATAAACACCAATCATAAAAAGTGGATTACTAGATTTGTAGCTAAATGTACAAGAGCTTAAAATAAAGCCTGGACAAAGTGTATAGAGGCAAGTAAATCAAAAGAAATATATTTAAAATATTTGGACAAGCAAAACATAGCTCAGAAAGTAAGTAAAGCAGCAAAATAGACTTCGAAAAAAACTTACTAAAAGGATCAAGACTGATGGTAAAAGCTTCTTTTCTAATGTTAGAAATAAACAAAGACCTAAAGACAAGGTAGGCTTTCTCATAAACAGTACAGTGACAATAAGCAGAGAAAATAGGGAGATAGCTTATCTAATAAATCAATACTTTGGCACAGTCTATACAAAAGAACACTCCTCCAAGATACCAGAGCCTATACCTATTTTCAAATGTCAAATGGATATAGTGCGATTAAAATCATTCTGTCTTACGGAGGAAATGGTTCTAAAAAGATTGGAAGGATTAAAAGTGGATAAATGTACAGATCAAGATGGTATCCATTCATCAATGCTATTTGAAGTATAGACTAACTAGTTAAACCATTGGCTATATTATTTTCTCAATCACTTGAAAAATGAATTGTTCGAAGAGATTGGAAAGATGCAGGAGTGATTCCCTTATTCAAAAGAAGAAAGAAATCAGATCCAGCTAATTAAGTAAGTTTAACTTTCAACCTCGACATCAATGATTGCAAAAGGATTACCTTTTCCTTTTCATGTTAAAATCATTTACATCGAATACCAGTACCAAAGAAAGAAAAAGATAGAACAGATCCAAATTTGATACAGGCCTATCAGTCTAATTAGCTGTGTAGGTAAACTGATGGAGCGTATGATAAACATCAGACTGATGTGGCACCTGGAAGAAAAACACATATTAATTCCACAGAAAGCAGGATTTAGACAACACAGATCCACTGAGGATCAGATCACTCTCATAACGAAGAAAATAGAGAATGCTTACCAGGAGAAAAAGCATACAGTAGCGGTTTGGGTGGATCTAGAGAAGGCATTTGACAGGGTGGGGAAAGAGGGACTTAAAGTCAAGCTATAAAGAAGTGAAGTATATGGACAAATGTACAGATTGATCAGCCACTATTTCGAAAACAGAACAGCCAGAGTTCAAGTACAAGGGAAGATGAGCAAAAATGTGACACTGCAGCAGGGAGTACCCCAAGGGGGAGTACTGTCACCCACACATTTTTCTGGTGTATATAAACAACATAATAGAGAATATATTAAGAAGAGTCCACAGCTCCATGTTTGCAGACGATCTGGCTTTGTGGACCACTGAAGACAATCTCACCATAGCAAACAATCGGATGCAGCAGGCCCTAACATCGCTGGAGTAGTGGATAGGAGGCAGACAGACTGGCTAAAGAAGGTGCAAGGTTACCACAACCAGATTCTAGTGTGACCTACGAAGAGTTCAAAAGGTTTATTAGGGCCAGATACATGGCCAAATGGGAAACAGAGCATACTGGCTACACAAAAAATGATGCCTACTACCAGTTGAACAGAAGAGAGCAGGTCGTGGTCTTCAGACTCCGCACAGGCCACAACAGACTGAGGTACCATCTATTCAATAAACTGAAGAAAGGTGGTACTGACGAATGCACCTGTGGTACAGGGAAAATGACCGCGGAACATCTGCTGCAAAATTGCCCGACATACAAGAACCAGAGAAAGCACATGTGGCCATCACCAGTGGCAACACTAGACAAGCCCAATGGCAGTGTCGACAGCCTCAGGATGACAGCTGCCTTCTTCGAAAAAATTCAAGTTGACGTCTGACAGCGTACGAAGAAGAAGATTTACCTCGAATTGTTTTTAACACCTGCACAAATTAACAGTCATCTAACAATATTCATATTTCTGTTTTTCATCCTCTCTCTCTTTCTCTCTCTCTACTTTGGTCTTCTTGTTTCTCTGTACTCTGAGCAATCAATGCTGACTACAAACTAATGTGTGACAAATATGAACTGATGTGATCATATAAGACATTCCAATGTACACCGTCCACTACCAGTTAAAGGCCAACACAAAATACAGAAGGGATTGAAGCTCACGAGCAAAAACATGCATTTAGAACGTGCCAACCGTAGCGACAATCCGCCCAAGAAACTGTTCATTATGTCAAGGAAAGAATGTCAGAATACAAACACAGCCAACGTGCTGTTTACATTCATGGATACATCGAGTAATACAAATATACTGTAGTCGGAGATGCTGTGGTAGAAACTTCTCTATAAGAGGTTTTTGCTTTTATCAGATGTTGGTAGCCAGTTCCCTTCCTCGATGTCTTGGCTTACAATATCACTGATATATAAATTTATTTTTATTACCGCCAGGGATGAGGTACTAGAATCTTCATTGTTCTGATACACACACGAATCCATAAACTGGTCAATACAACATGATACCGCACAAAGGACAACGGTCTGGGGTAGAAAAGGGCAAGTCTTCGTCACGGAATCCAGAAATTGAAACCTCTAATCAAACCAAAAACTTCAGGTTTTGTGAAAACCAATTCCTGTTCCTCTATCATTTCTCCTAACAGTAAATCCGGTACTCGTTTAAAGCTGGGTTGGATGGAACAAGTTGCAGCCGGAAAGAAGCAGCCACTCTACCAACGGTGTATCCTACGCTCTACATGTGCATATAGTGTGGTCTTATGTTTCCTCTAATAACATGACTTAATGGGAATCACACCTTTTCTTCTGCTTATCTCACGGAATAATCATTCCTTCATGGTTGTTTGCTTAAATATCTATCTTATTGTTCTATTGTAGGTCAATGGCCAATGTTTTGTTATTATTATTGTCATGATTATTATCATCATCATCCTCATCATCTTCTATCAACTTGTGTCATTAGAAGGCGTGGAAGGGGGTGTAGTTTTATGTCGTGTGCCATCTTCGTCGCCGATGTTGTTGACATCCAGTGTTTCTTTAAACATAGCGAGGGACATAACCAAACAAATACAACAAATATATAATTAAGAGTTATCCCATCATAAAAAATTTGCGTGAGAGATTCTGGCTTGGGCGTCTCCCCTCTTTATCCAGGTTACAAACCTTAGAACGAGTGAGCTATGGCCCTACACCAGAACCACATGGACGTGTACATTGGCATCTGTACACTGAAGGCGATAGGTGTTAATTATCCACCCGACCAAATTTCTCACGCTTGTTGTCGTCCTCGTGCACGACATATGGGGAGGAACAGCTCGCGACCCCGGGCGCTCGTCGGCGACGATTGTGACAGCAAAGCCGTGCTTATCACAAGAGCTGAACCTTGAACCGTGACCGGCGTCGAAGTCATGGAGCGAACTAGACAAGTAACTGGCAGAAGACAACACTGGCTGCTCCTGTAGCTGTTAATAGTAAGGTTAGAGTTAGCATATATGCTGATGCCTGTTTAAGTTAGCTCTGTTGTGGTGACAGCGACTCGCATATTGTTTTTAAAATGAATTTAATAATATTCATAAAATGCAAAAAAATGTTAAAACTTTCCGAAAGGTAAATTTCGTATGGTATGCTCCATTATACGCAACCTTAACTATTATAAGTATTTGCTTTATTTTCATGTAATTATTAAATGATTTATATTATTGTAGTGCATTTATTACATCCCTTTCTTTTGAATACATTGCCCTTATGACGAAGTAATCATTGTCCGTGTAAATACAGTTCACTACTAGGCCGTGAAACTGTTATCTAGCTAATCGAAGATCCTGTGCTGAAAGTTGTTTATGGTTAAGCGTGCTTATATTCCGTGTGTGCTACTTTAAAATTGTTCAAGCTTGGATATGCAAATACAAATGTATGTAGACTTTTATGTTATAAATTTCTCTAACATACCATCTATAGATTGTTAATCTCATTGTACATATCCAAATTTTAAACTGTATATTTTTTAGAACAGGACACCCATTACCATCATTTTAATAACACTAGCCATATGGAATCTTGCATGTTTACTGCTGGCTGAATATATGTAGACATAATATTCATAATGTGGCATAAGAAATACGTAAACATTAAATTGAACCTTATTCCAGTGTGTGTTTGTTTCTTGTTTATTTCTTTATTTCACAAGACGCATAAGTTGCCATATTAACAAATGTAAACAAACAGATATTAAAGTACACATTCCTAAAGCCCAGGTATTGATAAAATTGCTCTTTGCTGTCACTCTGTGCATTTATGATATATTCGAATACTGACACTATTAACATACACCAAATTGAAAGCATGGTAGTAATACATGTCTCATTATTTTAAACATACATTTTTTTACGAATGCACATATTTCTTTACGTTTGTGTGTGCGTGTGTGTACAACTGTGTAAAACCCTACAGTATTGACATATTTCCAAAACTACTTATTACGTACTGTTCATATTGGCATTATAAATGCAGCTCTAGAATTGATTGCAAAACACCTTCGATTGGTTCTGTTGTTGTTGATTCATCCATTAAGCAAATACATACACAGAAGTCGTTTAGCTTGTTTGAAAAGGTCAGTCTTTGCAAACCGTTAAAGGGTTTGAGAGTTGATAATGCAATTGTGGTTAACATGTGGGTAGTAAGATTATATGTACGAACGTAAATATTGCTGTGTCACTGTGTGTGTTAACATAAGGATAGCAAGATACTGTGTAGAAGATTAAAGCTTGGTGTCATTCTGTTAATATTTTGACAGTGAGAAAGTATGTAGGACATTAAAGCTCTGCGTTAGACTGCTAACAAGCTTGCGGTTGGTGTGCTAACATGTGAATAGTAACATATCATGAAGAAGATTAAAGCTTGGTGTCAATCTGCTAATATGTTGATAGTGAGATACTATGTAGGACATTAAAGCTGAGTGTTAGTCTACTAACATGTGGATAGTAAGATATTTTCAAGACAGTAAATCTCCAAGTTGGTTTGCATCTGTTGATTTGTAAATAGTAAGACCTTATGTAAGAGATTTAAGCTCAGTATCTGACTCCTAACATTTGGATAGCAAGATAATATGTACACCCTTAAATCTTAGTGTCTATCTGTTAATATGTAGATAAAGAGATAATATGTAGGACATTAAAACTCAATTTTAGTCCTCTAGCGTGCAACAAATTCTTTATTCCTCTTTGCGTTCAGGATCCTTTGGTCATGTTATATCTGCAAGCCAGTAATCATGATGCAGTCCATAATCTTTACCAGGACATAGCTGCTGCACCATAGCTTTTGCCTCAGCTCTGCATTCTGTGGTATCTCATTTCACTAAAACACAGTGAAAGTAAAATGCTATGTAGAACACACATTTTGGTGTTGGTCTGTTAATTTATGGATTGTAGGTACTATGTAAGACTGTAAAATTACATGGCGATCTACATATGTTGCCATATGGATAGTAAAGTAATATGTAAGGTATCCAATCCTAGTTATTGGTCAGTTATCAAATGGATTGTAGGATAATATTTACGGTATCAAATCTTGGTGCTGGTCTGTTAACATGTGGAGGGTAAGATAATATGTAGGGTATCAAATTTTCGTTCTGGTCTGTTAACATGTGAATGGTAAGATAATATTTAGGGTAGCAAATCTTGGTACTGGTCTGTAAACATGTGGGTGGTAAGATCATATGTAGGGTATCAAATCTCGGTGCTGGTCTGTTAACATGTGGAGGGTAAGATAATATGTAGGGTATCAAATCTCGGTTCTGGTCTGTTAACATGTGAATGGTAAGATAATATTTAGGGTAGCAAATCTTGGTACTGGTCTGTAAACATGTGGGTGGTAAGATCATATGTAGGGTATCAAATCTCGGTGCTGGTCTGTTAACATGTGGAGGGTAAGATAATATGTAGGGTATCAAATCTCGGTTCTGGTCTGTTAACATGTGAATGGTAAGATAATATTTAGTGTAGCAAATCGTGGTGCTGGTCTGTCGACATGTGGATGGTAAGATAGTATGTATAACAGTAAAGCTAAGTGTTCTTCTGGCATGGGGATTCAAAGATAAAAATGTAGGGCATTGAAGCACAGTGTGGATCTATTAACATGTGATTAGTAGTATAATATGTACAACAGTTTGTTGAGAGGTGGAAAGTAAGATACTATGTGGGACAGTAGAGTTTGTTGTCCGTCTACTTCTTTTGTCCTTTTGTCCTTTTGATTCTGTTTGCACTGTGATAGTCAGATAAAATAATTAAGTCTATTGCATCTCTTTTTGGGGGAAAAGGAATATACTTTTATTTTGGCGATAAGGCTCAGTGTGGGTTTGTTAATGTATTGATAGTAAAAATTTATTTAGAACATTACAGCTCGTTGTTGGTCTATTGACATGGGGACAGCAGGATGCTGTTTAGGAAATTTATTATTGGTTTCTGTTTGTTAACAAATGGAAGGTAAAACACTTAATAGGACAGAAAAGCTCAGTGTTGATCTGTTAATACATGTGAACTGTAAGATATTGTGTAGGACACATGTTCTCAGTGTTGGTCTGTTAATACATGTGAACTGTAAGACATTGTGTAGGACACGTGTTCTCTGTGTTGGTCTGTAAACATGATGATTAGTAAGATATTATGTATGATATTACAGCTCTGTGTTGATGTTTTATCAAGGGGAAAGATAATATATACAGCTTTACATCTCGGCTGTTATGCGTTAACATTTGAATATTAAGAAAATATGTAGGACATGAAAGCTCACTGTTCGTATCCTAACAAGTGGATAGTACAATACTATGAGGTAAAGTAATGCTAGCTGTCATTCTGTTAACACGCGGATAGTAAGATACTATGTAGGACATTACTGCTCTGTGTTGGTATTTTGACCTGGGGATAGTAAGATACTATAAAGGACATTACAGATCAGTGTTGGTCTGTTAACAATCGGAGAGTAAGATACTATGTAGGACATTACTACTCAGTTTTGGTCTGTTTACCTGGGGGAAAAAATATACTATGTAGGACACCTATTCATGAGGTTGGTCTGTTTTCATGTGGATAGTGAGAAAATATATACAACATTATTTCTCAGTTGATGTATATTAACATGAGGATATCAAGAAATAAGTAGGACATGAAAATTCACTGTCTGTGTGTTATGAAGTGGATAGTTTGATGTTATGTAGAAAAGTGAAGATTGCTTTCATTCTGTTATAACGTGTTGATAGTAAAACAATAGGTAGGACATTAAAGATTTGTGTCAGACTGCTATCTTTGTACAGAAATATAAAAAGTAGGTCATTTAAGCGTTGTGTTAGTATGTTAACTTTTGGACAGTAAGATTACATGTAGGACATTAACAAATGGGAATGGTTTGTAAACATGCAAACAGTTTAATGCTACATAGGACAATAAAACTCAGTGTCTGTCTAACAGTTGTATAGTTAGATACTATGTACGTCATCTATGCCAAAAGCTCGGTTTTCGGCTATTAACATGCAAATTAGTTATGTACTATGTAGGACATTACAGCTTGTTGTCGGCCTGCTAAGATAGGGATAGTATGATACTTTACAGGACAATTATCTTGGTGTCCATCTGTTAAAATACAGACAGTAAGATACTACCTAGGACCTTAAAGCTCAGTGTTAGCCTTCATCTTTTGTTATGCTGATACTAAGATACTATGTAGGAGATTAAAAATCAGATTTGGTCTGTTAAGGAGGCGTCAGTGAGATACTTTATAGGACCGTCAAGCTCAGTTTAGATCTGTTAAAGTGGGGTCAGTAAAATATTATGTAGGACACTAATACTTTTAGGTAGGTTTGTTAACATGGGGATTGTAAAATACTATGCAGGACAGTAAAGTTAGGTGACTGTTTGTGTATGTTACTGTTGGGATTCTCAGATAGTATGTTAATATGTAGACAGTAAGATGCTATGTATCGCATTAAATCTAAAGAATCGGTTGGTTATATGAGGACATTAAGATAATATATAGGACACTGAAGCTTAGTGTAATTCTGTTGACATGGTGACAGTTTGTTTGTTTGTTTGTTTTTTTGAGTTCGCCTTATTTCTCTAATCCCCAAGGGGGTGTACATTGTACTGTGGTTTTTATTTTGCGCCTGTCGGCCAAGTGCTGCCAACTTCAGCATGCATTTTATGTAAGGGTCTGCTTCCTCTTGCATTTTCTAAGAATTCGCTTCCTTAGGGTAACGGCGCTGTGATGGGGATTGAACCCAGCACCTTTGGGTTTTGAGCCGTGCCACTTAACCACTAGGCCACACCGTCCCCATGGTGACAGTAAGATAATATGTAGGATATTAGCGAATAGCATCGGTCTGTTAACATTTAGATAGTAAGATTTTATGTAGTACATTACAGCTTGCTATTAGGTCTGCTAACATTTAGAAAGAAATATTTTATATTAGGACATTACAGCTTGGTGTTGGTCTGTTGACATGGAGACTGTAAAATGCTATGAATGACATTAAAACATGTGGATAGTACAATATCATGTAAGATAGCAAAGCTCAGAGTCCGGCTGATGACATGGGTACAGTAAGATATCTTGTTCGAAGTAAGCTGTCAGACATCAGCGTGAATTTGTTGAAGAAGAAGAAGAAGTAAGATAGTGTGTAGGACATTAAAACTTACTGTCGGTTTGTTAACACGTGGATAGTAAGATATTATTTTTAACAGTAAAGCATGGTGTCTGCTTGTTAACATGTGGATTGAAAGATATTATGTACGGCATTCAAGCTCTGTGTTGGCCAGTTGACTTGTGAATAGTAAGATACTCTGTAGGACATTCAAGCTCTGTGTTGGCCAGTTGACTTGTCAATAGTAAGATACTCTGTAGGACATTCAAGCTATGTGTTTGCCTGTTGACATGTGGATAGTAAGATACTCTGTAGGACATTCAAGCTCTGTGTTGGCCAGTACACTTGTGAATAGTAAGATATTCTGTAAGACATTCAAGCTATGTTGCCCAATTGACATGTGGATAGTAAAACACTATGTAGGACATTAAAGATCTGTGTTGGCCTGTTGACATGTGAAAAGTAAGATACTATGTAGGACATTCAAGCTATGTGTTTGCCTGTTGACATGTGGATAGTAAAATACTCTGTAGGACATACAAGCTCTATGTTGGCCTGTTAACATGTTGATAGTAAGATACTATGTAGGAAATGAAAGCTCTGTCTTGGCCTGTTGACATGTGGATAGTAAGATATTCTGTAGGACATTCAAGCTCTGTGTTGGCCTGTTAACATTGGGTTAGTAAGATACTCTGTAGGACATTCAAGCTCTGTGTTGGTCTGTTAACATGTGTATAGTAAGATACTCTGTAGCACATTAAAGCTCTGTCTTGGCCTGTTGACATGTGGATAGTAAGATACTCTGTAGGACATTCAAGCTATGTGTTTGCCTGTTGATATGTGGATAGTAAAATACGCTGTAGGACATTCAAGCTCTATGTTGGCCTGTTGACATGTGGATAGTAAGATATTCTGTAGGATATTCAAGCTCTGGGTTGGCCTGTTAACATTGGGTTAGTAAGATACTCTGTAGGACATTCAAGCTCTGTGTATGCCTGTTAACATGTGGATAGTAAGATACTCTGTACCACATTAAGCTCTGTCTTGGCCTGTTGACATGTGGATAGTAAGATACTCTGTAAGACATTCAAGCTCTTTGTTGGCCTGTTAACATGTGGTTAATAAGATACTCTGTAGGACATTGAAGCTCTGTGTTGGCCTGTTAACATGTGGATAGTAAGATACTCTGTAGCACATTAAAGCTCTGTCTTGGCCTGTTGACATGTGGATAGTAAGATACTCTGTAAGACATTTAAACTCTGTGTTGGCATGTTAACATGGTGGCAATAAGGAACTATGTAGGACATCAATGTTTTGGGTAAGTCTAACATCTGGATAGTGGATACTGTGCAGTGCATTCAATCTAGAGTTGGTTTGTTAATATGTGGATTGTAAGATCCTGTGTAAGACATTCAAGCTGTCTGTCAGTCTGATGCCATTGGGATTGTACAATACTTTAAAGAACAATAAAACTTGGTATTGGTCTGTTAATATTTAGATAGCAAATTACAATGTAGGACTGTAAAGTTTCGAGTCAGTGAACTTATGTTTAATGGGGATAGTGCGATACTTTGTAGGACAATACCGTTTATTGTCTGTATGTTAATTTTCATATAGTAAAGTATTATATAAAAGACTGTTACCATGTGCTTAGGTAGAAACTGTATAGGACATCAAAATTTAATGCTGGTATGATAGTCTGTGGATAGTAAGATACTATATATAGGACATTAAAACTTGATGTATCATACTAAGATACTAGCTAGTAGCTAGGACTGTAATGCCTAGGGTGAGTTTGTTAAAATATGGATAGTAAGATACTAGTTAGAACTGCCATGCCTAGGTTCAGTTTGTTAACATGTGGATAGCAAGATACTATTTCAGACATTAATGCATAGTGTCGGTCTGTACATTATATACATTGCTGAGCGATTATAGTAGTAAAACTGGGAGAGTTCAAAACGTAGTTCCCTCATGTTCCAGTCTCTCTCTTATCGCCTGTGGAGTATAACAAATAGATAGGAATGGTTAAAATACCGCTATGGAACAAAATCAAGAACCTAACCTACGTTAGGTACAGAAATTACATACAATGAGACTAAAGCATTCATCAGGGCAACGTACAGTGCAAAATGGAAAAAAAAACAAAACACCCTGGCTACATAGATTATCATTCTCCGGCTACGCATAGGTCACAACAGTCTGAGATGTCATCTGTACAACAAGTTCAAGATTGGTACTACAGACCTTCGTGCCTGCGACACAGCCCCCATGAAGGCAGAACATATTTTGAGCCTTTAGTCGATTGATGACTTCGTTAGAGTCATTGAAGTTGATGTCTGAAAACGAACGAAAAAGAAGAAGAAGAAATGAACCAGTCGAAGCTTCCCGTTGGATCCACTACTAGGGAATTGCATGTTTACATTCTGATTCGCATTATTCATTTATAGGTCTAGTGATATTGCGAGCTTAATATATGAGTAGCAAAATGCCCCCTTGTCGCTATGTGCATTCACAAGCAAAAACAACTAGTATTCTCTGTATAAGCAACATATGTCCTCTAGCCCACTGTATGGACGGCGTACTACAGTAAACATCACGAATGATTCTGGATCTTTGGGTATGGCAATGACAAAAATAGGACCACTGCCCTATATAGAGCATGGCATAAGAGGCGACTAACTGTGTGACATGGCACAACACCGGCCATGCTTAGTTGGTTTGTTAAGAGCAGCATAGATGGCGCCTAACAGGTTGCGTGTCAAGTTGGTCTAGTGTTTGAGTCTTTTAAGATGGACTCACAGATCTATGAACCAAACTTCTTGGCACTTGTCTTAACACAGCGGAGTAATAAGCTGCTCGAGCCTAACACGCTAAGCAGGAAATCCTCATCCCTCCTTTATCCAGCTCACACCACAGCTGGGACCTCCACAGGGTCATCTTCCCTTGTAGAATTACAGGTCTACTAAGACTAAGATTAATATAAACACATAATCTTACAAATACTATTTCTTTTGTTGCAGATTCTGCACTTTACACTTTACGAAATACAAGACCTCACCACTAATGGAGTCTCCCGCGGAACACCTGGCTGAGACATTTCGATTCTACTCCGTCTTCCTCCACGCTGCCCGAGACTCACCAAACGTTGCCGTGGACGATCAACACGAAAGACAATGGTTGAGTATGAGGATTACCTGACTTGACTTAAAACACAAGGCAGCGACTCTAGCTGGCCATCTATCTTCTCGGCACACCCCCCATGACATCAGAATAAATTTTGCAGCCCTGCCCATTGTTTACCAACAAGAAGTAGCATTTGGCAACAACCAGTGTCTTTCCACGAGTAGCTGTACAGAAGTGCTCAGACTCTCAAGTCAACTGCTGCCTTCGTTAGAGTAATTGAATTCAAGGTCTGAAGACGAACAAGGAAGATCTATTTTCTTGACATTTTTCGCGCCAGCCGAAGCACATCAGTACAAGTACAGTCAACCTCCATCAAGATGACTTCAGGAAAAAACTTTGCATGATCTTGCAGTAGGAGTTTATGTATCAGTTTACTTGCATGATGAGGTTGCTATCCTCATGCACACCTCTATTTAGTCACGCCTTTCAATACATGCATAGAGTTCAATCAATCAAATCAGAACAAAAAGGAATAGCTTCAAATTAAATAAAGAAAGGTCAAGATTGGATATTTGGAAATATTTCTTTAGTCAGAGAGGGGTGAATGCTTGGAATGCATTTCCAAGGAAGTGATGTAAGCAGAGGCAGTTGATGCATTTAAGAATACATTGGATGCTCATAGCTTATTGAGCAAGGAAATGTAAATGAAACTGGTTGCGTACAGACTCTGCATAGTCTTCTAAACCAGTATAAAGACGATAAGTTCAGTTAAATCAAGATCACTCATCTCTTTTTGTTGAAGCACAGGTCCAGCATTGTATTTGACTTACCAAAACCAGCTTTTAGGAAAGACTTTTTCTAGTTATTTGCAGTAGGGTAGCGATAATTTCTACATTTTGAGATTGCCACATCCATGGACAACTCTTAGTCCTCGCGTTCAACATGCAATGATTATTTTGGCCACTCAGGAGAAACACATACATAGCTCACCTTAAGATTGTTTGCCCTTGATCTACTGTGACAGTATTCTGTGGCGGTTATATTCTACCATTCTCAGTAAGGGACCCCGGATACACTATGGGAGGTCATGTTATTGATAGATTTGAAACAAGCAGCGATAACGATAGAAAAGATATGAATTTGGAATTGCATGTGTTAAGCTTTTATAGAAGTGTTCATACGTGGTTGCGAAGTTTCGATGGCTCACAAACAAAACATGTCTGTGTTCAGATTCCTGATCTGACTGGGTCGTACACCTATTAAATTTCGTGCTGAATATGGTTTAACCAGGCTCTAAAGTGCAAAACACAGAACAATATACTGCCTCTTAGGAACCACGGTAAACGAAGCAAAAAAAGGAAATATAGCTTTTTAGTGTTTTTTCCAGTATCGCATTCTGTTTTTTTATTATATGGCTTGCTGGCTTAGGGTCGTTCGTTCTCAATCTTGCACCACCAAGCCCTGATGTGGCTTAAGTAGCAGAATGTTGTCCAGAGAACGGAATGCAAATGTGCTGATCGGTGTGGACTGCACAGAACACGGCCAGGCACTTGAGCATCCGTGGTCAACCACTGCACCCGAGCTCATATCCAGTCGTCCTGACTTGTCTTGCCACTGGTTAAAGTTGGACTCGAGCGAGAGAGGGTGGTCGACAAACTGCGCAACCCTTTCTCACTTAAAGGAAATTCATCGCGCAAGTCATTCTCTTTTCATGTATCCAGTACTAACACAGTCGAGTCCTGTGACGACGGGCAAGAAGAGAGCGTAGGTCCACTGACAAGCTAAACTACAGTCAAAAAGCTGCGTCAGTTGCGGGACACCTTGCTGAGCAATAAAGCGGCTGAGGTACATGGATTTGCTGACAATCATGATCACCGTCTCGCGAAGCAAACTTTCTCTGCTTTCACTGACTGCGAATATGCAGTTCCCATCTTCCCACCCATCCACAACCCGGATTTACAGAATACTCGACTGGATGGACTGGCTAGGTGCAAAAAGTAAAGGCTCGTGATGGACGAAAAACATTGTGTTTGACCCTGACGCAACGTCCTGGGCAATATGGTGTGCTTGACTGGACTAGCGTCTCAGTTACCCACAGATATTATCTTAAATATCACTAACCTCTAGCTGATTGCTAGCATAACCGGCACTTCTGAAATTATGCAATGATGTTTATAAATGAAAATAGTATTTGCTAGATCTACGTCAACAATAAAGTCACATATATTTTTTTATACCATAACAAGCATTATTACATAGCACAAAAAATCGCTCACTTTCATCTTTATCATCATTATTATCATCATCATCATCATCTTCATCATCATCATCATCATGTTGCATGTCATTTGCAGAAAATCACTTTCACAACAAACGATCTGTAACTCGATCTCTAGCCAGAAGTATCGCCTCTATCGTTGTCATCGTCATGACCTCCGTGATGTCTTGTTTCCATCTTTTCATCGGTCTGCTTCAGCCCCGCTTTTCAAACACCAAACCCTCCTGTATCGTTCTTTCTAGGTCAGTATGGCGTTTGATGTGGTCAAACTATTATACAGCAAAGCAAGTGGTCATTTTCACAGACGACCTAGCAGTGTATTGGCCCTCAAGAGCCCAGTGCTTAAAAAAAAAGCAGTCAAATGGACACCAGAGCACTGAGACATTCCAGGCAACGGGGAGGCGGACAGGCTCGCCAGAGAGCGAGGAATGCTGCAGCAGAGTGATACAGACATCACATACAATGAAACTAAAGCATTCATCAGGACAACGTACAGTGCAAAATGGAAAATAGGATCACATTGGCCACATAGAAAACGATGCCTACCATCAACTCTCCAGGCGAGACCAGGTGATCATTTTCCGGCTACGCACAGGTCACAACAGACTCAGATGCCATCTGTACAATAAGTTCAAGATTGGCACTACAGAAATTTGTGCCTGCGGCACAGCCCCCATGAAGGCATAATATATTTTGCAGTTCTGCCCGCTGTATACCGACAAAAGAAGTAACAATTGGCAACAGCCAGTGTCCTATTTTAGCTTTCGAGACAAGATGTTGTTTACTAACCAATTTTGCTTGAAATTAATTCGGATCTATAGTATATATATATATATATATATATATATATATATATATATATATATATATATATATATATATATATATATATATCTTTATCTATATCTCAAGCAGATGTGGATATATTGAGATCGGATGTAAATAAAATTCGAGAGTGGTTTGTAGGTTCGCAAATGGAGTTTAATGTAGATACATGTACAGTCATCCACATGGGTAGATCCAATATGAAACATAATTACAGAATGGGAGAGAACAATATTAGAAAGATAGATAAGGAAATGGACTTAGAAGTTATACTAGATCATACAGGTAAGGTGAGTGAGCAAGTTCAGGTAGCAATTAAAAAGGCAAATGCAATGTTATGTATGATAAACATAAATACTAAACATAGGAGCAAGGAAGTGATAGTCAAACTGTATAAAGCATTAGTTAGACCTAGATTGGAGTTATGCGTACAGGCGTGGAGTGATTATCATAGAGGGGATACAAACATTCTGGAAAGAATTCAAAAAAGAGCGACAACGCTGATAGTGGGATTGCAGAATTACAGTTATGAGGAAAAACCGGCCTACAGTGTCTAGAAGAGAGAATAATTCGTAGTGACTTAATACAGGCTTATAAGATGATTAGAGGAATGGATAAATTAGACTATAACAAGTTTAAAAAAAAAAATACAGCCACCAAATATAACAAGAGGGCATAGTTACACATTAACTAAAGAGAGGTCCAGATTCGATATTAGGAAATATTTTTTTAATAAGAGAGTGGTGAATGCTTGGAATGCATTGCCAAGGGAAATAGTGGAAGGAAGGACAGTTAATGCATTTAAGAATAAATTGGATGCGCATAGCTTTTAGAGCAATGTGATGAAATAAAACTGTGTGTATACAGATTCTGCAGAGTCTTCTAAACCAGTTTAAGGACGTTAAGCTAAGTTAAGGATATCTGCATTTTTCCTTTTTGCTATCCATTGTATTTTGAGCACTTTTCTATAGTCCTTTAGTTCAAAAGATGCAATCCTTTTCTTAAGTGTTTGTGTGGGGGGGGGGGGGGGGGGTCCATGTTTCACATCCGTATGTCTTCATCGGTATAATGCAAGTTCACAGAATAGTTATTTTCATTTTATTAATGTTCTGTCATCAGTTTCTCATTTTATTGAACCTCTGCATTGCCGTAGCCATTGGCGCTTTTAACTGAGCCGAGGTACTCAAAGCTTGTGACTTTCTCAATCTTCTGTTGTTCTAAAATAACTTTATGTTTGGTCTTTGCCTTGCCTGTGATCGTTATCTTGGTTGTACTTTAAATTCAGGTATAGATTTTGGACTTCGTTGAGTTGTGTTTACACTCATCAGTACTTTTACATTTCGCTAGTTGTTAAACCCACCGGGCTAGATCGCACGTGGACACAGTCCTGGTGTGAACAGACTATCTACAATAGCAGTTAGTAAACTAGCCTTATCTTGTAAAGCGAGCTATGCAAGTTTTCATTCCATTTCCAACAATATATCTCTGCAAATATGGATTTTCGACATTTGTAGCATAAAAGAAAAACAAATCGAAACAGATTAGATGTCTAACATGGCAAACGTGTGGTTTGTACAACACAACAGTTGAATCCTCTTCGAGAAAGAGAAACAACAAGCCTTCACGCGGTCAGCATTTCTTGATCTTTGTGACCCGTTCCTCAGCCTTGCATATATACGCAGCACGTTCATTCAAACAATAATGAAATTAACTTTCTTCTATATTAAATGTATTGTATTTCTATTGGAATTGTTAAGAAAGACACATATATCCCATGTACTTTTGTGTTTGTTTTTTAAAACTATTTCTATATAACTGGTTCTTTGCTATTGTATTTTATGTATTTAAAAACATTATTCCGAGAAGGGGTACGTGACATCTACAGTTAACATCATTTGCTGAATAAGAATGATCACCAATGGACAGCCGCGTGCGGTAAACACCTTTCATTTTTGGGCTAAAGAGAAATACTCTCCATTTAATGTACAATATGTAACTAAGTTAACGTCTTTATACGGGTTGAGAAGACTACCTATTTATACTGGTTTAGACGATTATGTCTTTCTACTCGCTTAGGAGACTGAAACTTTATACTGGTTTAGAAGACTGTGTCTTTATATTGGTTTATAAGACGATGTCTTTATCCTGGTTTAGAAGACGATGTCTTTATACTGCTTTAGAATGACTATATCTTTATACTGGTTTAGAAGACTACGTCTTTATACTGGTTTAGAAGACTGCGTGTTTATACCGGCTTAGAAAACTATGCAGAGTCTGTAAACAACCAGTTTTATTTACATTTCCTAGCTCTAAAAGCTATGTGCATCCAATCTATTCTGAAATGCATTAATTGTTCCAGCCTAAAACTACTTCATATGGCAATACATTCCAAGCATTCACCACTGTACAGCTTATGTAGCTTACCAGTAACACTTTTACCGGTAACAGTTCTCGCAGTTTAGCTCACTTTAAATTCAACCGATGCACAAAATTGAGAAATGGAATACCTCTGCCCCTCCTTTATGTGTTGTGTTTGTTACAGACCCGTCGGTGTATGCATGGGTCCAGTCCATGCTTGGGTAGTTTTTCGTTATGTACCTCAGGGTTATGTCTCTTCTTTCTTTTTCAGTCTGGCTGTTCTTGTTTCAAATATCTGGTATATTTTCTACCACCTCTGGAATGATATGCTGCTTCCAGGTAGGTTTGCGTACAGTAGGGATGGGGTTTGGTGTTAATGTGTTCATAGTGTCTTCGCTCATCTTTGCTTTGGCTATTTCTGCAAAGTTTCTTCGCTTTAGTTTCCCATTTCCAAATCTATTTAGTCTCTGATGCATTGGGTGGTCTGTCAGTCTTCTGAGTTTCTCTACTTGCTGCTGGGCTCTGCAGTCTCTTCTGTCGGTCATGGATTGCAGATTTCTAATCTTTTCCAGTTCTACAATTGGCGTTGACTTCATGCCTGCTGTTATAACTCTCATGGCTTGGTTTTGAAGTTTGCTAATTGTATCAAAGTTCGCCTTTGCTGCTGTTGCTCAAGCCGCAACGCCATACTCGAGAACTGGTCTCACTCTTCCAGTGTACAGTTTCGTCTGTTCCCCAGCTTGTGCCAGCAAGTTTCCTCATGATTGCCATTCTTTGTCTGGCTCTCATTCGGTTTCTCTCGATCTGACTTTTCCATGTCATGCACCGATCAAATGTGACTCCCAGGTAGTTTTGGTTGCCATTTGCCCGCAGATATTTGCCGCTAAGACTTATTTTGGTGTTCTGGAGTTTGTTTGAAAGCGAGAATATCGTACATGTTGTTTTTTCCTCATTTATTTTAACCAGCCATGAGTTCGCCTACTCCTCCAACGATGTTAGGGCCTGCTGCATCCGATTGCTTGCTATGGTGAGATTTTTTTCAGACTTCCACATAGCCAGATCGTCTGCAAACATGGAGCTGTGGACTCTTCTTGGTAGATTCTCTGTGATGTTGTTTATATACACCAGGAAAGGTGTTGGTGACAGTACTCCCCTTTGGTGTACTCCCTGCTCAAGTGTCACCTTTTTGCTCATCTGCTATTGTACTTGAACTATGGATGTTCTGTTTTCGAGGTAGTCGCTGATCCATCTGTACATTTTCCCACAAACGTCACTTCTTCGTAGCTTGACTTTAAGTCACTTTATCCACACCTTGTCAAATGCCTTCTCTAAATCCACCCAAATCGCTACTGTGTGTTTTTTCTCCTGGTAAGCATCATCTATTAACTGGGCTATGAGAGTGATCTGGTCCTCAGTGGATCTGTGCTGTCTAAAGCCTGCTTGCTGTGGAATTAGTATGTGTTTTTATTCCAGATGCCACATCAGTCTGGTGTTTATCATACGTTCCATCAGTTTACCTACACCGCTCAGTAGACTGATAGGCCTGTATCCATTTGGATCTGTTCTATCTTTTTCTTTCTTCGGTACTGGTATAAGTACAGCGTCTTTTCATGTCTGAGGTACAATTCCCCTTTTCCAGCTTTGGTTCAGGACTGATAGTAACTTCCTCTTTGCTGTTTGGCCCAACTCCATCAGCATTTCGTGTTACCCCATCTTTTCCGGGCGATTTCTTTTTCTCATGGTTTTCTCATCGAGTTCTCATGGCCTCTTCCTTTTTATTCATTGTTAGTATTGCCATGATGTGCTCCTTTGGTGCCATATTGATGTTGTCGTGGCTCTTTTGTTCTTCATTATTGTCTGTGTGCCTGTCTGTAGGGACATCAATGTGGTTTGCTCTGGCATAGTGTTCGTTCTATAAAGGCGTTTGCTGCTTTTTTTTCCAGTAAGCATTTTGTCGCCATGCTTGATGGTAATTTGTTTATTTGATGGTGTTTCGTCATTCATGACTCTGACTAACTTCCATAGTTTGTTCTCTTCTTTATATAAATTGAGGCTTTCTGTTTTATTTGTCCAGCTGTCTCTTGTTATATGGTTTAGTGTTCTTTTGTATTTCGCCGTGATAGCCTTGAGGGCGATATTTGCCTCCATAGATTGTTCTCTCTCTGCCATTTTCCTAGCATTTGAGACTTCGTCTTCCGCTTCCTGCAATTCATCATTCCAATATGGCTTGTAGTTTTTCCTTGTCCCTCTTGGGATGGTTTCGGTGGCTGCTTGCATTATTGCTTTGCTTAGGCTTTCCACCATAGGTTTCATATTGTTATTCCATGTGTTGATGGTTTCACATAGCCGATCTGTCAGAATTGCAAATCTGTCCCAGTCGGATCGTTTATAGTTCCAACGTGGGAGCGCTTTTATTTCCTGTGGGCCTACTTCCATATCAATTTCTAGCCTAATTGGCCTTTTGTCGCTACCTGCCAATTGGTTGAGCACCTGGCCGTCTATTTTGTGGTGAATATCAACCGTGGAAAAGGCCAAGTCTGGAGTAGAGGTGGTATGCCATGTTCTAGAATAGAAGATAGGGCTGTCCTCCAGCCTATTGTAAAGATAGAGATTTGTGTCTATCTCCCAGTCTTCCACTTCATCTCCTCTGTTGTCTGTGTCCGAATATCCCCATATCTCCGAGTGGCTGTTGAAGTCTCCAACTACTAGGCAGCTGGAGTTCTTGATTTCCATACTCGAGAGGGACAGGTCTTTGATGGGTGGGCCATACAGGTTGAAGATGCGGATCTTCGTTTCTTGTGTCATTATGTCGAGTCCTACAATTTCTGCTTGTCCAGTGTGATTGACAGCTACCGCGCTCCTCGGTATGCAGTTACGTGTTAGTATCAGAACCCTTCCTTTGTCAAGACTGTAACATGCTAAAGCAACTGCGTTGTGAATACTGACCCACGGAGATGAACCCACACATACACACTTTTGTGAGCGTCTTGAAGAACTCCCCACCACAGTAGACTTTGTCCATAGAACTGGCCTTTACGTATAGACTTAATACAATTGTCGGTGAGCTAGAAAAAGAAGGAACAGAAGAAGAAAAAGAAGAAGAAGTAAAGAATGAAGAAGAAAATAGAGAAGAAGAAGTAGAAGAAGAATAAGAAGAAGAAGAAGAAGAAGAAGAAAAAAAAAGAAGACGAACAAGAAGAGAAAGAAGAAGAAAAAGAAGAGAAAGAAAAAGAAGATAAACATGAGTAAATAGTACTACCTGATATTGCCCGAAGAAGATTTGAATGTTTAAATGAAGTATATCGTTAAAAAGCAACTAATCTGATTGGCAAACATCCGGCTAGTCTCTAAACCCTGATCTATGGGTGAGAGAGCTGGAGTGTGTACGCCAAACACGCCAGGAGGTTGAATTATTTCTACATGACACATACTCCAAATTGGCTACAAGACCACATCACAAATAACCATACTCTTTACATTACTACTACACTATTCATACACTTTTGTAGAAAGTTAAAGTGAGATAGACTGGCCAAGTTTCTCGAATGTCAAGTGAAAGGTTCCAAAAAAAACTACTATTTAGCGAGCTTAGCGCAGCAAGGCGATCACCTGGACGTCAATAAAAGCGATTCAGTGAATCCTGGCAGTAAATCGTTTAGCCTGAAAAAGTCGAGGCCAAAAAGAGCCTTGCATGCATTTAACGAGGGTGGAAGTATAGAGTAGAGACAAAACCAGCACCAGCTGGTGTTGGCTTAATCTGTCATGCACGCATCCGCCCACAGACTTAAGGGCGCAGTATGACACATGATGATGTTGGTTATTCTCATCGACGGCGATAAGCCCATTATTATTGTCATGATCATATTTCTTCAAAATCAAGTAAATACTGGATCAAGATGGTGAGCAGCGCATGAGCTGCAGCGGTCATCGAGCCATAGCTGACTGATAGCGTAAGGGCTAGCGAACCGGGGCTGCCAAGGCCGTTCTACACGTCCGCGCAGTATTCTAGAAAACAGGCTGCAACAGAGCAGACTGGTTAAGGAGAAGGGATCGAAGAGGGAATGCTAACCCGGTACTCAAAAAAAGCTTGATGAAGTCGGATGTGTTGGACCGAAAGGTAAAAATATCGACATAACGCATTCCGTTCTCTGGACTGCGTTCTGCTACTTAGGCCCGTGTCAGGGTTTGGTAGCGGGAGATGGAGAACAAACGAAGCCAAGCCAAGACAAGTAAATACATTTAATATTCATCAGTTTATTGGCGTCTCAGTCACTGATCATCATGCGCCTGGCGCCCTGGCGAAGTTTGCCCAGCTCTGTCTCCCGTATTTCGACACAGTCTGCTATGGTTGCAAACGCCGGTACGTGAGTGGCAGTCCCTGTCGCAGATCGTACAACGGGGCTGAGGAGGCTGACTTGCCGGGGTGTTCGCCGATCTTTTCAGTCGTGCCCATTTCTCTGGTTCCAGATGGCCTCTACAAGCGTCGGCAACTACTGTGCACCTCCCAACTGAATGTCTGCAATCGACTCAATCCTGAGCTTTCGGCTTGGATGTCACACGACGTCATGTCCATCTTGTATACGTACTTGAATCGCGGTGTGGGGTAGTCGATTCCTTTAGCTGCAGTGATCAGTTGTCCATAAAATATATCCTATAACAGCCTTTACAATGTATGTAAATATACACTCGCGAGCATACGACTACTCTAAGACAGATGTACAGAAGATGAAAGATACAGACAGCCACATAAACTGGAAAGATATTGTCAGAGGTACAGACGTTGAACAAGAGGCAGAGTGTTTCAAAACACTTTTAGAACAACTAAAAGTCGAATATGTTCCATGTATGGAGGTAAACACCAATCATAAAAAGTGGATTACTAGATTTGTAGCTAAATGTACAAGAGCTTAAAATAAAGCCTGGACAAAGTGTATAAAGGCAAGTAAATCAAAAGAAATATATTTAAAATATTTGGACAAGCAAAACATAGCTCAGAAAGTAAGTAAAGCAGCAAAATAGACTTCGAACAAAAACTTACTAATAGGATCAAGACTGATGGTAAAAGCTTCTTTTCTAATGTTAGAAATAAACAAAGACCTAAAGACAAGGTAGGCTTTCTCATAAACAGTACAGTGACAATAAGCAGAGAAAATAGGGAGATAGCTTATCTAATAAATCAATACTTTGGCACAGTCTATACAAAAGAACACTCCTCCAAGATACCAGAGCCTATACCTATTTTCAAATGTCAAATGAATATAGTGCGATTAAAATCATTCTGTCTTACGGAGGAAATGGTTCTAAAAAGATTGGAAGGATTAAAAGTGGATAAATGTACAGATCAAGATGGTATCCATTCATCAATGCTATTTGAAGTATAGACTAACTAGTTAAACCATTGGCTATATTATTTTCTCAATCATTTGCAAAATGGATTGTTCCAAGAGATTGGAAAGATGCAGGAGTGATTCCCTTATTCAAAAGAGGAAAGAAATCAGATCCAGCTAATTAAGTAAGTTTAACGAGCATAGTCTGTAAAATGTTAGTCAATAATGAAAGAAAACATTGTAATGCATCTAGACAGGTTAAATCTAATCAGAAATAGTTAGCATGGGTTTACTAGAGGGAGACCGTGCTTAACAAATCTATTGGAGTGCATGGAGGTGATTACTAAAATCATAGATAAGGAGAACCAGTGGATGTTATTTATCTAGATTTTACAAAGGCTTTTTATATAGTACCTCATCAACGATTATTTAAAAAGTTAAAATCACATGGGATAGATGGGCAGGTTGCCGAATGGATTGAAAGTTGGTTAACGGGAAGAAGACAGCGATTGGCATAAATAAGGAGTACTCTGAGTGGTGTGAAGTAAAAAATGGAACAAAATTACAGAATGGGCGAGAAAAATACTAGAATGATAGATAACGAAAGGGACATAGGGGTAATAATAGAGCATACAGGTAAGGTGAGTTAGCAAGTCCAGGTAGCAGTGAATAAATCAAATGCAATGTTAGGTATGATCAAAAAAAAGAAATATAAAACGTAGGAGTAATGAGGTGGTTGACAAACTGTATAAAGCATTAGTTAGACCTAGATCGGAGTACTGTGTACAGGTGTGGAGTCCTTATCGTAGAAGAGCTATAAATATGCTGGAAAGGATACAAAGAATAGCGACAAAACTGATAGTGGGATTCCAGAATTACAGTTACGAGGAAAGACTCAGAAAAACCGGCCGTTAGTGTCTAGAAAAGAGAACAATTAAACGTGACTTAATCTAAGTTGATAAGATAATCACAGGAAAAGTTAAATTAGACTATACATTTTTTTTCAAAATACTACCACCAGCGAGAACAAGAGGGCACAGATACAATTTAATAACGAAAGGTCCAAATTGGACACAGGACATTTTTTTTTATTCAGACGGTGGTGAATGCTTGGAATGCTTTGCCCCAGGAAATAGTGGAGGTAGAGACAGTTAATGCATTTAAGAATAAATATGATGTACATAGTTATTAGAGCAGGGTAATGCAAATGGGACTGGTTGTCTACAGACTCTGATGAGTTTTCTAAACCAATATAAAAACGTTATGTTAAGTTAAGTTATGCCGTGTTTGTTAGCTTACTCAGAACGTTTTATGATTGTGCTAACTTTTTGTTTCACCGCTCCACATTGTTCTTTGTAGGACAATGTGCGATCCATTGTAATTCCTAGGTACTTAGGTGTATCTTTATGTTTAAGTTTATGCCCCTGCCAACTAATCTTTCAAACTCTCAAGGCTATTCTTACATCCTGTTGCAGCCCGCCACTTAACGTCTTTTACAGGACGCACACAAAATTAATCTTACATATTACGGGCATTCTACAACAACAATAAATACAACAACAATAACAACAACATGTTGTTATGGCTTTTGAAGTCATGATACTGCCTATTTCATTCTTATAAACTATGCAGGAGGAATGATTTCAAGAAATGCTATGTCGGCATAGATAAAGTCACACACTAACTCTAACCATTTTCATAAAGCTGTAGAAACTGATTCACATTTCTAATCGTGTTTACTTACTCTCAACTCTGTCAAATGATATCCTCATTAATAACTAAGCCTGTACGTCGCTAAGTGTCATTGAAGGAAATGTGGCGACTACATGAGTTGGCCACCCCTCCTCGTAAAAAGCTGAGGCCTAGTACAGTGAAGTCTCTAACACTTCAACTTTGACATCAATGATTGCAAAAGGATTACCTTTTTCTTTTCCTGTTACAATCATTTACATCGAATACCAGTACCAAAGAAAGAAAAAGATAGAACAGATCCAAATTTGATACAGGCCTATCAGTCTACTGAGCTGTGTAGGTAAACTGATGGAGCGTATGATAAACATCAGACTGATGTGGCACCTGGAAGAAAAACACATATTAATTCCACAGAAAGCAGGATTTAGACAACACAGATCCACTGAGGATCAGATCACTCTCATAGCGCAGAAAATAGAGAATGCTTACCAGGAGAAAAAGCATACAGTAGCGGTTTGGGTGGATCTAGAGAAGGCATTTGACAAGGTGGGGAAAGAGGGACTTAAAGTCAAGCTATAAAGAAGTGAAGTATATGGACAAATGTACAGATTGATCAGCCACTATTTCGAAAACAGAACAGCCAGAGTTCAAGCACAAAGGAAGATGAGCAAAAATGTGACACTGCAGCAGGGAGTACCCCAAGGGGGAGTACTGTCACCCACACTTTTTTCTGGTGTATATAAACAACATAACAAAGAATATATTAAGAAGAGTCCACAGCTCCATGTTTGCAGACGATCTGGCTTTGTGGACCACTGAAGACAATCTCACCATAGCAAACAATCGGATGCAGCAGGCCCTAACATCGCTGGAGTAGTGGATAGGAGGCAGACAGACTGGCTAAAGAAGGTGCAAGGTTACCACAACCAGATTCTAGTGTGACCTACGAAGAGTTCAAACGGTTTATTAGGGCCAGATACATGGCCAAATGGGAAACAGAGCATACTGGCTACACAAAAAATGATGCCTACTACCAGTTGAACAGAAGAGAGCAGGTCGTGGTCTTCAGACTCCGCACAGGCCACAACAGACTGAGGTACCATCTATTCAATAAACTGAAGAAAGGTGGTACTGACGAATGCACCTGTGGTACAGGGAAAATGACCGCGGAACATCTGCTGCAAAATTGCCCGACATACAAGAACCAGAGAAAGCACATGTGGCCATCACCAGTGGCAACACTAGACAAGCCCAATGGCAGTGTCGACAGCCTCAGGATGACAGCTGCCTTCTTCGAAAAAATTCAAGTTGACGTCTGACAGCGTACGAAGAAGAAGATTTACCTCGAATTGTTTTTAACACCTGCACAAATTAACAGTCATCTAACAATATTCATATTTCTGTTTTTCATCCTCTCTCTCTTTCTCTCTCTACTTTGGTCTTCTTGTTTCTCTGTACTCTGAGCAATCAATGCTGACTACAAACTAATGTGTGACAAATATGAACTGATGTGATCATATAAGACATTCCAATGTACACCGCCCACTACCAGTTAAAGGCCAACACAAAATACACAAGGGATTGAAGCTCACGAGCAAAAACATGCATTCAGAACGTGCCAACCGTAGCGACAATCCGCCCAAGAAACTGTTCATTATGTCAAGGAAAGAATGTCAGAATACAAACACAGCCAATGTGCTGTTTACATTCATGGATACATCGAGTAATATAAATATACTGTAGTCGGAGATGCTGTGGTAGAAACTTCTCTATAAGAGGTTTTTGCTTTTATCAGATGTTGGTAGCCAGTTCCCTTCCTCGATGTCTTGGCTTACAATATCACTGATATATAAATTTATTTTTATTACCGCCAGGGATGAGGTACTAGAATCTTCATTGTTCTGATACACACACGAATCCATAAACTGGTCAATACGACATGATACCGCACAAAGGACAACGGTCTGGGGTAGAAAAGGGCAAGTCTTCGTCACGGAATCCAGAAATTGAAACCTCTAATCAAACCAAAAACTTCAGGTTTTGTGAAAACCAATTCCTGTTCCTCTATCATTTCTCCTAACAGTAAATCCGGTACTCGTTTAAAGCTGGGTTGGATGGAACAAGTTGCAGCCGGAAAGAAGCAGCCACTCTACCAACGGTGTATCCTACGCTCTACATGTGCATATAGTGTGGTCTTATGTTTCCTCTAATAACATGTCTTAATGGGAATCACACCTTTTCTTCTGCTTATCTCACGGAATAATCATTCCTTCATGGTTGTTTGCTTAAATATCTATCTTATTGTTCTATTGTAGGTCAATGGCCAATGTTTTGTTATTATTATTGTCATGATTATTATCATCATCATCCTCATCATCTTCTATCAACTTGTGTCATTAGAAGGCGTGGAAGGGGGTGTAGTTTTATGTCGTGTGCCATCTTCGTCGCCGATGTTGTTGACATCCAGTGTTTCTTTAAACATAGCGAGGGACATAACCAAACAAATACAAAAAATATATAATTAAGAGTTATCCCATCATAAAAAATTTGCGTGAGAGATTCTGGCTTGGGCGTCTCCCCTCTTTATCCAGGTTACAAACCTTAGAACGAGTGAGCTATGGCCCTACACCAGAACCACATGGACGTGTACATTGGCATCTGTACACTGAAGGCGATAGGTGTTAATTATCCACCCGACCAAATTTCTCACGCTTGTTGTCGTCCTCGTGCACGACATATGGGGAGGAACAGCTCGCGACCCCGGGCGCTCGTCGGCGACGATTGTGACAGCAAAGCCGTGCTTATCACAAGAGCTGAACCTTGAACCGTGACCGGCGTCGAAGTCATGGAGCGAACTAGACAAGTAACTGGCAGAAGACAACACTGGCTGCTCCTGTAGCTGTTAATAGTAAGGTTAGAGTTAGCATATATGCTGATGCCTGTTTAAGTTAGCTCTGTTGTGGTGACAGCGACTCGCATATTGTTTTTAAAATGAATTTAATAATATTCATAAAATGCAAAAAAATGTTAAAACTTTCCGAAAGGTAAATTTCGTATGGTATGCTCCATTATACGCAACCTTAACTATTATAAGTATTTGCTTTATTTTCATGTAATTATTAAATGATTTATATTATTGTAGTGCATTTATTACATCCCTTTCTTTTGAATACATTGCCCTTATGACGAAGTAATCATTGTCCGTGTAAATACAGTTCACTACTAGGCCGTGAAACTGTTATCTAGCTAATCGAAGATCCTGTGCTGAAAGTTGTTTATGGTTAAGCGTGCTTATATTCCGTGTGTGCTACTTTAAAATTGTTCAAGCTTGGATATGCAAATACAAATGTATGTAGACTTTTATGTTATAAATTTCTCTAACATACCATCTATAGATTGTTAATCTCATTGTACATATCCAAATTTTAGACTGTATATTTTTTAGAACAGGACACCCATTACCATCATTTTAATAACACTAGCCATATGGAATCTTGCATGTTTACTGCTGGCTGAATATATGTAGACATAATATTCATAATGTGGCATAAGAAATACGTAAACATTAAATTGAACCTTATTCCAGTGTGTGTTTGTTTCTTGTTTATTTCTTTATTTCACAAGACGCATAAGTTGCCATATTAACAAATGTAAACAAACAGATATTAAAGTACACATTCCTAAAGCCCAGGTATTGATAAAATTGCTCTTTGCTGTCACTCTGTGTATTTATGATATATTCGAATACTGACACTATTTAACATACACCAAATTGAAAGCATGGTAGTAATACATATCTCATTATTTTGAACATACATTTTTTTACGAATGCACATATTTCTTTACGTTTGTGTGTGCGTGTGTACACCTGTGTAAAACCCTACAGTATTGACATATTTCCAAAACTACTTATTACGTACTGTTCATACTGGTATTATAAATGCAGCTCTAGAATTGATTGCAAAACACCTTCGATTGGTTCTGTTGTTGTTGATTCATCCATTAAGCAAATACATACACAGAAGTCGTTTAGCTTGTTTGAAAAGGTCAGTCTTTGCAAACCGTTAAAGGGTTTGAGAGTTGATAATGCAATTGTGGTTAACATGTGGGTAGTAAGATTATATGTACGAAGGTAAATATTGCTGTGTCACTGTGTGTGTTAACATAAGGATAGCAAGATACTGTGTAGAAGATTAAAGCTTGGTGTCATTCTGTTAATATGTTGACAGTGAGAAAGTATGTAGGACATTAAAGCTCTGCGTTAGACTGCTAACAAGCTTGCGGTTGGTTGGTGTGCTAACATGTGAATAGTAACATATCATGAAGAAGATTAAAGCTTGGTGTCAATCTGCTAATATGTTGATAGTGAGATACTATGTAGGACATCAAAGCTCTGCGTTAGACTGCTAACAAGCTTGCAGTTGGTATGCTAACATGTAAATAGTAAAATATCATGTAGAAGATTAAAGATTGGTGTCAATCTGCTAATATGTTGATAGTGAGATACTATGTAGGACATCAAAGCTCTGTGTTAGACTGCTAACAAGCTTGCAGTTGGTGTGCTAACATGTTAATAGTAAAATATCATGTAGAAGATTCAAGATTGGTGTCAATCTGCTAATATGTTGATAGTGAGATACTATGTAGGACATCAAAGCTCTGTGTTAGACTGCTAACAAGCTTGCAGTTGGTGTGCTAACATGTTAATAGTAAAATATCATGTAGAAGATTCAAGATTGGTGTCAATCTGCTAATATGTTGATAGTGAGATACTATGTAGGACATCAAAGCTCTGTGTTAGACTACTAACAAGCTTGCAGTTGGTGTGCTAACATGTTAATAGTAAAATATCATGTAGAAGATTCAAGATTGGTGTCAATCTGCTAATGTGTTGATAGTGAGATACTATGTAGGACATCAAAGCTATGTGTTAGACTGCTAACAAGCTTGCAGTGGTGTGCTAACATGTTAATAGTAAAATATCATGTAGAAGATTCAAGATTGGTGTCAATCTGCTAATATGTTGATAGTGAGATACTATGTAGGACATTAAAGCTGAGTGTTAGTCTACTAACATGTGGATAGTAAGATATTTTCAAGACAGTAAATCTCCAAGTTGGTTTGCATCTGTTGATTTGTAAATAGTAAGACCTTATGTAAGAGATTTAAGCTCAGTATCTGACTCCTAACATTTGGATAGCAAGATAATATGTACACCATTAAATCTTAGTGTCTATCTGTTAATATGTAGATAAAGCGATAATATGTAGGACATTAAAACTCAATTTTAGTCCTCTAGCGTGCACACAATTCTTTATTCCTCTTTGCGTTCAGGATCCTTTGGTCATGTTATATCTGCAAGCCAGTAATCATGATGCAGTCCATAATCTTTATCAGGACATAGCTGCTGCACCATAGCTTTTGCCTCAGCTCTGCATTCTTCGGTATCTCATTTCACTAAAACACAATGAAAGTAAAATGCTATGTAGAACACACATTTTGGTGTTGGTCTGTTAATTTATGGATTGTAGGTACTATGTAAGACTGTAAAATTAAATGGCGATCTACATATGTGACCATATGGATAGTAAAGTAATATGTAAGGTATCCAATCCTAGTTATTGGTCAGTTATCAAATGGATTGTAAGATACTATTTAGGGTATCAAATCTTAGTGCTGGTCTGTTAACATGTGGAGGGTAAGATAATATGTAGGGTATCAAATATCGGTTCTGGTCTGTTAACATGTGAATGGTAAGATAATATTTAGGGTAGCAAATCTCGGTTCTGGTCTGTTAACATGTGAATGGTAAGATAATATTTAGTGTAGCTAATATCGTGGTGCTGGTCTGTCGACATGTGGATGGTAAGATAATATTTAGTGTAGCAAATCGTGGTGCTGGTCTGTCGACATGTGGATGGTAAGATAATATTTAGGGTAGCAAATCTCGGTTCTGGTCTGTTAACATGTGAATGGTAAGATAATATTTAGTGTAGCTAATATCGTGGTGCTGGTCTGTCGACATGTGGATGGTAAGATAATATTTAGTGTAGCAAATCGTGGTGCTGGTCTGTCGACATGTGGATGGTAAGATAGTATGTATAACAGTAAAGCTAAGTGTTCTTCTGGCATGGGGATTCAAAGATAAAAATGTAGGGCATTGAAGCACAGTGTGGATCTATTAACATGTGATTAGTAGTATAATATGTACAACAGTTTGTTGAGAGGTGGAAAGTAAGATACTATGTGGGACAGTAGAGTTTGTTGTCCGTCTACTTCTTTTGTCCTGTGAATATCAAGATAATATAAAGGACATTGAACCACGGTGTGATTCTGTTTGCACTGTGATAGTCAGATAAAATAATTAAGTCTATTGCATCTCTTTTTGGGGGGAAAGGAATATACTTTTATTTTGGCGATAAGGCTCAGTGTGGGTTTGTTAATGTATTGATAGTAAAACTTTATTTAGAACATTACAGCTCGTTGTTGGTCTATTGACATGGGGACAGCAGGATGCTAATTGGGAAATTTATTATTGGTTTCTGTTTGTTAACAAATGGAAGGTAAAACACTTAATAGGACAGAAAAGCTCAGTGTTGGTCTGTTAATACATGTGAACTGTAAGATATTGTGTAGGACACATGTTCTCAGTGTTGGTCTGTTAATACATGTGAACTGTAAGACATTGTGTAGGACACGTGTTCTCTGTGTTGGTCTGTAAACATGATGATTAGTAAGATATTATGTATGATATTACAGCTCAGTGTTCATGTTTTCTTCTTCTTCTTCTTCGTACACAGTCAGACAGTAACCATTATTTTTTCGAAAAAAGCGGCGGTCATCCTGAGACTCTCGCCACTACCATAGAGCTTGTCTTGCAGTTCCACTGGCAATGGCCACATCTGCTCTCTCTGATCCCCGTATGTCGGGCAGTTCTGCAGCAGATGTTCAGTGGTCATTTTACCAGTACCGCACGGGCATTCGTCGGTACACCCTATCTTCAATTTGTTGAATAGGTGGTACCTCAGTCTATTGTGGCCAGTGCGAAGTCTAAAGACAACGACCTGCTCTCTTCGGTTCAACTGGTAATAGGCATCGTTTTTGGTGTAACCAGTATGTTCGGTTTCCCATTTGGTAATGTACCTGGCTTTGATAAGCCGTTTTGACTCTTCGTACGTCATACTGGTATCTGTTTGTGGTAGCCTTGCACCTTCTTTTGCCAGTCTGTCTGCCTCCTCGTTGCCTTGGATGTTGCAGTGTGACGGAACCCACTGTACCACTACCCTTTTTGGTGCGGACTGTTGGCACAGTTTGCAGAGTGCTGCTCTTAAGTCATTAAGCTCAGTGTTTTTCTGGCTTTTTAGCGCTGTGACTACGGCGAGAGCATCTGTCAGCAAGACTATGTGGCTCTCATTTTCACTGTGTGTTGCCATTTCTTCCACTGCCGCCCTCAGTGCCTCTGCCTCCGCTCTGAAATTGCTTGTGTACTTACCAGTAGCGAATGACAGTGTTATTTTTCTGCCATTTGGTAGGTTCAGGAATGCTCCTGCCCCTCCGTTCTGTGTAGTGTTTGTTACAGAACCGTCGGTGTATGCATGGGTCCAGTCCATGCTTGGGTAGCTTTTCGTTATGAAGCTTAGGGTAGTGTCTCTCCTTTCTTTTTCACTCTGGCAGTTTTTGTTTGCAATACCTGGTATATTTTCTACCACCTCTGGAAATATATCCTGCCTCCAAGTAGGTTTTCGTACAGTAGTGATGGGTTTTGGTGTTGTTAGTGCGTTTATGGGATCTTCGTGCATCTTTGCTTTGGCTATTTCTGCAAAGTTTCTTCGCTTTAGTTTCCCAGTTCCCAAATTGTTTAGCCTCTGGTACATTGGATGGTCCGTCAGTCTTCGGAGTTTCTCTGACTGCAGCTGGGCTCTGCAGTCTCTTCTGTCGGTCATGGATTGCAGTTTTGTAATCTTTTCAAGTTCTACAATTGGCGTTGACTTCATGCCACCTGTTATGATTCTCATGGCTTGGTTTTGAAGTTTGTTAACTTTATCGAAGTTCGCCTTCGCTGCTGTTGTCCATGCCGCGATGCCATACTCGAGAACTGGTCTCACTCTTCCAGTGTACAGTTTCTTTAGTATGCCTTCGTCTGCTCCCCAGCTTGTGCCAGCAAGTTTCCTCATGATCGCCATTCTTTCTCTGGCTTTCATTCGGTTTCTCTCAATCTGACTTTTCCATGTCATGCGCCGATCAAATGTGACTCCCAGATAGGTTGGGTTGTCGTTTGGCTTCAGGATTTTGCCATTTAGGCTTAATTTGGTACTTTGGGGTTTTAATGAGAGCGAGAATATTGTGCACGTGGTTTTCTCCTCGTTTATTTTGACCAGCCATGAGTTCGCCCACTCTTCCAGCGATGTTAGGGCCGTTTGCATCCGATTTCTTGCTATGGTGAGATTCTTTTCAGAGGTCCACATAGCCAGATCGTCTGCAAACATTGAGCTATGGACTCTTCTTGGTATATTCTCTGTAATATCGTTTAAATATACCAGGAAGAGTGTGGGTGACAGTACTCCCCCTTGGGGTACTCCCTGCTCGAGTGTCACCTTTTTGCTCATCTGCCCTTGTACTTGGACTCTGGCCGTTCTTTGTTTGAGGTAGTGGTTGATCCACTTGTACATCTTCCCACAAACATCACTTCTTCTTAGCTTGACTCTAAGTCCATCCTTCCAGACTTTGTCAAATGCCTTTTCCAGATCCACCCAAACAGCTACTGTGTGTTTCTGTGCCTGGTAGGCATCTTCTATCTCCTGGGCTATGAGGATGACCTGGTCCTCAGTAGATCTGTGCTGTCTAAAGCCGGCTTGCTGTGGAATTAGTATTCGTTTTTCTTCCAGATGCCACATCAGTCTGGTGTTTATCATCCGTTCCATCAGCTTGCCGACACAGCTCAGTAGGCTTATGGGCCTGTATCCATTCGGATCTGTTTTGTCCTTTCCTGTTTTTGGTACTGGTACCAGTATTGCATCTTTCCATGCCTGGGGTACAATACCCCTTTTCCAGCTTTGGTTCAGGACTGATAGTAGTTTTTTCTTCGCTGTTTGGCCCAGCCCCATCAGCATTTCGTTTGTTATCCCGTCTTTTCCGGGAGATTTCCTTCTCTTTAGTGTTCTCATAGCCTCTTCCATTTCGCGCATTGTTAGTTTGGCCATCATGTGCTCTTCAGGAGCCGTATTTATGTTTTCGTGCCCCTTTAGCTCTTCGCTAATGTCTGTATGCTTATCTGCAGGGACCTCGATGTGGTTTGCTCTGGCATAGTGATCGACAAAGGCGTTTGCGGCTTTCTTACCTGTGATCAAGTTCTCGCCTTGCTTGACAGTAATTTGTTTATTTGACGGGGTTTCGTCGTTCATGGCTCTGACTAGCTTCCATAGCTTGTTCCCTTCTTTGTCCAGGTTTAAACTTTCCGTTTTATTTTTCCAACTTTCTCTTGCTGTTTGCTTGAGAGTGTGTTTGTACTTCGCCGCGGCGGCTTTGAGGGCGATGTTTGCCTCCACGGATTTTTCTCGTTCTGCCATGTTCCTAGCATTTGTTACTGCATCTTCCACTTTCTGTAACTCATCATTCCAGTAGGGCTTATAGTTTTTCCTAGCTCCTCTTGGGAGGGTTTCAGTGGAGGCTTGCATTATTGCCTTGCTTAGGCTCTCTACCATGGGCTTCATTTTGGTGTTTCGTGTGTTGATGGTTTCACACAGCCCATCTGTCAGGATTGCAAATCTGTCCCAGTCGGCTCGTTTGTAATTCCAACTTGGGAGTGGTTTTGTTTCCTGTGGGCCTACTTCCATGTCAATGGTTAGCCTGATCGGCCTGTGGTCGCTACCTGCCAGTTGGTTTAGCACCTGGCGGTCTATTTTATAGTGTATGTCCTGTGTGGAGAAGGCCAAATCTGGAGTCGAGGTGGTATGCCATGTTCTTGAATAGAAGCTAGGGCTATCCTCCGGCCTATTGATTAGGGAGAGATTTGCATCTATCTCCCAATCTTCCACTTCGTCACCTCTGCTGTCTGTGTCAGAGTATCCCCATCTCTCCGAGTGGCTGTTGAAATCTCCAACCACTATGCAGTTGGAGTCTCTGACCTCCATACTCGAGAGCGATAGGTCTCTGTTTGGGGGTCCGTACAGATTGAAAATGCGGAGCTTCGTCTCTTGAGCCATTATGTCAACTCCTACAATTTCTGCTTGTCCGGTTTGATTGACAGGTACCGCGCTACTCGGTATGCTGTTTCTGGTCAGTATCAGGACCCCTCCTTTGTGGCCTTCTCTATCTAGACGGAAAGTCTGGTATCCTCTGATTGAGAATTTATGGTTATTGTTGAGGTGCGTTTCCTGGATACATGCCACGTCAATCTTACCTTCATGCAGGTGATGTGTTAGGGAAAGTTTTTTGTTAATGACTCCCTCCGCATTCCACTGTAATATTTTGAGGGTCTTGAGGTTTTGGCCAATAGTCGTTTCCCCATAGCCATGTGCCTTGACTCCACGACACATGGGTGGGTGACCACCAGTAGTCAAGGGTGGGCCTCTTCGAGGCGTGGGGCCCGGCGCTATCGTTGCCTGGCGGGTCTCCTCAGGATGAGCGCCATACGTTTTTCGAATAGGTTGTGCTGCCATCATACTGTGATTTACGTTGCACTGTTTTGTTAGGCTTGCGGCCCCGTGCATCCGATTTCAACAGGCGTTTCTGTAGGGATGCCCTCCTTAGCCTTTGGCTGTCCCCAGCCTATCTGCAAGGCAGCAGTTGTTTACGATCAGAGTTTTCTCTCCTATGGAAGTTGTCTTACCAGACTATCGAGTCTTCACTACTCGTGTCTATAGGGTGCAATGATGGTATGTGATATATGAGATGGACTGGTTTACCCGGAAGAGAGGCAGTCCAGTGTGTCTGTATCCCAGGATCGTCACGTCCTGCCAGAAACGTAGCATTTGCATGTGAGTGGGGTATCTCTTTTTCCCTTTATTTTCTTGGCTTCTATGCAGGGATGGTACGCCTAGCATTCCCCGCCACCTGGGGTGTTGACACAGTGGGGCAGGTGTGCAATGTCCGCTGGTCTGCATCTCTTCTGCGTCCAGCATGATAGTTATGGCTGATAACGTACAGAGGTAGATATCGTAACCGGAGTGCATTTAGCCAGAGGACAAGCCTGGTAATGTCACAGAGATGTTGATCGCCTGGTGTTCGGACAACTCTCATGGTCAGTGGTTGAGTCTTGACAGTTCACAGTGTGGTGGCTGCTCTACTGTTTTCGACACCCCGACCAGGTTCTAAGTCTTTGGTTGGTGTTTTTCGCACCCCATCGCCGTATAGGGTGAGTATCAAGCAGTTTTCCGACCGCTTTGATTTGCGGGCGGCAAGGACCTCTTACTGTGGCTCTACCTGATAGGGCTGGGGCGCAAGCCCCAGGTCCCGAGCATGTAGGAGCCTCCCATTGCAGTGGTGCTGAGATTTTGGGCGGGATTGCGGCGTTCAAGGGTTCGGCCGTAATCCCCCACATGGTAGCCTCGCGCCCTTGGCTTATCAGCCTGGTACGTGAACCAAAGTGTCTGCGGCTCCTCTCGATTTGAGCTGGTTTTCCGTAGCAACGCCCTGTCATTTGTAGGGTAAAACTGACCTGTCTTCAGATCTATTTCCAGCACCCGTTCACTATTTGGTCAGACGAATTTATTGAGGGCTTTTGTTTGTCAATGACCAGGTATTTGAAATCTGCTGAGTTAAACACGATTTCCGTAGCGTTCTTTCATTTGAGCTGACTTGTCGTCCGTCAGTCTAATACCAGCGTACGTTCATTATTAGACCCAAACGGCAGTGCTCTCAATTTGTCAGTTGTTCTACAGTATTGGCGTGTTCAGTCAAATTAAGCCGCAGGTTCCACACCTGGTGGTGCCCTTCCGTCAGTTCCCTTAGCGAGATAATCAAGTTTCTTAAAGGGTAGTTCCAAAGATTTTCGAGGGTCTAATTCCAGCACATGTTCTCTATTAGACCCCACTAAGGTGTACTTTTTGATAGTCATTCTGCAGTATTGGCGTGGTAAGTTAACTTAGGTCTCAGGCTCCACTCCTGATAGTGCTCTTCCGTCAATTCCTTTATCAAACACTGGATGCAGACAAAACCGAGCCACAGGGGACATAACCCCAGATTTCTGGGGGTCTAAGTCCAGCACCAGTTCCATATTAGACTCCAGAAGAGTGGTCTCGGCATGTCAATCATTTCAGTGTTGGCCGTGTTGAGTCAAATTAAGCCGCAGGCTCCACTCCTGGTGGTGCCCTTCCGTCAATTCCTTTAAGTTTCAGCTTTGCAACCATACTTCCCCCGGAACCCAAACACTTTGGTTTCCCGGAAGCTGCCCGCAGAGTCATCGAAGCAACTCCTGCGGATCGCTAGTCGGCATCGTTTATGGTCAGAACTACGACGGTATCTGATCGTCTTCGCGCCTCTGACTTTCGTTCTTGATTAATGAAAACATTCTTGACAAATGCTTTCGCAGCAGCTCGTCTTGCGGCGATCCAAGAATTTCACCTCTAACGCCGCAATACGAATGCCCCCGTTTGTCCCTGTTAATCATTACCTCCAGTTCCGAAAACCAACAAAATAGAACCGAGGTCCTATTCCATTATTCCATGCACCATTATTCAGGCAGCCGAGGCCTGCTTTGAACACTAATTTTTTCAAAGTAAACGCGCCGGCCACCCAGGACGCTCAGCGAAGAGCACCCGTGGGAGAGAGCCGGCAGACGGTAGGGCAGGAGACAACGGGCAGTGAACCGGCGCGAGCCGGACCGCCCGCCTGCGCCTGAGATCCAACTACGAGCTTTTTAACTGCAACAACTTTAATATACGCTATTGGAGCTGGAATTACCGCGGCAGCTGGCACCAGACTTGCCCTCCAATAGATCCTCGTTAAAGGGTTTAAAGTGTACTCATTCCAATTACGGGGCCTCGAAAGAGTCCCGTATTGTTATTTTTCGTCACTACCTCCCCGTGCCGGGAGTGGGTAAGTTGCGCGCCTGCTGCCTTCCTTGGATGTGGTAGCCGTTTCTCATGCTCCCTCTCCGGAATCGAACCCTGATTCCCCGTTACCCGTTACAAACATGGTAGGCATGTCACGTACCATCGACATTTGATAGGGCAGACATTTGAAAGATGCGTCGCCGGCACATGAGGCCATGCGATCAGCACAAAGTTATCCAGAGTCACCAGTGGGGACGCCGCAACCCCGCGAGGGGAAACGACGATTGGTTTTGAACTAATAAAAGCGCTCTTTCCGCGAGGGTCGGAGCTTGGTAAGCATGTATTAGCTCTAGAATTGCCACAGTTATCCAAGTAGGATCGTGTCATCTAAGGAACCTCGACTGATTTAATGAGCCATTCGCGGTTTCACCGTGAGACAGTGTGAACTTAGACATGCATGGCTTAATCTTTGAGACAAGCATATGACTACTGGCAGGATCAACCAGATATCTGTCGGAGACGTACGTACTGCGCACACCGGTCGGCGGAGGAAGGGTGTGTAAAAAGCCTCACTGGGACGGCCGCAGGGACTGACTGACGGGACGGACGGACGGTTGTTTCACCCGTCCCTCACTCCGTCGACCTAGGACCGCCTGACAGGGGCCTCCCACACGCACCAGACGACCGACCGACCGGGCTCGCTCGAGGAGGGATGGCAGCGCTCTGTGCAGAACGGATCCCAACGACCTCGGCGATGAATTTCACTGGGACTAGAGACAATTTGGCCTGCCGGCCTGCCCTTCTCCGTAGGTAGAACGCAGGGCCTCGAGGCAACGATTCCTGCTTTCCATTTGCCGGTCACAAGCTCTTTGCGAGAGTCGGACCACCAGCGAGACGTACTGTCGAGCTCTGCTATAAGCCTTAGATAAATCACCAGGGACGGACCACGTTTCCTGATACGGACCAGACTAGCACACCTCGGTGGAGGAGCCACTACCACAAACCGCACCCAATTCGCACTACGGGGAAAGGCAGGCGAGCGTTTTCCGCAAGCCCGCGCTATCGCTCCGCCTGGCGGGACTGAGATCGCTTTACGAACACTGGTTGAAATTGAGTCGCTGCGGCGAGACAACTACCCCAGACCTGGGGATAGTAAGATACTATAAAGGACATTACAGATCAGTGTTTGTCTGTTAACAATCGGAGAGTAAGATACTATGTAGGACATTACTACTCAGTTTTGGTCTGTTTACCTGGGGGAAAAAATATACTATGTAGGACACCTATTCATGAGGTTGGTCTGTTTTCATGTGGATAGTGAGAAAATATATACAACATTATTTCTCAGTTGATGTATATTAACATGAGGATATCAAGAAATAAGTAGGACATGAAAGTTCACTGTCTGTGTGTTATGAAGTGGATAGTTTGATGTTATGTAGAAAAGTGAAGATTGCTTTCATTCTGTTATAACGTGTTGATAGTAAAACAATAGGTAGGACATTAAAGATTTGTGTCAGACTGCTATCTTTGTACAGAAATATAAAAAGTAGGTCATTTAAGCTTTGTGTTAGTATATTAACTTTTGGACAGTAAGATTACATGTAGGACATTAACAAATGGGAATGGTTTGTAAACATGCAAACAGTTTAATGCTACATAGGACAATAAAACTCAGTGTCTGTCTGCTAACAGTTGTATAGTTAGATACTATGTACGTCATCTAAGCCAAAAGCTCGGTTTTCGGCTATTAACATGCAAATTAGTTATGTACTATGTAGGACATTACAGCTTGTTGTCGGCCTGCTAAGATAGGGATAGTATGATACTTTACAGGACAATTATCTTGGTGTCCATCTGTTAATATACAGACAGTAAGATACTACCTAGGACCTTAAAGCTCAGTGTTAGCCTTCATCTTTTGTTATGCTGATACTAAGATACTATGTAGGAGATTAAAAATCAGATTTGGTCTGTTAAAGAGGCGTCAGTGAGATACTTTATAGGACCGTCAAGCTCAGTTTAGATCTGTTAAAGTGGGGTCAGTAAAATATTATGTAGGACACTAATACTTTTAGGTAGGTTTGTTAACATGGGGATTGTAAAATGCTATGCAGGACAGTAAAGTTAGGTGACTGTTTGTGTATGTTACTGTTGGGATTCTCAGATAGTATGTTAATATGTAGACAGTAAGATGCTATGTATCGCATTAAATCTAAAGAATCGGTTGGTTATATGAGGACATTAAGATAATATATAGGACACTGAAGCTTAGTGTAATTCTGTTGACATGGTGGCAGTTTGTTTGTTTGTTTGTTTTTTTGAGTTCGCCTTATTTCTCTAATCCCCAAGGGGGTGTACATTGTACTGTGGTTTTTATTTTGCGCCTGTTGGCCAAGTGCTGCCAACTTCAGCATGCATTTTATGTAAGGGTCTGCTTCCTCTTGCATTTTCTAAGAATTCGCTTCCTTTGGGTAACGGCACTGTGATGGAGATTGAACCCAGCACCTTTGAGTTTTGAGCCGTGCCACTTAACCACTAGGCTACACCGTCCCCATGGTGACAGTAAGATAATATGTAGGATATTAGCGAATAGCATCGGTCTGTTAACATTTAGATAGTAAGATTTTATGTAGTACATTACAGCTTGCTATTAGGTCTGCTAACATTTAGAAAGAAAGATTTTATATTAGGACATTACAGCTTGGTGTTGGTCTGTTGACATGGAGACTGTAAAATGCTATGAATGACATTAAAACATGTGGATAGTACAATATCATGTAAGATAGCAAAGCTCAGAGTCCGGCTGATGACATGGGTACAGTAAGATATCTTGTTCGAATTAAGCTGTCAGACATCAGCGTGAATTTGTTGAAGAAGAAGAAGAAGTAAGATAGTGTGTAGGACATTAAAACTTACTGTCGGTTTGTTAACACGTGGATAGTAAGATATTATTTTTAACAGTAAAGCATGGTGTCTGCTTGTTAACATGTGGATTGAAAGATATTATGTACGGCATTCAAGCTCTGTGTTGGCCAGTTGACTTGTGAATAGTAAGATACTCTGTAGGACATTCAAGCTCTGTCTTGGCCTGTTGACATGTGGATAGAAAGATACTCTGTAGGACATTCAAGCTATGTGTTTGCCTGTTGATATGTGGATAGTAAGATACGCTGTAGGACATTCAAGCTCTATGTTGGCCTGTTGACATGTGGATAGTAAGATATTCTGTAGGACATTCAAGCTCTGGGTTGGCCTGTTAACATTGGGTTAGTAAGATACTCTGTAGGACATTCAAGCTCTGTGTATGCCTGTTAACATGTGGATAGTAAGATACTCTGTACCATATTAAAGCTCTGTCTTGGCCTGTTGACATGTGGATAGTAAGATACTCTGTAAGACATTCAAGCTCTGTGTTGGCCTGTTTACATGTGGTTAATAAGATACTCTGTAGGACATTCAAGCTCTGTGTTGGCCTGTTAACATGTGAATAGTAAGATACTCTGTAGCACATTAAAGCTCTGTCTTGGCCTGTTGACATGTGGATAGTAAGATAATATATATAGGACATTAAAACTTGATGTATCATAGTAAGATACTAGCTAGTATCTAGGACTGTAATGCATAGGGTGAGTTTGTTAAAATATGGATAGTAAGATACTAGTTAGAACTGCCATGCCTAGGTTCAGTTTGTTAACATGTGAATTGCAAGATACTATATCAGACATTAATGCATAGTGTCGGTCTGTACATTCTATAAATTGCTGAGCGATTATAGTAGTAAAACTGGGAGAGTTCAAAACGTAGTTCCCTCATGTTCCAGTCTCTCTCTTATCGCCTGTGGAGTATAAAAAATAGATAGGAATGGTTAAAATACCGCTATGGAACAAAATCAAGAACCTAACCTACGTTAGGTACAGAAATTACATACAATGAGACTAAAGCATTCATCAGGGCAACGTACAGTGCAAAATGGAAGACAAAAAACACACCCTGGCTACATAGATTATCATTCTCCGGCTACGCATAGGTCACAACAGTCTGAGATGTCGTCATCTGTACAACAAGTTCAAGATTGGTACTACAGACCTTCGTGCCTGCGACACATCCCCCATGAAGGCAGATCATATTTTGAGCCTTTAGTCGATTGATGACTTCGTTAGAGTCATTGAAGTTGATGTCTGAAAACGAACGAAAAAGAAGAAGAAGAAATGAACCAGTCGAAGCTTCCCGTTGGATCCACTACTAGGGAATTGCATGTTTACATTCTGATTCGCATTATTCATTTATAGGTCTAGTGATATTGCGAGCTTAATATATGAGTAGCAAAATGCCCCCTTGTCGCTATGTGCATTCACAAGCAAAAACAACTAGTATTCTCTGTATAAGCAACATATGTCCTCTAGCCCACTGTATGGACGGCGTACTACAGTAAACATCACGAATGATTCTGGATCTTTGGGTATGGCAATGACAAAAATAGGACCACTGCCCTATATAGAGCATGGCATAAGAGGCGACTAACTGTGTGACATGGCACAACACCGGCCATGCTTAGTTGGTTTGTTAAGAGCAGCATAGATGGCGCCTAACAGGTTGCGTGTCAAGTTGGTCTAGTGTTTGAGTCTTTTAAGATGGACTCACAGATCTATGAACCAAACTTCTTGGCACTTGTCTTAACACAGCGGAGTAATAAGCTGCTCGAGCCTAACACGCTAAGCAGGAAATCCTCATCCCTCCTTTATCCAGCTCACACCACAGCTGGGACCTCCACAGGGTCATCTTCCCTTGTAGAATTACAGGTCTACTAAGACTAAGATTAATATAAACACATAATCTTACAAATGCTATTTCTTTTGTTGCAGATTCTGCACTTTACACTTTACGAAATACAAGACCTCACCACTAATGGAGTCTCCCGCGGAACACCTGGCTGAGACATTTCGATTCTACTCCGTCTTCCTCCACGCTGCCCGAGACTCACCAAACGTTGCCGTGGACGATCAACACGAAAGACAATGGTTGAGTATGAGGATTACCTGACTTGACTTAAAACACAAGGCAACGACTCTAGCTGGCCATCTATCTTCTCGGCACACCCCCCATGACATCAGAACAAATTTTGCAGCCCTGCCCATTGTTTACCGACAAGAAGTAGCATTTGGCAACAACCAGTGTCCTTCCACGAGTAGCTGCACAGAAGTGCTCAGACTCTCAAGTCAACTGCTGCCTTCGTTAGAGTAATTGAATTCAAGGTCTGAAGACGAACAAGGAAGATCTATTTTCTTGACATTTTTCGCGCCAGCCGAAGCACATCAGTACAAGTACAGTCAACCTCCATCAAGATGACTTCAGGAAAAAACTTTGCATGATCTTGCAGTAGGAGTTTATGTATCAGTTTACTTGCATGATGAGGTTGCTATCCTCATGCACAACTCTATTTAGTCACGCCTTTCAATACATGCATGGAGTTCAATCAATCAAATCAGAACAAAAAGGCATAGCTTCAAATTAAATAAAGAAATGTCAAGATTGGATATTTGGAAATATTTCTTTAGTCAGAGAGGGGTGAATGCTTGGAATGCATTTCCAAGGAAGTGATGTAAGCAGAGGCAGTTGATGCATTTAAGAATACATTGGATGCGAATAGCTTATTGAGCAAGGAAATGTAAATGAAACTGGTTGCGTACAGACTCTGCATAGTCTTCTAAACCAGTATAAAGACGATAAGTTTAGTTAAATCAAGATCACTCATCTCTTTTTGTTGAAGCACAGGTCCAGCATTGTATTTGACTTACCAAAACCAGCTTTTAGGAAAGACTTTTTCTAGTTATTTGCAGTAGGGTAGCGATAATTTCTACATTTTGAGATTGCCACATCCATGGACAACTCTTAGTCCTCGCGTTCAACATGCAATGATTATTTTGGCCACTCAGGAGAAACACTTACATAGCTCACCTTAAGATTGTTTGCCCTTGATCTACTGTGACAGTATTCTGTGGCGGTTATATTCTACCATTCTCAGTAAGGGACCCAGGATACACTATGGGAGGTCATGTTATTGATAGATTTGAAACAAGCAGCGATAACGATAGAAAAGATATGAATTTGGAATTGCATGTGTTAAGCTTTTATAGAAGTGTTCATACGTGGTTGCGAAGTTTCGATGGCTCACAAACAAAACATGTCTGTGTTCAGATTCCTGATCTGACTGGGTCGTACACCTATTAAATTTCGTGCTGAATATGGTTTAACCAGGCTCTAAAATGCAAAACACAGAACAATATACTGCCTCTTAGGAACCACGGTAAACGAAGCAAAAAAAAAGAAATATAGCTTTTTAGTGTTTTCTCCAGTATCGCATTCTGTTTTTTTATTATATGGCTTGCTGGCTTAGGGTCGTTCGTTCTCAATCTTGCACCACCAAGCCCTGATGTGGCTTAAGTAGCAGAATGTTGTCCAGAGAACGGAATGCAAATGTGCTGATCGGTGTGGACTGCACAGAACACGGCCAGGCACTTGAGCATCCGTGGTCAACCACTGCACCCGAGCTCATAGCCAGTCGTCCTGACTTGTCTTGCCACTGGTTAAAGTTGGACTCGAGCGAGAGAGTGTGGTCGACAAACTGCGCAACCCTTTCTCACTTAAAGAAAATTCATCGCGCAAGTCATTCTCTTTTCATGTATCCAGTACTAACACAGTCGAGTCCTGTGACGACGGGCGAGAAGAGAGCGTAGGTCCACTGACAAGCTAAACTACAGTCAAAAAGCTGCGTCAGTTGCGGGACACCTTGCTGAGCAATAAAGCGGCTGAGGTACATGGATTTGCTGACAATCATGATCACCGTCTCGCGAAGCAAACTTTCTCTGCTTTCACTGACTGCGAATATGCAGTTCCCATCTTCCCACCCATCCACAACCCGGATTTACAGAATACTCGACTGGATGGACTGGCTGGGTGCAAAAAGTAAAGGCTCGTGATGGACGAAAAACATTGTGTTTGACCCTGACGCAACGTCCTGGGCAATATGGTGTGCTTGACCGGACTAGCGTCTCAGTTACCCACATATATTATCTTAAATATCACTAGCCTCTAGCTGATTGCTAGCATAACCGGCACTTCTGAAATTATGCAATGATGTTTATAAATGAAAATAGTATTTGCTAGATCTACGTCAACAATAAAGTCACATATATTTTTGTATACCATAACAAGCATTATTACATAGCACAAAAAATCGCTCACTTTCATCTTTATCATCATTATTATCATCATCATCATCATCTTCATGATCATCATCATCATCATGTTGCATGTCATTTGCAGAAAATCACTTTCACAACAAACGATCTGTAACTCGATCTCTAGCCAGAAGTATCGCCTCTATCGTTGTCATCGTCATGACCTTCGTGATGTCTTGTTTCCATCTTTTCATCGGTCTGCTTCAGCCCCGCTTTTCAAACACCAAACCCTCCTGTATCGTTCTTTCTAGGTCAGTATGGCGTTTGATGTGGTCAAACTATTATACAGCAAAGCAAGTGGTCATTTTCACAGACGACCTAGCAGTGTAATGGCCCTCAAGAGCCCAGTGCTTAAAAAAAAAGCAGTCCAATGGACACCAGCCCACTGAGACATTCCAGGCAACGGGGAGGTGGACAGGCTCGCCAGAGAGCCAGGAATGCTGCAGCAGAGTGATACAGACATCACATACAATGAAACTAAAGCATTCATCAGGACAACGTACAGTGCAAAATGGAAAATAGGATCACATTGGCCACATAGAAAACGATGCCTACTATCAACTCTACAGGCGAGACCAGGTGATCATTTTCCGGCTACGCACAGGTCACAACAGACTCAGATGCCATCTGTACAATAAGTTCAAGATTGGCACTACAGAAATTTGTGCCTGCTGCACAGCCCCCATGAAGGCATAATATATTTTGCAGTCCTGCCCGCTGTATACCGACAAAAGAAGTAACAATTGGCAACAGCCAGTGTCCTTCCACGAGAAGCTGTTCGGAAGCGTACAGAGCCTTTAGTCGACTGCTGCCTTTGTTAAAATCATTGAAGCTGAGGTCTGAAGATAAACGAAGAAGCAGAAGAAACTATTTTAGCTTTCGAGACAAGATGTTGTTTACTAACCAATTTTGCTTGAAATTAATTAGGATCTATAGTATATATATATATATATATATATATATATATATATATATATATATATATATATATATATATATATATATATATATCTTTATTTATATCTCAAGCAGATGTGGATATATTGAGATCGGATGTAGATAAAATTCGAGAGTGGTTTGTAGGTTCGCAAATGGAGTTTAATGTAGATACATGTACAGTCATCCACATGGGTAGATCCAATATGAAACATAATTACAGAATGGGAGAGAACAATATTAGAAAGATAGATAAGGAAATGGACTTAGAAGTTATACTAGATCATACAGGTAAGGTGAGTGAGCAAGTTCAGGTAGCAATTAAAAAGGCAAATGCAATGTTTTGTATGATAAACATAAATACTAAACATAGGAGCAAGGAAGTGATAGTCAAACTGTATAAAGCCTTAGTTAGACCTAGATTGGAGTTATGCGTACAGGCGTGGAGTCATTATCATAGAGGGGATACAAACATGCTGGAAAGAATTCAAAAAAGAGCGACAACGCTGATAGTGGGATTGCAGAATTACAGTTATGAGGAAAAACCGGCCTACAGTGTCTAGAAGAGAGAATAATTCGTAGTGACTTAATACAGGCTTATAAGATGATCAGAGGAATGGATAAATTAGACTATAACAAGTTTTAAAAAAAAATACAGCCACCAAATATAACAAGAGGGCATAGTTACACATTAACTAAAGAGAGGTCCAGATTCGATATTATGAAATATTTTTTTAATTAGAGAGTGGTGAATGCTTGGAATGCATTGCCAAGGGAAATAGTGGAAGGAAGGACAGTTAATGCATTTAAGAATAAATTGGATGCGCATAGCTTTTAGAGCAAGGTGATGAAATGAAACTGTATGTATACAGATTCTGCAGAGTCTTCTAAACCAGTTTAAGGACGTTAAGCTAAGTTAAGGATATCTGCATTTTTCCTTTTTGCTATCCATTGTATTTTGAGCACTTTTCTATAGTCCTTTAGTTCAAAAGATGCAATCCTTTTCTTAAGTGTTTGTGTGTGTGGGGGGGTGGGGTGGGGGTGGGGGGGTGGGGGGGTCCATGTTTCACATCCGTATGTCTTCATCGGTATAATGCAAGTTCACAGAATAGTTATTTTCATTTTATTAATGTTCTGTCATCAGTTTCTCATTTTATTGAACCTCTGCATTGCCGTAGCCATTGGCGCTTATAACTGAGCCGAGGTACTCAAAGCTTTTGACTTTCTCAATCTTCTGTTGTTCTAAAATAACTTTATGTTTGGTCTTTGCCTTGCCTGTGATCGTTATCTTGGTTGTACTTTAAATTCAGGTATAGATTTTGGACTTCGTTGAGTTGTGTTTACGCTCATCAGTACTTTTACATTTCGCTAGTTGTTAAACCCACCGGGCTAGATCGCACGTGGACACAGTCCTGGTGTGAACAGACTATCTACAATAGCAGTTAGTAAACTTGCATTATCTTGTAAAGCGAGCTATGCAAGTTTTCATTCCATTTCCAACAATATATCTCTGAAAATATGGATTTTCGACATTTGTAGCATAAAAGAAAAACAAATCGAAACCGATTAGATGTCTAACATGGCAAACGTGTGGTTTGTACAACACAGCAGTTGAATCCTCTTCGAGAAAGAGAAACAACAAGCCTTCACGCGGTCAGCATTTCTTGATCTCTGTGACCTGTTCCTCAGCCTTGCATATATACGCAGCACGTTCATTCAAACAATAATGAAATTAACTTTCATCTATATTAAATGTATTGTATTTCTATTGAAATTGTTAAGAAAGACACATATATCACATGTACTTTTGTGTTTGTTTTTTAACTATTTCTATATAACTGGTTCTTTGCTATTGTATTTTATGTATTTAAAAACATTATTCCGAGAAGGGGTACGTGACATCTACAGTTAACATCATTTGCTGAATAAGAATGATCACCAATGGACAGCCGTGTGCGGTAAACACCTTTCATTTTTGGGCTAAAGAGAAATACTCTCCATTTAATGTACAATATGTAACTAAGTTAACGTCTTTATACGGGTCGAGAAGACTACCTAATTATACTGGTTTAGACGATTATGTCTTTCTACTCGCTTAGAAGACTGAAACTTTACACTGGTTTAGAAGACTGTGTCTTTATCTTGGTTTATAAGACGATGTCTTTATACTGGTTTAGAAGACGATGTCTTTATACTGCCTTAGAATGACTATATCTTTATACTGGTTTAGAAGACTACGTGTTTATACCGGCTTAGAAAACTATGCAGAGTCTGTAAACAACCAGTTTCATTTACATTTCCTAGCTCTAAAAGCTATGTGCATCCAATCTATTCTGAAATGCATTAATTGTTCCAGCCTAAAACTATTTCATATGGCAATACATTCCAAGCATTCACCACTTACATCATTCACATATCATCATTGCACCCTATAGACACGAGTAGTGAAGACTCGATAGTCTGGTAAGACAACTTCCATAGGAGAGAAAACTCTGATCGTAAGCAACTGCTGCCTTGCAGATAGGCTGGGGACAGCCAAAGGCTAAGGAGGGCATCCCTACAGAAACGCCTGTTGAAATCGGATGCACGGGGCCGCAAGCCTAACAAAACAGTGCAACGTAAATCACAGTATGATGGCAGTACAACCTATTCGAAAAACGTATGGCGCTCATCCTGAGGAGACCCGCCAGGCAGCGATAGCGCCGGGCCTCACGCCTCGAAGGGGCCCACCCTTGACTACTGGTGGTCACCCACCCATGTGTCGTGGAGTCAAGGCACATGGCTATGGGGCAACGTCTATTGGCCAAAACCTCAAGAACCTCAAAATACTACAGTGGAGTGCGGAGGGAGTCATCAACAAAAAACTTTCCCTAACACACCACCTGCATGAAGGTAAGATTGACGTGGCATGTATCCAGGAAACGCACCTCAACAATAACCATAAATTCTCAATCAGAGGATACCAGACCTTCCGTCTAGATAGAGAAGGCCACAAAGGAGGGGTCCTGATACTGACCAGAAACAGCATACCGAGTAGCGCGGTACCTGTCAATCACACCGGACAAGCAGAAATTGTAGGAGTTGACATAATGGCTCAAGAGACGAAGCTCCGCATTTTCAATCTGTACGGACCCCCAAACAGAGACCTATCGCTCTCGAGTATGGAGGTCAGAGACTCCAACTGCATAGTAGTTGGAGATTTCAACAGCCACTCGGAGAGATGGGGATACTCTGACACAGACAGCAGAGGTGACGAAGTGGAAGATTGGGAGATAGATGCAAATCTCTCCCTAATCAATAGGCCGGAGGATAGCCCTAGCTTCTATTCAAGAACATGGCATACCACCTCGACTCCAGATTTGGCCTTCTCCACACAGGACATACACTATAAAATAGACCGCCAGGTGCTAAACCAACTGGCAGGTAGCGACAACAGGCCGATCAGGCTAACCATTGACATGGAAGTAGGCCCACAGGAAACAAAACCGCTCCCACGTTGGAATTACAAACGAGCCGACTGGGACAGATTTGCAATCCTGACAGATGGGCTGTGTGAAACCATCAACACACGAAACACCAAAATGAAGCCCATGGTAGAGAGCCTAAGCAAGGCAATAATGCAAGCCGCCACTGAAACCATCCCAAGAGGAGCTAGGAAAAACTATAAGCCCTACTGGAATGATGAGTTACAGAACGTGGAAGATGCGGTAACAAATGCTAGGAACATGACAGAACGAGAAAAATCCATGGAGGCAAACATCGCCCTCAAAGCCGCCGCGGCGCAGTACAAACACACTCTCAAGCAAACAGCAAGAGAAAGTTGGAAAAATAAAACGGAAAGTTTAAACCTGGACAAAGAAGGGAACAAGCTATGGAAGCTAGTCAGAGCCATGAATGACGAAACCCCGTCAAATAAACAAATTACTATCAAGCAGGGCGAGAACTTGATCACAGGTAAGAAAGCCGCAAACGCCTTTGTCGATCACTATGCCAAAGCAAACCACATCGAGGTCCCTGCAGATAAGCATACAGACATTAGCGAAGAGCTAAAGGGTCACGAAAACATAAATACGGCTCCTGAAGAGCACATGATGGCCAAACTAACATTGCGCGAAATGGAAGAGGCTATGAGAACACTAAAGAAAAGGAAATCTCCCGGAAAAGACGGGATAACAAACGAAATGCTAATGGGGCTGGGCCAAACAGCGAAGAAAAAACTACTATCAGTCCTGAACCAAAGCTGGAAAAGGGGTATTGTACCCCAGGCATGGAAAGATGCAATACTGGTACCAGTACCAAAAACAGGAAAGGACAAAACAGATCCGAATGGATACAGGCCCATAAGCCTACTGAGCTGTGTCGGCAAGCTGATGGAACGGATGATAAACACCAGACTGATGTGGCATCTGGAAGAAAAACGAATACTAATTCCACAGCAAGCCGGCTTTAGACAGCACAGATCCACTGAGGACCAGGTCATCCTCATAGCCCAGGAGATAGAAGATGCCTACCAGGCACAGAAACACACAGTAGCTGTTTGGGTGGATCTGGAAAAGGCATTTGACAAAGTCTGGAAGGATGGACTTAGAGTCAAGCTAAGAAGAAGTGATGTTTGTGGGAAGATGTACAAGTGGATCAACCACTACCTCAAACAAAGAACGGCCAGAGTCCAAGTACAAGGGCAGATGAGCAAAAAGGTGACACTCGAGCAGGGAGTACCCCAAGGGGGAGTATTGTCACCCACACTCTTCCTGGTATATATAAACGATATTACAGAGAATATACCAAGAAGAGTCCATAGCTCAATGTTTGCAGACGATCTGGCTATGTGGACCTCTGAAAAGAATCTCACCATAGCAAGAAATCGGATGCAAACGGCCCTAACATCGCTGGAAGAGTGGGCGAACTCATGGCTGGTCAAAATAAACGAGGAGAAAACCACGTGCACAATATTCTCGCTCTCATTAAAACCCCAAAGTACCAAATTAAGCCTAAATGGCAAAATCCTGCAGCCAAACGACAACCGAACCTATCTGGGAGTCACATTTGATCGGCGCATGACATGGAAAAGTCAGATTGAGAGAAACCGAATGAAAGCCAGAGAAAGAATGGCGATCATGAGGAAGCTTGCTGGCACAAGCTGGGGAGCAGACGAAGGCATACTAAAGAAACTGTACACTGGAAGAGTGAGACCAGTTCTCGAGTATGGCATTGCGGCATGGACAACAGCAGCGAAGGCGAACTTCGATAAAGTTAACAAACTTCAAAACCAAGCCATGAGAATTATAACAGGTGGCATGAAGTCAACGCCAATTGTAGAACTTGAAAAGATTACAAAACTGCAATCCATGACCGATAGAAGAGACTGCAGAGCCCAGCTGCAGTCAGAGAAACTCCGAAGACTGACGGACCATCCAATGTACCAGAGACTAAACAATTTGGGAAACGGGAAACTAAAGCGGAGAAACTTTGCAGAAATAGCCAAAGCAAAGATGCACGAAGATCCCATAAACGCACTAACAACACCAAAACCCATCACTACTGTACGAAAACCTACTTGGAGGCAGGATATATTTCCAGAGGTGGTAGAAAATATACCAGGTATTGCAAACAAAAACTGCCAGAGTGAAAAAGAAAGGAGAGACACTACCCTAAGCTTCATAACGAAAAGCTACCCAAGCATGGACTGGACCCATGCATACACCGACGGTTCTGTAACAAACACTACACAGAACGGAGGGGCAGGAGCATTCCTGAACCTACCAAATGGCAGAAAAATAACACTGTCATTCGCTACTGGTAAGTACACAAGCAATTTCAGAGCAGAGGCAGAGGCACTGAGGGCGGCAGTGGAAGAAATGGTAACACACAGTGAAAATGAGAGCCATATAGTCCTGCTGACAGATGCTCTCGAAGTAGTCACAGCGCTAAAAAGCCAGAAAAACACTGAGCTTAATGACTTAAGAGCAGCACTCTGCAAACTGTGCCAACAGTCCACACCAAAAAGGGTAGTGGTACAGTGGGTTCCGTCACACTGCAACATCCAAGGCAACGAGGAGGCAGACAGACTGGCAAAAGAAGGTGCAAGGCTACCACAAATAGATACCAGTATGACGTACGAAGAGTCAAAACGGCTTATCAAAGCCAGGTACATGTCCAAATGGGAAACCGAACATACTGGTTACACCAAAAACGATGCCTATTACCAGTTGAACCGAAGAGAGCAGGTCGTTGTCTTCAGACTTCGCACTGGCCACAACAGACTGAGGTACCACCTTTTCAACAAATTGAAGATAGGGTGTACCGACGAATGCCCGTGCGGTACTGGTAAAATGACCACTGAACATCTGCTGCAGAACTGCCCGACATACGAGGATCAGAGAGAGCAGATGTGGCCATTGCCAGTGGAACTGCAAGACAAGCTCTATGGTAGTGGCGAGAGTCTCAGGATGACCGCCGCTTTTTTCGAGAAAATAATGGTTACTGTCTGACTGTGTACGCAGAAGAAGAAGAGGAATGTAGATACATGTACAGTCATCCACATGGGTAGATCCAATATGAAACATAATTACAGAATGGGAGAGAACAATATTAGAAAGATAGATAAGGAAATGGACTTAGAAGTTATACTAGATCATACAGGTAAGGTGAGTGAGCAAGTTCAGGTAGCAATTAAAAAGGCAAATGCAATGTTATGTATGATAAACATAAATACTAAACATAGGAGCAAGGAAGTGATAGTCAAACTGTATAAAGCCTTAGTTAGACCTAGATTGGAGTTATGCGTACAGGCGTGGAGTCATTATCATAGAGGGGATACAAACATGCTGGAAAGAATTCAAAAAAGAGCGACAACGCTGATAGTGGGATTGCAGAATTACAGTTATGAGGAAAAACCGGCCTACAGTGTCTAGAAGAGAGAATAATTCGTAGTGACTTAATACAGGCTTATAAGATGATCAGAGGAATGGATAAATTAGACTATAACAAGTTTTAAAAAAAAATACAGCCACCAAATATAACAAGAGGGCATAGTTACACATTAACTAAAGAGAGGTCCAGATTCGATATTATGAAATATTTTTTTAATTAGAGAGTGGTGAATGCTTGGAATGCATTGCCAAGGGAAATAGTGGAAGGAAGGACAGTTAATGCATTTAAGAATAAATTGGATGCGCATAGCTTTTAGAGCAAGGTGATGAAATGAAACTGTATGTATACAGATTCTGCAGAGTCTTCTAAACCAGTTTAAGGACGTTAAGCTAAGTTAAGGATATCTGCATTTTTCCTTTTTGCTATCCATTGTATTTTGAGCACTTTTCTATAGTCCTTTAGTTCAAAAGATGCAATCCTTTTCTTAAGTGTTTGTGTGGGGTGTCCATGTTTCACATCCGTATGTCTTCATCGGTATAATGCAAGTTCACAGAATAGTTATTTTCATTTTATTAATGTTCTGTCATCAGTTTCTCATTTTATTGAACCTCTGCATTGCCGTAGCCATTGGCGCTTATAACTGAGCCGAGGTACTCAAAGCTTTTGACTTTCTCAATCTTCTGTTGTTCTAAAATAACTTTATGTTTGGTCTTTGCCTTGCCTGTGATCGTTATCTTGGTTGTACTTTAAATTCAGGTATAGATTTTGGACTTCGTTGAGTTGTGTTTACGCTCATCAGTACTTTTACATTTCGCTAGTTGTTAAACCCACCGGGCTAGATCGCACGTGGACACAGTCCTGGTGTGAACAGACTATCTACAATAGCAGTTAGTAAACTAGCATTATCTTGTAAAGCGAGCTATGCAAGTTTTCATTCCATTTCCAACAATATATCTCTGAAAATATGGATTTTCGACATTTGTAGCATAAAAGAAAAACAAATCGAAACCGATTAGATGTCTAACATGGCAAACGTGTGGTTTGTACAACACAACAGTTGAATCCTCTTCGAGAAAGAGAAACAACAAGCCTTCACGCGGTCAGCATTTCTTGATCTTTGTGACCCGTTCCTCAGCCTTGCATATATACGCAGCACGTTCATTCAAACAATAATGAAATTAACTTTCATCTATATTAAATGTATTGTATTTCTATTGAAATCGTTAAGAAAGACACATATATCACATGTACTTTTGTGTTTGTTTTTTAACTATTTCTATATAACTGGTTCTTTGCTATTGTATTTTATGTATTTAAAAACATTATTCCTAGAAGGGGTACGTGACATCTACAGTTAACATCATTTGCTGAATAAGAATGATCACCAATGGACAGCCGTGTGCGGTAAACACCTTTCATTTTTGGGCTAAAGAGAAATACTCTCCATTTAATGTACAATATGTAACTAAGTTAACGTCTTTATACGGGTCGAGAAGACTACCTAATTATACTGGTTTAGACGATTATGTCTTTGTACTCGCTTAGAAGACTGAAACTTTATACTGGTTTAGAAGACTGTGTCTTTATCTTGGTTTATAAGACGATGTCTTTATACTGGTTTAGAAGACGATGTCTTTATACTGCCTTAGAATGACTATATCTTTATACTGGTTTAGAAGACTACGTGTTTATACCGGCTTAGAAAACTATGCAGAGTCTGTAAACAACCAGTTTCATTTACATTTCCTAGCTCTAAAAGCTATGTGCATCCAATCTATTCTGAAATGCATTAATTGTTCCAGCCTAAAACTACTTCATATGGCAATACATTCCAAGCATTCACCACTGTACAGCTTATGTAGCTTACCAGTAACACTTTTACCGGTAAAAGTTCTCGCAGTTTAGCTCACTTTAAATTCAACCGATGCACACAATTGAGAAATGGAATACCTCTGCCCCTCCTTTATGTGTTGTGTTTGTTACAGACCCGTCGGTGTATGCATGGGTCCAGTCCATGCTTGGGTAGTTTTTCGTTATGTACCTCAGGGTTATGTCTCTTCTTTCTTTTTCAGTCTGGCTGTTCTTGTTTCAAATATCTGGTATATTTTCTACCACCTCCGGAATGATATGCTGCTTCCAGGTAGGTTTGCGTACAGTAGGGATGGGGTTTGGTGTTAATGTGTTCATAGTGTCTTCGCTCATCTTTGCTTTGGCTATTTCTGCAAAGTTTCTTCGCTTTAGTTTCCCATTTCCAAATCTATTTAGTCTCTGATGCATTGGGTGGTCTGTCAGTCTTCTGAGTTTCTCTACTTGCTGCTGGGCTCTGCAGTCTCTTCTGTCGGTCATGGATTGCAGATTTCTAATCTTTTCCAGTTCTACAATTGGCGTTGACTTCATGCCTGCTGTTATAACTCTCATGGCTTGGTTTTGAAGTTTGCTAATTGTATCAAAGTTCGCCTTTGCTGCTGTTGCTCAAGCCGCAACGCCATACTCGAGAACTGGTCTCACTCTTCCAGTGTACAGTTTCGTCTGTTCCCCAGCTTGTGCCAGCAAGTTTCCTCATGATTGCCATTCTTTGTCTGGCTCTCATTCGGTTTCTCTCGATCTGACTTTTCCATGTCATGCACCGATCAAATGTGACTCCCAGGTAGTTTTGGTTGCCATTTGCCCGCAGATATTTGCCGCTAAGACTTATTTTGGTGTTCTGGAGTTTGTTTGAAAGCGAGAATATCGTACATGTTGTTTTTTCCTCATTTATTTTGACCAGCCATGAGTTCGCCCACTCCTCCAACGATATTAGGGCCTGCTGCATCCGATTGCTTGCTATGGTGAGATTTTTTTCAGACGTCCACATAGCCAGATCGTCTGCAAACATGGAGCTGTGGACTCGTCTTGGTAGATTCTTTGTGATGTTGTTTATAAACAACAGGAAAGGTGTTGGTGACAGTACTCCCCTTTGGTGTACTCCCTGCTCAAGTGTCACCTTTTTGCTCATCTGCTATTGTACTTGAACTATGGATGTTCTGTTTTCGAGGTAGTCGCTGATCCATCTGTACATTTTCCCACAAACTTCACTTCTTCGTAGCTTGACTTTAAGTCACTTTATCCACACCTTGTCAAATGCCTTCTCTAAATCCACCCAAATCGCTACTGTGTGTTTTTTCTCCTGGTAAGCATCATCTATTAACTGGGATATGAGAGTGATCTGGTCCTCAGTGGATCTGTGCTGTCTAAAGCCTGCTTGCTGTGGAATTAGTATGTGTTTTTCTTCTAGATGCCACATCAGTCTGGTGTTTATCATACGTTCCATCAGTTTACCTGCACAGCTCAGTAGACTGATAGGCCTGTATCCATTTGGATCTGTTCTATCTTTTTCTTTCTTTGGTACTGGTATAAGTACAGCGTCTTTTCATGTATGAGGTACAATTCCCCTTTATCAGCTTTGGTTCAGGACTGATAGTAACTTCCTCTTTGCTGTTTGGCCCAACTCCATCAGCATTTCGTGTTACCCCATCTTTTCCGGGCGATTTCTTTTTCTCATGGTTTTCTCATCGAGTTCTCATGGCCTCTTCCTTTTTATTCATTGTTAGTATTGCCATCATGTGCTCCTTTGGTGCCATATTGATGTTGTCGTGGCTCTTTTGTTCTTCATTATTGTCTGTGTGCCTGTCTGTAGGGACATCAGTGTGGTTTGCTCTGGCATAGTGTTCGTTCTATAAAGGCGTTTGTTCCTTTTTTTTCCAGTAAGCATTTTGTCGCCATACTTGATGGTAATTTGTTTATTTGATGGTGTTTCGTCATTCATGGCTCTGACTAACTTCCATAGTTTGTTCTCTTCTTTATATAAATTGAGGCTTTCTGTTTTATTTGTCCAGCTGTCTCTTGTTATATGGTTTAGTGTTCTTTTGTATTTCGCCGTGATAGCCTTGAGGGCGATATTTGCCTCCATAGATTGTTCTCTCTCTGCCATGTTCCTAGCATTTGAGACTTCGTCTTCCGCTTCCTGCAATTCATCATTCCAATATGGCTTGTAGTTTTTCCTTGCCCCTCTTGGGATGGTTTCGGTGGCTGCTTGCATTATTGCTTTGCTTAGGCTTTCCACCATAGGTTTCATATTGTTATTCCATGTGTTGATGGTTTCACATAGCCGATCTGTCAGAATTGCAAATCTATCCCAGTCGGATCGTTTATAGTTCCAACGTGGGAGCGCTTTTATTTCCTGTGGGCCTACTTCCATATCAATTTCTAGCCTAATTGGCCTTTTGTCGCTACCTGCCAATTGATTGAGCACCTGGCCGTCTATTTTGTGGTGAATATCAACCGTGGAAAAGGCCAAGTCTGGAGTAGAGGTGGTATGCCATGTTCTAGAATAGAAGATAGGGCTGTCCTCCAGCCTATTGTAAAGATAGAGATTTGTGTCTATCTCCCAGTCTTCAACTTCATCTCCTCTGTTGTCTGTGTCCGAATATCCCCATATCTCCGAGTGGCTGTTGAAGTCTCCAACTACTAGGCAGCTGGAGTTCTTGATTTCCATACTCGAGAGGGACAGGTCTTTGATGGGTGGGCCATACAGGTTGAAGATGTGGATCTTCGTTTCTTATGTCATTACAATTTCTGCTTGTCCAGTGTGATTGACAGCTACCGCGCTCCTCGGTATGCAGTTACGTGTTAGTATCAGAACCCTTCCTTTGTCAAGACTGTAACATGCTAAAGCAACTGCGTTGTGAATACTGACCCACGGAGATGAACCCACACATACACACTTTTGTGAGCGTCTTGAAGAACTCCCCACCACAGTAGACTTTGTCCATAGAACTGGCCTTTACGTATAGACTTAATACAATTGTCGGTGAGCTAGAAAAAGAAGGAACAGAAGAAGAAAAAGAAGAAGAAGTAAAGAATGAAGAAGAAAATAGAGAAGAAGAAGTAGAAGAAGAAGAAGAATAAGAAGAAGAAGAAGAAGAAAAAAAAAGAAGACGAACAAGAAGAGAAAGAAGAAGAAAAAGAAGAGAAAGAAAAAGAAGATAAACATGAGTAAATAGTACTACCTGATATTGCCCGAAGAAGATTTGAATGTTTAAATGAAGTATATCGTTAAAAAGCAACTAATCTGATTGGCAAACATCCGGCTAGTCTCTAAACCCTGATCTATGGGTGAGAGAGCTGGAGTGTGTACGCCAAACACGCCAGGAGGTTGAATCATTTCTACATGACACATACTCCAAATTGGCTACAAGACCACATCACAAATAACCATACTCTTTTCATTACTACTACACTATTCATACACTTTTGTAAAAGTTAAAGTGAGATAGACTGGCCAAGTTTCTCGAATGTCAAGTCAAAGGTTCCAAAAAAAACTACTGTTTAGCGAGCTTAGGCATCAAGGCGATCACCAGGACGTCAATAAAAGCGATACAGTGAATCCTGGCAGTAAATCGTTTAGCCTGAAAAAGGCGAGACCAAACAGAGCCGTGCATGCAGTTAGCGAGGGTGGAAGTATAGAGTAGAGACAAAACCAGCACCAGCTGGTGTTGGCTTAATCTGTCATGCACGCATCCGCCCACAGACTTAAGGGCGCAGCATGACACATGATGATGTTGGTTATTCTCATCGACGGCGATAAGCCCATTATTATTGTCATGATCATATTTCTTCAAAATCAAGTAAATACTGGATCAAGATGGTGAGCAGCGCATGAGCTGCAGCGGTCATCGAGCCATAGCTGACTGATAGCGTAAGGGCTAGCGAACCGGAGCTGCCAAGGCCGTTCTACACGTCCGCGCAGTATTCTAGAAAACAGGCTGCAACAGAGCAGACTGGTTAAGGAGAAGGGATCGAAGAGGGAATGCTAACCCGGTACTCAAAAAATGCTTGCTGAAGTCGGATGTGTTGGACCGAAAGGTGCAAATATCGACATAACGCATTCCGTTCTCTGGACTGCGTTCTGCTACTTAGGCCCGTGTCAGGGTTTGGTAGCGGGAGATGGAGAACAAACGAAGCCAAGCCAAGACAAGTAAATACATTTAATATTCATCAGTTTATTGGCGTCTCAGTCACTGATCATCATGCGCCTGGCGCCCTGGCGAAGTTTGCCCAGCTCTGTCTCCCGTATTTCGACACAGTCTGCTATAGTAGCAAACGCCGGTACGTGAGTGGCAGTCCCTGTCGCAGATCGTACAACGGGGCTGAGGAGGCTGACTTGCCGGGGTGTTCGCCGATCTTTTCAGTCGTGCCCATTTCTCTGGTTCCAGATGGCCTCTACAAGCGTCGGCAACTACTGTGCACCTCCCAACTGAATGTCTGCAATCGACTCAATCCTGAGCTTTCGGCTTGGATGTCGCATGACGTCATGTCCATCTTGTATACGTACTTGAATCGCGGTGTGGGGTAGTCGATTCCTTTAGCTGCAGTGATTAGTTGACCATAAAATATATCCTATAACAGCCTTTACAATGTATGCAAATATACACTCGCGAGCATACGACTACTCTAAGACAGATGTACAGAAGATGAAAGATACAGACAGCCACATAAACTGGAAAGATATTGTCAGAGGTACAGACGTTGAACAAGAGGCAGAGTGTTTCAAAACACTTTTAGAACAACTAAAAGTCGAATATGTTCCATGTATGGAGGTAAACACCAATCATAAAAAGTGGATTACTAGATTTGTAGCTAAATGTACAAGAGCTTAAAATAAAGCCTGGACATAGTGTATAAAGGCAAGTAAATCAAAAGAAATATATTTAAAATATTTGGACAAGCAAAACATAGCTCAGAAAGTAAGTAAAGCAGCAAAATAGACTTCGAAAAAAACTTACTAATAGGATCAAGACTGATGGTAAAAGCTTTTTTTCTAATGTTAGAAATAAACAAAGACCTAAAGACAAGGTAGGCTTTCTCATAAACAGTACAGTGACAATAAGCAGAGAAAATAGGGAGATAGCTTATCTAATAAATCAATACTTTGGCACAGTCTATACAAAAGAACACTCCTCAAAGATACCAGAGCCTATATCTATTTTCAAATGTCAAATGAATATAGTGCGATTAAAATCATTCTGTCTTACGGAGGAAATGGTTCTAAAAAGATTGGAAGGATTAAAAGTGGATAAATGTACAGATCAAGATGGTATCCATTCATCAATGCTATTTGAAGTATAGACTAACTACCATTGGCTATATTATTTTCTCAATCACTTGCAAAATGGATTGTTCCAAGAGATTGGAAAGATGCAGGAGTGATTCCCTTATTCAAAAGAGGAAAGAAATCAGATCCAGCTAATTAAGTAAGTTTAACGAGCATAGTCTGTAAAATGTTAGAGTCAATAATGAAAGAAAATATTGTAATGCATCTAGACAGGTTAAATCTAATCATAAATAGTTAGCATGGGTTTACTAGAGGGAGACCGTGCTTAACAAATCTATTGGAGTGCATGGAGGTGATTACTAAAATCATAGATAAGGGAGAACCAGTGGATGTTATTTATCTAGATTTTACAAAGGCTTTTTATATAGTACCTCATCAACGATTATTTAAAAAGTTAAAATCACATGGGATAGATGGGCAGGTTGCCGAATGGATTGAAAGTTGGTTAACGGGAAGAAGACAGCGATTGGCATAAATAAGGAGTACTCTGAGTGGTGTGAAGTAAAAAATGGAACAAAATTACAGAATGGGCGAGAAAAATACTAGAATGATAGATAACGAAAGGGACATAGGGGTAATAATAGAGCATACAGGTAAGGTGAGTTAGCAAGTCCAGGTAGCAGTGAATAAATCAAATGCAACGTTAGGTATGAAAAAAAAGAAATATTAAACATAGGAGTAATGAGGTGGTTGACAAACTATATAAAGCATTAGTTGACCGAGATCGGAGTACTGTGTACAGGTGTGGAGTCCTTATCGTAGAATAGCTATAAATATGCTGGAAAGGATACAAAGAATAGCGACAAAACTGATAGTGGGATTCCAGAATTACAGTTACGAGGAAAGACTCAGAAAAACCGGCCGTTAGTGTCTAGAAAAGAGAACAATTGAACGTGACTTAATCTATGTTGATAAGATAATCACAGGAAAAGTTAAATTAGACTATACATTTTTTTTCAAAATACTAGCACCAGCGAGAACAAGAGGGCACAGATACAATTTAATAACGAAAGGTCAAAATTGGACACAGGACATTTTTTTTAATTCAGACAGTGGTGAATGCTTGGAATGCTTTGCCCCAGGAAATAGTGGAGGCAGAGACAGTTAATGCATTTAAGAATAAATATGATGTACATAGTTATTAGAGCAGGGTAATGCAAATGGGACTGGTTGTCTACAGACTCTGATGAGTTTTCTAAACCAATATAAAAACGTTATGTTAAGTTAAGTTATGCCGTGTTTGTTAGCTTACTCAGAACGTTTTATGATTGTGCTAACTTTTTGTTTCATCGCTCCACATTGTTCTTTGTAGGACAATGTGTGATCCATTGTAATTCCTAGGTACTTAGGTGTATCTTTATGTTTAAGTTTATGCCCCTGCCAACTAATCCTTCAAACTCTCAAGGCTATTCTTACATTCTGTTGCAGCCCGCCACTTAACGTCTTTTACAGGACGCACACAAAATTAATCTTACATATTACGGGCATTCTACAACAACAATAAATACAACAACAATAACAACAACATGTTGTTATGGCTTTTGAAGTCATGATACTGCCTATTTCATTCTTATAAACTATGCAGGAGGAATGATTTCAAGAAATGCTATGTCGGCATAGATAAAGTCACACACTAACTCTAACCATTTTCATAAAGATGTAGAAACTGATTCACATTTCTAATCGTGTTTACTTACTCTCAACTCTGTCAAATGATATCCTCATTAATAACTAAACCTGTACGTCGCTAAGTGTCATTGAAGGAAATGTGGCGACTACATGAGTTGGCCAGCCCACCTCATAAAAAGCTGAGGCCTAGTACAGTGAAGTCTCTAACACTTAAACCTCGACATCAATGATTGCAAAAGGATTACCTTTTCCTTTTCATGTTAAAATCATTTACATCGAATACCAGTACCAAAGAAAGAAAAAGATAGAACAGATCCACATTTGATACAGGCCTATCAGTCTACTGAGCTGTGTAGGTTAACTGATGGAGCGTATGATAAACATCAGACTGATGTGGCACCTGGAAGAAAAACACATATTAATTCCACAGAAAGCAGGATTTGGACAACACAGATCCACTGAGGATCAGATCACTCTCATAGCGCAGAAAATAGAGAATGCTTACCAGGAGAAAAAGCATACAGTAGCGGTTTGGGTGGATCTAGAGAAGGCATTTGACAAGGTGGGGAAAGAGGGACTTAAAGTCAAGCTATAAAGAAGTGAAGTATATGGACAAATGTACAGATTGATCAGCCACTATTTCGAAAACAGAACAGCCAGAGTTCAAGTACAAGGGAAGATGAGCAAAAATGTGACACTGCAGCAGGGAGTACCCCAAGGGGGAGTACTGTCACCCACACTTTTTTCTGGTGTATATAAACAACATAACAGAGAATATATTAAGAAGAGTCCACAGTTCCATGTTTGCAGATGATCTGGCTTTGTGGACCACTGAAGACAATCTCACCATAGCAAACAATCGGATGCAGCAGGCCCTAACATCGCTGGAGTAGTGGATAGGAGGCAGACAGACTGGCTAAAGAAGGTGAAGGTTACCACAAACAGATTCTAGGGTGACCTACGAAGAGTTCAAAAGGTTTATTATGGCCAGATACATGGCCAAATGGGAAACAGAGCATACTGGCTACACAAAAAATGATGCCTACTACCAGTTGAACAGAAGAGAGCAGGTCGTGGTCTTCAGACTCCGCACAGGCCACAACAGATTGAGGTACCATCTATTCAATAAACTGAAGAAAGGTGGTACTGACGAATGCACCTGTGGTACAGGGAAAATGACCGCGGAACATCTGCTGCAAAATTGCCCGACTTACGAGAACCAGAGAAAGCACATGTGGCCATCACCAGTGGCAACACTAGACAAGCCCTATGGCAGTGTCGACAGCCTCAGGATGACAGCTGCCTTCTTCGAAAAAATTCAAGTTGACGTCTGACAGCGTACGAAGAAGAAGATTTACCTCGAATTGTTTTTAACACCTGCACAATTTAACAGTCATCTAACAATATTCATATTTCTGTTTTTCATTCTCTCTCTCTTTCTCTCTCTCTACTTTGGTCTTCTTGTTTCTCTGTACTCTCAGCAATCAATGCTGACTACAAACTAATGTGTGACAAATATGAACTGATGTGATCATATAAGACATTCCAATGTACACCGCCCACTACCAGTTAAAGGCCAACACAAAATACAGAAGGGATTGAAGCTCACGAGCAAAAACATGCATTTAGAACGTGCCAACCGTAGCGACAATCCGCCCAAGAAACTGTTCATTATGTCAAGGAAAGAATGTCAGAATACAAACACAGCCAACGTGCTGTTTACATTCATGGATACATCGAGTAATACAAATATACTGTAGTCGGAGATGCTGTGGTAGAAACTTCTCTATAAGAGGTTTTTGCTTTTATCAGATGTTGGTAGCCAGTTCCCTTCCTCGATGTCTTGGCTTACAATATCACTGATATATAAATTTATTTTTATTACCGCCAGGGATGAGGTACTAGAATCTTCATTGTTCTGATACACACACGAGTCCATAAACTGGTCAATACGACATGATACCGCACAAAGGACAACGGTCTGGGGTAGAGAAGGGCAAGTCTTCGTCACGGAATCCAGAAATTGAAACCTCTAATCAAACCAAAAACTTCAGGTTTTGTGAAAACCAGTTCCTGTTCCTCTATCATTTCTCCTAACAGTAAATCCGGTACTCGTTTAAAGCTGGGTTGGATGGAACAAGTTGCAGCCGGAAAGAAGCAGCCACTCTACCAACGTTGTATCCTACGCTCTACATGTACATATAGTGTGGTCTTATGTTTCCTGTAATAACATGTCTTAATGGGAATCACACCTTTTCTTCTGCTTATCTCACGGAATAATCATTCCTTCATGGTTGTTTGCTTAAATATCTATCTTATTGTTCTATTGTAGGTCAATGGCCAATGTTTTGTTATTATTATTGTCATGATTATTATCATCATCATCCTCATCATCTTCTATCAACTTGTGTCATTAGAAGGCGTGAAAGGGGGTGTAGTTTTATGTCGTGTGCCATCTTCGTCGCCGATGTTGTTGACATCCAGTGTTTCTTTAAACATAGCGAGGGACATAACCAAACAAATACAAAAAAATATATAATTAAGAGTTATCCCATCATAAAATATTTGCGTGAGAGATTCTGGCTTGGGCGTCTCCCTTCTTTATCCAGGTTACAAACCTTAGAACGAGTGAGCTATGGCCACCAGAACCACATGGACGTGTACATTGGCATCTGTACACTGAAGGCGATAGGTGTTAATTATCCACCCGACCAAATTTCTCACGCTTGTTGTCGTCCTCGTGCACGACATATGGGGAGGAACAGCTCGCGACCCCGGGCGCTCGTCGGCGACGATTGTGACAGCAAAGCCGTGCTTATCACAAGAGCTGAACCTTGAACCGTGACCGGCGTCGAAGTCATGGAGCGAACTAGACAAGTAACTGGCAGAAGACAACACTGGCTGCTCCTGTAGCTGTTAATAGTAAGGTTAGAGTTAGCATATATGCTGATGCCTGTTTAAGTTAGCTCTGTTGTGGTGACAGCGACTCGCATATTGTTTTTAAAATGAATTTAATAATATTTATAAAATGCAAAAAAATGTTAAAACTTTCCGAAAGGTAAATTTCGTATGGTATGCTCCATTATACGCAACCTTAACTATTATAAGTATTTGCTTTATTTTCATGTAATTATTAAATGATTTATATTATTGTAGTGCATTTATTACATCCCTTTCTTTTGAATACATTGCCCTTATGACGAAGTAAGCATTGTCCGTGTAAATACAGTTCACTACTAGGCCGTGAAACTGTTATCTAGCTAATCGAAGATCCTGTGCTGAAAGTTGTTTATGGTTAAGGTGCTTATATCCCGTGTGTGCTACTTTAAAATTGTTCAAGCTTGGATATGTAAATACAAATGTATGTAGACTTTTATGTTATAAATTTCTCTAACATACCATCTATAGATTGTTAATCTCATTGAACATATCCAAATTTTAAACTGTGTATTTTTTAGAACAGGACACCCATTACCATCATTTTAATAACACTAGCCATATGGAATCTTGCATGTTTACTGCTGGCTGAATATATGTAGACATAATATTCATAATGTGGCATAAGAAATACGTAAACATTAAATTGAACCTTATTTCAGTGTGTGTTTGTTTCTTGTTTATTTCTTTATTTCACAAGACGCATAAGTTGCCATACTAACAAATGTAAACAAACAGATATTAAAGTACACATTCCTAAAGCCCAGGTATTGATAAAATTGCTCTTTGCTGTCACTCTGTGCATTTATGATATATTCGAATACTGACACTATTAACATACACCAAATTGAAAGCATGGTAGTAATACATATCTCATTATTTTAAACATAAATTTTTTTACGAATGCACATATTTCTTTACGTTTGTGTGTGCGTGTGTGTACAACTGTGTAAAACCCTACAGTATTGACATATTTCCAAAACTACTTATTACGTACTGTTCATACTGGAATTATAAATGCAGCTCTAGAATTGATTGCGAAACACCTTCGATTGGTTCTGTTGTTGTTGATTCATCCATTAAGCAAATACATAAACAGAAGTCGTTTAGCTTGTTTGAAAAGGCCAGTCTTTGCAAACCGTTAAAGGGTTTGAGAGTTGATAATGCAATTGTGGTTAACATGTGGGTAGTAGGATTATATGTACGAACGTAAATATTGCTGTGTGTTAACATAAGCATAGCAAGATACTGTGTAGAAGATTAAAGCTTGGTGTCATTCTGTTAATATGTTGACAGTGAGAAAGTATGTAGGACATTAAAGCTCTGCGTTAGACTGCTAACAAGCTTGCGGTTGGTGTGCTAACATGTGAATAGTAACATATCATGAAGAAGATTAAAGCTTGGTGTCAATCTGCTAATATGTTGATAGTGAGATACTATGTAGGACATCAAAGCTCTGCGCTAGACTGCTAACAAGCTTGCAGTTGGTATGCTAACATGTAAATAGTAAAATATAATGTAGAAGATTCAAGATTGGTGTCAATCTGCTAATATGTTGATAGTGAGATACTATGTAGGACATCAAAGCTCTGTGTTAGACTGCTAACAAGCTTGCAGTTGGTGTGCTAACATGTTAATAGTAAAATATCATGTAGAAGATTCAAGATTGGTGTCAATCTGCTAATATGTTGGTAGTGAGATACTATGTAGAACATCAAAGCTCTGTGTTAGACTGCTAACAAGCTTGAAGTGGTGTGCTAAAATGTTAATAGTAAAATATCATGTAGAAGATTCAAGATTGGTGTCAATCTGCTAATATGTTGATAGTGAGATACTATGTAGGACATCAAAGCTCTGCGTTAGACTGCTAACAAGCTTGCGGTTGGTGTGCTAACATGTGAATAGTAAAATATCATGTAGAAGATTAAAGCTTGGTGTCAATCTGCTAATATGTTGATAGTGAGATACTATGTAGGACATTAAAGCTGAGTGTTAGTCTACTAACATGTGGATAGTAAGATATTTTCAAGACAGTAAATCTCCAAGTTGGTTTGCATCTGTTGATTTGTAAATAGTGAGACCTTATGTAAGAGATTTAAGCTCAGTATCTGACTCCTAACATTTGGATAGCAAGATAATATGTACACCATTAAATCTTAGTGTCTATCTGTTAATATGTAGATAAAGAGATAATATGTAGGACATTAAAACTCAATTTTGGTCCTCTAGCGTGCACAAATTCTTTCATCCTCTTTGCGTTCAGGATCCTTTGGTCATGTTATATCTGCAAGCCAGTAATCATGATGCAGTCCATAATCTTTACCAGGACATAGCTGCTGCACCATAGCTTTTGCCTCAGCTCTGCATTCTGTGGTATCTCATTTCACTAAAACACAGTGAAAGTAAAATGCTATGTAGAACACACATTTTGGTGTTGGTCTCATAATTTATGGATTGTAGGTACTATGAAAGACTGTAATATTTCATGGCGATCTACATATGTTGCCATATGGATAGTAAAGTAATATGTAAGGTATCCAATCCTAGTTATTGGTCAGTTATCAAATGGATTGTAAGATAATATTTAGGGTATCAAATCTTAGTGCTGGTCTGTTAACATGTGGAGGGTAAGATAATATGTAGGGTATCAAATCTCGGTTCTGGTCTGTTAACATGTGAATGGTAAGATAATATTTAGGGTAGCAAATCTTTGTGCTGGTCTGTTAACATGTGGGTGGTAAGATCATATGTAGGGTATCAAATCTCGGTGCTGGTCTGTTAACATGTGGAGGGTAAGATAATATGTAGGGTAGCAAATCGTGGTGCTGGTCTGTCGACATGTGGATGGTAAGATAGTATGTATAACAGTAAAGCTAAGTGTTCTTCTGGCATGGGGATTAAAAAAATAAAAATGTAGGGCATTGAAGCACAGTGTGGATCTATTAACATGTGATTAGTAGTATAATATGTACAACAGTTTGTTGAGAGGTGGAAAGTAAGATACTATGTGGGACAGTAGAGTTTGTTGTCCGTCTACTTCTTTTGTCCTGTGAATATCAATATAATATAAAGGACATTGAACCACGGCGTGATTCTGTTTGCACTGTGATAGTCAGATTAAAATAATTAAGTCTATTGCATCTCTTTTTGGAAGGAAAGGAATATACTTTTATTTTGGCGATAAGGCTCAGTGTGGGTTTGTTAATGTATTGATAGTAAAAATTTATTTAGAACATTACAGCTCGTTGTTGGTCTATTGACATGGGGACAGCAGGATGCTGTTTAGGAAATTTATTATTGGTTTCTGTTTGTTAACAAATGGAAGGTAAAACACTTAATAGGACAGAAAAGCTCAGTGTTGGTCTGTTAATACATGTGAACTGTAAGATATTGTGTAGGACACATGTTCTCAGTGTTGGTCTGTTAATACATGTGAACTGTAAGACATTGTGTAGGACACGTGTTCTCTGTGTTGGTCTGTAAACATGATGATTAGTAAGATATTATGTATGATATTACAGCTCAGTGTTGATGTTTTATCAAGGGGAAAGATAATATATACAGCTTTACATCTCGGCTTTTATGCGTTAACATTTGAATATTAAGAAAATATGAAGGACATGAAAGCTCACTGTTCGTATCCTAACAAGGGTATAGTACAATACTATGAGGTAAAGTAATGCTAGCTGTCATTCTGTTAACACGCGGATAGTAAGATACTATGTAGGACATTACTGCTCTTTTTTTGGTATTTTGACCTGGGGATAGTAAGATACTATAAAAGACATTACAGATCAGTGTTGGTCTGTTAACAAGCGGAGAGTAAGATACTATGTAGGACATTACTACTCAGTTTTGGTCTGTTTACCTGGGGGAAAAAATATACTATGTAGGACACCTATTCATGAGGTTGGTCTGTTTTCATGTGGATAGTGAGAAAATATATACAACATTATTTCTCAGTTGATGTATATTAACATGAGGATATCAAGAAATAAGTAGGACATGAAAGTTCACCGTCTGTGTTTTATGAAGTGGATAGTTTGATGTTATGTAGAAAAGTGAAGATTGCTTTCATTCTGTTATAACGTGTTGATAGTAAAACAATAGGTAGGACATTAAAGATTTGTGTCAGACTGCTATCTTTGTACAGAAATATAAAAAGTAGGTCATTTAAGCTTTGTGTTAGTATGTTAACTTTTGGACAGTAAGATTACATGTAGGACATTAACAAATGGGAATGGTTTGTAAACATGCAAACAGTTTAATGCTACATAGGACAATAAAACTCAGTGTCTGTCTGCTAACAGTTGTTTAGTTAGATACTATGTACGTCATCTATGCCAAAAGCTCGGTTTTCGGCTATTAACATGCAAATTAGTTATGTACTATGTAGGACATTACAGCTTGTTGTCGGCCTGCTAAGATAGGGATAGTATGATACTTTACAGGACAATTATCTTGGTGTCCATCTGTTAATATACAGACAGTAAGATACTACCTAGGACCTTAAAGCTCAGTGTTAGCCTTCATCTTTTGTTATGCTGATACTAAGATACTATGTAGGAGATTAAAAATCAGATTTGGTCTGTTAAAGAGGCGTCAGTGAGATACTTTATAGGACCGTCAAGCTCAGTTTAGATCTGTTAAAGTGGGGTCAGTAAAATATTATGTAGAACACTAATACTTTTAGGTAGGTTTGTTAACATGGGGATTGTAAAATGCTATGCAGGACAGTAAAATTAGGTGACTGTTCGTGTATGTTACTGTTGGGATTCTCAGATAGTATGTTAATATGTAGACAGTAAGATGCTATGTATCGCATTAAATCTAAAGAATCGGTTGGTTATATGAGGACATTAAGATAATATATAGGACACTGAAGCTTAGTGTAATTCTGTTGACACGGTGACAGTTTGTTTGTTTGTTTGTTTTTTTGAGTTCGCCTTATTTCTCTAATCCCCAAGGGGGTGTACATTGTACTGTGGTTTTTATTTTGCGCCTGTCGGCCAAGTGCTGCCAACTTCAGCATGCATTTTATGTAAGGGTCTGCTTCCTCTTGCATTTTCTAAGAATTCGCTTCCTTGGGGTAACGGCGCTGTGATGGGGATTGAACCCAGCAATTTTGGGTTTTGAGCTGTGCCACTTAACCACTAGGCCACACCGTCCCCATGGTGACAGTAAGATAATATGTAGGATATTAGCGAATAGCATCGGTCTGTTAACATTTAGATAGTAAGATTTTATGTAGTACATTACAGCTTGCTATTAGGTCTGCTAACATTTAGAAAGAAAGATTTTATATTAGGACATTACAGCTTGGTGTTGGTCTGTTGACATGGAGACTGTAAAATGCTATGAATGACATTAAAACATGTGGATAGTACAATATCATGTAAGATAGCAAAGCTCAGAGTCCGGCTGATGACATGGGTACAGTAAGATATCTTGTTCGAAGTAAGCTGTCAGACATCAGCGTGAATTTGTTGAAGAAGAAGCAGAAGTAAGATAGTGTGTAGGACATTAAAACTTACTGTCGGTATGTTAACACGTGGATAGTAAGATATTATTTTTAACAGTAAAGCATGGTGTCTGCTTGTTAACATGTGGATTGAAAGATATTATGTACGGCATTCAAGCTCTGTGTTGGCCAGTTGACTTGTGAATAGTAAGATACTCTGTAGGACATTCAAGCTATGTGTTTGCCTGTTGACATGTGGATAGTAAAATACTCTGTAGGACATACAAGCTCTATGTTGGCCTGTTAACATGTTGATAGTAAGATACTATGTAGGAAATTAAAGCTCGGTCTTGGCCTGTTGACATGTGGATTGAAAGATATTATGTAGGACATTCAAGCTCTGTGTTGGCCTGTTGACATTGGGTTAGTAAGATACTCTGTAGGACATTCAAGCTCTGTGTTGGCCAGTTGACTTGTGAATAGTAAGATATTCTGTAAGACATTCAAGCTATGTTGCCCAATTGACATGTGGATAGTAAAACACTATGTAGGACATTAAAGCTCTGTGTTGGCCTGTTGACATGTGAATAGTAAGATACTATGTAGGACATTCAAGCTATGTGTTTGCCTGTTGACATGTGGATAGTAAAATACTCTGTAGGACATACAAGCTCTATGTTGGCATGTTAACATGTTGATAGTAAGATACTATGTAGGAAATTAAAGCTCTGTCTTGGCCTGTTGACATGTGGATAGTAAGATACTCTGTAGGACATTCTTCTTCTTCTTCTTCTGCGTACACAGTCAGACAGTAACCATTATTTTTTCGAAAAAAGCGGCGGTCATCCTGAGGCTCTAGCCACTGCCATAGAGCTTGTCTTGCAGTTCCACTGGCAATGGCCACATCTGCTCTCTCTGATCCTCGTATGTCGGGCAGTTCTGCAGCAGATGTTCAGTGATCATTTTACCAGTACCGCACGGGTATTCGTCGGTACACCCTATCTTCAATTTGTTGAATAGGTGGTACCTCAGTCTGTTGTGGCCAGTGCGAAGTCTGAAGACGACGACCTGCTCTCTTCGGTTCAACTGGTAATAGGCATCGTTTTTGGTGTATCCAGTATGTTCGGTTTCCCATTTGGTCATGTATCTGGCTTTGATAAGCCGTTTTGACTCTTCGTACGTCATACTGGTATCTGTTTGTGGTAGTCTTGCACCTTCTTTTGCCAGTCTGTCTGTCTCATCGTTGCCTTGGATGTTGCAGTGTGACGGAACCCACTGTACCACTACCCTTTTTGGTGCGGACTGCTGGCACAGTTTGCAGAGTGCTGCTCTTAAGTCATTAAGCTCAGTGTTTTTCTGGCTTTTTAGCGCTGTGACTACGGCGACAGCATCTGTCAGCAGGACTATATGGCTCTCATTTTCACTGTTTGTCACCATTTCTTCCACTGCCGCCCTCAGTGCCTCTGCCTCCGCTCTGAAGTTGCTTGTGTATTTACCAGTAGCGAATGACAGTGTTATTTTTCTGCCATTTGGTAGGTTCAGGAATGCTCCTGCCCCTCCGTTCTGTGTAGTGTTTGTTACAGAACCGTCGGTGTATGCATGGGTCCAGTCCATGCTTTGGTAGCTTTTCGTTATGAAGCTTAGGGTAGTGTCTCTCCTTTCTTTTTCAGTCTGGCAGTTTTTGTTTGCAATACCTGGTATATTTTCTACCACCTCTGGAAATATATCCTGCCTCCAGGTAGGTTTTCGTACAGTAGTGATGGGTTTTGGTGTTGTTTGTGCGTTTGTGGGATCTTCGTGCATCTTTGCTTTGGCTATTTCTGCAAAGTTTCTCCGCTTTAGTTTCCCATTTCCCAAATTGTTTAGTCTCTGGTACATTGGATGGTCCGTCAGTCTTCGGAGTTTCTCTGACTGCAGCTGGGCTCTGCAGTCTCTTCTATCGGTCATGGATTGCAGTTTTGTAATCTTTTCAAGTTCTACAATTGGCGTTGACTTCATGCCACCTGTTATAATTATCATGGCTTGGTTTTGAAGTTTGTTAACTTTATCGAAGTTCGCCTTCGCTGCTGTTGTCCATGCCGCAATGCCATACTCGAGAACTGGTCTCACTCTTCCAGTGTACAGTTTCTTTAGTATGCCTTCGTCTGCTCCCCAGCTTGTGCCAGCAAGTTTCCTCATGATTGCCATTCTTTCTCTGGCTTTCATTCGGTTTCTCTCAATCTGACTTTTCCATGTCATGCGCCGATCAAATGTGACTCCCAGATAGGTTGGGTTGTCGTTTGGCTGCAGGATTTTGCCATTTAGACTTAATTTGGTACTTTGGGGTTTTAATGAAAGCGAAAATATTGTGCATGTGGTTTTCTCCTCGTTTATTTTGACCAGCCATGAGTTCGCCCACTCTTCCAGCGATGTTAGGGCCGTCTGCATCCGATTTCTTGCTATGGTGAGATTCTTTTCAGAGGTCCACATAGCCAGATCGTCTGCAAACATTGAGCTATGGACTCTTCTTGGTATATTCTCTGTAATATCGTTTATATATAACAGGAAGAGTGTGGGTGACAATACTCCCCCTTGGGGTACTCCCTGCTCGAGTGTCACCTTTTTGCTCATCTGCCCTTGTACTTGGACTCTGGCCGTTCTTTGTTTGAGGTAGTGGTTGATCCACTTGTACATCTTCCCACAGACATCACTTCTTCTTAGTTTGACTCTAAGTCCATCCTTCCAGACTTTGTCAAATGCCTTTTCCAGATCCACCCAAACAGCTACTGTGTGTTTCTGTGCCTGGTAGGCATCTTCTATCTCCTGGGCTATGAGGATGACCTGGTCCTCAGTGGATATGTGCTGTCTAAAGCCGGCTTGCTGTGGAATTAGTATTCGTTTTTCTTCCAGATGCCACATCAGTCTGGTGTTTATCATCCGTTCCATCAGCTTGCCGACACAGCTCAGTAGGCTTATGGGCCTTTATAGGATATTCAAGCTATGTGTTTTCCTGTTGATATGTGGATAGTAAAATACGCTGTAGGACATTCAAGCTCTATGTTGGCCTGTTGACATGTGGATAGTAAGATATTATGTAGGACATTCAAGCTCTGGGTTGGCCTGTTAACATTGGGTTAGTAAGATACTCTGTAGGACATTAAAGCTCTGTGTTTGCCTGTTAACATGTGGATAGTAAGATACTCTGTACCACATTAAAGCTCTGTCTTGGCCTGTTGACATGTGGATAGTAAGATACTCTGTAAGACATTCAAGCTCTGTGTTGGCCTGTTAACATGTGGTTAATAAGATACTCTGTAGGACATTCAAGCTCTGTGTTGGCCTGTTAACATGTGGATAGTAAGATACTATGTAGCACATTAAAGCTCTGTCTTGGCCTGTTGACATGTGGATAGTAAGACTCTCTGTAAGACATTTAAACTCTGTGTTGGCATGTTAACATGGTGGCAGTAAGGAACTATGTAGGACATCAATGTTTTGGGTAAGTCTAACATCTGGATAGTGGATACTGTGCAGTGCATTCAATCTAGAGTTGGTTTGTTAATATGTGGATTGTAAGATCCTGTGTAAGACATTAAAGCTGTCTGTCAGTCTGATGCCATTGGGATTGTACAATACTTTGAAGAACAATAAAACTTGGTATTGGTCTGTTAATATTTAGATAGCAAATTACAATGTAGGACTGTAAAGTTTCTAGTCAGTGAACTTATGTTTAATGGGGATAGTGCGATACTTTGTAGGACAATACCGTTTATTGTCTGTATGTTAATTTTCATATAGTAAAGTATTATATAAAAGACTGTTACCATGTGCTTAGGTAGAAACTGTGTAGGACATCAAAATTTAATGCTGGTATGATAGTCTGTGGATAGTAAGATACTATATATAGGACATTAAAACTTGATGTATCATAGTAAGATACTAGCTAGTAGCTAGGACTGTAATGCATAGGGTGAGTTTGTTAAAATATGGATAGTAAGATACTAGTTAGAACTGCCATGCCTAGGTTCAGTTTGTTAACATGTGGATAACAAGATACTATTTCAGACATTAATGCATAGTGTCGGTCTGTACATTATATAAATTGCTGAGCGATTATAGTAGTAAAACTGGGAGAGTTCAAAACGTAGTTCCCTCATGTTCCAGTCTCTCTCTTATCGCCTGTGGAGTATAAAAAATAGATAGGAATGGTTAAAATACCGCTATGGAACAAAATCAAGAACCTAACCTACGTTAGGTACAGAAATTACATACAATGAGACTAAAGCATTCATCAGGGCAACGTACAGTGCAAAATGGAAAAAAACAAACACCCTGGCTACATAGATTATCATTCTCCAGCTGCGCATAGGTCACAACAGTCTGAGATGTCGTCATCTGTACAACAAGTTCAAGATTGGTACTACAGACCTTCGTGCCTGCGACACAGCCCCCATGAAGGCAGATCATATTTTGAGCCTTTAGTCGATTGATGACTTCGTTAGAGTCATTGAAGTTGATGTCTGAAAACGAACGAAAAAGAAGAAGAAGAAATGAACCAGTCGAAGCTTCCCGTTGGATCCACTACTAGGGAATTGCATGTTTACATTCTGATTCGCATTATTCATTTATAGGTCTAGTGATATTGCGAGCTTAATATATGAGTAGCAAAATGCCCCCTTGTCGCTATGTGCATTCACAAGCAAAAACAACTAGTATTCTCTGAATAAGCAACATATGTCCTCTAGCCCACTGTATGGACGGCGTACTACAGTAAACATCACGAATGATTCTGGATCTTTGGGTATGGCAATGACAAAAATAGGACCACTGCCCTATAAAGAGCATGGCATAAGAGGCGACTAACTGTGTGACATGGCACAACACCGGCCATGCTTAGTTGTTTTGTTTAGAGCAGCATAGATGGCGCCTAACAGGTTGCGTGTCAAGTTGGTCTAGTGTTTGAGTCTTTTAAGATGGACTCACAGATCTATGAACCAAACTTCTTGGCACTTGTCTTAACACAGCGGAGTAATAAGCTGCTCGAGCCTAACACGCTAAGCAGGAAATCCTCATCCCTCCTTTATCCAGCTCACACCACAGCTGGGACCTCCACAGGGTCATCTTCCCTTGTAGAATTACAGGGCTACTAAGACTAAGATTAATATAAACACATCATCTGACAAATACTATTTCTTTTGTTGCAGATTCTGCACTTTACACTTTACGAAATACAAGACCTCACCACTAATGGAGTCTCCCGCGGAACACCTGACTGAGACATTTCGATTCTACTCCGTCTTCCTCCACGCTGCCCGAGACTCACCAAACGTTGCCGTGGACGATCAACACGAAAGACAATGGTTGAGTATGAGGATTACCTAACTTGACTTAAAACACAAGGCAACGACTCTAGCTGGCCATCTATCTTCTCGGCACACCCCCCATGACATCAGAACAAATTTTGCAGCCCTGCCCATTGTTTACCGACAAGAAGTAGCATTTGGCAACAACCAGTGTCCTTCCACGAGTAGCTGTACAGAAGTGCTCAGACTCTCAAGTCAACTGCTGCCTTCGTTAGAGTAATTGAATTCAAGGTCTGAAGACGAACAAGGAAGATCTATTTTCTTGACATTTTTCGCGCCAGCCGAAGCACATCAGTACAAGTACAGTCAACCTCCATCAAGATGACTTCAGGAAAAAACTTTGCATGATCTTGCAGTAGTAGTTTATGTATCAGTTTACTTGCATGATGAGGTTGCTATCCTCATGCACAACTCTATTTAGTCACGCCTTTCAATACATGCATGGAGTTCAATCAATCAAATCAGAACAAAAAGGCATAGCTTCAAATTAAATAAAGAAAGGTCAAGATTGGATATTTGGAAATATTTCTTTAGTCAGAGAGGGGTGAATGCTTCGAATGCATTTCTAAGGAAGTGATGTAAGCAGAGGCAGTTGATGCATTTAAGAATACATTGGATGCGCATAGCTTATTGAGCAAGGAAATGTAAATGAAACTGGTTGCGTACAGACTCTGCATAGTCTTCTAAACCAGTATAAAGACGATAAGTTTAGTTAAATCAAGATCACTCATCTCTTTTTGTTGAAGCACAGGTCCAGCATTGTATTTGACTTACCAAAACCAGCTTTTAGGAAAGACTTTTTCTAGTTATTTGCAGTAGGGTAGCGATAATTTCTACATTTTGAGATTGCCACATCCATGGACAACTCTTAGTCCTCGCGTTCAACATGCAATGATTATTTTGGCCACTCAGGAGAAACACATACATAGCTCACCTTAAGATTGTTTGCCCTTGATCTACTGTGACAGTATTCTGTGGCGGTTATATTCTACCATTCTCAGTAAGGGACCCAGGATACACTATGGGAGGTCATGTTATTGATAGATTTGAAACAAGCAGCGATAACGATAGAAAAGATATGAGTTTGGAATTGCATGTGTTAAGCTTTTATAGAAGTGTTCATACGTGGTTGCGAAGTCTCGATGGCTCACAAACAAAACATGTCTGTGTTCAGATTCCTGATCTGACTGGGTCGTACACCTAATAAATTTCGTGCTGAATATGGTTTAACCAGGCTCTAAAGTGCAAAACACAGAACAATATACTGCCTCTTAGGAACCACGGTAAACGAAGTAAAAACGGAATGCAAATGTGCTGATCGGTGTGGACTGCACAGAACACGGCCAGGCACTTGAGCATCCGTGGTCAACCACTGCACCCGAGCTCATATCCAGTCGTCCTGACTTGTCTTGCCACTGGTTAAAGTTGGACTCGAGCGAGAGAGTGTGGTCGACAAACTGCGCAACCCTTTCTCACTTAAAGGAAATTCATCGCGCAAGTCATTCTCTTTTCATGTATCCAGTACTAACACAGTCGAGTCCTGTGACGACGGGCGAGAAGAGAGCGTAGGTCCACTGACAAGCTAAACTACAGTTAAAAAGCTGCGTCAGTTGCGGGACACCTTGCTGAGCAATAAAGCGGCTGAGGTACATGGATTTGCTGACAATCATGATCACCGTCTCGCGAAGCAAACTTTCTCTGCTTTCACTGACTGCGAATATGCAGTTCCCATCTTCCCACCCATCCACAACCCGGATTTACAGAATACTCGACTGGATGGACTGGCTGGGTGCAAAAAGTAAAGGCTCGTGATGGACGAAAAACATTGTGTTTGACCCTGACGCAACGTCCTGGGCAATATGGTGTGCTTGACCGGACTAGCGTCTCAGTTACCCACAGATATTATCTTAAATATCACTAACCTCTATCTGATTGCTAGCATAACCGGCACTTCTGAAATTATGCAATGATGTTTATAAATGAAAATAGTATTTGCTAGATCTACGTCAACAATAAAGTCACATATATTTTTGTATACCATAACAAGCATTATTACATAGCACACAAAATCGCTCACTTTCATCTTTATCATCATCATCATCATCTTCATCATCATCATCATCATCATTCTGCATGTCATTTGCAGAAAATCACTTTCACAACAAACGATCTGTAACTCGATCTCTAGCCAGAAGTATCGCCTCTATCGTTGTCATCGTCATGACCTCCGTGATGTCTTGTTTCCATCTTTTCATCTGTCTGCTTCAGCCCCGCTTTTTAAACACCAAACCCTCCTGTATCGTTCTTTCTAGGTCAGTATGGCGTTTGATGTGGTCAAACTATTATACAGCAAAGCAAGTGGTCATTTTCACAGACGACCTAGCAGTGTAATGGCCCTCAAGAGCCCAGTGCTTAAAAAAAAAGCAGTCCACTGGACACCAGCCCACTGAGACATTCCAGGCAACGGGGAGGTGGACAGGCTCACCAGAGAGCGAGAAATGCTGCAGCAGAGTGATACAGACATCACATACAATGAAACTAAAGCATTCATCAGGACAACGTACAGTGCAAAATGGAAAATAGGATCACATTAGCCACATAGAAAACGATGCCTACCATCAACTCTCCAGGCGAGACCAGGTGATCATTTTCCGGCTACGCACAGGTCACAACAGACTCAGATGCCATCTGTACAATAAGTTCAAGATTGGCACTACAGAAATTTGTCCCTGCGGCACAGCCCCCATGAAGGCATAATATATTTTGCAGTCCTGCCCGCTGTATACCGACAAAAGAAGTAACAATTGGCAACAGCCAGTGTCCTTCCACGAGAAGCTGTACGGAAGCTTACAGAGCCTTGAGTCGACTGCTGCCTTTGTTAAAATCATTGAAGCTGAGGTCTGAAGATAAACGAAGAAGCAGAAGAAACTATTTTAGCTTTCGAGACAAGATGTTGTTTACTAACCAATTTTGCTTGATATTAATTAGGATCTATAGTGTATATATATATATGTATATATATATATATATATATATATATATATATATATATATATATATATATATATATATATATATATATATATATATTTATCTATATCTCAAGCAGATGTGGATATATTGAGATCGGATGTAGATAAAATTTGAGAGTGGTTTGTAGGTTCGCAAATGGAGTTTAATGTAGATACATGTACAGTCATCCACATAGGTAGATCCAATATGAAACATAATTACAGAATGGGAGAGAACAATATTAGAAAGATAGATAAGGAAATGGACTTAGAAGTTATACTAGATCATACAGGTAAGGTGAGTGAGCAAGTTCAGGTAGCAATTAAAAAGGCAAATGCAATGTTATGTATGATAAACATAAATACTAAACATAGGAGCAAGGAAGTGATAGTCAAACTGTATAAAGCATTAGTTAGACCTAGATTGGAGTTATGCGTACAGGCATGGAGTCATTATCATAGAGGGGATACAAACATGCTGGAAAGAATTCAAAAAAGAGCGACAACGCTGATAGTGGGATTGCAGAATTACAGTTATGAGGAAAAACCGGCCTACAGTGTCTAGAAGAGAGAATAATTCGTAGTGACTTAATACAGGCTTATAAGATGATCAGAGGAATGGATAAATTAGACTATAACAAGTTAAAAAAAAAAAAATTCAGCCACCAAATATAACAAGAGGGCATAGTTACACATTAACTAAAGAGAGGTCCAGATTCGATATTAGGAAATATTTTTTTAATTAGAGAGTGGTGAATGCTTGGAATGCATTGCCAAGGGAAATAGTGGAAGGAAGGACAGTTAATGCATTTAAGAATAAATTGGATGCGCATAGCTTTTAGAGCAAGGTGATGAAATGAAACTGTAAGTATACAGATTCTGCAGAGTCTTCTAAACCAGCTTAAGGACGTTAAGCTAAGTTAAGGATATCTACATTTTTCCTTTTTGCTATCCATTGTATTTTGAGCACTTTTCTATAGTCCTTTAGTTCAAAAGATGCAATCCTTTTCTTAAGTGTTTGTGTGGGGGGTCCATGTTTCACATCCGTATGTCTTCATCGGTATAATGCAAGTTCCCAGAATAGTTATTTTCATTTTATTAATGTTCTGTCATCAGTTTCTCATTTTATTGAACCTCTGCATTGCCGTAGCCATTGGCGCTTATAACTGAGCCGAGGTACTCAAAGCTTTTGACTTTCTCAATCTTCTGTTGTTCTAAAATAACTTTATGTTTGGTCTTTGCCTTGCCTGTGATCGTTATCTTGGTTGTACTTTAAATTCAGGTATAGATTTTGGACTTCGTTGAGTTGTGTTTACGCTCATCAGTACTTTTACATTTCGCTAGTTGTTAAACCCACCGGGCTAGATCGCACGTGGACACAGTCCTGGTGTGAACAGACTATCTACAATAGCAGTTAGTAAACTAGCATTATCTTGTAAAGCGAGCTATGCAAGTTTTCATTCCATTTCCAACAATATATCTCTGCAAATATGGATTTTCGACATTTGTAGCATAAAAGAAAAACAAATCGAAACAGATTAGATGTCTAACATGGCAAACGTGTGGTTTGTACAACACAACAGTTGAATCCTCTTCGAGAAAGAGAAACAACAAGCCTTCACGCGGTCAGCATTTCTTGATCTTTGTGACCCGTTCCTCAGCCTTGCATATATACGCAGCACGTTCATTCAAACAATAATGAAATTAACTTTCTTCTATATTAAATGTATTGTATTTCTATTGAAATTGTTAAGAAAGACACATATATCACATGTACTTTTGTGTTTGTTTTTTAACTATTTCTATATAACTGGTTCTTTGCTATTGTATTTTATGTATTTAAAAACATTATTCCGAGAAGGGGTACGTGACATCTACAGTTAACATCATTTGCTGAATAAGAATGATCACCAATGGACAGCCTCGTGCGGTAAACACCTTTCATTTTTGGGGTAAAGAGAAATACTCTCCATCTAATGTACAATATGTAACTAAGTTAACGTCTTTATACGGGTTGAGAAGACTACCTATTTATACTGGTTTAGACGATTATGTCTTTCTACTCGCTTAGAAGACTGAAACTTTATACTGGTTTAGAAGACTGTGTCTTTATCTTGGTTTATAAGACGGTGTCTTTATACTGGTTTAGAAGACGATGTCTTTATACTGCCTTAGGATGACTATATCTTTATACTGGTTTAGAAGACTACGTGTTTATACCGGCTTAGAAAACTATGCAGAGTCTGTAAACAACCAGTTTCATTTACATTTCCTAGTTCTAAAAGCTATGTGCATCCAATCTATTCTGAAATGCATTAATTGTTCCAGCCTAAAACTACTTTATATGGCAATACATTCCAAGCATTCACCACTGTACAGCTTATGTAGCTTACCAGTAACACTTTTACCGGTAACAGTTCTCGCAGTTTAGCTCACTTTAAATTCAACCGATGCACACAATTGAGAAATGGAATACCTCTGCCCCTCCTTTATGTGTTGTGTTTGTTACAGACCCGTCGGTGTATGCATGGGTCCAGTCCATGCTTGGGTAGTTTTTCGTTATGTACCTCAGGGTTATGTCTCTTCTTTCTTTTTCAGTCTGGCTGTTCTTGTTTCAAATATCTGGTATATTTTCTACCACCTCCGGAATGATATGCTGCTTCCAGGTAGGTTTGCGTACAGTAGGGATGGGGTTTGGTGTTAATGTGTTCATAGTGTCTTCGCTCATCTTTGCTTTGGCTATTTCTGCAAAGTTTCTTCGCTTTAGTTTCCCATTTCCAAATCTATTTAGTCTCTGATGCATTGGGTGGTCTGTCAGTCTTCTGAGTTTCTCTACTTGCTGCTGGGCTCTGCAGTCTCTTCTGTCGGTCATGGATTGCAGATTTCTAATCTTTTCCAGTTCTACAATTGGCGTTGACTTCATGCCTGCTGTTATAACTCTCATGGCTTGGTTTAAAGTTTGCTAATTGTATCAAAGTTCGCCTTTGCTGCTGTTGCTCATGGCGCAATTCCATACTCGAGAACTGGTCTCACTCTTCCAGTGTACAGTTTCGTCTGTTCCCCAGCTTGTGCCAGCAAGTTTCCTCATGATTGCCATTCTTTGTCTGGCTCTCATTCGGTTTCTCTCGATCTGACTTTTCTATGTCATGCACCGATCAAATGTGACTCCCAGGTAGTTTTGGTTGCCATTTGCCCGCAGATATTAGCCGCTAAGACTTATTTTGGTGTTCTGGAGTTTGTTTGAAAGCGAGAATATCGTACATGTTGTTTTTTCCTCATTTATTTTGACCAGCCATGAGTTCGCCCACTCCTCCAACGATGTTAGGGCCTGCTGCATCCGATTGCTTGCTTTGGTGAGATTTTTTTCAGACGTCCACATAGCCAGATCGTCTGCAAACATGGAGCTGTGGACTCTTCTTGGTAGATTCTCTGTGATGTTGTTTATATACACCAGGAAAGGTGTTGGTGACAGTACTCCCCTTTGGTGTACTCCCTGCTCAAGTGTCACCTTTTTGCTCATCTGCTATTGTACTTGAACTATGGATGTTCTGTTTTCGAGGTAGTCGCTGATCCATCTGTACATTTTCCCACAAACGTCACTTCTTCGTAGCTTGACTTTAAGTCACTTTATCCACACCTTGTCAAATGCCTTCTCTAAATCCACCCAAATCGCTACTGTGTGTTTTTTCTCCTGGTAAGCATCATCTATTAACTGGGCTATGAGAGTGATCTGGTCCTCAGTGGATCTGTGCTGTCTAAAGCCTGCTTGCTGTGGAATTAGTATGTGTTTTTCTTCCAGATGCCACATCAGTCTGGTGTTTATCATACGTTCCATCAGTTTACCTACACAGCTCAGTAGACTGATAGGCCTGTATCCATTTGGATCTGTTCTATCTTTTTCTTTCTTTGGTACTGGTATAAGTACAGCGTCTTTTCATGTCTGAGGTACAATTCCCCTTTTCCAGCTTTGGTTCAGGACTGATAGTAACTTCCTCTTTGCTGTTTGGCCCAACTCCATCAGCATTTCGTGTTACCCCATCTTTTCCGGGCGATTTCTTTTTCTCATGGTTTTCTCATCGAGTTCTCATGGCCTCTTCCTTTTTATTCATTGTTAGTATTGCCATCATGTGCTCCTTTGGTGCCATATTGATGTTGTCGTGGCTCTTTTGTTCTTCATTATTGTCTGTGTGCCTGTCTGTAGGGACATCAGTGTGGTTTGCTCTGGCATAGTGTTCGTTCTATAAAGGCGTTTGCTGCTTTTTTTTCCAGTAAGCATTTTGTCGCCATACTTGATGGTAATTTGTTTAGTTGATGGTGTTTCGTCATTCATGGCTCTGACTAACTTCCATAGTTTGTTCTCTTCTTTATATAAATTGAGGCTTTCTGTTTTATTTGTCCAGCTGTCTCTTGTTATATGGTTTAGTGTTCTTTTGTATTTCGCCGTGATAGCCTTGAGGGCGATATTTGCCTCCATAGATTGTTCTCTCTCTGCCATGTTCCTAGCATTTGAGACTTCGTCTTCCGCTTCCTGCAATTCATCATTCCAATATGGCTTGTAGTTTTTCCTTGCCCCTCTTGGGATGGTTTCGGTGGCTGCTTGCATTATTGCTTTGCTTAGGCTTTCCACCATAGGTTTCATATTGTTATTCCATGTGTTGATGGTTTCACATAGCCGATCTGTCAGAATTGCAAATCTGTCCCAGTCGGATCGTTTATAGTTCCAACGTGGGAGCGCTTTTATTTCCTGTGGGCCTACTTCCATATCAATTTCTAGCCTAATTGGCTTTTTGTCGCTACCTGCCAATTGGTTGAGCACCTGGCCGTCTATTTTGTGGTGAATATCAACCGTGGAAAAGGCCAAGTCTGGAGTAGAGGTGGTATGCCATGTTCTAGAAAAGAAGATAGGGCTGTCCTCCAGCCTATTGTAAAGATAGAGATTTGTGTCTATCTCCCAGTCTTCCACTTCATCTCCTCTGTTGTCTGTGTCCGAATATCCCCATCTCTCCGAGTGGCTGTTGAAGTCTCCAACTACTAGGCAGCTGGAGTTCTTGATTTCCATACTCGAGAGGGACAGGTCTTTGATGGGTGGGCCATACAGGTTGAAGATGTGGATCTTCGTTTCTTATGTCATTACAATTTCTGCTTGTCCAGTGTGATTGACAGCTACCGCGCTCCTCGGTATGCAGTTACGTGTTAGTATCAGAACCCTTCCTTTGTCAAGACTGTAACATGCTAAAGCAACTGCGTTGTGAATACTGACCCACGGAGATGAACCCACACATACACACTTTTGTGAGCGTCTTGAAGAACTCCCCACCACAGTAGACTTTGTCCATAGAACTGGCCTTTACGTATAGACTTAATACAATTGTCGGTGAGCTAGAAAAAGAAGGAACAGAAGAAGAAAAAGAAGAAGAAGTAAAGAATGAAGAAGAAAATAGAGAAGAAGAAGTAGAAGAAGAAGAAGAATAAGAAGAAGAAGAAGAAGAAAAAAAAAGAAGACGAACAAGAAGAGAAAGAAGAAGAAAAAGAAGAGAAAGAAAAAGAAGATAAACATGAGTAAATAGTACTACCTGATATTGCCCGAAGAAGATTTGAATGTTTAAATGAAGTATATCGTTAAAAAGCAACTAATCTGATTGGCAAACATCCGGCTAGTCTCTAAACCCTGATCTATGGGTGAGAGAGCTGGAGTGTGTACGCCAAACACGCCAGGAGGTTGAATCATTTCTACATGACACATACTCCAAATTGGCTACAAGACCACATCACAAATAACCATACTCTTTACATTACTACTACACTATTCATACACTTTTGTAGAAAGTTAAAGTGAGATAGACTGGCCAATTTCTCGAATGTCAAGTGAAAGGTTCCAAAAAAAACTACTGTTTAGCGAGCTTAGCGCAGCAAGGCGATCACCTGGACGTCAATAAAAGCGATTCAGTGAATCCTGGCAGTAAATCGTTTAGCCTGAAAAAGGCGAGGCCAAAAAGAGCCTTGCATGCAGTTAGCGAGGGTGGAAGTATAGAGTAGAGACAAAACCAGCACCAGCTGGTGTTGGCTTAATCTGTCATGCACGCATCCGCCCACAGACTAAAGGGCGCAGTATGACACATGATGATGTTGGTTATTCTCATCGACGGCGATAAGCCCATTATTATTGTCATGATCATATTTCTTCAAAATCAAGTAAATACTGGATCAAGATGGTGAGCAGCGCATGAGCTGCAGCGGTCATCGAGCCATAGCTGACTGATAGCGTAAGGGCTAGCGAACCGGAGCTGCCAAGGCCGTTCTACACGTCCGCGCAGTATTCTAGAAAACAGGCTGCAACAGAGCAGACTGGTTAAGGAGAAGGGATCGAAGAGGGAATGCTAACCCGGTACTCAAAAAATGCTTGCTGAAGTCGGATGTGTTGGACCGAAAAGTGCAAATATCGACATAACGCATTCCGTTCTCTGGACTGCGTTCTTCTACTTAGGCCCGTGTCAGGGTTTGGTAGCGGGAGATGGAGAACAGACGAAGCCAAGCCAAGACAAGTAAATACATTTAATATTCATCAGTTTATTGGCGTCACTGATCATCATGCGCCTGGCGCCCTGGCGAAGTTTGCCCAGCTCTGTCTCTGTATTTCGACACAGTCTGCTATGGTAGCAAACGCCGGTACGTGAGTGGCAGTCCCTGTCACAGATCGTACATGGGGCTGAGGAGGCTGACTTGCCGGGGTGTTCGCCGATCTTTTCAGTCGTGCCCATTTCTCTGGTTCCAGATGGCCTCTACAAGCGTCGGCAACTACTGTGCACCTCCCAACTGAATGTCTGCAATCGACTCAATCCTGAGCTTTCGGCTTGGATGTCGCACGACGTCATGTCCATCTTGTATACGTACTTGAATCGCGGTGTGGGGTAGTCGATTCCTTTAGCTGCAGTGATCAGTTGTCCATAAAATATATCCTATAACAGCCTTTACAATGTATGTAAATATACACTCGCGAGCATACGACTACTCTAAGACAGATGTACAGAAGAAGAAAGATACAGACAGCCACATAAACTGGAAAGATATTGTCAGAGGTACATACGTTGAACAAGAGGCAGAGTGTTTCAAAACACTTTTAGAACAACTAAAAGTCGAATATGTTCCATGTATGGAGGTAAACACCAATCATAAAAAGTGGATTACTAGATTTGTAGCTAAATGTACAAGAGCTTAAAATAAAGCCTGGACAAAGTGTATAAAGGCAAGTAAATCAAAAGAAATATATTTAAAATATTTGGACAAGCAAAACATAGCTCAGAAAGTAAGTAAAGCAGCAAAATAGACTTCGAAAAAAACTTACTAATAGGATCAAGACTGATGGTAAAAGCTTCTTTTCTAATGTTAGAAATAAACAAAGACCTAAAGACAAGGTAGGCTTTCTCATAAACAGTACAGTGACAATAAGCAGAGAAAATAGGGAGATAGCTTATCTAATAAATCAATACTTTGGCACAGTCTATACAAAAGAACACTCCTCCAAGATACCAGAGCCTATACCTATTTTCAAATGTCAAATGAATATAGTGCGATTAAAATCATTCTGTCTTACGGAGGAAATGGTTCTAAAAAGATTGGAAGGATTAAAAGTGGATAAATGTACAGATCAAGATGGTATCCATTCATCAATGCTATTTGAAGTATAGACTAACTAGTTAAACCATTGGCTATATTATTTTCTCAATCACTTGCAAAATGGATTGTTCCAAGAGATTGGAAAGATGCAGGAGTGATTCCCTTATTCAAAAGAGGAAAGAAATCAGATCCAGCTAATTAAGTAAGTTTAACGAGCATAGTCTGTAAAATGTTAGAGTCAAAAATGAAAGAAAATAATGTAATGCATCTAGACAGGTTAAATCAAATCAGAAATAGTTAGCATGGGTTTACTAGAGGGAGACCGTGCTTAACAAATCTATTGGAGTGCATGGAGGTGATTACTAAAATCATAGATAAGGGAGAACCAGTGGATGTTATTTATCTAGATTTTACAAAGGCTTTTTATATAGTACCTCATCAACGATTATTTAAAAAGTTAAAATCACATGGGATAGATGGGCAGGTTGCCGAATGGATTGAAAGTTGGTTAACGGGAAGAAGACAGCGATTGGCATAAATAAGGAGTACTCTGAGTGGTGTGAAGTAAAAAATGGAACAAAATTACAGAATTGGCGAGAAAAATACTAGAACGATAGATAACGAAAGGGACATATGGGTAATAATAGAGCATACAGGTAAGGTGAGTTAGCAAGTCCAGGTAGCAGTGAATAAATCAAATGCAACGTTAGGTATGATAAAAAATAAGAAATATTAAACATAGGAGTAATGAGGTGGTTGACAAACTATATAAAGCATTAGTTAGACCTAGATCGGAGTACTGTGTACAGGTGTGGAGTCCTTATCGTAGAATAGCTATAAATATACTGGAAAGGATACAAAGAATAGCGACAAAACTGATAGTGGGATTCCAGATTTACAGTTACGAGGAAAGACTCAGAAAAACCGGCCGTTAGTGTCTAGAAAAGAGAACAATTAAACGTGACTTAATCTAAGTTGATAAGATAATCACAGGAAAAGTTAAATTAGACTATACATTTTTTTTCAAAATACTAGCACCAGCGAGAACAAGAGGGCACAGATACAATTTAATAACGAAAGGTCCAAATTGGACACAGGACATTTTTTTTTATTCAGACAGTGGTGAATGCTTGGAATGCTTTGCCCCAGGAAATAGTGGAGGCAGAGACAGTTAATGCATTTAAGAATAAATATGATGTACATAGTTATTAGAGCAGGGTAATGCAAATGGGACTGGTTGTCTACAGACTCTGATGAGTTTTCTAAACCAATATAAAAACGTTATGTTAAGTTAAGTTATGCCGTGTTTGTTAGCTTACTCAGAACGTTTTATGATTGTGCTAACTTTTTGTTTCATCGCTCCACATTGTTCTTTGTAGGACAATGTGCGATCCATTGTAATTCCTAGGTACTTAGGTGTATCTTTATGTTTAAGTTTATGCCCCTGCCAACTAATCTTTCAAACTCTCAAGGCTATTCTTACATTCTGTTGCAGCCCGCCACTTAACGTCTTTTACAGGACGCACACAAAATTAATCTTACATATTACGGGCATTCTACAACAACAATAAATACAACAACAATAACAACAACATGTTGTTATGGCTTTTGAAGTCATGATACTGCCTATTTCATTCTTATAAACTATGCAGGAGGAATGATTTCAAGAAATGCTATGTCGGCATAGATAAAGTCACACACTAACTCTAACCATTTTCATAAAGCTGTAGAAACTGATTCACATTTCTAATCGTGTTTACTTACTCTCAACTCTGTCAAATGATATCCTCATTAATAACTAAACCTGTACGTCGCTAAGTGTCATTGAAGGAAATGTGGCGACTACATGAGTTGGCCACCCCACCTCATAAAAAGCTGAGGCCTAGTACAGTGAAGTCTCTAACACTTAAACCTCGACATCAATGATTGCAAAAGGATTACCTTTTCCTTTTCATGTTAAAATCATTTACATCGAATACCAGTACCAAAGAAAGAAAAAGATAGAACAGATCCACATTTGATACAGGCCTATCAGTCTACTGAGCTGTGTAGGTAAACTGATGGAGCGTATGATAAACATCAGACAGATGTGGCACCTGGAAGAAAAACACATATTAATTCCACAGAAAGCAGGATTTAGACAACACAGATCCACTGAGGATCAGATCACTCTCATAGCGCAGAAAATAGAGAATGCTTACCAGGAGAAAAAGCATACAGTAGCGGTTTGGGTGGATCTAGAGAAGGCATTTGACAAGGTGGGGAAAGAGGGACTTAAAGTCAAGCTATAAAGAAGTGAAGTATATGGACAAATGTACAGATTGATCAGCCACTATTTCGAAAACAGAACAGCCAGAGTTCAAGTACAAGGGAAGATGAGCAAAAATGTGACACTGCAGCAGGGAGTACCCCAAGGGGGAGTACTGTCACCCACACTTTTTTCTGGTGTATATAAACAACATAACAAAGAATATATTAAGAAGAGTCCACAGCTCCATGTTTGCAGACGATCTGGCTTTGTGGACCACTGAAGACATTCTCACCATAGCAAACAATCGGATGCAGCAGGCCCTAACATCGCTGGAGTAGTGGATAGGAGGCAGACAGACTGGCTAAAGAAGGTGCAAGGTTACCACAACCAGATTCTAGTGTGACTTACGAAGAGTTCAAAAGGTTTATTATGGCCAGATACATGGCCAATTGGGAAACAGAGCATACTGGCTACACAAAAAATGATGCCTACGGCCCTAACATCGCTGGAAGAGTGGGCGAACTCATGGCTGGTCAAAATAAACGAGGAGAAAACCACGTGCACAATATTCTCGCTCTCATTAAAAACCCAAAGTACCAAATTAAGCCTAAATGGCAAAATCCTGCAGCCAAACGACAACTCAACCTATCTGGGAGTCACATTTGACCGGCGCATGACATGGAAAAGTCAGATTGAGAGAAACCGAATGAAAGCCAGAGAAAGAATGGCGATCATGAGGAAACTTGCTGGCACAAGCTGGGGAGCAGACGAAGGCATACTAAAGAAACTGTACACTGGAAGAGTGAGACCAGTTCTCGAGTATGGCATCGCGGCATGGACAACAGCAGCGAAGGCGAACTTCGATAAAGTTAACAAACTTCAAAACCAAGCCATGAGAATTAAAACAGGTGGCATGAAGTCAACGCCAATTGTAGAACTTGAAAAGATTACAAAACTGCAATCAATGACCGACAGAAGAGACTGCAGAGCCCAGCTGCAGTCAGAGAAACTCCGAAGACTGACGGACCATCCAATGTACCAAAAGCTAAATAATTTGGGAACTGGGAAACTAAAGCGGAGAAACTTTGCAGAAATAGCCAAAGCAAAGATGCACGAAGATCCCATAAACGCACTAACAACACCAAAACCCATCACTACTGTACGAAAACCTACTTGGAGGCAGGATATATTTCCAGAGGTGGTAGAAAATATACCAGGTATTGCAAACAAAAACTGCCAGACCGAAAAAGAAAGGAGAGACACTACCCTAAGCTTCATAACGAAAAGCTACCCAAGCATGGACTGGACCCATGCATACACCGACGGTTCTGTAACAAACACTACACAGAACGGAGGGGCAGGAGCATTCCTGAACCTACCAAATGGCAGAAAAATAACACTGTCATTCGCTACTGGTAAGTACACAAGCAATTTCAGAGTGGAGGCAGAGGCACTGAGGGCGGCAGTGGAAGAAATGGCAACACACAGTGAAAATGAGAGCCACATAGTCTTGCTGACAGATGCTCTCGCCGTAGTCACAGCGCTAAAAAGCCAGAAAAACACTGAGCTTAATGACTTAAGAGCAGCACTCTGCAAACTGTGCCAGCTGTCCCCACCAAAAAGGGTAGTGGTACAGTGGGTTCCGTCACACTGCAACATCCAAGGCAACGAGGAGGCAGACAGACTGGCAAAAGAAGGTGCAAGGCTACCACAAATAGATACCAGTATGACGTACGAAGAGTCAAAACGGCTTATCAAAGCCAGGTACATGTCCAAATGGGAAACCGAACATACTGGTTACACCAAAAACGATGCCTATTACCAGTTGAACCGAAGAGAGCAGGTCGTTGTCTTCAGACTTCGCACTGGCCACAACAGACTGAGGTACCACCTTTTCAACAAATTGAAGATAGGGTGTACCGACGAATGCCCGTGCGGTACTGGTAAAATGACCACTGAACATCTGCTGCAGAACTGCCCGACATACGAGGATCAGAGAGAGCAGATGTGGCCATTGCCAGTGGAACTGCAAGACAAGCTCTATGGTAGTGGCGAGAGTCTCAGGATGACCGCCGCTTTTTTCGAGAAAATAATGGTTACTGTCTGACTGTGTACGCAGAAGAAGAAGAAGAAGACTCCGCACAGGCCACAACAGATTGAGGTACCATCTATTCAATAAACTGAAGAAAGGTGGTACTGACGAATGCACCTGTGGTACAGGGAAAATGACCGCGGAACATCTGCTGCAAAATTGCCCGACATACGAGAACCAGAGAAAGCACATGTGGCCATCACCAGTGGCAACACTAGACAAGCCCTATGGCAGTGTCGACAGCCTCAGGATGACAGCTGCCTTCTTCGAAAAAATTCAAGTTGACGTCTGACAGCGTACGAAGAAGAAGATTTACCTCGAATTGTTTTTAACACCTGCACAAATTAACAGTCATCTAACAATATTCATATTTCTGTTATTCATTCTCTCTCTCTTTCTCTCTCTCTACTTTGGTCTTCTTGTTTCTCTGTACTCTCAGCAATCAATGCTGACTACAAACTAATGTGTGACAAATATGAACTGATGTGATCATATAAGACATTCCAATGTACACCGCCCACTACCAGTTAAAGGCCAACACAAAATACAGAAGGGATTGAAGCTCACGAGCAAAAACATGCATTTAGAACGTGCCAACCGTAGCGACAATCCGCCCAAGAAACTGTTCATTATGTCAAGGAAAGAATGTCAGAATACAAACACAGCCAACGTGCTGTTTACATTCATGGATACATCGAGTAATACAAATATACTGTAGTCGGAGATGCTGTGGTAGAAACTTCTCTATAAGAGGTTTTTGCTTTTATCAGATGTTGGTAGCCAGTTCCCTTCCTCGATGTCTTGGCTTACAATATCACTGATATATAAATTTATTTTTATTACCGCCAGGGATGAGGTACTAGAATCTTCATTGTTCTGATACACACACGACTCCATAAACTGGTCAATACGACATGATACCGCACAAAGGACAACGGTCTGGGGTAGAGAAGGGCAAGTCTTCGTCACGGAATCCAGAAATTGAAACCTCTAATCAAACCAAAAACTTCAGGTTTTGTGAAAACCAATTCCTGTTGCTCTATCATTTCTCCTAACAGTAAATCCGGTACTCGTTTAAAGCTGGGTTGGATGGAACAAGTTGCAGCCGGAAAGAAGCAGCCACTCTACCAACGTTGTATCCTAGGCTCTACATGTACATATAGTGTGGTCTTATGTTTCCTCTAATAACATGTCTTAATGGGAATCACACCTTTTCTTCTGCTTATCTCACGGAATAATCATTCCTTCATGGTTGTTTGCTTAAATATCTATCTTATTGTTCTATTGTAGGTCAATGCCAATGTTTTGTTATTATTATTGTCATGATTATTATCATCATCATCCTCATCATCTTCTATCAACTTGTGTCATTAGAAGGCGTGGAAGGGGGTGTAGTTTTATGTCGTGTGCCATTTTCGTCGCCGATGTTGTTGACATCCAGTGTTTCTTTTAACATGGCGAGGGACATAACCAAACAAATACAAAAAATATATAATTAAGAGTTATCCCATCATAAAAAATTTGCGTGAGAGATTCTGGCTTGGGCGTCTCCCCTCTTTATCCAGGTTACAAACCTTAGAACGAGTGAGCTATGGCCCTACACCAGAACCACATGGACGTGTACATTGGCATCTGTACACTGAAGGCGATAGGTGTTAATTATCCACCCGACCAAATTTCTCACGCTTGTTGTCGTCCTCGTGCACGACATATGGGGAGGAACAGCTCGCGACCCCGGGCGCTCGTCGGCGACGATTGTGACAGCAAAGCCGTGCTTATCACAAGAGCTGAACCTTGAACCGTGACCGGCGTCGAAGTCATGGAGCGAACTAGACAAGTAACTGGCAGAAGACAACACTGGCTGCTCCTGTAGCTGTTAATAGTAAGGTTAGAGTTAGCATATATGCTGATGCCTGTTTAAGTTAGCTATGTTGTGGTGACAGCGACTCGCATATTGTTTTTAAAATGAATTTAATAATATTCATAAAATGCAAAAAAATGTTAAAACTTTCCGAAAGGTAAATTTCGTATGGTATGCTCCATTATACGCAACCTTAACTATTATAAGTATTTGCTTTATTTTCATGTAATTATTAAATGATTTATATTATTGTAGTGCATTTATTACATCCCTTTCTTTTGAATACATTGCCCTTATGACGAAGTAATCATTGTCCGTGTAAATACAGTTCACTACTAGGCCGTGAAACTGTTATCTAGCTAATCGAAGATCCTGTGCTGAAAGTTGTTTATGGTTAAGCGTACTTATATTCCGTGTGTGCTACTTTAAAATTGTTCAAGCTTGGATATGTAAATACAATTGTATGTAGACTTTTATGTTAAAAATTTATCTAACACACCATCTATAGATTGTTAATCTCATTGTACATATCCAAATTTTAAACTGTATATTTTTTAGAACAGGACACCCATTACCATCATTTTAATAACACTAGCCATATGGAATCTTGCATGTTTACTGCTGGCTGAATATATGTAGACATAATATTCATAATGTGGCATAAGAAATACGTAAACATTAAATTGAACCTTATTCCAGTGTGTGTTTGTTTCTTGTTTATTTCTTTATTTCACAAGACGCATAAGTTGCCATATTAACAAATGTAAACAAACAGATATTAAAGTACACATTCCTAAAGCCCAGGTATTGATAAAATTGCTCTTTGCTGTCACTCTGTGTATTTATGATATATTCTAATACTGACACTATTAACATACACCAAATTGAAAGCATGGTAGTAATACATATCTCATTATTTTAAACATACATTTTTTTACGAATGCACATATTTCTTTACGTTTGTGTGTGCGTGTGTGTACAACCGTAGTAAACCCTACAGTATTGACATATTTCCAAAACTACTTATTACGTACTGTTCATACTGGCATTATAAATGCAGCTCTAGAATTGATTGCGAAACACCTTCGATTGGTTCTGTTGTTGTTGATTCATCCATTAAGCAAATACATAAACAGAAGTCGTTTAGCTTTTTTAAAAAGGCCAGTCTTTGCAAACCGTTAAAGGGTTTGAGAGTTGATAATGCAATTGTGGTTAACATGTGGGTAGTAAGATTATATGTACGAACGTAAATATTGCTGTGTCAATGTGTGTGTTAACATAAGGATAGCAAGATACTGTGTAGAAGATTAAAGCTTGGTGTCATTCTGTTAATATGTTGACAGTAAGAAAGTATGTAGGACATTAAAGCTCTGCGTTAGACTGCTAACAAGCTTGCGGTTGTTGTGCTAACATGTGAATAGTAACATATCATGAAGAAGATTAAAGCTTGGTGTCAATCTGCTAATATGTTGATAGTTAGATACAATGTAGGACATCAAAGCTCTGCGTTAGACTGCTAACAAGCTTGCAGTTGGTATGCTAACATGTAAATAGTAAAATATAATGTAGAAGATTAAAGATTGGTGTAAATCTGCTAATATGTTGATAGTGAGATACTATGTAGGACATCAAAGCTCTGTGTTAGACTGCTAACAAGCTTGCAGTTGGTGTGCTAACATGTTAATAGTAAAATATCATGTAGAAGATTCAAGATTGGTGTGAACCTGCTAATATGTTGATAGTGAGATACTATGTAGGACATCAAAGCTCTGTGTTAGACTGCTAACAAGCTTGCAGTGGTGTGCTAACATGTTAATAGTAAAATATCATGTAGAAGATTCAAGATTGGTGAATCTGCTAATATGTTGATAGTGAGATACTATGTAGGACATCAAAGCTCTGCGTTAGACTGCTAACAAGCTTGCGGTTGGTGTGCTAACATGTGAATAGTAAAATATCAAGTAGAAGATTAAAGCTTGGTGTCAATCTGCTAATATGTTGATAGTGAGATACTATGTAAGACATTAAAGCTGAGTGTTAGTCTACTAACATGTGGATAGTAAGATATTTTCAAGACAGTAAATCTCCAAGTTGGTTTGCATCTGTTGATTTGTAAATAGTGAGACCTTATGTAAGAGATTTAAGCTCAGTATCTGACTCCTAACATTTGGATAGCAAGATAATATGTACACCATTACATCTTAGTGTCTATCTGTTAATATGTAGATAAAGAGATAATATGTAGGACATTAAAACTCAATTTTGGTCCTCTAGCGTGCAAAAATTCTTTCATCCTCTTTGCGTTCAGGATCCTTTGGTCATGTTATATCTGCAAGCCAGTAATCATGATGCAGTCCATAATCTTTACCAGGACATAGCTGCTGCACCATAGCTTTTGCCTCAGCTCTGCATTCTGTGGTATCTCATTTCACTAAAACACAGTGAAAGTAAAATGCTATGTAGAACACACATTTTGGTGTTGGTCTGTTAATTTATGGATTGTAGGTACTATGTAAGACTGTAAAATTACATGGCGATCTACATATGTTGCCATATGGATAGTAAAGTAATATGTAAGGTATCCAATCCTAGTTATTGGTCAGTTATCAAATGGATTGTAAGATAATATTTAGGGTATCAAATCTTAGTGCTGGTCTGTTAACATGTGGAGGGTAAGATAATATGTAGGGTATCAAATCTTGGTTCTGGTCTGTTAACATGTGAATGGTAAGATAATATTTAGGGTAGCAAATCTTTGTGCTGGTCTGTTAACATGTGGGTGGTAAGATCATATGTAGGGTATCAAATCTCGGTGCTGGTCTGTTAACATGTGGAGGGTAAGATAATATTTAGTGTAGCAAATCGTGGTGCTGGTCTGTCGACATGTGGATGGTAAGATGGTATGTATAACAGTAAAGCTAAGTGTTCTTCTGGCATGGGGATTCAAAAAATAAAAATGTAGGGCATTGAAGCACAGTGTGGATCTATTAACATGTGATTAGTAGTATAGTATGTACAACAGTTTGTTGAGAGGTGGAAAGTAAGATACTATGTGGGACAGTAGAGTTTGTTGTCTGTCTACTTCTTTTGTCCTGTGAATATCAAGATAATATAAAGGACATTGAACCACGGCGTGATTCTGTTTGCACTGTGATAGTCAGATAAAATAATTAAGTCTATTGCATCTCTTTTTGGGGGGAAAGGAATATACTTTTATTTTGGCGATAAGGCTCAGTGTGGGTTTGTTAATGTATTGATAGTAAAAATTTATTTAGAACATTACAGCTCGTTGTTGGTCTATTGACATGGGGACAGCAGGATGCTGTTTAGGAAATTTATTATTGGTTTCTGTTTGTTAACAAATGGAAGGTAAAACACTTAATAGGACAGAAAAGCTCAGTGTTGGTCTGTTAATACATGTGAACTGTAAGATATTGTGTAGGACACATGTTCTCAGTGTTGGTCTGTTAATACATGTGAACTGTAAGACATTGTGTAGGACACGTGTTCTCTGTGTTGGTCTGTAAACATGATGATTAGTAAGATATTATGTATGATATTACAGCTCAGTGTTGATGTTTTATCAAGGGGAAAGATAATATATACAGCTTTACATCTCGGCTGTTATGCGTTAACATTTGAATATTAAGAAAATATGTAGGACATGAAAGCTCACTGTTCGTATCCTAACAAGTGGATAGTACAATACTATGAGGTAAAGTAATGCTAGCTGTCATTCTGTTAACACGCGGATAGTAAGATACTATGTAGGACATTACTGCTCTGTGTTGGTATTTTGACCTGGGGATAGTAAGATACTATAAAGGACATTACAGATCAGTGTTGGTCTGTTAACAAGCGGAGAGTAAGATACTATGTAGGACATTACTACTCAGTTTTGGTCTGTTTACCTGGGGGAAAAATATACTATGTAGGACACCTATTCATGAGGTTGGTCTGTTTTCATGTGGATAGTGAGAAAATATATACATTATTTCTCAGTTTATGTATATTAACATGAGGATATCAAGAAATAAGTAGGACATGAAAGTTCACTGTCTGTGTGTTATGAAGTGGATAGTTTGATGGTATGTAGAAAAGTGAAGATTGCTTTCATTCTGTTATAACGTGTTGATAGTAAAACAATAGGTAGGACATTAAAGATTTGTGTCAGACTGCTATCTTTGTACAGAAATATAAAAAGTAGGTCATTTAAGCTTTGTGTTAGTATGTTAACTTTTGGACAGTAAGATTACATGTAGGACATTAACAAATGGGAATGGTTTGTAAACATGCAAACAGTTTAATGCTACATAGGACAATAAAACTCAGTGTCTGTCTGCTAACAGTTGTTTAGTTAGATACTATGTACGTCATCTATGCCAAAAGCTCGGTTTTCGGCTATTAACATGCAAATTAGTTATGTACTATGTAGGACATTACAGCTTGTTGTCGGCCTGCTAAGATAGGGATAGTATGATACTTTACAGGACAATTATCTTGGTGTCCATCTGTTAATATACAGACAGTAAGTTACTACATAGGACCTTAAAGCTCAGTGTTAGCCTTCATCTTTTGTTATGCTGATACTAAGATACTATGTAGGAGATTAAAAATCAGATTTGGTCTGTTAAAGAGGCATCAGTGAGATACTTTATAGGACCGTCAAGCTCAGTTTAGATCTGTTAAAGTGGGGTCAGTAAAATATTATGTAGGACACTAATACTTTTAGGTAGGTTTGTTAACATGGGGATTGTAAAATGCTATGCAGGACAGTAAAGTTAGGTGACTGTTCGTGTATGTTACTGTTGGGATTCTCAGATAGTATGTTAATATGTAGACAGTAAGATGCTATGTATCGCATTAAATCTAAAGAATCGGTTGGTTATATGAGGACATTAAGATAATATATAGGACACTGAAGCTTAGTGTAATTCTGTTGACATGGTGACAGTTTGTTTGTTTGTTTGTTTTTTTGAGTTCGCCTTATTTCTCTAATCCCCAAGGGGGTGTACATTGTACTGTGGTTTTTATTTTGCGCCTGTCGGCCAAGTGCTGCCAACTTCAGCATGCATTTTATGTAAGGGTCTGCTTCCTCTTGCATTTTCTAAGAATTCGCTTCCTTGGGGTAACGGCGCTGTGATGGGGATTGAACCCAGCACCCTTGGGTTTTGAGCCGTGCCACTTAACCACTAGGCCACACCGTCCCCATGGTGACAGTAAGATAATATGTAGGATATTAGCGAATAGCATCGGTCTGTTAACATTTAGATAGTAAGATTTTATGTAGTACATTACAGCTTGCTATTAGGTCTGCTAACATTTAGAAAGAAAGATTTTATATTAGGACATTACAGCTTGGTGTTGGTCTGTTGACATGGAGACTGTAAAATGCTATGAATGACATTAAAACATGTGAATAGTACAATATCATGTAAGATAGCAAAGCTCAGAGTCCGGCTGATGACATGGGTACAGTAAGATATCTTGTTCGAAGTAAGCTGTCAGACATCAGCGTGAATTTGTTGAAGAAGAAGTAAGATAGTGTGTAGGACATTAAAACTTACTGTCGGTTTGTTAACACGTGGATAGTAAGATATTATTTTTAACAGTAAAGCATGGTGTCTGCTTGTTAACATGTGGATTGAAAGATATTATGTACGGCATTCAAGCTCTGTGTTGGCCAGTTGAATTGTGAATAGTAAGATACTCTGTAGGACATTCAAGCTCTGTGTTGGCCAGTTGACTTGTGAATAGTAAGATACTCTGTAGGACATTCAAGCTCTATGTTGGCCTGTTGACATGTGGATAGTAATATATTATGTAGGACATTCAAGCTCTGGGTTGGCCTGTTAACATTGGGTTAGTAAGATACTCTGTAGGACATTAAAGCTCTGTGTTTGCCTGTTAACATGTGGATAGTAAAATACTCTGTAGGACATACAAGCTCTGTCTTGGCCTGTTGACATGTGGATAGTAAGATACTCTGTAGGACATTCAAGCTATGTGTTTGCCTGTTGATATGTGGATAGTAAAATACGCTGTAGGACATTCAAGCTCTATGTTGGCCTGTTGACATGTGGATAGTAAGATATTCTGTAGGACATTCAAGCTCTGGGTTGGCCTGTTAACATTAGGTTAGTAAGATACTCTGTAGGACATTAAAGCTCTGTGTTTGCCTGTTAACATGGGGATGTTAAGATACTCTGTACCACATTAAAGCTCTGTCTTGGCCTGTTGACATGTGGATAGTAAGATACTCTGTAAGACATTCAAGCTCTGTGTTGGCCTGTTAACATGTGGTTAATAAGATACTCTGTAGGACATTCAAGCTATGTGTTGGCCTGTTAACATGTGGATAGTAAGATACTATGTAGCACATTAAAGCTCTTTCTTGGCCTGTTGACATGTGGATAGTAAGACTCTCTGTAAGACATTTAAACTCTGTTACCATGTGCTTAGGTAGAAACTGTGTAGGACATCAAAATTTAATGCCGGTATGATAGTCTGTGGATAGTAAGATACTATATATAGGACATTAAAACTTGATGTATCATAGTAAGATACTAGCTAGTAGCTAGGACTGTAATGCCTAGGGTGAGTTTGATAAAATATGGATAGTAAGATACTAGTTAGAACTGCCATGCCTAGGTTCAGTTTGTTAACATGCGGATAGCAAGATACTATTTCAGACATTAATGCATAGTGTCGGTCTGTACATTATATAAATTGCTGAGCGATTATAGTAGTAAAACTGGGAGAGTTCAAAACGTAGTTCCCTCATGTTCCAGTCTCTCTCTTGTCGCCTGTGGAGTATACAAAATAGATAGGAATGGTTAAAATACCACTATGGAACAAAATCAAGAACCTAACCTACGTTAGGTACAGAAATTACATACAATGAGACTAAAACATTCATCAGGGCAATGTACAGTGCAAAATGGACAAAAAGAAAAAAACACCCTGGCTACATAGATTATCATTCTCCGGCTACGCATAGGTCACAACAGTCTGAGATGTCGTCATCTGTACAACAAGTTCAAGATTGGTACTACAGACCTTCGTGCCTGCGACACAGCCCCCATGAAGGCAGAACATATTTTGAGCCTTTAGTCGATTGATGACTTCGTTAGAGTCATTGAAGTTGATGTCTGAAAACGAACGAAAAAGAAGAAAAAGAAGAAATGAACCAGTCGAAGCTTCCCGTTGGATCCACTACTAGGGAATTGCATGTTTACATTCTGATTCGCATTATTCATTTATAGGTCTAGTGATATTGCGAGCTTAATATATGAGTAGCAAAATGCCCTCTTGTCGCTATGTGCATTCACAAGCAAAAACAACTAGTATTCTCTGTATAAGCAACATATGTCCTCTAGCCCACTGTATGGACGGCGTACTACAGTAAACATCACGAATGATTCCGGATCTTTGGGTATGGCAATGACAAAAATAGGACCACTGCCCTATATAGAGCATGGCATAAGAGGCGACTAACTGTGTGACATGGCACAACACCGGCCATGCTTAGTTGGTTGGTTAAGAGCAGCATAGATGGCGCCTAACAGGTTGCGTGTCAAGTTGGTCTAGTGTTTGAGTCTTTTAAGATGGACTCACAGATCTATGAACCAAACTTCTTGGCACTTGTCTTAACACAGCGGAGTAATAAGCTGCTCGAGCCTAACACGCTAAGCAGGAAATCCTCATCCCTCCTTTATCTAGCTCACACCACAGCTGGGACCTCCACAGGGTCATCTTCCCTTGTAGAATTACAGGTCTACTAAGACTAAGATTAATATAAACACATAATCTTACAAATACTATTTCTTTTGTTGCAGATTCTGCACTTTACACTTTACGAAATACAAGACCTCACCACTAATGGAGTCTCCCGCGGAACACCTGGCTGAGACATTTCGATTCTACTCCGTCTTCCTCCACGCTGCCCGAGACTCACCAAACGTTGCCGTGGACGATCAACACGAAAGACAATGGTTGAGTATGAGGATTACCTGACTTGACTTAAAACACAAGGCAGCGACTCTAGCTGGCCATCTATCTTCTCGGCACACCCCCCATGACATCAGAACAAATTTTGCAGCCCTGCCCATTGTTTACCGACAAGAAGTAGCATTTGGCAACAACCAGTGTCCTTCCACGAGTAGCTGTACAGAAGTGCTCAGACTCTCAAGTCAACTGCTGCCTTCGTTAGAGTAATTGAATTCAAGGTCTGAAGACGAACAAGGAAGTTCTATTTACTTGACATTTTTCGCGCCAGCCGAAGCACATCAGTACAAGTACAGTCAACCTCCATCAAGATGACTTCAGGAAAAAACTTTGCATGATCTTGCAGTAGGAGTTTATGTATCAGTTTACTTGCATGATGAGGTTGCTATCCTCATGCACAACTCTATTTAGTCACGCCTTTCAATACATGCATGGAGTTCAATCAATCAAATCAGAACAAAAAAGGCATAGCTTCAAATTAAATAAAGAAAGGGGGGACGGCGTGGCCTAGGGGATAAGTGGCACGGCTCACAATCCGAAGGTGCTGGGTTCGATCCCCATCACAGCACCGGCCGTTACCCCGGGGAAGCAAACCCTTAGAAAATGCAGGAGGAAGCAGACCCTTACATAAAATGCATGCTGAAGTCGGATGCATTGGGCCGACAGGCGCAAAATAAAAACCACAGTGCAACGCACACCGCCTTGGGGATTAGAGAAATAAGGCGAACGCAAAAAAAAAAAAAAAAAAAAAAAAAATAAAGAAAGGTCAAGATTGGATATTTGGAAATATTTCTTTAGTCAGAGAGGGGTGAATGCTTGGAATGCATTTCCAAGGAAGTGATGTAAGCAGAGGCAGTTGATGCATTTAAGAATACATTGGATGCGCATAGCTTATTGAGCAAGGAAATGTAAATGAAACTGGTTGCGTACAGACTCTGCATAGTCTTCTAAACCAGTATAAAGACGATAAGTTTAGTTAAATCAAGATCACTCATCTCTTTTTGTTGAAGCACAGGTCCAGCATTGTATTTGACTTACCAAAACCAGCTTTTAGGAAAGACTTTTTCTAGTTATTTGCAGTAGGGTAGCGATAATTTCTACATTTTGAGATTGCCACATCCATGGACAACTCTTAGTCCTCGCGTTCAACATGCAATGATTATTTTGGCCACTCAGGAGAAACACATACATAGCTCACCTTAAGATTGTTTGCCCTTGATCTACTGTGACAGTATTCTGTGGCGGTTATATTCTACCATTCTCAGTAAGGGACCCCGGATACACTATGGGAGGTCATGTTATTGATAGATTTGAAACAAGCAGCGATAACGATAGAAAAGATATGAATTTGGAATTGCATGTGTTAAGCTTTTATAGAAGTGTTCATACGTGATTACGAAGTTTCGATAGCTCACAAACAAAACATGTATGTGTTCAGATTCCTGATCTGACTGGGTCGTACACCTAATAAATTTCGTGCTGAATATGGTTTAACCAGGCTCTAAAGTGCAAAACACAGAACAATATACTGCCTCTTAGGAACCACGGTAAACGAAGTAAAAAAAAGAAATATAGCTTTTTAGTGTTTTCTCCAGTATCGCATTCTGTTTTTTTATTATATGGCTTGCTGGCTTAGGGTCGTTCGTTCTCAATCTTGCACCACCAAGCCCTGATGTGGCTTAAGTAGCAGAATGTTGTCCAGAGAACGGAATGCAAATGTGCTGATCGGTGTGGACTGCACAGAACACGGCCAGGCACTTGAGCATCCGTGGTCAACCATTGCACCCGAGCTCATATCCAGTCGTCCTGACTTGTCTTGCCACTGGTTAAAGTTGGACTCGAGCGAGAGAGTGTGGTCGACAAACTGCGCAACCCTTTCTCACTTAAAGGAAATTCATCGCGCAAGTCATTCTCTTTTCATGTATCCAGTACTAACACAGTCGAGTCCTGTGACGACGGGCGAGAAGAGAGCGTAGGTCCACTGACAAGCTAAACTACAGTCAAAAATCTGCGTCAGTTGCGGGACACCTTGCTGAGCAATAAAGCGGCTGAGGTACATGGATTTGCTGACAATCATGATCACCGTCTCGCGAAGCAAACTTTCTCTGCTTTCACTGACTGCGAATATGCAGTTCCCATCTTCCCATCCATCCACAACCCGGATTTACAGAATACTTGACTGGATGGACTGGCTGGGTGCAAAAAGTAAAGGCTCGTGATGGACGAAAAACATTGTGTTTGACCCTGACGCAACGTCCTGGGCAATATGGTGTGCTTGACCGGACTAGCGTCTCAGTTACCCACAGATATTATCTTAAATATCACTAACCTCTAGCTGATTGCTAGCATAACCGGCACTTCTGAAATTATGCAATGATGTTTATAAATGAAAATAGTATTTGCTAGATCTACGTCAACAATAAAGTCACATATATTTTTGTATACCATAACAAGCATTATTACATAGCACAAAAAATCGCTCACTTTCATCTTTATCATCATTATTATCATCATCATCATCATCTTCATCATCATCATCATCATGTTGCATGTCATTTGCAGAAAATCACTTTCACAACAAACGATCTGTAACTCGATCTCTAGCCAGAAGTATCGCCTCTATCGTTGTCATCGTCATGACCTCCGTGATGTCTTGTTTCCATCTTTTCATCGGTCTGCATCAGCCCCGCTTTTCAAACACCAAACCCTCCTGTATCGTTCTTTCTAGGTCAGTATGGCGTTTGATGTGGTCAAACTATTATACAGCAAAGCAAGTGGTCATTTTCACAGACGACCTAGAAGTGTATTGGCCCTCAAGAGCCCAGTGCTTAAAAAAAAAAGCAGTCCAATGGACACCAGCGCACTGAGACATTCCAGGCAACGGGGAGGCGGACAGGCTCACCAGAGAGCGAGGAATGCTGCAGCAGAGTGATACAGATATCACATACAATGAAACTAAATCATTCATCAGGACAACGTACAGAGCAAAATGGAAAATAGGATCACATTGGCCACATAGAAAACGATGCCTACCATCAACTCTCCAGGCGAGACCAGGTGATCATTTTCCGGCTACGCACAGGTCACAACAGACTCAGATGCCATCTGTACAATAAGTTCAAGATTGGCACTACAGAAATTTGTGCCTGCGGCACAGCCCCCATGAAGGCATAATATATTTTGCAGTCCTGCCCGCTGTATACCGACAAAAGAAGTAACAATTGGCAACAGCCAGTGTCCTTCCACGAGAAGCTGTACGGAAGCGTACAGAGCCTTGAGTCGACTGCTGCCTTTGTTAAAATCATTGAAGCTGAGGTCTGAAGATAAACGAAGAAGCAGAAGAAACTATTTTAGCTTTCGAGACAAGATGTTGTTTACTAACCAATTTTGCTTGAAATTAATTCGGATCTATAGTATATATATATATATCTATATCTCAAGCAGATGTGGATATATTGAGATCGGATGTAGATAAAATTCGAGAGTGGTTTGTAGGTTCGCAAATGGAGTTTAATGTAGATACATGTACAGTCATCCACATGGGTAGATCCAATATGAAACATAATTACAGAATGGGAGAGAACAATATTAGAAAGATAGATAAGGAAATGGACTTAGAAGTTATACTAGATCATACAGGTAAGGTGAGTGAGCACGTTCAGGTAGCAATTAAAAAGGCAAATGCAATGTTATGTATGATAAACATAAATACTAAACATAGGAGCAAGGAAGTGATAGTCAAACTGTATAAAGCATTAGTTAGACCTAGATTGGAGTTATGCGTACAGGCGTGGAGTCATTATCATAGAGGGGATACAAACATGCTGGAAAGAATTCAAAAAAGAGCGACAACGCTGATAGTGGGATTGCAGAATTACAGTTATGAGGAAAAACCGGCCTACGGTGTCTAGAAGAGAGAATAATTCGTAGTGACTTAATACAGGCTTATAAGATGATCAGAGGAATGGATAAATTAGACTATAACAAGTTTAAAAAAAAAAATACAGCCACCAAATATAACAAGAGGGCATAGTTACACATTAACTAAAGAGAGGTCCAGATTCGATATTAGGAAATATTTTTTTAATTAGAGAGTGGTGAATGCTTGGAATGCATTGCCAAGGGAAATAGTGGAAGGAAGGACAGTTAATGCATTTAAGAATAAATTGGATGCGCATAGCTTTTAGAGCAAGGTGATGAAATGAAACTGTATGTATACAGATTCTGCAGAGTCTTCTAAACCAGTTTAAGGACGTTAAGCTTAGTTAAGGATATCTGCATTTTTCCTTTTTGCTATCCATTGTATTTTGAGCACTTTTCTATAGTCTTTTCTATGCAATTCTTTTCTTAAGTGTTTGTGTGGGGGGGGGGGGGGGGGGGGGGGTCCATGTTTCACATCCGTATGTCTTCATCGGTATAATGCCAGTTCACAGAATAGTTATTTTCATTTTATTAATGTTCTGTCATCAGTTTCTCATTTTATTGAACCTCTGCATTGCCGTAGCCATTGGCGCTTATAACTGAGCCGAGGTACTCAAAGCTTGTGACTTTCTCAATCTTCTGTTGTTAAAAAATAAACTTTATGTTTGGTCTTTGCCTTGCCTGTGATCGTTATCTTGGTTGTACTTTAAATTCAGGTATAGATTTTGGACTTCGTTGAGTTGTGTTTACGCTCATCAGTACTTTTACATTTCGCTAGTTGTTAAACCCACCGGGCTAGATCGCACGTGGACACAGTCCTGGTGTGAACAGACTATCTACAATAGCAGTTAGTAAACTAGCATTATCTTGTAAAGCGAGCTATGCAAGTTTTCATTCCATTTCCAACAATATATCTCTGCAAATATGGATTTTCGACATTTGTAGCATAAAAGAAAAACAAATCGAAACAGATTAGATGTCTAACATGGCAAACGTGTGGTTTGTACAACACAACAGTTGAATCCTCTTCGAGAAAGTGAAACAACAAGCCTTTACGCGGTCAGCATTTCTTGATCTTTGTGACCCGTTCCTCAGCCTTGCATATATACGCAGCACGTTCATTCAAACAATAATGAAATTAACTTTCTTCTATATTAAATGTATTGTATTTCTATTGAAATTGTTAAGAAAGACACATATATCACATGTACTTTTGTGTTTGTTTTTTAACTATTTCTGTATAACTGGTTCTTTGCTATTGTATTTTATGTATTTAAAAACATTATTCCGAGAAGGGGTACGTGACATCTACAGTTAACATCATTTGCTGAATAAGAATGATCACCAATGGACAGCCGCGTGCGGTAAACACCTTTCATTTTTGGGCTAAAGAGAAATACTCTCCATCTAATGTACAATATGTAACTAAGTTAACGTCTTTATACGGGTTGAGAAGACTACCTATTTATACTGGTTTAGACGATTATGTCTTTATACTCGCTTAGAAGACTGAAACTTTATACTGGTTTAGAAGACTGTGTCTTTATCTTGGTTTATAAGACGATGTCTTTATACTGGTTTAGAAGACGATGTCTTTATACTGCCTTAGAATGACTATATCTTTTTACTGGTTTAGAAGACTACGTGTTTATACCGGCTTAGAAAACTATGCAGAGTCTGTAAACAACCAGTTTCATTTACATTTCCTAGCTCTAAAAGCTATGTGCATCCAATCTATTCTGAAATGCATTAATTGTTCCAGCCTAAAACTACTTCATATTGCAATACATTCCAAGCATTCACCACTGTACAGCTAATGTAGCTTACCAGTATTTGGCCTTTTGTCGCTACCTGCCAATTGATTGAGCACCTGGCCGTCTATTTTGTGGTGAATATCAACCGTGGAAAAGGCCAAGTCTGGAGTAGAGGTGGTATGCCATGTTCTAGAATAGAAGATAGGGCTGTCCTCCAGCCTATTGTAAAGATAGAGATTTGTGTCTATCTCCCAGTCTTCAACTTCATCTCCTCTGTTGTCTGTGTCCGAATATCCCCATATCTCCGAGTGGCTGTTGAAGTCTCCAACTACTAGGCAGCTGGAGTTCTTGATTTCCATACTCGAGAGGGACAGGTCTTTGATGGGTGGGCCATACAGGTTGAAGATGTGGATCTTCGTTTCTTATGTCATTATGTCGAGTCCTACAATTTCTGCTTGTCCAGTGTGATTGACAGCTACCGCGCTCCTCGGTATGCAGTTACGTGTTAGTATCAGAACCCTTCCTTTGTCAAGACTGTAACATGCTAAAGCAACTGCGTTGTGAATACTGACCCACGGAGATGAACCCACACATACACACTTTTGTGAGCGTCTTGAAGAACTCCCCACCACAGTAGACTTTGTCCATAGAACTGGCCTTTACGTGTAGACTTAATACAATTGTCGGTGAGCTAGAAAAAGAAGGAAAAGAAGAAGAAAAAGAAGAAAAAGTAAAGAATGAAGAAGAAAATAGAGAAGAAGAAGTAGAAGAAGAAGAAGAAGAAGAAGAAGAAGAAAAAAAAAGAAGACGAACAAGAAGAGAAAGAAGAAGAAAAAGAAGAGAAAGAAAAAGAAGATAAACATGAGTAAATAGTACTACCTGATATTGCCCGAAGAAGATTTGAATGTTTAAATGAAGTATATCGTTAAAAAGCAACTAATCTGATTGGCAAACCTCCGGCTAGTCTCTAAACCCTGATCTATGGGTGAGAGAGCTGGAGTGTGTACGCCAAACACGCCAGGAGGTTGAATCATTTCTACATGACACATACTCCAAATTGGCTACAAGACCACATCACAAATAACCATACTCTTTTCATTACTACTACACTATTCATACACTTTTGTAGAAAGTTAAAGTGAGATAGACTGGCCAAGTTTCTCGAATGTCAAGTGAAAGGTTCCAAAAAAAACTACTGTTTAGCGAGCTTAGCGCAGCAAGGCGATCACCTGGACGTCAATAAAAGCGATTCAGTGAATCCTGGCAGTAAATCGTTTAGCCTGAAAAAGGCGAGACCAAAAAGAGCCTTGCATGCAGTTAGCGAGGGTGGAAGTATAGAGTAGAGACAAAACCAGCACCAGCTAGTGTTGGCTTAATCTGTCATGCACGCATCCGCCCACAGACTTAAGGGCGCAGTATGACACATGATGATGTTGGTTATTCTCATCGACGGCGATGAGCCCATTATTATTGTCATGATCATATTTCTTCAAAATCAAGTAAATACTGGATCAAGATGGTGAGCAGCGCATGAGCTGCAGCGGTCATCGAGCCATAGCTGACTGATAGCGTAAGGGCTAGCGAACCGGAGCTGCCAAGGCCGTTCTACACGTCCGCGCAGTATTCTAGAAAACAGGCTGCAACAGAGCAGACCGGTTAAGGAGAAGGGATCGAAGAGGGAATGCTAACCCGGTACTCAAAAAATGCTTGCTGAAGTAGGATGTGTTGGACCGAAAGGTGCAAATATCGACATAACGCATTCCGTTCTCTGGACTGCGTTCTGCTACTTAGGCCCGTGTCAGGGTTTGGTAGCGGGAGATGGAGAACAGACGAAGCCAAGCCAAGACAAGTAAATACATTTAATATTCATCAGTTTATTGGCGTCTCAGTCACTGATCATCATGCGCCTGGCGCCCTGGCGAAGTTTGCCCAGCTCTGTCTCCCGTATTTCGACACAGTCTGCTATGGTAGCAAACGCCGGTACGTGAGTGGCAGTCCCTGTCGCAGATCGTACAACGGGGCTGAGGAGGCTGACTTGCCGGGGTGTTCGCCGATCTTTTCAGTCGTGCCCATTTCTCTGGTTCCAGATGGCCTCTACAAGCGTCGGCAACTACTGTGCACCTCCCAACTGAATGTCTGCAATCGACCTCAATCCTGAGCTTTCGGCTTGGATGTCGCATGACGTCATGTCCATCTTGTATACGTACTTGAATCGCGGTGTGGGGTAGTCGATTCCTTTAGCTGCAGTGATCAGTTGTCCATAAAATATATCCTATAACAGCCTTTACAATGTATGTAAATATACACTCGCGAGCATACGACTACTCTAAGACAGATGTACAGAAGATGAAAGATACAGACAGCCACATAAACTGGAAAGATATTGTCAGAGGTACAGACGTTGAACAAGAGGCAGAGTGTTTCAAAACACTTTTAGAACAACTAAAAGTCGAATATGTTCCATGTATGGAGGTAAACACCAATCATAAAAAGTGGATTACTAGATTTGTAGCTAAATGTACAAGAGCTTAAAATAAAGCCTGGACAAAGTGTATAAAGGCAAGTAAATCAAAAGAAATATATTTAAAATATTTGGACAAGCAAAACATAGCTCAGAAAGTAAGTAAAGCAGCAAAATAGACTTCGAAAAAAACTTACTAATAGGATCAAGACTGATGGTAAAAGCTTCTTTTCTAATGTTAGAAATAAACAAAGACCTAAAGACAAGGTAGGCTTTCTCATAAACAGTACAGTGACAATAAGCAGAGAAAATAGGGAGATAGCTTATCTAATAAATCAATACTTTGGCACAGTCTATACAAAAGAACACTCCTCCAAGATACCAGAGCCTATACCTATTTTCAAATGTCAAATGAATATAGTGCGATTAAAATCATTCTGTCTTACGGAGGAAATGGTTCTAAAAAGATTGGAAGGATTAAAAGTGGATAAATGTACAGATCAAGATGGTATCCATTCATCAATGCTATTTGAAGTATAGACTAACTAGTTAAACCATTGGCTATATTATTTTCTCAATCACTTGCAAAATGGATTGTTCCAAGAGATTGGAAAGATGCAGGAGTGATTCCCTTATTCAAAAGAGGAAAGAAATCAGATCCAGCTAATTAAGTAAGTTTAACGAGCATAGTCTGTAAAATGTTAGAGTCAATGATGAAAGAAAATATTGTAATGCATCTAGACAGGTTAAATCTAATCAGAAATAGTTAGCATGGGTTTACTAGAGGGAGACCGTGCTTAACAAATCTATTGGAGTGCATGGAGGTGATTACTAAAATCATAGATAAGGGAGAACCAGTGGATGTTATTTATCTAGATTTTACAAAGGCTTTTTATATAGTACCTCATCAACGATTATTTAAAAAGTTAAAATCACATGGGATAGATGGGCAGGTTGCCGAATGGATTGAAAGTTGGTTAACGGGAAGAAGACAGCGATTGGCATAAATAAGGAGTACTCTGAGTGGTGTGAAGTAAAAAATGGAACAAAATTACAGAATGGGCGAGAAAAATACTAGAATGATAGATAACGAAAGGGACATAGGGGTAATAATAGAGCATACAGGTAAGGTGAGTTAGCAAGTCCAGGTAGCAGTGAATAAATCAAATGCAACGTTAGGTATGATAGAAAAAAAGAAATATTAAACATAGGAGTAATGAGGTGGTTGACAAACTATATAAAGCATTAGTTAGACCTAGATCGGAGTACTGTGTACAGGTGTGGAGTCCTTATCGTAGAAGAGCTATAAATATGCTGGAAAGGATACAAGGAATAGATACAAAACTGATAGTGGGATTCCAGAATTACAGTTACGAGGAAAGACTCAGAAAAACCGGCCGTTAGTGTCTAGAAAAGAGAACAATTAAACGTGACTTAATCTAAGTTGATAAGATAATCACAGGAAAAGTTAAATTAGACTATACATTTTTTTTCAAAATACTAGCACCAGCGAGAACAGGAGGGCACAGATACAATTTAATAACGAAAGGTCCAAATTGGACACAGGACATTTTTTTTTATTCAGACAGTGGTGAATGCTTGGAATGCTTTGCCCCAGGAAATAGTGGAGGCAGAGACAGTTAATGCATTTAAGAATAAATATGATGTACATAGTTATTAGAGCAGGGTAATGCAAATGGGACTGGTTGTCTACAGACTCTGATGAGTTTTCTAAACCAATATAAAAACGTTATGTTAAGTTAAGTTATGCCGTGTTTGTTAGCTTACTCAGAACGTTTTATGATTGTGCTAACTTTTTGTTTCATCGCTCCACATTGTTCTTTGTAGGACAATGTGCGATCCATTGTAATTCCTAGGTACTTAGGTGTATCTTTATGTTTAAGTTTATTCCCCTGCCAACTAATCTTTCAAACTCTCAAGGCTATTCTTACATCCTGTTGCAGCCCGCCACTTAACGTCTTTTACAGGACGCACACAAAATTAATCTTACATATTACGGGCATTCTACAACAACAATAAATACAACAACAATAACAACAACATGTTGTTATGGCTTTTGAAGTCATGATACTGCCTATTTCATTCTTATAAACTATGCAGGAGGAATGATTTCAAGAAATGCTATGTCGGCATAGATAAAGTCACACACTAACTCTAACCATTTTCATGAAGCTGTAGAAACTGATTCACATTTCTAATCGTGTTTACTTACTCTCAACTCTGTCAAATGATATCCTCATTAATAACTAAACCTGTACGTCGCTAAGTGTCATTGAAGGAAATGTGGCGACTACATGAGTTGGCCAGCCCACCTCATAAAAAGCTGAGGCCTAGTACAGTGAAGTCTCTAACACTTCAACCTCGACATCAATGATTGCAAAAGGATTACCTTTTCCTTTTCATGTTAAAATCATTTACATCGAATACCAGTACCAAAGAAAGAAAAAGATAGAATAGATCCAAATTTGATACAGGCCTATCAGTCTACTGAGCTGTGTAGGTAAACTGATGGAGCGTATGATAAACATCAGACTGATGTGGCACCTGGAAGAAAAACACATATTAATTCCACAGAAAGCAGGATTTAGACAACACAGATCCACTGAGGATCAGATCACTCTCATAGCGCAGAAAATAGAGAATGCTTACCAGGAGAAAAAGCATACAGTAGCGGTTTGGGTGGTTCTAGAGAAGGCATTTGACAAGGTGGGGAAAGAGGGACTTAAAGTCAAGCTATAAAGAAGTGAAGTATATGGACAAATGTACAGATTGATCAGCCACTATTTCGAAAACAGAACAGCCAGAGTTCAACTACAAGGGAAGATGAGCAAAAATGTGACACTGCAGCAGGGAGTACCCCAAGGGGGAGTACTGTCACCCACACTTTTTTCTGGTGTATATAAACAACATAACAGAGAATATATTAAGAAGAGTCCACAGCTCCATGTTTGCAGACGATCTGGCTTTGTGGACCACTGAAGACAATCTCACCATAGCAAACAATCGGATGCAGCAGGCCCTAACATCGCTGGAGTAGTGGATAGGAGGCAGACAGACTGGCTAAAGAAGGTGCAAGGTTACCACAACCAGATTCTAGTGTGACCTACGAAGAGTTCAAAAGGTTTATTATGGCCAGATACATGGCCAAATGGGAAACAGAGCATACTGGCTACACAAAAAATGATACCTACTACCAGTTTAACAGAAGAGAGCAGGTCGTGGTCTTCAGACTCCGCACAGGCCACAACAGATTGAGGTACCATCTATTCAATAAACTGAAGAAAGGTGGTACTGACGAATGCACCTGTGGTACAGGGAAAATGACCGCGGAACATCTGCTGCAAAATTGCCCGACATACGAGAACCAGAGAAAGCACATGTGGCCATCACCAGTGGCAACACTAGACAAGCCCTATGGCAGTGTCGACAGCCTCAGGATGACAGCTGCTTTCTTCGAAAAAATTCAAGTTGACGTCTGACAGCGTACGAAGAAGAAGATTTACCTCGAATTGTTTTTAACACCTGCACAAATTAACAGTCATCTAACAATATTCATATTTCTGTTTTTCATTCTCTCTCTCTTTCTCTCTCTCTACTTTGGTCTTCTTGTTTCTCTGTACTCTCAGCAATCAATGCTGACTACAAACTAATGTGTGACAAATATGAACTGATGTGATCATATAAGACATTCCAATGTACACCGCCCACTACCAGTTAAAGGCCAACACAAAATACAGAAGGGATTGAAGCTCACGAGCAAAAACATGCATTTAGAACGTGCCAATCGTAGCGACAATCCGCCCAAGAAACTGTTCATTATGTCAAGGAAAGAATGTCAGAATACAAACACCGCCAACGTGCTGTTTACATTCATGGATACATCGAGTAATACAAATATACTGTAGTCGGAGATGCTGTGGTAGAAACTTCTCTATAAGAGGTTTTTGCTTTTATCAGATGTTGGTAGCCAGTTCCCTTCCTCGATGTCTTGGCTTACAATATCACTGATATATAAATTTATTTTTATTACCGCCAGGGATGAGGTACTAGAATCTTCATTGTTCTGATACACACACGAGTCCATAAACTGGTCAATACGACATGATACCGCACAAAGGACAACGGTCTGGGGTAGAGAAGGGCAAGTCTTCGTCACGGAATCCAGAAATTGAAACCTCTAATCAAACCAAAAACTTTAGGTTTTGTGAAAACCAATTCCTGTTCCTCTATCATTTCTCCTAACAGTAAATCCGGTGCTCGTTTAAAGCTGGGTTGGATGGAACAAGTTGCAGCCGGAAAGAAGCAGCCACTCTACCAACGTTGTATCCTACGCTCTACATGTACATATAGTGTGGTCTTATGTTTCCTCTAATAACATGTCTTAATGGGAATCACACCTTTTCTTCTGCTTATCTCACGGAATAATCATTCCTTCGTGGTTGTTTGCTTAAATATCTATCTTATTGTTCTATTGTAGGTCAATGGCCAATGTTTTGTTATTATTATTGTCATGATTATTATCATCATCATCCTCATCATCTTCTATCAACTTGTGTCATTAGAAGGCGTGGAAGGGGGTGTAGTTTTATGTCGTGTGCCATCTTCGTCGCCGATGTTGTTGACATCCAGTGTTTCTTTAAACATAGCGAGGGACATAACCAAACAAATACAAAAAATATATAATTAAGAGTTATCCCATCATAAAAAATTTGCGTGAGAGATTCTGGCTTGGGCGTCTCCCCTCTTTATCCAGGTTACAAACCTTAGAACGAGTGAGCTATGGCCCTACACCAGAACCACATGGACGTGTACATTGGCATCTGTACACTGAAGGCGATAGGTGTTAATTATCCACCCGACCAAATTTCTCACGCTTGTTGTCGTCCTCGTGCACGACATATGGGGAGGAACAGCTCGCGACCCCGGGCGCTCGTCGGCGACGATTGTGACAGCAAAGCCGTGCTTATCACAAGAGCTGAACCTTGAACCGTGACCGGCGTCGAAGTCATGGAGCGAACTAGACAAGTAACTGGCAGAAGACAACACTGGCTGCTCCTGTAGCTGTTAATAGTAAGGTTAGAGTTAGCATATATGCTGATGCCTGTTTAAGTTAGCTCTGTTGTGGTGACAGCGACTCGCATATTGTTTTTAAAATGAATTTAATAATATTCATAAAATGCAAAAAAATGTTAAAACTTTCCGAAAGGTAAATTTCGTATGGTATGCTCCATTATACGCAACCTTAACTATTATAAGTATTTGCTTTATTTTCATGTAATTATTAAATGATTTATATTATTGTAGTGCATTTATTACATCCCTTTCTTTTGAATACATTGCCCTTATGACGAAGTAATCATTGTCCGTGTAAATACAGTTCACTACTAGGCCGTGAAACTATTATCTAGCTAATCGAAGATCCTGTGCTGAAAGTTGTTTATGGTTAAGCGTGCTTATATTCCGTGTGTGCTACTTTAAAATTGTTCAAGCTTGGATATGTAAATACAAATGTGTGTAGACTTTTATGTTATAAATTTCTCTAACATACCATCTATAGATTGTTAATCTCATTGTACATATCCAAATTTTAAACTGTATATTTTTTAAAACAGGACACCCATTACCATCATTTTAATGACACTAGCCATATGGAATCTTGCATGTTTACTGCTGGCTGAATATATGTAGACATAATATTCATAATGTGGCATAAGAAATACGTAAACATTAAATTGAACCTTATTCCAGTGTGTGTTTGTTTCTTGTTTATTTCTTTATTTCACAAGACGCATAAGTTGCCATATTAACAAATGTAAACAAACAGATATTAAAGTACACATTCCTAAAGCCCAGGTATTGATAAAATTGCTCTTTGCTGTCACTCTGTGTATTTATGATATATTCGAATACTGACACTATTAACATACACCAAATTGAAAGCATGGTAGTAATACATATCTCATTATTTTAAACATAAATTTTTTTACGAATGCACATATTTCTTTACATTTGTGTGTGCGTGTGTGTACAACTGTGTAAAACCCTACAGTATTGACATATTTCCAAAACTACTTATTACGTACTGTTCATACTGGCATTATAAATGCAGCTCTAGAATTGATTGCGAAACACCTTCGATTGGTTCTGTTGTTCTTGACTCAACCATTAAGCAAATACATACACAGAAGTCGTTTAGCTTGTTTGAAAAGGCCAGTCTTTGCAAACCGTTAAAGGGTTTGAGAGTTGATAATGCAATTGTGGTTAACATGTGGGTAGTAGGATTATATGTACGAACGTAAATATTGCTGTGCCACTGTGTGTGTTAACATAAGGATAGCAAGATACTGTGTAGAAGATTAAAGCTTGGTGTCATTCTGTTAATATGTTGACAGTGAGAAAGTATGTAGGACATTAAAGCTCTGCGTTAGACTGCTAACAAGCTTGCGGTTGGTGTGCTAACATGTGAATAGTAACATATCATGAAGAAGATTAAAGCTTGGTGTCAATCTGCTAATATGTTGATAGTGAGATACTATGTAGGACATCAAAGCTTTGCGTTAGACTGCTAACAAGCTTGCAGTTGGTATGATAACACGTAAATAGTAAAATATCATGTAGAAGATTCAAGATTGGTGTCAATCTGCTAATATGTTGATAGTGAGATACTATGTAGGACATCAAAGCTCTGTGTTAGACTGCTAACAAGCTTGCAGTTGGTGTGCTAACATGTTAATAGTAAAATATCATGTAGAAGATTCAAGATTGGTGTCAATCTGCTAATATGTTGATAGTGAGATACTATGTAGGACATAAAAGCTCTGTGTTAGACTGCTAACAAGCTTGCAGTTGGTGTGCTAACATGTTAATAGTAAAATATCATGTAGAAGATTCAAGATTGGTGTCAATCTGCTAATATGTTGATAGTGAGATACTATGTAGGACATAAAAGCTCTGCGTTAGACTGCTAACAAGCTTGCGGTTGGTGTGCTAACATGTGAATAGTGAAATATCATGTAGAAGATTAAAGCTTGGTGTCAATCTGCTAATATGTTGATAGTGAGATACTATGTAGGACATCAAAGCTCTGTGTTAGACTGCTAACAAGCTTGCAGTTGGTGTGCTAACATGTTAATAGTAAAATATCATGTAGAAGATTCAAGATTGGTGTCAATCTGCTAATATGTTGATAGTGAGATACTATGTAGGACATAAAAGCTCTGCGTTAGACTGCTAACAAGCTTGCGGTTGGTGTGCTAACATGTGAATAGTAAAATATCATGTAGAAGATTAAAGCTTGGTGTCAATCTGCTATTATGTTGATAGTGAGATACTATGTAGGACATTAAAGCTGAGTGTTAGTCTACTAACATGTGGATAGTAAGATATTTTCAAGACAGTAAATCTCCAAGTTGGTTTGCATCTGTTGATTTGTAAATAGTAAGACCTTATGTAAGAGATTTAAGCTCAGTATCTGACTCCTAACATTTGGATAGCAAGATAATATGTACACCATTAAATCTTAGTGTCTATCTGTTAATATGTAGATAAAGAGATAATATGTAGGACATTAAAACTCAATTTTAGTCCTCTAGCGTGCAAACATTCTTTATTCCTCTTTGCGTTCAGGATCCTTTGGTCATGTTATATCTGCAAGCCAGTAATCATGATGCAGTCCATAATCTTTACCAGGACATAGCTGCTGCACCATAGCTTTTGCCTCAGCTCTGCATTCTGTGGTATCTTATTTCACTAAAACACAGTGAAAGTAAAATGCTATGTAGAACACACATTTTGGTGTTGGTCTGTTAATTTATGGATTGTAGGTACTATGTAAGACTACATATGTTGCCATATGGATAGTAAAGTAATATGTAAGGTATCCAATCCTAGTTATTGGTCAGTTATCAAATGGATTTTAAGATAATATTTAGGGTATCAAATCTTGGTGCTGGTCTGTTAACATGTGGAGGGTAAGATAATATGTAGAGTATCAAATCTTGGTTCTGGTCTGTTAACATGTGAATGGTAAGATAATATTTAGGGTAGCAAATCTTGGTGCTGGTCTGTTAACATGTGGGTGGTAAGATCATATGTAGGGTATCAAATCTCGCTGCTGGTCTGTTAACATGTGGAGGGTAAGATAATATGTAGGGTATCAAATCTCGGTTCTGGTCTGTTAACATGTGAAGGGTAAGATAATATTTAGTGTAGCAAATCGTGGTGCTGGTCTGTCGACATGTGGATGGTAAGATAGTATGTATAACAGTAAAGCTAAGTGTTCTTCTGGCATGGGGATTCAAAAAATAAAAATGTAGGGCATTGAAGCACAGTGTGGATCTATTAACATGTGATTAGTAGTATAATATGTACATAAGTTTGTTGAGAGGTGGAAAGTAAGATACTATGTGGGACAGTAGAGTTTGTTGTCCGTCTACTTCTTTTGTCCTGTGAATATCAAGATAATATAAAGGACATTGAACCACGGCGTGATTCTGTTTGCATTGTGATAGTCAGATTAAAATAATTAAGTCTATTGCATCTCTTTTTTGGGGGAAAGGAATATACTTTTATTTTGGCGATAAGGCTCAGTGTGGGTTTGTTAATGTATTGATAGTAAAACTTTATTTAGAACATTACAGCTCGTTTTTGGTCTATTGACATGGGGACAGCAGGATGCTGTTTAGGAAATTTATTATTGGTTTCTGTTTGTTAACAAATGGAAGGTAAAACACTTAATAGGACAGAAAAGCTCAGTGTTGGTCTGTTAATACATGTGAACTGTAAGATATTGTGTAGGACACATGTTCTCAGTGTTGGTCTGTTAATACATGTGAACTGTAAGACATTGTGTAGGACACATGTTCTCTGTGTTTGTCTGTAAACATGATGATTAGTAAGATATTATGTATGATATTACAGCTCAGTGTTGATGTTTTATCAAGGGGAAAGATAATATATACAGCTTTACATCTCGGCTGTTATGCGTTAACATTTGAATATTAAGAAAATATGTAGGACATGAAAGCTCACTGTTCGTATCCTAACAAGTGGATAGTACAATACTATGAGGTAAAGTAATGCTAGCTGTCATTCTGTAAACACGCGGATAGTAAGATACTATGTAGGACATTACTGCTCTGTGTTGGTATTTTGACCTGGGGATAGTAAGATACTATAAAGGACATTACAGATCAGTGTTGGTCTGTTAACAAGCGGAGAGTAAGATACTATGTAGGACATTACTACTCAGTTTTGGTCTGTTTACCTGGGGGAAAAAATATACTATGTAGGATACCTATTCATGAGGTTGGTCTGTTTTCATGTGGATAGTGAGAAAATATATACAACATTATTTCTCAGTTGATGTATATTAACATGAGGATATCAAGAAATAAGTAGGACATGAAAGTTCACTGTCTGTGTGTTATGAAGTGGATAGTTTGATGTTATGTAGAAAAGTGAAGATTGCTTTCATTCTGTTATAACGTGTTGATAGTAAAACAATTGGTAGGACATTAAAGATTTGTGTCAGACTGCTATCTTTGTACAGAAATATAAAAAGTAGGTCATTTAAGCTTTGTGTTAGTATGTTAACTTTTGGACAGTAAGATTACATGTAGGACATTAACAAATGGGAATGGTTTGTAAACATGCAAACAGTTTAATGCTACATAGGACAATAAAACTAGTGTCTGTCTGCTAACAGTTGTTTAGTTAGATACTATGTACGTCATCTATGCCAAAAGCTCGGTTTTCGGCTATTAACATGCAAATTAGTTATGTACTATGTAGGACATTACAGCTTGTTGTCGGCCTGCTAAGATAGGGATAGTATGATACTTTACAGGACAATTATCTTGGTGTCCATCTGTTAATATACAGACAGTAAGATACTACCTAGGACTTTAAAGCTCAGTGTTAGCCTTCATCTTTTGTTATGCTGATACTAAGATACTATGTAGGAGATTAAAAATCAGATTTGGTCTGTTAAAGAGGCGTCAGTGAGATACTTTATAGGACCGTCAAGCTCAGTTTAGATCTGTTAAAGTGGGGTCAGTAAAATATTATGTAGGACACTAATACTTTTAGGTAGGTTTGTTAACATGGGGATTGTAAAATGCTATGCAGGACAGTAAAGTTAGGTGACTGTTCGTGTATGTTACTGTTGGGATTCTCAGATAGTATGTTAATATGTAGACAGTAAGATGCTATGTATCGCATTAAATCTAAAGAATCGGTTGGTTATATGAGGACATTAAGATAATATATAGGACACTGAAGCTTAGTGTAATTCTGTTGACATGGTGACAGTTTGTTTGTTTGTTTGTTTTTTTGAGTTCGCCTTATTTCTCTAATCCCCAAGGGGGTGTACATTGTACTGTGGTTTTTATTTTGCGCCTGTCGGCCAAGTGCTGCCAACTTCAGCATGCATTTTATGTAAGGGTCTGCTTCCTCTTGCATTTTCTAAGAATTTGCTTCCTTGGGGTAACGGCGCTGTGATGGGGATTGAACCCAGCACCTTTGGGTTTTGAGCCGTGCCACTTAACCACTAGGCCACACCGTCCCCATGGTGACAGTAAGATAATATGTAGGATATTAGCGAATAGCATCGGTCTGTTAACATTTAGATAGTAAGATTTTATGTAGTACATTACAGCTTGCTATTAGGTCTGCTAACATTTAGAAAGAAAGATTTTATATTAGGACATTACATCTTGGTGTTGGTCTGTTGACATGGAGACTGTAAAATACTATGAATGACATTAAAACATGTGGATAGTACAATATCATGTAAGATAGCAAAGCTCAGAGTCCGGCTGATGACATGGGTACAGTAAGATATCTTGTTCGAAGTAAGCTGTCAGACATCAGCGTGAATTTGTTGAAGAAGAAGAAGAAGTAAGATAGTGTGTAGGACATTAAAACTTACTGTCGGTATGTTAACACGTGGATAGTAAGATATTATTTTTAACAGTAAAGCATGGTGTCTGCTTGTTAACATGTGGATTGAAAGATATTATGTACGGCATTCAAGCTCTGTGTTGGCCAGTTGACTTGTGAATAGTAAGATACTCTGTAGGACATTCAAGCTCTGTGTTGGCCAGTTGACTTGTGAATAGTAAGATACTCTGTAGGACATTCAAGCTATGTTGCCCAATTGACATGTGGATAGTAAAACACTATGTAGGACATTAAAGCTCTGTGTTGGCCTGTTTACATGTGAATAGTAAGATACTATGTAGGACATTCAAGCTATGTGTTTGCCTGTTGACATGTGGATAGTAAAATACTCTGTAGGACATACAAGCTCTATGTTGGCCTGTTAACATGTGGATAGTAAGATACTATGTAGGAAATTAAAGCTCTGTCTAGGCCTATTGACATGTGGATTGAAAGATATTATGTAGGACATTCAAGCTCTGTGTTGGCCTGTTAACATTGGGTTAGTAAGATACTCTGTAGGACATTCAAGCTCTGTGTTGGCCAGTTGACTTGTGAATAGTAAGATATTCTGTAAGACATTCAAGCTATGTTGCCCAATTGACATGTGGATAGTAAAACACTATGTAGGAAATTAAAGCTCTGTGTTGGCCTGTTGACATGTGAATAGTAAGATACTATGTAGGATATTCAAGCTATGTGTTTGCCTGTTGACATGTGGATAGTAAAATACTCTGTAGGACATACAAGCTCTATGTTGGCATGTTAACATGTTTATAATAAGATACTATGTAGGAAATTAAAGCTCTGTCTTGGCCTGTTGACATGTGGATAGTAAGATACTCTGTAGGACATTCAAGCTATGTGTTTGCCTGTTGATATTTGGATAGTAAAATACGCTGTAGGACATTCAAGCTCTATGTTGGCCTGTTGACATGTGGATAGTAAGATATTCTGTAGGACATTCAAGCTCTGTGTTTGCCTGTTAACATGGGGATAGTAAGATACTCTGTACCACATTAAAGCTCTGTCTTGGCCTGTTGACATGTGGATAGTAAGATACTCTGTAAGACATTCAAGCTCTGTGTTGGCCTGTTAACATGTGGATAGTAAGATACTATGTAGCACATTAAAGCTTTGTCTTGGCCTGTTACATGTGGATAGTAAGACTCTCTGTAAGACATTTAAACTCTGTGTTGGCATGTTAACATGGTGGCAGTAAGGAACTATGTAGGACATCAATGTTTTGGGTAAGTCTAACATCTGGATAGTGGATACTGTGCAGTGCATTCAATCTAGAGTTGGTTTGTTAATATGTGGATTGTAAGATCCTGTGTAAGACATTAAAGCTGTCTGTCAGTCTGATGCCATTGGTATTGTACAATACTTTGAAGAACAATAAAACTTGGTATTGGTCTGTTAATATTTAGATAGCAAATTACAATGTAGGACTGTAAAGTTTCTAGTCAGTGAACTTATGTTTAATGGGGATAGTGCGATACTTTGTAGGACAATACCGTTTATTGTCTGTATGTTAATTTTCATATAGTAAAGTATTATATAAAAGACTGTTACCATGTGCTTAGGTAGAAACTGTGTAGGACATCAAAATTTAATGCTGGTATGATAGTCTGTGGATAGTAAGATACTATATATAGGACATTAAAACTTGATGTATCATAGTAAGATACTAGCTAGTAGCTAGGACTGTAATGCCTAGGGTGAGTTTGATAAAATATGGATAGTAAGATACTAGTTAGAACTGCCATGCCTAGGTTCAGTTTGTTAACATGTGGATAGCAAGATACTATTTCAGACATTAATGCATAGTGTCGGTCTGTACATTATATAAATTGCTGAGCGATTATAGTAGTAAAACTGGGAGAGTTCAAAACGTAGTTCCCTCATGTTCCAGTCTCTCTCTTATCGCCTGTGGAGTATACAAAATAGATAGGAATGGTTAAAATACCGCTATGGAACAAAATCAAGAACCTAACCTACGTTAGGTACAGAAATTACATACAATGAGACTAAAACATTCATCAGGGCAACGTACAGTGCAAAATGGAAAAAAGAAAAAAACACCCTGGCTACATAGATTATCATTCTCCGGCTACGCATAGGTCACAACAGTCTGAGATGTCGTCATCTGTACAACAAGTTCAAGATTGGTACTACAGACCTTCGTGCCTGCGACACAGCCCCCATGAAGGCAGAACATATTTTGAGCCTTTAGTCGATTGATGACTTCGTTAGAGTCATTGAAGTTGATGTCTGAAAACGAACGAAAAAGAAGAAGAAGAAATGAACCAGTCGAAGCTTCCCGTTGGATCCACTAATAGGGAATTGCATGTTTACATTCTGATTCGCATTATTCATTTATAGGTCTAGTGATATTGCGAGCTTAATATATGAGTAGCAAAATGCCCCCTTGTCGCTATGTGCATTCACAAGCAAAAACAACTAGTATTCTCTGTATAAGCAACATATGTCCTCTAGCCCACTGTATGGACGGCGTACTACAGTAAACATCACGAATGATTCTGGATCTTTGGGTATGGCAATGACAAAAATAGGACCACTGCCCTATATAGAGCATGGCATAAGAGGCGACTAACTGTGTGACATGGCACAACACCTGCCATGCTTAGTTGGTTGGTTAAGAGCAGCATAGATGGCGCCTAACAGGTTGCGTGTCAAGTTGGTCTAGTGTTTGAGTCTTTTAAGATGAACTCACAGATCTATGAACCAAACTTCTTGGCACTTGTCTTAACACAGCGGAGTAATAAGCTGCTCGAGCCTAACACGCTAAGCAGGAAATCCTCATCCCTCCTTTATCCAGCTCACACCACAGCTGGGACCTCCACAGGGTCATCTTCCCTTGTAGAATTACAGGTCTACTAAGACTAAGATTAATATAAACACATAATCTTACAAATACTATTTCTTTTGTTGCAGATTCTGCACTTTACACTTTACGAAATACAAGACCTCACCACTAATGGAGTCTCCCGCGGAACACCTGGCTGAGACATTTCGATTCTACTCCGTCTTCCTCCACGCTGCCCGAGACTCACCAAACGTTGCCGTGGACGATCAACACGAAAGACAATGGTTGAGTATGAGGATTACCTAACTTGACTTAAAACACAAGGCAACGACTCTAGCTGGCCATCTATCTTCTCGGCACACCCCCCATGACATCAGAACAAATTTTGCAGCCCTGCCCATTGTTTACCGACAAGAAGTAACATTTGGCAACAACCAGTGTCCTTCCACGAGTAGCTGGACAGAAGTGCTCAGACTCTCAAGTCAACTGCTGACTTAGTTAGAGTAATTGAATTCAAGGTCTGAAGACGAACAAGGAAGATCTATTTTCTTGACATTTTTCGCGCCAGCCGAAGCACATCAGTACAAGTACAGTCAACCTCCATCAAGATGACTTCAGGAAAAAACTTTGCATGATCTTGCAGTAGGAGTTTATGTATCAGTTTACTTGCATGATGAGGTTGCTATCCTCATGCACAACTCTATTTAGTCACGCCTTTCAATACATGCATGGAGTTCAATCAATCAAATCAGAACAAAAAGGCATAGCTTCAAATTAAATAAAGAAAGGTCAAGATTGGATATTTGGAAATATTTCTTTAGTCAGAGAGGGGTGAATGCTTGGAATGCATTTCCAAGGAAGTGATGTAAGCAGAGGCACTTGATGCATTTAAGAATACATTGGATGCGCATAGCTTATTGAGCAAGGAAATGTAAATGAAACTGGTTGCGTACAGACTCTGCATAGTCTTCTAAACCAGTATAAAGACGATAAGTTTAGTTAAATCAAGATCACTCATCTCTTTTTGTTGAAGCACAGGTCCAGCATTGTATTTGACTTACCAAAACCAGCTTTTAGGAAAGACTTTTTCTAGTTATTTGCAGTAGGGTAGCAATAATTTCTACATTTTGAGATTGCCACATCCATGGACAACTCTTAGTCCTCGCGTTCAACATGCAATGATTATTTTGGCTACTCAGGAGAAACACATACATAGCTCACCTTAAGATTGTTTGCCCTTGATCTACTGTGACAGTATTCTGTGGCGGTTATATTCTACCATTCTCAGTAAGGGACCCCGGATACACTATGGGAGGTCATGTTATTGATAGATTTGAAACAAGCAGCGATAACGATAGAAAAGATATGAATTTGGAATTGCATGTGTTAAGCTTTTATAGAAGTGTTCATACGTGGTTGCGAAGTTTCGATGGCTCACAAACAAAACATGTCTGTGTTCAGATTCCTGATCTGACTGGGTCGTACACCTAATAAATTTCGTGCTGAATATGGTTTAACCAGGCTCTAAAGTGCAAAACACAGAACAATATACTGCCTCTTAGGAACCACGGTAAACGAAGTAAAAAAAAAGAAATATAGCTTTTTAGTGTTTTCTCCAGTATCGCATTCTGTTTTTTTATTAAATGGCTTGCTGGCTTAGGGTCGTTCGTTCTCAATCTTGCACCACCAAGCCCTGATGTGGCTTAAGTAGCAGAATGTTGTCCAGAGAACGGAATGCAAATGTGCTGATCGGTGTGGACTGCACAGAACACGGCCAGGCACTTGAGCATCCGTGGTCAACCACTGCACCCGAGCTCATATCCAGTCGTCCTGACTTGTCTTGCCACTGGTTAAAGTTGGACTCGAGCGAGAGAGTGTGGTCGACAAACTGCGCAACCCTTTCTCACTTAAAGGAAATTCATCGCGCAAGTCATTCTCTTTTCATGTATCCAGTACTAACACAGTCGAGTCCTGTGACGACGGGCGAGAAGAGAGCGTAGGTCCACTGACAAGCTAAACTACAGTCAAAAAGCTGCGTCAGTTGCGGGACACCTTGCTGAGCAATAAAGCGGCTGAGGTACATGGATTTGCTGACAATCATGATCACCGTCTCGCGAAGCAAACTTTCTCTGCTTTCAGTGACTGCGAATATGCAGTTCCCATCTTCCCACCCATCCACAACCCGGATTTACAGAATACTCGACTGGATGGACTGGCTGGGTGCAAAAAGTAAAGGCTCGTGATGGACGAAAAACATTGTGTTTGACCCTGACGCAACGTCCTGGGCAATATGGTGTGCTTGACCGGACTAGCGACTCAGTTACCCACAGATATTATCTTAAATATCACTAACCTCTAGCTGATTGCTAGCATAACCGGCACTTCTGAAATTATGCAATGATGTTTATAAATGAAAATAGTATTTGCTAGATCTACGTCAACAATAAAGTCACATATATTTTTGTATACCATAACAAGCATTATTACATAGCACAAAAAATCGCTCACTTTCATCTTTATCATCATTATTATCATCATCATCATCATCTTCATCATCATCATCATCATGTTGCATGTCATTTGCAGAAAATCACTTTCACAACAAACGATCTGTAACTCGATCTCTAGCCAGAAGTATCGCCTCTATCGTTGTCATCGTCCTGACCTCCGTGATGTCTTGTTTCCATCTTTTCATCGGTCTGCTTCAGCCCCGCTTTTCAAACACCAAACCCTCCTGTATCGTTCTTTCTAGGTCAGTATGGCGTTTGATGTGGTCAAACTATTATACAGCAAAGCAAGTGGTCATTTTCACAGACGACCTAGCAGTGTAATGGCCCTCAAGAGCCCAGTGCTTAAAAAAAAAGCAGTCCAATGGACACCAGCCCACTGAGACATTCCAGGCAACGGGGAGGTGGACAGGCTCGCCAGAGAGCGAGGAATGCTGCAGAAGAGTGATACAGACATCACATACAATGAAACTAAAGCATTCATCAGGAAAACGTACAGTGCAAAATGGAAAATAGGATCACATTGGCCACATAGAAAACGATGCCTACCATCAACTCTCCAGGCGAGACCAGGTGATCATTTTCCGGCTACGCACAGGTCACAACAGACTCAGATGCTATCTGTACAATAAGTTCAAGATTGGCACTACAGAAATTTGTGCCTGCGGCACAGCCCCCATGAAGGCATAATATATTTTGCAGTCCTGCCCGCTGTATACCGACAAAAGAAGTAACAATTGGCAACAGCCAGTGTCCTTCCACGAGACACTGTACGGAAGCGTACAGAGCCTTGAGTCGACTGCTGCCTTTGTTAAAATCATTGAAGCTGAGGTCTGAAGATAAACGAAGAAGCAGAAGAAACTATTTTAGCTTTCGAGACAAGATGTTGTTTACTAACCAATTTTGCTTGAAATTAATTAGGATCTATAGTATATACATATATATATATATATATCTTTATCTATATCTCAAGCAGATGTGGATATATTGAGATCGGATGTAGATAAAATTCGAGAGTGGTTTGTAGGTTCGCAAATGGAGTTTAATGTAGATACATGTACAGTCATCCACATGGGTAGATCCAATATGAAACATAATTACAGAATGGGAGAGAACAATATTAGAAAGATAGATAAGGAAATGGACTTAGAAGTTATACTAGATCATACAGGTAAGGTGAGTGAGCACGTTCAGGTAGCAATTAAAAAGGCAAATGCAATGTTATGTATGATAAACATAAATACTAAACATAGGAGCAAGGAAGTGATAGTTAAACTGTATAAAGCATTAGTTAGACCTAGATTGGAGTTATGCGTACAGGCGTGGAGTCATTATCATAGAGGGGATACAAACATGCTGGAAAGAATTCAAAAAAGAGCGACAACGCTGATAGTGGGATTGCAGAATTACAGTTATGAGGAAAAACCGGCCTACAGTGTCTAGAAGAGAGAATAATTCGTAGTGACTTAATACAGGCTTATAAGATGATCAGAGGAATGGATAAATTAGACTATAACAAGTTTTAAAAAAAAAATACAGCCACCAAATATAACAAGAGGGCATAGTTACACATTAACTAAAGAGAGGTCCAGATTCGATATTAGGAAATATTTTTTTAATTAGAGAGTGGTGAATGCTTGGAATGCATTGCCAAGGGAAATAGTGGAAGGAAGGACAGTTTATGCATTTAAGAATAAATTGGATGCGCATAGCTTTTAGAGCAAGGTGATGAAATGAAACTGTATGTATACAGATTCTGCAGAGTCTTCTAAACCAGTTTAAGGACGTTAAGCTAAGTTAAGGATATCTGCGTTTTTCCTTTTTGCTATCCATTGTATTTTAAGCACTTTTCTATAGTCCTTTAGTTCAAAAGATGCAATCCTTTTCTTAAGTGTTTGTGTGGGGGAGGGGGTCCATGTTTCACATCCGTATGTCTTCATCGGTATAATGCAAGTTCACAGAATAGTTATTTTCATTTTATTAATGTTCTGTCATCAGTTTCTCATTTTATTGAACCTCTGCATTGCCGTAGCCATTGGCGCTTATAACTGAGCCGAGGTACTCAAAGCTTTTGACTTTCTCAATCTTCTGTTGTTAAAAAATAAACTTTATGTTTGGTCTTTGCCTTGCCTGTGATCGTTATCTTGGTTGTACTTTAAATTCAGGTATAGATTTTGGACTTCGTTGAGTTGTGTTTACGCTCATCAGTACTTTTACATTTCGCTAGTTGTTAAACCCACCGGGCTAGATCGCACGTGGACACAGTCCTGGTGTGAACAGACTATCTACAATAGCAGTTAGTAAACTAGCATTATCTTGTAAAGCGAGCTATGCAAGTTTTCATTCCATTTCCAACAATATATCTCTGCAAATATGGATTTTCGACATTTGTAGCATAAAAGAAAAACAAATCGAAACATATTAGATGTCTAACATGGCAAACGTGTGGTTTGTACAACACAACAGTTGAATCCTCTTCGAGAAAGAGAAACAACTAGCCTTCACGCGGACAGCATTTCTTGATCTTTGTGACCCGTTCCTCAGCCTTGCATATATACGCAGCACGTTCATTTAAACAATAATGAAATTAACTTTCTTCTATATTAAATGTATTGTATTTCTATTGAAATTGTTAAGAAAGACACATATATCACATGTACTTTTGTGTTTGTTTTTTAACTATTTCTATATAACTGGTTCTTTGCTATTGTATTTTATGTATTTAAAAACATTATTCCGAGAAGGGGTACGTGACATCTACAGTTAACATCATTTGCTGAATAAGAATGATCACCAATGGACAGCCGCGTGCGGTAAACACCTTTCATTTTTGGGCTAAAGAGAAATACTCTCCATTTAATGTACAATATGTAACTAAGTTAACGTCTTTATACGGGTTGAGAAGACTACCTATTTATACTGGTTTAGACGATTATGTCTTTCTACTCGCTTAGAAGACTGAAACTTTATACTGGTTTAGAAGACTGTGTCTTTATCTTGGTTTATAAGACGATGTCTTTATACTGGTTTAGAAGACTACGTGTTTATACCGGCTTAGAAAACTATGCAGAGTCTGTAAACAACCAGTTTCATTTACATTTCCTAGATCTAAAAGCTATGTGCATCCAATCTATTCTGAAATGCATTAATTGTTCCAGCCTAAAACTACTTCATATGGCAATACATTCCAAGCATTCACCACTGTACAGCTTATGTAGCTTACCAGTAACACTTTTACCGGTAACAGTTCTCGCAGTTTAGCTCACTTTAAATTCAACCGATGCACAAAATTGAGAAATGGAATACCTCTGCCCCTCCTTTATGTGTTGTGTTTGTTACAGACCCGTCGGTGTATGCATGGGTCCAGTCCATTCTTGGGTAGTTTTTCGTTATGTACCTCAGGGTTATGTCTCTTCTTTCTTTTTCAGTCTGGCTGTTCTTGTTTCAAATATCTGGTATATTTTCTACCACCTCCGGAATGATATGCTGCTTCCAGGTAGGTTTGCGTACAGTAGGGATGGGGTTTGGTGTTAATGTGTTCATAGTGTCTTCGCTCATCTTTGCTTTGGCTATTTCTGCAAAGTTTCTTCGCTTTAGTTTCCCATTTCCAAATCTATTTAGTCTCTGATGCATTGGGTGGTCTGTCAGTCTTCTGAGTTTCTCTACTTGCTGCTGGGCTCTGCAGTCTCTTCTGTCGGTCATGGATTGAAGATTTCTAATCTTTTCCAGTTCTACAACTGGCGTTGACTTCATGCCTGCTGTTATAACTCTCATGGCTTGGTTTGAAGTTTGCTAATTGTATCAAAGTTCGCCTTTGCTGCTGTTGCTCATGCCGCAATGCCATACTCGAGAACTGGTCTCACTCTTCCAGTGTACAGTTTCGTCTGTTCCCCAGCTTGTGCCAGCAAGTTTCCTCATGATTGCCATTCATTGTCTGGCTCTCATTCGGTTTCTCTCGATCTGACTTTTCCATGTCATGCACCGATCAAATGTGACTCCCAGGTAGTTTTGGTTGCCATTTGCCCGCAGATATTTGCCGCTAAGACTTATTTTGGTGTTCTGGAGTTTGTTTGAAAGCGAAAATATCGTACATGTTGTTTTTTCCTCATTTATTTTGACCAGCCATGAGTTCGCCCACTCCTCCAACGATGTTAGGGCCTGCTGCATCCGATTGCTTGCTATGGTGAGATTTTTTTCAGACGTCCACATAGCCAGATCGTCTGCAAACATGGAGCTGTGGACTCTTCTTGGTAGATTCTCTGTGATGTTGTTTATATACACCAGGAAAGGTGTTGGTGACAGTACTCCCCTTTGGTGTACTCCCTGCTCAAGTGTCACCTTTTTGCTCATCTGCTATTGTACTTGAACTATGGATGTTCTGTTTTCGAGGTAGTCGCTGATCCATCTGTACATTTTCCCACAAACGTCACTTCTTCGTAGCTTGACTTTAAGTCACTTTATCCACACCTTGTCAAATGCCTTCTCTAAATCCACCCAAATCGCTACTGTGTGTTTTTTCTCCTGGTAAGCATCATCTATTAACTGGGCTATGAGAGTGATCTGGTCCTCAGTGGATCTGTGCTGTCTAAAGCCTGCTTGCTGTGGAATTAGCATGTGTTTTTCTTCCAGATGCCACATCAGTCTGGTGTTTATCATACGTTCCATCAGTTTACCTACACAGCTCAGTAGACTGATAGGCCTGTATCCATTTGGATCTGTTCTATCTTTTTCTTTCTTTGGTACTGGTATAAGTACAGCGTCTTTTCATGTCTGAGGTACAATTCCCCTTTTCCAGCTTTGGTTCAGGACTGATAGTAACTTCCTCTTTGCTGTTTGGCCCAACTCCATCAGCATTTCGTGTTACCCCATCTTTTCCGGGCGATTTCTTTTTCTCATGGTTTTCTCATCGAGTTCTCATGGCCTCTTCCTTTTTATTCATTGTTAGTATTGCCATCATGTGCTCCTTTGGTGCCATATTGATGTTGTCGTGGCTCTTTTGTTCTTCATTATTGTCTGTGTGCATGTCTGTAGGGACATCAGTGTGGTTTGCTCTGGCATAGTGTTCGTTCTATAAAGGGGTTTGCTGCTTTTTTTTCCAGTAAGCATTTTGTCGCCATACTTGATGGTAATTTGTTTATTTGATGGTGTTTCGTCATTCATGGCTCTGACTAACTTCCATAGTTTGTTCTCTTCTTTATATAAATTGAGGCTTTCTGTTTTATTTGTCCAGCTGTCTCTTGTTATATGGTTTAGTGTTCTTTTGTATTTCGCCGTGATAGCCTTGAGGGCGATATTTGCCTCCATAGATTGTTCTCTCTCTGCCATGTTCCTAGCACTTGAGACTTCGTCTTCCGCTTCCTGCAATTCATCATTCCAATATGGCTTGTAGTTTTTCCTTGCCCCTCTTGGGATGGTTTCGGTGGCTGCTTGCATTATTGCTTTGCTTATGCTTTCCACCATAGGTTTCATATTGTTATTCCATGTGTTGATGGTTTCACATAGCCGATCTGTCAGAATTGCAAATCTGTCCCAGTCGGATCGTTTATAGTTCCAACGTGGGAGCGCTTTTATTTCCTGTGGGCCTACTTCCATATCAATTTCTAGCCTAATTGGCCTTTTGTCGCTACCTGCCAATTGGTTGAGCACCTGGCCGTCTATTTTGTGGTGAATATCAACCGTGGAAAAGGCCAAGTCTGGAGTAGAGGTGGTATGCCATGTTCTAGAATAGAAGATAGGGCTGTCCTCCAGCCTATTGTAAAGATAGAGATTTGTGTGTATCTCCCAGTCTTCCACTTCATCTCCTCTGTTGTCTGTGTCCGAATATCCCCATCTCTCCGAGTGGCTGTTGAAGTCTCCAACTACTAGGCAGCTGGAGTTCTTGATTTCCATACTCGAGAGGGACAGGTCTTTGATGGGTGGGCCATACAGGTTGAAGATGTGGATCTTCGTTTCTTATGTCATTATGTCGAGTCCTACAATTTCTGCTTGTCCAGTGTGATTGACAGCTACCGCGCTCCTCGGTATGCAGTTACGTGTTAGTATCAGAACCCTTCCTTTGTCAAGACTGTAACATGCTAAAGCAACTGCGTTGTGAATACTGACCCACGGAGATGAACCCACACATACACACTTTTGTGAGCGTCTTGAAGAACTCCCCACCACAGTAGACTTTGTCCATAGAACTGGCCTTTACGTGTAGACTTAATACAATTGTCGGTGAGCTAGAAAAAGAAGGAAAAGAAGAAGAAAAAGAAGAAGAAGTAAAGAATGAAGAAGAAAATAGAGAAGAAGAAGTAGAAGAAGAAGAAGAAGAAGAAGAAGAAAAAGAAGAAGAAAAAAAAAGAAGACGAACAAGAAGAGAAAGAAGAAGAAAAAGAAGAGAAAGAAAAAGAAGATAAACATGAGTAAATAGTACTACCTGATATTGCCCGAAGAAGATTTGAATGTTTAAATGAAGTATATCGTTAAAAAGCAACTAATCTGATTGGCAAACATCCGGCTAGTCTCTAAACCCTGATCTATGGGTGAGAGAGCTGGAGTGTGTACGCCAAACACGCCAGGAGGTTGAATCATTTCTACATGACACATACTCCAAATTGGCTACAAGACCACATCACAAATAACCATACTCTTTTCATTACTACTACACTATTCATACACTTTTGTAGAAAGTTAAAGTGAGATAGACTGGAAAGAAATCAGATCCAGCTAATTAAGTAAGTTTAACGAGCATAGTCTGTAAAATGTTAGAGTCAATGATGAAAGAAAATATTGTAATGCATCTAGACAGGTTAAATCTAATCAGAAATAGTTAGCATGGGTTTACTAGAGGGAGACCGTGCTTAACAAATCTATTGGAGTGCATGGAGGTGATTACTAAAATCATAGATAAGGGAGAACCAGTGGATGTTATTTATCTAGATTTTACAAAGGCTTTTTATATAGTACCTCATCAACGATTATTTAAAAAGTTAAAATCACATGGGATAGATGGGCAGGTTGCCGAATGGATTGAAAGTTGGTTAACGGGAAGAAGACAGCGATTGGCATAAATAAGGAGTACTCTGAGTGGTGTGAAGTAAAAAATGGAACAAAATTACAGAATGGGCGAGAAAAATACTAGAATGATAGATAACGAAAGGGACATAGGGGTAATAATAGAGCATACAGGTAAGGTGAGTTAGCAAGTCCAGGTAGCAGTGAATAAATCAAATGCAACGTTAGGTATGATAGAAAAAAAGAAATATTAAACATAGGAGTAATGAGGTGGTTGACAAACTATATAAAGCATTAGTTAGACCTAGATCGGAGTACTGTGTACAGGTGTGGAGTCATTATCGTAGAAGAGCTATAAATATGCTGGAAAGGATACAATGAATAGATACAAAACTGATAGTGGGATTCCAGAATTACAGTTACGAGGAAAGACTCAGAAAAACCGGCCGTTAGTGTCTAGAAAAGAGAACAATTAAACGTGACTTAATCTAAGTTGATAAGATAATCACAGGAAAAGTTAAATTAGACTATACATTTTTTTTCAAAATACTAGCACCAGCGAGAACAGGAGGGCACAGATACAATTTAATAACGAAAGGTCCAAATTGGACACAGGACATTTTTTTTTATTCAGACAGTGGTGAATGCTTGGAATGCTTTGCCCCAGGAAATAGTGCAGGCAGAGACAGTTAATGCATTTAAGAATAAATATGATGTACATAGTTATTAGAGCAGGGTAATGCAAATGGGACTGGTTGTCTACAGACTCTGATGAGTTTTCTAAACCAATATAAAAACGTTATGTTAAGTTAAGTTATGCCGTGTTTGTTAGCTTACTCAGAACGTTTTATGATTGTGCTAACTTTTTGTTTCATCGCTCCACATTGTTCTTTGTAGGACAATGTGCGATCCATTGTAATTCCTAGGTACTTAGGTGTATCTTTATGTTTAAGTTTATGCCCATGCCAACTAATCTTTCAAACTCTCAAGGCTATTCTTACATCCTGTTGCAGCCCGCCACTTAACGTCTTTTACAGGACGCACACAAAATTAATCTTACATATTACGGGCATTCTACAACAACAATAAATACAACAACAATAACAACAACATGTTGTTATGGCTTTTGAAGTCATGATACTGCCTATTTCATTCTTATAAACTATGCAGGAGGAATGATTTCAAGAAATGCTATGTCGGCATAGATAAAGTCACACACTAACTCTAACCATTTTCATGAAGCTGTAGAAACTGATTCACATTTCTAATCGTGTTTACTTACTCTCAACTCTGTCAAATGATATCCTCATTAATAACTAAACCTGTACGTCGCTAAGTGTCATTGAAGGAAATGTGGCGACTACATGAGTTGGCCAGCCCACCTCATAAAAAGCTGAGGCCTAGTACAGTGAAGTCTCTAACACTTCAACCTCGACATCAATGATTGCAAAAGGATTACCTTTTCCTTTTCATGTTAAAATCATTTACATCGAATACAAGTACCAAAGAAAGAAAAAGATAGAACAGATCCAAATTTGATACAGGCCTATCAGTCTACTGAGCTGTGTAGGTAAACTGATGGAGCGTATGATAAACATCAGACTGATGTGGCACCTGGAAGAAAAACACATATTAATTCCACAGAAAGCAGGATTTAGACAACACAGATCCACTGAGGATCAGATCACTCTCATAGCGCAGAAAATAGAGAATGCTTACCAGGAGAAAAAGCATACAGTAGCGGTTTGGGTGGATCTAGAGAAGGCATTTTCAAGGTGGGGAAAGAGGGACTTAAAGTCAAGCTATAAAGAAGTTAAGTATATGGACAAATGTACAGATTGATCAGCCACTATTTCGAAAACAGAACAGCCAGAGTTCAACTACAAGGGAAGATGAGCAAAAATGTGACACTGCAGCAGGGAGTACCCCAAGGGGGAGTACTGTCACCCACACTTTTTTCTGGTGTATATAAACAACATAACAGAGAATATATTAAGAAGAGTCCACAGCTCCATGTTTGCAGACGATCTGGCTTTGTGGACCACTGAAGACAATCTCACCATAGCAAACAATCGGATGCAGCAGGCCCTAACATCGCTGGAGTAGTGAATAGGAGGCAGACAGACTGGCTAAAGAAGGTGCAAGGTTACCACAACCAGATTCTAGTGTGACCTACGAAGAGTTCAAAAGGTTTATTATGGCCAGATACATTGCCAAATGGGAAACAGAGCATACTGGCTACACAAAAAATGATGCCTACTACCAGTTGAACAGAAGAGAGCAGGTCGTGGTCTTCAGACTCCGCACAGGCCACAACAGATTGAGGTACCATCTATTCAATAAACTGAAGAAAGGTGGTACTGACGAATGCACCTGTGGTACAGGGAAAATGACCGCGGAACATCTGCTGCAAAATTGCCCGACATACGAGAACCAGAGAAAGCACATGTGGCCATCACCAGTGGCAACACTAGACAAGCCCTATGGCAGTGTCGACAGCCTCAGGATGACAGCTGCCTTCTTCGAAAAAATTCAAGTTGACGTCTGACAGCGTACGAAGAAGAAGATTTACCTCGAATTGTTTTTAACACCTGCACAAATTAACAGTCATCTAACAATATTCATATTTCTGTTTTTCATTCTCTCTCTCTTTCTCTCTCTCTACTTTGGTCTTCTTGTTTCTCTGTACTCTCAGCAATCAATGCTGACTACAAACTAATGTGTGACAAATATGAACTGATGTGATCATATAAGACATTCCAATGTACACCGCCCACTACCAGTTAAAGGCCAACACAAAATACAGAAGGGATTGAAGCTCACGAGCAAAAACATGCATTTAGAACGTGCCAACCGTAGCGACAATCCGCCCAAGAAACTGTTCATTATGTCAAGGAAAGAATGTCAGAATACAAACACAGCCAACGTGCTGTTTACATTCATGGATACATCGAGTAATACAAATATACTGTAGTCGGAGATGCTGTGGTAGAAACTTCTCTATAAGAGGTTTTTGCTTTTATCAGATGTTGGTAGCCAGTTCCCTTCCTCGATGTCTTGGCTTACAATATCACTGATATATAAATTTATTTTTATTACCGCCAGGGATGAGGTACTAGAATCTTCATTGTTCTGATACACACACAAGTCCATAAACTGGTCAATACGACATGATACCGCACAAAGGACAACGGTCTGGGGTAGAGAAGGGCAAGTCTTCGTCACGGAATCCAGAAATTGAAACCTCTAATCAAACCAAAAACTTTAGGTTTTGTGAAAACCAATTCCTGTTCCTCTATCATTTCTCCTAACAGTAAATCCGGTGCTCGTTTAAAGCTGGGTTGGATGGAACAAGTTGCAGCCGGAAAGAAGCAGCCACTCTACCAACGTTGTATCCTACGCTCTACATGTACATATAGTGTGGTCTTATGTTTCCTCTAATAACATGTCTTAATGGGAATCACACCTTTTCTTCTGCTTATCTCACGGAATAATCATTCCTTCGTGGTTGTTTGCTTAAATATCTATCTTATTGTTCTATTGTAGGTCAATGGCCAATGTTTTGTTATTATTATTGTCATGATTATTATCATCATCATCCTCATCATCTTCTATCAACTTGTGTCATTAGAAGGCGTGGAAGGGGGTGTAGTTTTATGTCGTGTGCCATCTTCGTCGCCGATGTTGTTGACATCCAGTGTTTCTTTAAACATAGCGAGGGACATAACCAAACAAATACAAAAAATATATAATTAAGAGTTATCCCATCATAAAAAATTTGCGTGAGAGATTCTGGCTTGGGCGTCTCCCCTCTTTATCCAGGTTACAAACCTTAGAACGAGTGAGCTATGGCCCTACACCAGAACCACATGGACGTGTACATTGGCATCTGTACACTGAAGGCGATAGGTGTTAATTATCCACCCGACCAAATTTCTCACGCTTGTTGTCGTCCTCGTGCACGACATATGGGGAGGAACAGCTCGCGACCCCGGGCGCTCGTCGGCGACGATTGTGACAGCAAAGCCGTGCTTATCACAAGAGCTGAACCTTGAACCGTGACCGGCGTCGAAGTCATGGAGCGAACTAGACAAGTAACTGGCAGAAGACAACACTGGCTGCTCCTGTAGCTGTTAATAGTAAGGTTAGAGTTAGCATATATGCTGATGCCTGTTTAAGTTAGCTCTGTTGTGGTGACAGCGACTCGCATATTGTTTTTAAAATGAATTTAATAATATTCATAAAATGCAAAAAAATGTTAAAACTTTCCGAAAGGTAAATTTCGTATGGTATGCTCCATTATACGCAACCTTAACTATTATAAGTATTTGCTTTATTTTCATGTAATTATTAAATGATTTATATTATTGTAGTGCATTTATTACATCCCTTTCTTTTGAATACATTGCCCTTATGACGAAGTAATCATTGTCCGTGTAAATACAGTTCACTACTAGGCCGTGAAACTGTTATCTAGCTAATCGAAGATCCTGTCCTGAAAGTTGTTTATGGTTAAGCGTGCTTATATTCCGTGTGTGCTACTTTAAAATTGTTCAAGCTTGGATATGCAAATACAAATGTATGTAGACTTTTATGTTATAAATTTCTCTAACATACCATCTATAGATTGTTAATCTCATTGTACATATCCAAATTTTAAACTGTATATTTTTTAGAACAGGACACCCATTACCATCATTTTAATAACACTAGCCATATGGAATCTTGCATGTTTACTGCTGGCTGAATATATGTAGACATAATATTCATAATGTGGCATAAGAAATACGTAAACATTAAATTGAACCTTATTCCAGTGTGTGTTTGTTTCTTGTTTATTTCTTTATTTCACAAGATGCATAAGTTGCCATATTAACAAATGTAAACAAACAGATATTAAAGTACACATTCCTAAAGCCCAGGTATTGATAAAATTGCTCTTTGCTGTCACTCTGTGTATTTATGATATATTCGAATACTGACACTATTAACATACACCAAATTGAAAGCATGGTAGTAATACATATCTCATTATTTTAAACATAAACTTTTTTACGAATGCACATATTTCTTTACGTTTGTGTGTGCGTGTGTGTACAACTGTGTAAAACCCTACAGTATTGACATATTTCCAAAACTACTTATTACGTACTGTTCATACTGGCATTATAAATGCAGCTCTAGAATTGATTGCGAAACACCTTCGATTGGTTCTGTTGTTGTTGACTCATCCATTAAGCAAATACATACACAGAAGTCGTTTAGCTTGTTTGAAAAGGCCAGTCTTTGCAAACCGTTAAAGGGTTTGAGAGTTGATAATGCAATTGTGGTTAACATGTGGGTAGTAGGATTATATGTACGAACGTAAATATTGCTGTGCCACTGTGTGTGTTAACATAAGGATAGCAAGATACTGTGTAGAAGATTAAAGCTTGGTGTCATTCTGTTAATATGTTGACAGTGAGAAAGTATGTAGGACATTAAAGCTCTGCGTTAGACTGCTAACAAGCTTGCGGTTGGTGTGCTAACATGTTAATAGTAAAATATCATGTAGAAGATTCAAGATTGGTGTCAATCTGCTAATATGTTGATAGTGAGATACTATGTAGGACATAAAAGCTCTGCGTTAGACTGCTAACAAGCTTGCGTTTGGTGTGCTAACATGTGAATAGTGAAATATCATGTAGAAGATTAAAGCTTGGTGTCAATCTGCTAATATGTTGATAGTGAGATACTATGTAGGACATCAAAGCTCTGTGTTAGACTGCTAACAAGCTTGCAGTTGGTGTGCTAACATGTTAATAGTAAAATATAATGTAGAAGATTCAAGATTGGTGTCAATCTGCTAATATGTTGATAGTGAGATACTATGTAGGACATAAAAGCTCTGCGTTAGACTGCTAACAAGCTTGCGGTTGGTGTGCTAACATGTGAATAGTAAAATATCATGTAGAAGATTAAAGCTTGGTGTCAATCTGCTATTATGTTGATAGTGAGATACTATGTAGGACATTAAAGCTGAGTGTTAGTCTACTAACATGTGGATAGTAAGATATTTTCAAGACAGTAAATCTCCAAGTTGGTTTGCATCTGTTGATTTGTAAATAGTAAGACCTTATGTAAGAGATTTAAGCTCAGTATCTGACTCCTAACATTTGGATAGCAAGATAATATGTACACCATTAAATCTTAGTGTCTATCTGTTAATATGTAGATAAAGAGATAATATGTAGGACATTAAAACTCAATTTTAGTCCTCTAGCGTGCAAACATTCTTTATTCCTCTTTGCGTTCAGGATCCTTTGGTCATGTTATATCTGCAAGCCAGTAATCATGATGCAGTCCATAATCTTTACCAGGACATAGCTGCTGCACCATAGCTTTTGCCTCAGCTCTGCATTCTGTGGTATCTCATTTCACTAAAACACAGTGAAAGTAAAATGCTATGTAGAACACACATTTTGGTGTTGGTCTGTTAATTTATGGATTGTAGATACTATGTAAGACTACATATGTTGCCATATGGATAGTAAAGTAATATGTAAGGTATCCAATCCTAGTTATTGGTCAGTTATCAAATGGATTTTAAGATAATATTTAGGGTATCAAATCTTGGTGCTGGTCTGTTAACATGTGGACGGTAAGATAATATGTAGAGTATCAAATCTCGGTTCTGGTCTGTTAACATGTGAATGGTAAGATAATATTTAGGGTAGCAAATCTTGGTGCTGGTCTGTTAACATGTGGGTGGTAAGATCATATGTACGGTATCAAATCTCGCTGCTGGTCTGTTAACATGTGGAGGGTAAGATAATATGTAGGGTATCAAATCTCGGTTCTGGTCTGTTAACATGTGAAGGGTAAGATAATATTTAGTGTAGCAAATCGTGGTGCTGGTCTGTCGACATGTGGATGGTAAGATAGTATGTATAACAGTAAAGCTAAGTGTTCTTCTGGCATGGGGATTCAAAAAATAAAAATGTAGGGCATTGAAGCACAGTGTGGATCTATTAACATGTGATTAGTAGTATAATATGTACATAAGTTTGTTGAGAGGTGGAAAGTAAGATACTATGTGGGACAGTAGAGTTTGTTGTCCGTCTACTTCATTTGTCCTGTGAATATCAAGATAATATAAAGGACATTGAACCACGGCGTGATTCTGTTTGCATTGTGATAGTCAGATTAAAATAATTAAGTCTATTGCATCTCTTTTTTGGGGGAAAGGAATATACTTATATTTTGGCGATAAGGCTCAGTGTGGGTTTGTTAATGTATTGATAGTAAAACTTTATTTAGAACATTACAGCTCGTTGTTGGTCTATTGACATGGGGACAGCAGGATGCTGTTTAGGAAATTTATTATTGGTTTCTGTTTGTTAACAAATGGAAGGTAAAACACTTAATAGGACAGAAAAGCTCAGTGTTGGTCTGTTAATACATGTGAACTGTAAGATATTGTGTAGGACACATGTTCTCAGTGTTGGTCTGTTAATACATGTGAACTGTAAGACATTGTGTAGGACACATGTTCTCTGTGTTGGTCTGTAAACATGATGATTAGTAAGATAATATGTATGATATTACAGCTCAGTGTTGATGTTTTATCAAGGGGAAAGATAATATATACAGCTTTACATCTCGGCTGTTATGCGTTAACATTTGAATATTAAGAAAATATGTAGGACATGAAAGCTCACTGTTCGTATCCTAACAAGTGGATAGTACAATACTATGAGGTAAAGTAATGCTAGCTGTCATTCTGTTAACACGCGGATAGTAAGATACTATGTAGGACATTACTGCTCTGTGTTGGTATTTTGACCTGGGGATAGTAAGATACTATAAAGGACATTACAGATCAGTGTTGGTCTATTAACAAGCGGAGAGTAAGATACTATGTAGGACATTACTACTCAGTTTTGGTCTGTTTACCTGGGGGAAAAAATATACTATGTAGGACACCTATTCATGAGGTTGGTCTGTTTTCATGTGGATAGTGAGAAAATATATACAACATTATTTCTCAGTTGATGTATATTAACATGAGGATATCAAGAAATAAGTAGGACATGAAAGTTCACTGTCTGTGTGTTATGAAGTGGATAGTTTAATGTTATGTAAAAAAGTGAAGATTGCTTTCATTCTGTTATAACGTGTTGATAGTAAAACAATAGGTAGGACATTAAAGATTTGTGTCAGACTGCTATCTTTGTACAGAAATATAAAAAGTAGGTCATTTAAGCTTTGTGTTAGTATGTTAACTTTTGGACAGTAAGATTACATGTAGGACATTAACAAATGGGAATGGTTTGTAAACATGCAAACAGTTTAATGCTACATAGGACAATAAAACTCAGTGTCTGTCTGCTAACAGTTGTTTAGTTAGATACTATGTACGTCATCTATGCCAAAAGCTCGGTTTTCGGCTATTAACATGCAAATTAGTTATGTACTATGTAGGACATTACAGCTTGTTGTCGGCCTGCTAAGATAGGGATAGTATGATACTTTACAGGACAATTATCTTGGTGTCCATCTGTTAATATACAGACAGTAAGATACTACCTAGTACTTTAAAGCTCAGTGTTAGCCTTCATGTTTTGTTATGCTGATACTAAGATACTATGTAGGAGATTAAAAATCAGATTTGGTCTGTTAAAGAGGCGTCAGTGAGATACTTTATAGGACCGTCAAGCTCAGTTTAGATCTGTTAAAGTGGGGTCAGTAAAATATTATGTAGGACACTAATACTTTTAGGTAGGTTTGTTAACATGGGGATTGTAAAATGCTATGCAGGACAGTAAAGTTAGGTGACTGTTCGTGTATGTTACTGTTTGGATTCTCAGATAGTATGTTAATATGTAGACAGTAAGATGCTATGTATCGCATTAAATCTAAAGAATCGGTTGGTTATATGAGGACATTAATATAATATATAGGACACTGAAGCTTAGTGTAATTCTGTTGACATGGTGACAGTTTGTTTGTTTGTTTGTTTTTTTTAGTTCGCCTTATTTCTCTAATCCCCAAGGGGGTGTACATTGTACTGTGGTTTTTATTTTGCGCCTGTCGGCCAAGTGCTGCCAACTTCAGCATGCATTTTATGTAAGGGTCTGCTTCCTCTTGCATTTTCTAAGAATTCGCTTCCTTGGGGTAACGGGGCTGTGATGGGGATTGAACCCAGCACCTTTGGGTTTTGAGCCGTGCCACTTAACCACTAGGCCACACCGTCCCCATGGTGACAGTAAGATAATATGTAGGATATTAGCGAATAGCATCGGTCTGTTAACATTTAGATAGTAAGATTTTATGTAGTACATTACAGCTTGCTATTAGGTCTGCTAACATTTAGAAAGAAAGATTTTATATTAGGACATTACAGCTTGGTGTTGGTCTGTTGACATGGAGACTGTAAAATACTATGAATGACATTAAAACATGTGGATAGTACAATATCATGTAAGATAGCAAAGCTCAGAGTCCGGCTGATGACATGGGTACAGTAAGATATCTTGTTCGAAGTAAGCTGTCAGACATCAGCGTGAATTTGTTGAAGAAGAAGAAGAAGTAAGATAGTGTGTAGGACATTAAAACTTACTGTCGGTATGTTAACACGTGGATAGTAAGATATTATTTTTAACAGTAAAGCATGGTGTCTGCTTGTTAACATGTGGATTGAAAGATATTATGTACGTCATTCAAGCTCTGTGTTGGCCAGTTGACTTGTGAATAGTAAGATACTCTGTAGGACATTCAAGCTATGTTGCCCAATTGACATGTGGATAGTAAAACACTATGTAGGACATTAAAGCTCTATGTTGGCCTGTTTACATGTGAATAGTAAGATACTATGTAGGACATTCAAGCTATGTGTTTGCCTGTTGACACGTGGATAGTAAAATACTCTGTAGGACATACAAGCTCTATGTTGGCCTGTTAACATGTTGATAGTAAGATACTATGTAGGAAATTAAAGCTCTGTCTAGGCCTGTTGACATGTGGATTGAAAGATATTATGTAGGACATTCAAGCTCTGTGTTGGCCTGTTAACATTGGGTTAGTAAGATACTCTGTAGGACATTCAAGCTCTGTGTTGGCCAGTTGACTTGTGAATAGTAAGATATTCTGTAAGACATTCAAGCTATGTTGCCCAATTGACATGTGGATAGTAAAACACTATGTAGGACATTAAAGCTCTGTGTTGGCATGTTAACATGTTTATAATAAGATACTATGTAGGAAATTAAAGCTCTGTCTTGGCCTGTTGACATGTGGATAGTAAGATACTCTGTAGGACATTCTTCTTCTTCTTCTTCTGCGTACACAGTCAGACAGTAACCATTATTTTCTCGAAAAAAGCGGCGGTCATCCTGAGACTCTCGCCACTACCATAGAGCTTGTCTTGCAGTTCCACTGGCAATGGCCACATCTGCTCTCTCTGATCCTCGTATGTCGGGCAGTTCTGCAGCAGATGTTCAGTGGTCATTTTACCAGTACCGCACGGGCATTCGTCGGTACACTCTATCTTCAATTTGTTGAAAAGGTGGTACCTCAGTCTGTTGTGGCCAGTGCGAAGTCTGAAGACAACGACCTGCTCTCTTCGGTTCAACTGGTAATAGGCATCGTTTTTGGTGTAACCAGTATGTTCGGTTTCCCATTTGGACATGTACCTGGCTTTGATAAGCCGTTTTGACTCTTCGTACGTCATACTGGTATCTATTTGTGGTAGCCTTGCACCTTCTTTTGCCAGTCTGTCTGCCTCCTCGTTGCCTTGGATGTTGCAGTGTGACGGAACCCACTGTACCACTACCCTTTTTGGTGCAGACTGTTGGCACAGTTTGCAGAGTGCTGCTCTTAAGTCATTAAGCTCAGTGTTTTTCTGGCTTTTTAGCGCTGTGACTACTTCGAGAGCATCTGTCAGCAGGACTATATGGCTCTCATTTTCACTGTGTGTTACCATTTCCTCCACTGCCGCCCTCAGTGCCTCTGTCTCTGCTCTGAAATTGCTCGTGTACTTACCAGTAGCGAATGACAGTGTTATTTTTCTGCCATTTGGTAGGTTCAGGAATGCTCCTGCCCCTCCGTTCTGTGTAGTGTTTGTTACAGAACCGTCGGTGTATGCATGGGTCCAGTCCATGCTTGGGTAGCTTTTCGTTATGAAGCTTAGGGTAGTGTCTCTCCTTTCTTTTTCACTCTGGCAGTTTTTGTTTGCAATACCTGGTATATTTTCTACCACCTCTGGAAACATATCCTGCCTCCAAGTAGGTTTTCGTACAGTAGTGATGGGTTTTGGTGTTATTAGTGCGTTGATGGGATCTTCGTGCATCTTTGCTTTGGCTATTTCTGCAAAGTTTCTCCGCTTTAGTTTCCCGTTTCCCAAATTATTTAGTCTCTGGTACATTGGATGGTCCGTCAGTCTTCGAAGTTTCTCAGACTGCAGCTGGGCTCTGCAGTCTCTTCTATCGGTCATGGATTGCAGTTTTGTAATCTTTTCAAGTTCTACAATTGGCGTTGACTTCATGCCACCTGTTATAATTCTCATGGCTTGGTTTTGAAGTTTGTTAACTTTATCGAAGTTCGCCTTCGCTGCTGTTGTCCATGCCGCAATGCCATACTCGAGAACTGGTCTCACTCTTCCAGTGTACAGTTTCTTTAGTATGCCTTCGTCTGCTCCCCAGCTTGTGCCAGCAAGCTTCCTCATGATCGCCATTCTTTCTCTGGCTTTCATTCGGTTTCTCTCAATCTGACTTTTCCATGTCATGCGCCGATCAAATGTGACTCCCAGATAGGTTGGGTTGTCGTTTGGCTGCAGGATTTTGCCATTTAGGCTTAATTTGGTACTTTGGGGTTTTAATGAGAGCGAGAATATTGTGCACGTGGTTTTCTCCTCGTTTATTTTGACCAGCCATGAGTTCGCCCACTCTTCCAGCGATGTTAGGGCCGTCTGCATCAGATTTCTTGCTATGGTGAGATTCTTTTCAGATGTCCACATAGCCAGATCGTCTGCAAACATTGAGCTATGGACTCTTCTTGGTATATTCTCTGTAATATCGTTTATATATACCAGGAAGAGTGTGGGTGACAATACTCCCCCTTGGGGTACTCCCTGCTCGAGTGTCACCTTTTTGCTCATCTGCCCTTGTACGTGGACTCTGGCCGTTCTTTGTTTGAGGTAGTGGTTGATCCACTTGTACATCTTCCCACAGACATCACTTCTTCTTAGCTTGACTCTAAGTCCATCCTTCCAGACTTTGTCAAATGCCTTTTCCAGATCCACCCAAACAGCTACTGTGTGTTTCTGTGCCTGGTAGGCATCTTCTATCTCCTGGGCTATGAGGATGACCTGGTCCTCAGTGGATCTGTGCTGTCTAAAGCCGGCTTGCTGTGGAATTAGTATGCGTTTTTCTTCCAGATGCCACATCAGTCTGGTGTTTATCATCCGTTCCATCAGCTTGCCGACACAGTTCAGTAGGCTTATGGGCCTGTATCCATTTGGATCTGTTTTGTCCTTTCCTGTTTTTGGTACTGGTACCAGTATTGCATCTTTCCATGCCTGGGGTACAATACCCCTTTTCCAGCTTTGGTTCAGGACTGATAGTAGTTTTTTCTTCGCTGTTTGGCCCAGCCCCATCAGCATTTCGTTTGTTATCCCGTCTTTTCCGGGAGATTTCCTTTTCTTTAGTGTACTCATAGCCTCTTCCATTTCACGCATTGTTAGTTTGGCCATCATGTGCTCTTCAGGAGCCGTATTTATGTTTTCGTGTCCCTTTAGCTCTTCGCTAATGTCTGTATGCTTATCTGCAGGGACCTCGATGTGGTTTGCTCTGGCATAGTGATCGACAAAGGCGTTTGCGGCTTTCTTACCTGTGATCAAGTTCTCGCCCTGCTTGATAGAAATTTGTTTATTTGACGGGGTTTCGTCATTCATGGCTCTGACTAGCTTCCATAGCTTGTTCCCTTCTTTGTCCAGGTTTAAACTTTCCGTTTTATTTTTCCAACTTTCTCTTGCTGTTTGCTTGAGAGTGTGTTTGTACTTCGCCGCGGCGGCTTTGAGGGCGACGTTTGCCTCCATGGATTTTTCTCGTTCTGCCATGTTCCTAGCATTTGTTACTGCATCTTCCACTTTCTGTAACTCATCATTCAAGTAGGGCTTATAGTTTTTCCTAGCTCCTCTTGGGATGGTTTCAGTGGCGGCTTGCATTATTGCCTTGCTTAGGCTCTCTACCATGGGCTTCATTTTGGTGTTTCGTGTGTTGATGGTTTCACACAGCCCATTTGTCAGGATTGCAAATCTGTCCCAGTCGGCTCGTTTGTAATTCCAACGTGGGAGCGGTTTTGCTTCCTGTGGGCCTACTTCCATGTCAATGGTTAGCCTGATCGGCCTGTGGTCGCTACCTGCCAGTTGGTTTAGCACCTGGCGGTCTATTTTATAGTGTATGTCCTGTGTGGAGAAGGCCAAATCTGGAGTCGAGGTGGTATGCCATGTTCTTGAATAGAAGCTAGGGCTATCCTCCGGCCTATTGATTAGGGAGAGATTTGCATCTATCTCCCAATCTTCCACTTCGTCACCTCTGCTGTCCGTGTCAGAGTATCCCCATCTCTCCGAGTGGCTGTTGAAATCTCCAACTACTATGCAGTTGGAGTCTCTGACCTCCATACTCGAGAGCGATAGGTCTCTGTTTGGTGGTCCGTACAGATTGAAAATGCGGAGCTTCGTCTCTTGAGCCATTATGTCAACTCCTACAATTTCTGCTTGTCCGGTGTGATTGACAGGTACCGCGCTACTCGGTATGCTGTTTCTGGTCAGTATCAGGACCCCTCCTTTGTGGCCTTCTCTATCTAGACGGAAGGTCTGGTATCCTCTGATTGAGAATTTATGGTTATTGTTGAGGTGCGTTTCCTGGATACATGCCACGTCAATCTTACCTTCATGCAGGTGGTGTGTTAGGGAGAGTTTTTTGTTAATGACTCCCTCCGCATTCCACTGTAGTATTTTGAGGGTCTTGAGGTTTTGGCCAATAGACGTTACCCCATAGCCATGTGCCTTGACTCCACGACACATGGGTGGGTGACCACCAGTAGTCAAGGGTGGGCCCCTTCGAGGCGTGGGGCCCGGCGCTATCGCTGCCTGGCGGGTCTCCTCAGGATGAGCGCCATACGTTTTTCGAATAGGTTGTGCTGCCATCATACTGTGATTTACGTTGCACTGTTTTGTTAGGCTTGCGGCCCCGTGCATCCGATTTCAACAGGCGTTTCTGTAGGGATGCCCTCCTTAGCCTTTGGCTGTCCCCAGCCTATCTGCAAGGCAGCAGTTGTTTACGATCAGAGTTTTCTCTCCTATGGAAGTTGTCTTACCAGACTATCGAGTCTTCACTACTCGTGTCTATAGGGTGCAATGATGATATGTGATATATGAGATGGACTGGTTTACCCGGAAGAGAGGCAGTCCAGTGTGTCTGTATCCCAGGATCGTCACGTCCTGCCAGAAACGTAGCATTTGCATGTGAGTGGGGTATCTCTTTTTCCCTTTATTTTCTTGGCTTCTATGCAGGGATGGTACGCCTAGCATTCCCCGCCACCTGGGGTGTTGACACAGTGGGGCAGGTGTGCAATGTCCGCTGGTCTGCATCTCTTCTGCGTCCAGCATGTGGTTATGGCTGATAACGTACAGAGGTAGATATCGTAGCCGGAGTGCATTAAGCCAGAGGACAAGCCTGGTAATGTCACAGAGATGTTGATCGCCTGGTGTGCGGACAACTCTCATGATCAGTGGTTGAGTCTTGACAGTTCACAGTGTGGTGGCTGCTCTACTGTTTTCGACACCCCGACCAGGTTCTAAGTCTTTGGTTGGTGTTTTTCGCACCCCATCGCCGTATAGGGTGAGTATCAAGCAGTTGTCCGCCCGCTTTGATTTGCGGGCGGCAAGGACCTCTTACTGTGGCTCTACCTGATAGGGCTGGGGCGCAAGCCCCAGGTCCCGAGCATGTAGGAGCCTCCCATTGCAGTGGTGCTGAGAATTTGGGCGGGATTGCGGCTTACAAGGGTTCGGCCGTAATCCCCCACATGGTAGCCTCGCGCCCTTGGCTTATCAGCCTGGTACGTGAACCAAAGTGTCTGCGGCTCCTCTCGATTTGAGCTGGTTTTCCGTAGCAACGCCCTGTCATTTGTAGGGTAAAACTGACCTGTCTTCAGATCTATTTCCAGCACCCGTTCACTATTTGGTCAGACGAATTTATTGAGGGCTTTTGTTTGTCAATGACCAGGTATTTGAAATCTGCGGTTTCTGCGGAGTTAAACACGATTTCCGTAGCGTTCTTTCATTTGAGTGTTTGAGAGCTGACTTGTCGTCCGTGAGTTTAATACCAGCGTACGTTCATTATTAGACCCAAACGGCAGTGCTCTCGATTTGTCAGTTGTTCTACAGTATTGGCGTGTTCAGTCAAATTAAGCCGCAGGTTCCACACCTGGTGGTGCCCTTCCGTCAATTCCCTTAGCGAGACAATCAAGTTTCTTAAAGGGTAGCCCCAAAATTTTTGAGGGTCTATTTCCAGCACATGTTCTCTATTAGACCCCACGAAGGTGTACTTTTGATAGTCATTCTGCAGTATTGGCGTGGTAAGTTAACTTAGATCTCAGGCTCCACTCCTGATAGTGCTATTCCGTCAATTCCTTTATCAAACACTGGATGCAGACAGAACCGAACCACAGGGGGCATAACCCCAGATTTCTGGGGGTCTAAGTCCAGCACCAGTTCCATATTAGACCCCCGAAGAGTGGTCTCGGCATGTCAATCATTTCAGTGTTGGCCGTGTTGAGTCAAATTAAGCCGCAGGCTCCACTCCTGGTGGTGCCCTTCCGTCAATTCCTTTAAGTTTCAGCTTTGCAACCATACTTCCCCCGGAACCCAAACACTTTGGTTTCCCGGAAGCTGCCCGCAGAGTCATCGAAGCAACTCCTGCGGATCGCTAGTCGGCATCGTTTATGGTCAGAACTACGACGGTAGTCTTCGCGACTCTGACTTTGTAGGACATTACTACTCAGTTTTGGTCTGTTTACCTGGGGGAAAAAATATACTATGTAGGACACCTATTCATGAGGTTGGTCTGTTTTCATGTGGATAGTGAGAAAATATATACAACATTATTTCTCAGTTGATGTATATTAACATGAGGATATCAAGAAATAAGTAGGACATGAAAGTTCACTGTCTGTGTGTTATGAAGTGGATATTTTGATGTTATGTAGAAAAGTGAAGATTGCTTTCATTCTGTTATAACGTGTTGATAGTAAAACAATAGGTAGGAAATTAAAGATTTGTGTCAGACTGCTATCTTTGTACAGAAATATAAAAAGTAGGTCATTTAAGCTTTGTGTTAGTATGTTAACTTTTGGACAGTAAGATTACATGTAGGACATTAACAAATGGGAATGGTTTGTAAACATGCAAACAGTTTAATGCTACATAGGACAATAAAACTCAGTGTCTGTCTGCTAACAGTTGTTTAGTTAGATACTATGTACGTCATCTATGCCAAAAGCTCGGTTTTCGGCTATTAACATGCAAATTAGTTATGTACTATGTAGGACATTACAGCTTGTTGTCGGCCTGCTAAGATAGGGATAGTATGATACTTTACAGGACAATTATCTTGGTGTCCATCTGTTAATATACAGACAGTAAGATACTACCTAGGACTTTAAAGCTCAGTGTTAGCCTTCATCCTTTGTTATGCTGATACTAAGATACTATGTAGGAGATTAAAAATCAGATTTGGTCTGTTAAAGAGGCGTCAGTGAGATACTTTATAGGACCGTCAAGCTCAGTTTAGATCTGTTAAAGTGGGGTCAGTAAAATATTATGTAGGACACTAATACTTTTAGGTAGGTTTGTTAACATGGGGATTGTAAAATGCTATGCAGGACAGTAAAGTTAGGTGACTGTTCGTGTATGTTACTGTTGGGATTCTCAGATAGTATGTTAATATGTAGACAGTAAGATGCTATGTATCGCATTAAATCTAAAGAATCGGTTGGTTATATGAGGACATTAATATAATATATAGGACACTGAAGCTTAGTGTAATTCTGTTGACATGGTGACAGTTTGTTTGTTTGTTTGTTTTTTTGAGTTCGCCTTATTTCTCTAATCCCCAAGGGGGTGTACATTGTACTGTGGTTTTTATTTTGCGCCTGTCGGCCAAGTGCTGCCAACTTCAGCATGCATTTTATGTAAGGGTCTGCTTCCTCTTGCATTTTCTAAGAATTCGCTTCCTTGGGGTAACGGGGCTGTGATGGGGATTGAACCCAGCACCTTTGGGTTTTGAGCCGTGCCACTTAACCACTAGGCCACACCGTCCCCATGGTGACAGTAAGATAATATGTAGGATATTAGCGAATAGCATCGGTCTGTTAACATTTAGATAGTAAGATTTTATGTAGTACATTACAGCTTGCTATTAGGTCTGCTAACATTTAGAAAGAAAGATTTTATATTAGGACATTACAGCTTGGTGTTGGTCTGTTGACATGGAGACTGTAAAATACTATGAATGACATTAAAACATGTGGATAGTACAATATCATGTAAGATAGCAAAGCTCAGAGTCCGGCTGATGACATGGGTACAGTAAGATATCTTGTTCGAAGTAAGCTGTCAGACATCAGCGTGAATTTGTTGAAGAAGAAGAAGAAGTAAGATAGTGTGTAGGACATTAAAACTTACTGTCGGTATGTTAACACGTGGATAGTAAGATATTATTTTTAACAGTAAAGCATGGTGTCTGCTTGTTAACATGTGGATTGAAAGATATTATGTACGTCATTCAAGCTCTGTGTTGGCCAGTTGACTTGTGAATAGTAAGATACTCTGTAGGACATTCAAGCTATGTTGCCCAATTGACATGTGGATAGTAAAACACTATGTAGGACATTAAAGCTCTATGTTGGCCTGTTTACATGTGAATAGTAAGATACTATGTAGGACATTCAAGCTATGTGTTTGCCTGTTGACATGTGGATAGTAAAATACTCTGTAGGACATACAAGCTCTATGTTGGCCTGTTAACATGTTGATAGTAAGATACTATGTAGGAAATTAAAGCTCTGTCTAGGCCTGTTGACATGTGGATTGAAAGATATTATGTAGGACATTCAAGCTCTGTGTTGGCCTGTTAACATTGGGTTAGTAAGATACTCTGTAGGACATTCAAGCTCTGTGTTGGCCAGTTGACTTGTGAATAGTAAGATATTCTGTAAGACATTCAAGCTATGTTGCCCAATTGACATGTGGATAGTAAAACACTATGTAGGACATTAAAGCTCTGTGTTGGCCTGTTGACATGTGAATAGTAAGATACTATGTAGGATATTCAAGCTATGTGTTTGCCTGTTGACATGTGGATAGTAAAATACTCTGTAGGACATACAAGCTCTATTTTGGCATGTTAACATGTTTATAATAAGATACTATGTAGGAAATTAAAGCTCTGTCTTGGCCTGTTGACATGTCGATAGTAAGATACTCTGTAGGACATTCAAGCTATGTGTTTGCCTGTTGATATTTGGATAGTAAAATACGCTGTAGGACATTCAAGCTCTATGTTGGCCTGTTGACATGTGGATAGTAAGATATTCTGTAGGACATTCAAGCTCTGTGTTTGCCTGTTAACATGGGGATAGTAAGATACTCTGTACCACATTAAAGCTCTGTCTTGGCCTGTTGACATGTGGATAGTAAGATACTCTGTAAACCATTCAAGCTCTGTGTTTGCCTGTTAACATGTGGATAGTAAGATACTATGTAGCACATTAAAGCTCTGTCTTGGCCTGTTGACATGTGGATAGTAAGACTCTCTGTAAGACATTTAAAATCTGTGTTGGCATGTTAACATGGTGGCAGTAAGGAACTATGTAGGACATCAATGTTTTGGGTAAGTCTAACATCTGGATAGTGGATACTGTGTAGTGCATTCAATCTAGAGTTGGTTTGTTAATATGTGGATTGTAAGATCCTGTGTAAGACATTAAAGCTGTCTGTCAGTCTGATGCCATTGGGATTGTACAATACTTTGAAGAACAATAAAACTTGGTATTGGTCTGTTAATATTTAGATAGCAAATTACAATGTAGGACTGTAAAGTTTCTAGTCAGTGAACTTATGTTTAATGGGGATAGTGCGATACTTTGTAGGACAATACCGTTTATTGTCTGTATGTTAATTTTCATATAGTAAAGTATTATATAAAAGACTGTTACCATGTGCTTAGGTAGAAACTGTGTAGGACATCAAAATTTAATGCTGGTATGATAGTCTGTGGATAGTAAGATACTATATATAGGACATTAAAACTTGATGTATCATAGTAAGATACTAGCTAGTAGCTAGGACTGTAATGCCTAGGGTGAGTTTGATAAAATATGGATAGTAAGATACTAGTTAGAACTGCCATGCCTAGGTTCAGTTTGTTAACATGTGGATAGCAAGATACTATTTCAGACATTAATGCATAGTGTCGGTCTGTACATTATATAAATTGCTGAGCGATTATAGTAGTAAAACTGGGAGAGTTCAAAACGTAGTTCCCTCATGTTCCAGTCTCTCTCTTATCGCCTGTGGAGTATACAAAATAGATAGGAATGGTTAAAATACCGCTATGGAACAAAATCAAGAACCTAACCTACGTTAGGTACAGAAATTACATACAATGAGACTAAAACATTCATCAGGGCAACGTACAGTGCAAAATGGAAAAAAGAAAAAAACACCCTGGCTACATAGATTATAATTCTCCGGCTACGCATAGGTCACAACAGTCTGAGATGTCGTCATCTGTACAACAAGTTCAAGATTGGTACTACAGACCTTCGTGCCTGCGACACAGCCCCCATGAAGGCAGAACATATTTTGAGCCTTTAGTCGATTGATGACTTCGTTAGAGTCATTGAAGTTGATGTCTGAAAACGAACGAAAAAGAAGAAGAAGAAATGAACCAGTCGAAGCTTCCCGTTGGATCCACTACTAGGGAATTGCATGTTTACATTCTGATTCGCATTATTCATTTATAGGTCTAGTGATATTGCGAGCTTAATATATGAGTAGCAAAATGCCCCCTTGTCGCTATGTGCATTCACAAGCAAAAACAACTAGTATTCTCTGTATAAGCAACATATGTCCTCTAGCCCACTGTATGGACGGCGTACTACAGTAAACATCACGAATGATTCTGGATCTTTGGGTATGGCAATGACAAAAATAGGACCACTGCCCTATATAGAGCATGGCATAAGAGGCGACTAACTGTGTGACATGGCACAACACCGGCCATGCTTAGTTGGTTTGTTAAGAGCAGCATAGATGGCGCCTAACAGGTTGCGTGTCAAGTTGGTCTAGTGTTTGAGTCTTTTAAGATGGACTCACAGATCTATGAACCAAACTTCTTGGCACTTGTCTTAACACAGCGGAGTAATAAGCTGCTCGAGCCTAACACGCTAAGCAGGAAATCCTCATCCCTCCTTTATCCAGCTCACACCACAGCTGGGACCTCCACAGGGTCATCTTCCCTTGTAGAATTACAGTTCTACTAAGACTAAGATTAATATAAACACATAATCTTACAAATACTATTTCTTTTGTTGCAGATTCTGCACTTTACACTTTACGAAATACAAGACCTCACCACTAATGGAGTCTCCCGCGGAACACCTGGCTGAGACATTTCGATTCTACTCCGTCTTCCTCCACGTTGCCCGAGACTCACCAAACGTTGCCGTGGACGATCAACACGAAAGACAATGGTTGAGTATGAGGATTACCTAACTTGACTTAAGACACAAGGCAACGACTCTAGCTGGCCATCTATCTTCTCGGCACACCCCCCATGACATCAGAACAAATTTTGCAGCCCTGCCCATTGTTTACCGACAAGAAGTAGCATTTGGCAACAACCAGTGTCCTTCCACGAGTAGCTGTACAGAAGTGCTCAGACTCTCAAGTCAACTGCTGCCTTCGTTAGAGTAATTGAATTCAAGGTCTGAAGACGAACAAGGAAGATCTATTTTCTTGACATTTTTCGCGCCAGCCGAAGCACATCAGTACAAGTACAGTCAACCTCCATCAAGATGACTTCAGGAAAAAACTTTGCATGATCTTGCAGTAGGAGTTTATGTATCAGTTTACTTGCATGATGAGGTTGCTATCCTCATGCACAACTCTATTTAGTCACGCCTTTCAATACATGCATGGAGTTCAATCAATCAAATAGAAACAAAAAGGCATAGCTTCAAATTAAATAAAGAAAGGTCAAGATTGGATATTTGGAAATATTTCTTTAGTCAGAGAGGGGTGAATGCTTGGAATGCATTTCCAAGGAAGTGATGTAAGCAGAGGCAGTTGATGCATTTAAGAATACATTGGATGCGCATAGCTTATTGAGCAAGGAAATGTAAATGAAACTGGTTGCGTACAGACTCTGCATAGTCTTCTAAACCAGTATAAAGACGATAAGTTTAGTTAAATCAAGATCACTCATCTCTTTTTGTTGAAGCACAGGTCCAGCATTGTTTTTGACTTACCAAAACCAGCTTTTAGGAAAGACTTTTTCTAGTTATTTGCAGTAGGGTAGCGATAATTTCTACATTTTGAGATTGCCACATCCATGGACAACTCTTAGTCCTCGCGTTCAACATGCAATGATTATTTTGGCTACTCAGGAGAAACACATACATAGCTCACCTTAAGATTGTTTGCCCTTGATCTACTGTGACAGTATTCTGTGGCGGTTATATTCTACCATTCTCAGTAAGGGACCCCGGATACACTATGGGAGGTCATGTTATTGATAGATTTGAAACAAGCAGCGATAACGATAGAAAAGATATGAATTTGGAATTGCATGTGTTAAGCTTTTTTAGAAGTGTTCATACGTGGTTGCGAAGTTTCGATGGCTCACAAACAAAACATGTATGTGTTCAGATTCCTGATCTGACTGGGTCGTACACCTAATAAATTTCGTGCTGAATATGGTTTAACCAGGCTCTAAAGTGCAAAACACAGAACAATATACTGCCTCTTAGGAACCACGGTAAACGAAGTAAAAAAAAAGAAATATAGCTTTTTAGTGTTTTCTCCAGTATCGCATTCTGTTTTTTTATTAAATGGCTTGCTGGCTTAGGGTCGTTCGTTCTCAATCTTGCACCACCAATCCCTGATGTGGCTTAAGTAGCAGAATGTTGTCCAGAGAACGGAATGCAAATGTGCTGATCGGTGTGGACTGCACAGAACACGGCCAGGCACTTGAGCATCCGTGGTCAACCACTGCACCCGAGCTCATATCCAGTCGTCCTGACTTGTCTTGCCACTGGTTAAAGTTGGACTCGAGCGAGAGAGTATGGTCGACAAACTGCGCAACCCTTTCTCACTTAAAGGAAATTCATCGCGCAAGTCATTCTCTTTTCATGTATCCAGTACTAACACAGTCGAGTCCTGTGACGACGGGCGAGAAGAGAGCGTAGGTCCACTGACAAGCTAAACTACAGTCAAAAAGCTGCGTCAGTTGCGGGACACCTTGCTGAGCAATAAAGCGGCTGAGGTACATGGATTTGCTGAAAATCATGATCACCGTCTCGCGAAGCAAACTTTCTCTGCTTTCAGTGACTGCGAATATGCAGTTCCCATCTTCCCACCCATCCACAACCCGGATTTACAGAATACTCGACTGGATGGACTGGCTGGGTGCAAAAAGTAAAGGCTCGTGATGGACGAAAAACATTGTGTTTGACCCTGACGCAACGTCCTGGGCAATATGGTGTGCTTGACCGGACTAGCGTCTCAGTAACCCACAGATATTATCTTAAATATCACTAACCTCTAGCTGATTGCTAGCATAACCGGCACTTCTGAAATTATGCAATGATGTTTATAAATGAAAATAGTATTTGCTAGATCTACGTCAACAATAAAGTCACATATATTTTTGTATACCATAACAAGCATTATTACATAGCACAAAAAATCGCTCACTTTCATCTTTATCATCATTATTATCATCATCATCATCATCTTCATCATCATCATCATCATGTTGCATGTCATTTGCAGAAAATCACTTTCACAACAAACGATCTGTAACTCGATCTCTAGCCAGAAGTATCGCCTCTATCGTTGTCATCGTCCTGACCTCCGTGATGTCTTGTTTCCATCTTTTCATCGGTCTGCTTCAGCCCCGCTTTTCAAACACCAAACCCTCCTGTATCGTTCTTTCTAGGTCAGTATGGCGTTTGATGTGGTCAAACTATTATACAGCAAAGCAAGTGGTCATTTTCACAGACGACCTAGCAGTGTAATGGCCCTCAAGAGCCCAGTGCTTAAAAAAAAAGCAGTCCAATGGACACCAGCCCACTGAGACATTCCAGGCAACGGGGAGGTAGACAGGCTCGCCAGAGAGCGAGGAATGCTGCAGCAGAGTGATACAGACATCACATACAATGAAACTAAAGCATTCATCAGGACAACGTACAGTGCAAAATGGAAAATAAGATCACATTGGCCACATAGAAAACGATGCCTACCATCAACTCTCCAGGCGAGACCAGGTGATCATTTTCCGGCTACGCACAGGTCACAACAGACTCAGATGCTATCTGTACAATAAGTTCAAGATTGGCACTACAGAAATTTGTGCCTGCGGCTCAGCCCCCATGAAGGCATAATATATTTTGCAGTCCTGCCCGCTGTATACCGACAAAAGAAGTAACAATTGGCAACAGCCAGTGTCCTTCCACGAGAAGCTGTACGGAAGCGTACAGAGCCTTGAGTCGACTGCTGCCTTTGTTAAAATCATTGAAGCTGAGGTCTGAAGATAAACGAAGAAGCAGAAGAAACTATTTTAGCTTTCGAGACAAGATGTTGTTTACTAACCAATTTTGCTTGAAATTAATTAGGATCTATAGTATATATATATATATATATATATATATATATATATATATATCTTTATCTATATCTCAAGCAGATGTGGATATATTGAGATCGGATGTAGATAAAATTCGATAGTGGTTTGTAGGTTCGCAAATGGAGTTTAATGTACAGTTTAATGTACAGTCATCCACATGGGTAGATCCAATATGAAACATAATTACAGAATGGGAGAGAACAATATTCGAAAGATAGATAAGGAAATGGACTTAGAAGTTATACTAGATCATACAGGTAAGGTGAGTGAGCACGTTCAGGTAGCAATTAAAAAGGCAAATGCAATGTTATGTATGATAAACATAAATACTAAACATAGGAGCAAGGAAGTGATAGTCAAACTGTATAAAGCATTAGTTAGACCTAGATTGGAGTTATGCGTACAGGCGTGGAGTCATTATCATAGAGGGGATACAAACATGCTGGAAAGAATTCAAAAAAGAGCGACAACGCTGATAGTGGGATTGCAGAATTACAGTTATGAGGAAAAACCGGCCTACAGTGTCTAGAAGAGAGAATAATTCGTAGTGACTTAATACAGGCTTATAAGATGATCAGAGGAATGGATAAATTAGACTATAACAAGTTTTTAAAAAAAAATTCAGCCACCAAATATAACAAGAGGGCATAGTTACACATTAACTAAAGAGAGGTCCAGATTCGATATTAGGAAATATTTTTTAAATTAGAGAGTGGTGAATGCTTGGAATGCATTGCCAAGGGAAATAGTGGAAGGAAGGACAGTTAATGCATTTAAGAATAAATTGGATGCGCATAGCTTTTAGAGAAAGGTGATGAAATGAAACTGTATGTATACAGATTCTGCAGAGTCTTCTAAACCAGTTTAAGGACGTTAAGCTTAGTTAAGGATATCTGCATTTTTCCTTTTTGCTATCCATTGTATTTTGAGCACTTTTCTATAGTCCTTTAGTTCAAAAGATGCAATTCTTTTCTTAAGTGTTTGTGTGGGGAAGGGGGGGGGGGGGGGGGGGGGGGGTCCATGTTTCACATCCGTATGTCTTCATCGGTATAATGCAAGTTCACAGAATAGTTATTTTCATTTTATTAATGTTCTGTCATCAGTTTCTCATTTTATTGAACCTCTGCATTGCCGTAGCCATTGGCGTTTATAACTGAGCCGAGGTACTCAAAGCTTTTGACTTTCTCAATATTCTGTTGTAAAAAAATAAACTTTATGTTTGGTCTTTGCCTTGCCTGTGATCGTTATCTTGGTTGTACTTTAAATTCAGGTATAGATTTTGGACTTCGTTGAGTTGTGTTTACGCTCATCAGTACTTTTACATTTCGCTAGTTGTTAAACCCACCGGGCTAGATCGCACGTGGACACAGTCCTGGTGTGAACAGACTATCTACAATAGCAGTTAGTAAACTAGCATTATCTTGTAAAGCGAGCTATGCAAGTTTTCATTCCATTTCCAACAATATATCTCTGCAAATATGGATTTTCGACATTTGTAGCATAAAAGAAAAACAAATCGAAACAGATTAGATGTCTAACATGGCAAACGTGTGGTTTGTACAACACAACAGTTGAATCCTCTTCGAGAAAGAGAAACAACAAGCCTTCACGCGGTCAGCATTTCTTGATCTTTGTGACCCGTTCCTCAGCCTTGCATATATACGCAGCACGTTCATTCAAACAATAATGAAATTAACTTTCTTCTATATTAAATGTATTGTATTTCTATTGAAATTGTTAAGAAAGACACATATATCACATGTACTTTTGTGTTTGTTTTTTAACTATTTCTATATAACTGGTTCTTTGCTATTGTATTTTATGTATTTAAAAACATTATTCCGAGAAGGGGTACGTGACATCTACAGTTAACATCATTTGCTGAATAAGAATGATCACCAATGGACAGCCGCGTGCGGTAAACACCTTTCATTTTTGGGCTAAAGAGAAATACTCTCCATTTAATGTACAATATGTAACTAAGTTAACGTCTTTATACGGGTTGAGAAGACTACCTATTTATACTGGTTTAGACGATTATGTCTTTCTACTCGCTTAGAAGACTGAAACTTTATACTGGTTTAGAAGACTGTGTCTTTATCTTGGTTTATAAGACGATGTCTGTATACTGGTTTAGAAGACGATGTCTTTATACTGCCTTAGAATGACTATATCTTTATACTGGTTTAGAAGACTACGTGTTTATACCGGCTTAGAAAACTATGCAGAGTCTGTAAACAACCAGTTTCATTTACATTTCCTAGCTCTAAAAGCTATGTGCATCCAATCTATTCTGAAATGCATTAATTGTTCCAGCCTAAAACTACTTCATATGGCAATACATTCCAAGCATTCACCACTGTACAGCTAATGTAGCTTACCAGTATTTGGCCTTTTGTCGCTACCTGCCAATTGGTTGAACACTTTTACCGGTAACAGTTCTCGCAGTTTAGCTCACTTTAAATTCAACCGATGCACAAAATTGAGAAATGGAATACCTCTGCCCCTCCTTTATGTGTTTTGTTTGTTACAGACCCGTCAGTGTATGCATGGGTCCAGTCCATTCTTGGGTAGTTTTTCGTTATGTACCTCAGGGTTATGTCTCTTCTTTCTTTTTCAGTCTGGCTGTTCTTGTTTCAAATATCTGGTATATTTTCTACCACCTCCGGAATGATATGCTGCTTCCAGGTAGGTTTGCGTACAGTAGGGATGGGGTTTGGTGTTAATGTGTTCATAGTGTCTTCGCTCATCTTTGCTTTGGCTATTTCTGCAAAGTTTCTTCGCTTTAGTTTCCCATTTCCAAATCTATTTAGTCTCTGATGCATTGGGTGGTCTGTTGACTTCATGCCTGCTGTTATAACTCTCATGGCTTGGTTTGAAGTTTGCTAATTGTATCAAAGTTCGCCTTTGCTGCTGTTGCTCATACCGCAATGCCATACTCGAGAACTGGTCTCACTCTTCCAGTGTACAGTTTCGTCTGTTCCCCAGCTTGTGCCAGCAAGTTTCCTCATGATTGCCATTCATTGTCTGGCTATCATTCGGTTTCTCTCGATCTGACTTTTCCATGTCATGCACCGATCAAATGTGACTCCCAGGTAGTTTTGGTTGCCATTTGCCCGCAGATATTTGCCGCTAAGACTTATTTTGGTGTTCTGGAGTTTGTTTGAAAGCGAAAATATCGTACATGTTGTTTTTTCCTCATTTATTTTGACCAGCCATGAGTTCGCCCACTCCTCCAACGATGTTAGGGCCTGCTGCATCCGATTGCTTGCTATGGTGAGATTTTTTTCAGACGTCCACAAAGCCAGATCGTCTGCAAACATGGAGCTGTGGACTCTTCTTGGTAGATTCTCTGTGATGTTGTTTATATACACCAGGAAAGGTGTTGGTGACAGTACTCCCCTTTGGTGTACTCCCTGCTCAAGTGTCACCTTTTTGCTCATCTGCTATTGTACTTGAACTATGGATGTTCTGTTTTCGAGGTAGTCGCTGATCCATCTGTACATTTTCCCACAAACGTCACTTCTTCGTAGCTTGACTTTAAGTCACTTTATCCACACCTTGTCAAATGCCTTCTCTAAATCCACCCAAATCGCTACTGTGTGTTTTTTCTCCTGGTAAGCATCATCTATTAACTGGGCTATGAGAGTGATCTGGTCCTCAGTGGATCTGTGCTGTCTAAAGCCTGCTTGCTGTGGAATTAGTATGTGTTTTTCTTCCAGATGCCACATCAGTCTGGTGTTTATCATACGTTCCATCAGTTTACCTACACAGCTCAGTAGACTGATAGGCCTGTATCCATTTGGATCTGTTCTATCTTTTTCTTTCTTTGGTACTGGTATAAGTACAGCGTCTTTTCATGTCTGAGGTACAATTCCCCTTTTCCAGCTTTGGTTCAGGACTGATAGTAACTTCCTCTTTGCTGTTTGGCCCAACTCCATCAGCATTTCGTGTTACCCCATCTTTTCCGGGCGATTTCTTTTTCTCATGGTTTTCTCATCGAGTTCTCATGGCCTCTTCCTTTTTATTCATTGTTAGTATTGCCATCATGTGCTCCTTTGGTGCTATATTGATGTTGTCGTGGCTCTTTTGTTCTTCATTATTGTCTGTGTGCCTGTCTGTAGGGACATCAGTGTGGTTTGCTCTGGCATAGTGTTCGTTCTATAAAGGCGTTTGCTGCTTTTTTTTCCAGTAAGCATTTTGTCGCCATACTTGATGGTAATTTGTTTATTTGATGGTGTTTCGTCATTCATGGCTCTGACTAACTTCCATAGTTTGTTCTCTTCTTTATATAAATTGAGGCTTTCTGTTTTATTTGTCCAGCTGTCTCTTGTTATATGGTTTAGTGTTCTTTTGTATTTCGCCGTGATAGCCTTGAGGGCGATATTTGCCTCCATAGATTGTTCTCTCTCTGCCATGTTCCTAGCATTTGAGACTTCGTCTTCCGCTTCCTGCAATTCATCATTCCAATATGGCTTGTAGTTTTTCCTTGCCCCTCTTGGGATGGTTTCGGTGGCTGTTTGCATTATTGCTTTGCTTAGGCTTTCCACCATAGGTTTCATATTGTTATTCCATGTGTTGATGGTTTCACATAGCCGATCTGTCAGAATTGCAAATCTGTCCCAGTCGGATCGTTTATAGTTCCAACGTGGGAGCGCTTTTATTTCCTGTGGGCCTACTTCCATATCAATTTCTAGCCTAATTGGCCTTTTGTCGCTACCTGCCAATTGGTTGAGCACCTGGCCGTCTATTTTGTGGTGAATATCAACCGTGGAAAAGGCCAAGTCTGGAGAGAGGTGGTATGCCATTTTCTAGAAAAGAAGATAGGGCTGTCCTCCAGCCTATTGTAAAGATAGAGATTTGTGTCTATCTCCCAGTCTTCCACTTCATCTCCTCTGTTGTCTGTGTCCGAAAATCCCCATCTCTCCGAGTGGCTGTTGAAGTCTCCAACTACTAGGCAGCTGGAGTTCTTGATTTCCATACTCGAGAGGGACAGGTCTTTGATGGGTGGGCCATACAGGTTGAAGATGTGGATCTTCGTTTGTTATGTCATTATGTCGAGTCCTACAATTTCTGCTTGTCCAGTGTGATTGACAGCTACCGCGCTCCTCGGTATGCAGTTACGTGTTAGTATCAGAACCCTTCCTTTGTCAAGACTGTAACATGCTAAAGCAACTGCGTTGTGAATACTGACCCACGGAGATGAACCCACACATACACACTTTTGTGAGCGTCTTGAAGAACTCCCCACCACAGTAGACTTTGTCCATAGAACTGGCCTTTACGTGTAGACTTAATACAATTGTCGGTGAGCTAGAAAAAGAAGGAAAAGAAGAAGAAAAAGAAGACGAAGTAAAGAATGAAGAAGAAAATAGAGAAGAAGAAGAAGAATAAGAAGAAGAAGAAGAAGAAAAAAAAAGAAGACGAACAAGAAGAGAAAGAAGAAGAAAAAGAAGAGAAAGAAAAAGAAGATAAACATGAGTAAATAGTACTACCTGATATTGCCCGAAGAAGATTTGAATGTTTAAATGAAGTATATCGTTAAAAAGCAACTAATCTGATTGGCAAACATCCGGCTAGTCTCTAAACCCTGATCTGTGGGTGAGAGAGCTGGAGTGTGTACGCCAAACACGCCAGGAGGTTGAATCATTTCTACATGACACATACTCCAAATTGGCTACAAGACCACATCACAAATAACCATACTCTTTTCATTACTACTACACTATTCATACACTTTTGTAGAAAGTTAAAGTGAGATAGACTGGCCAAGTTTCTCGAATGTCAAGTGAAAGGTTCCAAAAAAAACTACTGTTTAGCGAGCTTAGCGCAGCAAGGCGATCACCTGGACGTCAATAAAAGCGATTCAGTGAATCCTGGCAGTAAATCGTTTAGCCTGAAAAAGGCGAGACCAAAAAGAGCCTTGCATGCAGTTAGCGAGGGTGGAAGTATAGAGTAGAGACAAAACCAGCACCAGCTGGTGTTGGCTTAATCTGTCATGCACGCATCCGCCCACAGACTTAAGGGCGCAGTATGACACATGATGATGTTGCTTATTCTCATCGACGGCGATAAGCCCATTATTATTGTCATGATCATATTTCTTCAAAATCAAGTAAATACTGGATCAAGATGGTGAGCAGCGCATGAGCTGCAGCGGTCATCGAGCCATAGCTGACTGATAGCGTAAGGGCTAGCGAACCGGAGCTGCCAAGGCCGTTCTACACGTCCGCGCAGTATTCTAGAAAACAGGCTGCAACAGAGCAGACTGGTTAAGGAGAAGGGATCGAAGAGGGAATGCTAACCCGGTACTCAAAAAATGCTTGCTGAAGTAGGATGTGTTGGACCGAAAGGTGCAAATATCGACATAACGCATTCCGTTCTCTGGACTGCGTTCTGCTACTTAGGCCCGTGTCAGGGTTTGGTAGCGGGAGATGGAGAACAAACGAAGCCAAGCCAAGACAAGTAAATACATTTAATATTCATCAGTTTATTGGCGTCTCAGTCACTGATCATCATGCGCCTGGCGCCCTGGCGAAGTTTGCCCAGCTCTGTCTCCCGTATTTCGACACAGTCTGCTATGGTAGCAAACGCCGGTACGTGAGTGGCAGTCCCTGTCGCAGATCGTACAACGGGGCTGAGGAGGCTGACTTGCCGGGGTGTTCGCCGATCTTTTCAGTCGTGCCCATTTCTCTGGTTCCAGATGGCCTCTACAAGCGTCGGCAACTACTGTGCACCTCCCAACTGAATGTCTGCAATCGACTCAATCCTGAGCTTTCCGCTTGGATGTCGCATGACGTCATGTCCATCTTGTATACGTACTTGAATCGCGGTGTGGGGTAGTCGATTCCTTTAGCTGCAGTGATCAGTTGTCCATAAAATATATCCTATAACAGCCTTTACAATGTATGTAAATATACACTCGCGAGCATACGACTACTCTAAGACAGATGTACAGAAGATTAAAGATACAGACAGCCACATAAACTGGAAAGATATTGTCAGAGGTACAGACGTTGAACAAGAGGCAGAGTGTTTCAAAACGCTTTTAGAACATCTAAAAGTCGAATATGTTCCATGTATGGAGGTAAACACCAATCATAAAAAGTGGATTACTAGATTTGTAGCTAAATGTACAAGAGCTTAAAATAAAGCCTGGACAAAGTGTATAAAGGCAAGTAAATCAAAAGAAATATATTTAAAATATTTGGACAAGCAAAACATAGCTCAGAAAGTAAGTAAAGCAGCAAAATAGACTTCGAAAAAAACTTACTAATAGGATCAAGACTGATGGTAAAAGCTTCTTTTCTAATGTTAGAAATAAACAAAGACCTAAAGACAAGGTAGGCTTTCTCATAAACAGTACAGTGACAATAAGCAGAGAAAATAGGGAGATAGCTTATCTAATAAATCAATACTTTGGCACAGTCTATACAAAAGAACACTCCTCCAAGATACCAGAGCCTATACCTATTTTCAAATGTCAAATGAATATAGTGCGATTAAAATCATTCTGTCTTACGGAGGAAATGGTTCTAAAAAGATTGGAAGGATTAAAAGTGGATAAATGTACAGATCAAGATGGTATCCATTCATCAATGCTATTTGAAGTATAGACTAACTAGTTAAACCATTGGCTATATTATTTTCTCAATCACTTGCAAAATGGATTGTTCCAAGAGATTGGAAAGATGCAGGAGTGATTCCCTTATTCAATAGAGGAAAGAAATCAGATCCAGCTAATTAAGTAAGTTTAACGAGCATAGTCTGTAAAATGTTAGAGTCAATAATGAAAGAAAATAATGTAATGCATCTAGACAGGTTAAATCTAATCAGAAATAGTTAGCATGGGTTTACTAGAGGGAGACCGTGCTTAGCAAATCTATTGGAGTGCATGGAGGTGATTACTAAAATCATAGATAAGGGAGAACCAGTGGATGTTATTTATCTAGATTTTACAAAGGCTTTTTATATAGTACCTCATCAACGATTATTTAAAAAGTTAAAATCACATGGGATAGATGGGCAGGTTTCCGAATGGATTGAAAGTTGGTTAACGGGAAGAAGACAGCGATTGGCATAAATAAGGAGTACTCTGAGTGGTGTGAAGTAAAAAATGGAACAAAATTACAGAATGGGCGAGAAAAATACTAGAATGATAGATAACGAAAGGGACATAGGGGTAATAATAGAGCATACAGGTAAGGTGAGTTAGCAAGTCCAGGTAGCAGTGAATAAATCAAATGCAACGTTAGGTATGATACAAAAAAAAGAAATATTAAACATAGGAGTAATGAGGTGGTTGACAAACTATATAAAGCATTAGTTAGACCTAGATCGGAGTACTGTGTACAGGTGTGGAGTCATTATCGTAGAAGAGCTATAAATATGCTGGAAAGGATACAAGGAATAGATACAAAACTGATAGTGGGATTCCAGAATTACAGTTACGAGGAAAGACTCAGAAAAACCGGCCGTTAGTGTCTAGAAAAGAGAACAATTAAACGTGACTTAATCTAAGTTGATAAGATAATCACAGGAAAAGATAAATTAGACTATACATTTTTTTTCAAAATACTAGCACCAGCGAGAACAGGAGGGCACAGATACAATTTAATAACGAAAGGTCCAAATTGGACACAGGACATTTTTTTTTATTCAGACAGTGGTGAATGCTTGGAATGCTTTGCCCCAGGAAATAGTGGAGGCAGAGACAGTTAATGCATTTAAGAATAAATATGATGTACATAGTTATTAGAGCAGAGTAATGCAAATGGGACTGGTTGTCTACAGACTCTGATGAGTTTTCTAAACCAATATAAAAACGTTATGTTAAGTTAAGTTATGCCGTGTTTGTTAGCTTACTAAGAACGTTTTATGATTGTGCTAACTTTTTGTTTCATCGCTCCACATTGTTCTTTGTAGGACAATGTGCGATCCATTGTAATTCCTAGGTACTTAGGTGTATCTTTATGTTTAAGTTTATGCCCCTGCCAACTAATCTTTCAAACTCTCAAGGCTATTCTTACATCCTGTTGCAGCCCGCCACTTAACGTCTTTTACAGGACGCACACAAAATTAATCTTACATATTACGGGCATTCTACAACAACAATAAATACAACAACAATAACAACAACATGTTGTTATGGCTTTTGAAGTCATGATACTGCCTATTTCATTCTTATAAACTATGCAGGAGGAATGATTTCAAGAAATGCTATGTCGGCATAGATAAAGTCACACACTAACTCTAACCATTTTCATGAAGCTGTAGAAACTGATTCACATTTCTAATCGTGTTTACTTACTCTCAACTCTGTCAAATGATATCCTCATTAATAACTAAACCTGTACGTCGCTAAGTGTCATTGAAGGAAATGTGGCGACTACATGAGTTGGCCAGCCCACCTCATAAAAAGCTGAGGCCTAGTACAGTGAAGTCTCTAACACTTCAACCTCGACATCAATGATTGCAAAAGGATTACCTTTTCCTTTTCATGTTAAAATCATTTACATCGAATACCAGTACCAAAGAAAGAAAAAGATAGAACAGATCCAAATTTGATACAGGCCTATCAGTCTACTGAGCTGTGTAGGTAAACTGATGGAGCGTATGATAAACATCAGACTGATGTGGCACCTGGAAGAAAAACACATATTAATTCCACAGAAAGCAGGATTTAGACAACACAGATCCACTGAGGATCAGATCACTCTCATAGCGCAGAAAATAGAGAATGCTTACCAGGAGAAAAAGCATACAGTAGCGGTTTGGGTGGATCTAGAGAAGGCATTTGACAAGGTGGGGAAAGAGGGACTTAAAGTCAAGCTATAAAGAAGTTAAGTATATGGACAAATGTACAGATTGATCAGCCACTATTTCGAAAACAGAACAGCCAGAGTTCAACTACAAGGGAAGATGAGCAAAAATGTGACACTGCAGCAGGGAGTACCCCAAGGGGGAGTACTGTCACCCACACTTTTTTCTGGTGTATATAAACAACATAACAGAGAATATATTAAGAAGAGTCCACAGCTCCATGTTTGCAGACGATCTGGCTTTGTGGACCACTGAAGACAATCTCACCATAGCAAACAATCGGATGCAGCAGGCCCTAACATCGCTGGAGTAGTGAATAGGAGGCAGACAGACTGGCTAAAGAAGGTGCAAGGTTACCACAACCAGATTCTAGTGTGACCTACGAAGAGTTCAAAAGGTTTATTATGGCCAGATACATTGCCAAATGGGAAACAGAGCATACTGGCTACACAAAAAATGATGCCTACTACCAGTTGAACAGAAGAGAGCAGGTCGTGGTCTTCAGACTCCGCACAGGCCACAACAGATTGAGGTACCATCTATTCAATAAACTGAAGAAAGGTGGTACTGACGAATGCACCTGTGGTACAGGGAAAATGACCGCGGAACATCTGCTGCAAAATTGCCCGACATACGAGAACCAGAGAAAGCACATGTGGCCATCACCAGTGGCAACACTAGACAAGCCCTATGGCAGTGTCGACAGCCTCAGGATGACAGCTGCCTTCTTCGAAAAAATTCAAGTTGACGTCTGACAGCGTACGAAGAAGAAGATTTACCTCGAATTGTTTTTAACACCTGCACAAATTAACAGTCATCTAACAATATTCATATTTCTGTTTTTCATTCTCTCTCTCTTTCTCTCTCTCTACTTTGGTCTTCTTGTTTCTCTGTACTCTCAGCAATCAATGCTGACTACAAACTAATGTGTGACAAATATGAACTGATGTGATCATATAAGACATTCCAATGTACACCGCCCACTACCAGTTAAAGGCCAACACAAAATACAGAAGGGATTGAAGCTCACGAGCAAAAACATGCATTTAGAACGTGCCAACCGTAGCGACAATCCGCCCAAGAAACTGTTCATTATGTCAAGGAAAGAATGTCAGAATACAAACACAGCCAACGTGCTGTTTACATTCATGGATACATCGAGTAATACAAATATACTGTAGTCGGAGATGCTGTGGTAGAAACTTCTCTATAAGAGGTTTTTGCTTTTATCAGATGTTGGTAGCCAGTTCCCTTCCTCGATGTCTTGGCTTACAATATCACTGATATATAAATTTATTTTTATTACCGCCAGGGATGAGGTACTAGAATCTTCATTGTTCTGATACACACACGAGTCCATAAACTGGTCAATACGACATGATACCGCACAAAGGACAACGGTCTGGGGTAGAGAAGGGCAAGTCTTCGTCACGGAATCCAGAAATTGAAACCTCTAATCAAACCAAAAACTTTAGGTTTTGTGAAAACCAATTCCTGTTCCTCTATCATTTCTCCTAACAGTAAATCCGGTGCTCGTTTAAAGCTGGGTTGGATGGAACAAGTTGCAGCCGGAAAGAAGCAGCCACTCTACCAACGTTGTATCCTACGCTCTACATGTACATATAGTGTGGTCTTATGTTTCCTCTAATAACATGTCTTAATGGGAATCACACCTTTTCTTCTGCTAATCTCACGGAATAATCATTCCTTCATGGTTGTTTGCTTAAATATCTATCTTATTGTTCTATTGTAGGTCAATGGCCAATGTTTTGTTATTATTATTGTCATGATTATTATCATCATCATCCTCATCATCTTCTATCAACTTGTGTCATTAGAAGGCGTGGAAGGGGGTGTAGTTTTATGTCGTGTGCCATCTTCGTCGCCGATTTTGTTGACATCCAGTGTTTCTTTAAACGTAGCGAGGGGCATAACCAAACAAATACAAAAAAATATATAATTAAGAGTTATCCCATCATAGAAAATTTGCGTGAGAGATTCTGGTTTGGGCGTCTCCCCTCTTTATCCAGGTTACAAACCTTAGAACGAGTGAGCTATGGCCATACACCAGAACCACATGGACGTGTACATTGGCATCTGTACACTGAAGGCGATAGGTGTTAATTATCCACCCGACCAAATTTCTCACGCTTGTTGTCGTCCTCGTGCACGACATATGGGGAGGAACAGCTCGCGACCCCGGGCGCTCGTCGGCGACGATTGTGACAGCAAAGCCGTGCTTATCACAAGAGCTGAACCTTGAACCGTGACCGGCGTCGAAGTCATGGAGCGAACTAGACAAGTAACTGGCAGAAGACAACACTGGCTGCTCCTGTAGCTGTTAATAGTAAGGTTATAGTTAGCATATATGCTGATGCCTGTTTAAGTTAGCTCTGTTTGGGTGACAGCGACTCGCATATTGTTTTTAAAATGAATTTAATAATATTCATAAAATGCAAAAAAATGTTAAAACTTTCCGAAAGGTAAATTTCGTATGGTATGCTCCATTATACGCAACCTTAACTATTATAAGTATTTGCTTTATTTTCATGTAATTATTAAATGATTTATATTATTGTAGTGCATTTATTACATCCCTTTCTTTTGAATACATTGCCCTTATGACGAAGTAATCATTGTCCGTGTAAATACAGTTCACTACTAGGCCGTGAAACTGTTATCTAGCTAATCGAAGATCCTGTGCTGAAAGTTGTTTATGGTTAAGCGTGCTTATATTCCGTGTGTGCTACTTTAAAATTGTTCAAGCTTGGATATGTAAATACAAATGTATGTAGACTTTTATGTTATAAATTTCTCTAACATACCATCTATAGATTGTTAATCTCATTGTACATATCCAAATTTTAAACTGTATATTTTTTAGAACAGGACACCCATTACCATCATTTTAATAACACTAGCCATATGGAATCTTGCATGTTTACTGCTGGCTGAATATATGTAGACATAATATTCATAATGTGGCATAAGAAATACGTAAACATTAAATTGAACCTTATTCCAGTGTGTGTTTGTTTCTTGTTTATTTCTTTATTTCACAAGACGCATAAGTTGCCATATTAACAAATGTAAACAAACAGATATTAAAGTACACATTCCTAAAGCCCAGGTATTGATAAAATTGCTCTTTGCTGTCACTCTGTGTATTTATGATATATTCGAATACTGACACTATTAACATACACCAAATTGAAAGCATGGTAGTAATACATATCTCATTATTTTAAACATAAACTTTTTTACGAATGCACATATTTCTTTACGTTTGTGTGTGCGTGTGTGTACAACTGTGTAAAACCCTACAGTATTGACATATTTCCAAAACTACTTATTACGTACTGTTCATACTGGCATTATAAATGCAGCTCTAGAATTGATTGCGAAACACCTTCGATTGGTTCTGTTGTTGTTGACTCATCCATTAAGAAAATACATACACAGAAGTCGTTTAGCTTGTTTGAAAAGGCCAGTCTTTGCAAACCGTTAAAGGGTTTGAGAGTTGATAATGCAATTGTGGTTAACATGTGGGTAATAGGATTATATGTACGAACGTAAATATTGCTGTGCCACTGTGTGTGTTAACATAAGGATAGCAAGATACTGTGTAGAAGATTAAAGCTTGGTGTCATTCTGTTAATATGTTGACAGTGAGAAAGTATGTAGGACATTAAAGCTCTGCGTTAGACTGCTAACAAGCTTGCGGTTGGTGTGCTAACATGTTAATAGTAAAATATCATGTAGAAGATTCAAGATTGGTGTCAATCTGCTAATATGTTGATAGTGAGATACTATGTAGGACATAAAAGCTCTGCGTTAGACTGCTAACAAGCTTGCGTTTGGTGTGCTAACATGTGAATAGTGAAATATCATGTATAAGATTAAAGCTTGGTGTCAATCTGCTAATATGTTGATAGTGAGATACTATGTAGGACATCAAAGCTCTGTGTTAGACTGCTAACAAGCTTGCAGTTGGTGTGCTAACATGTTAATAGTAAAATATCATGTAGAAGATTCAAGATTGGTGTCAATCTGCTAATATGTTGATAGTGAGATACTATGTAGGACATAAAAGCTCTGCGTTAGACTGCTAACAAGCTTGCGGTTGGTGTGCTAACATGTGAATAGTAAAATATCATGTAGAAGATTAAAGCTTGGTGTCAATCTGCTATTATGTTGATAGTGAGATACTATGTAGGACATTAAAGCTGAGTGTTAGTCTACTAACATGTGGATAGTAAGATATTTTCAAGACAGTAAATCTCCAAGTTGGTTTGCATCTGTTGATTTGTAAATAGTAAGACCTTATGTAAGAGATTTAAGCTCAGTATCTGACTCCTAACATTTGGATAGCAAGATAATATGTACACCATTAAATCTTAGTGTCTATCTGTTAATATGTAGATAAAGAGATAATATGTAGGACATTAAAACTCAATTTTAGTCCTCTAGCGTGCAAACATTCTTTATTCCTCTTTGCGTTCAGGATCCTTTGGTCATGTTATATCTGCAAGCCAGTAATCATGATGCAGTCCATAATCTTTACCAGGACATAGCTGCTGCACCATAGCTTTTGCCTCAGCTCTGCATTCTGTGGTATCTCATTTCACTAAAACACAGTGAAAGTAAAATGCTATGTAGAACACACATTTTGGTGTTGGTCTGTTAATTTATGGATTGTAGGTACTATGTAAGACTACATATGTTGCCATATGGATAGTAAAGTAATATGTAAGGTATCCAATCCTAGTTATTGGTCAGTTATCAAATGGATTTTAAGATAATATTTAGGGTATCAAATCTTGGTGCTGGTCTGTTAACATGTGGAGGGTAAGATAATATGTAGAGTATCAAATCTCGGTTCTGGTCTGTTAACATGTGAATGGTAAGATAATATTTAGGGTAGCAAATCTTGGTGCTGGTCTGTTAACATGTGGGTGGTAAGATCATATGTAGGGTATCAAATCTCGCTGCTGGTCTGTTAACATGTGGAGGGTAAGATAATATGTAGGGTATCAAATCTCGGTTCTGGTCTGTTAACATGTGAAGGGTAAGATAATATTTAGTGTAGCAAATCGTGGTGCTGGTCTGTCGACATGTGGATGGTAAGATAGTATGTATAACAGTAAAGCTAAGTGTTCTTCTGGCATGGGGATTCAAAAAATAAAAATGTAGGGCATTGAAGCACAGTGTGGATCTATTAACATGTGATTAGTAGTATAATATGTACATAAGTTTGTTGAGAGGTGGAAAGTAAGATACTATGTGGGACAGTAGAGTTTGTTGTCCGTCTACTTCTTTTGTCCTGTGAATATCAAGATAATATAAAGGACATTGAACCACGGCGTGATTCTGTTTGCATTGTGATAGTCAGATTAAAATAATTAAGTCTATTGCATCTCTTTTTTGGGGGAAAGGAATATACTTTTATTTTGGCGATAAGGCTCAGTGTGGGTTTGTTAATGTATTGATAGTAAAACTTTATTTAGAACATTACAGCTCGTTGTTGGTCTATTGACATGGGGACAGCAGGATGCTGTTTAGGAAATTTATTATTGGTTTCTGTTTGTTAACAAATGGAAGGTAAAACACTTAATAGGACAGAAAAGCTCAGTGTTGGTCTGTTAATACATGTGAACTGTAAGATATTGTGTAGGACACATGTTCTCAGTGTTGGTCTGTTAATACATGTGAACTGTAAGACATTGTGTAGGACACATGTTCTCTGTGTTGGTCTGTAAACATGATGATTAGTAAGATAATATGTATGATATTACAGCTCAGTGTTGATGTGTTATCAAGGGGAAAGAAAATATATACAGCTTTACATCTCGGCTGTTATGCGTTAACATTTGAATATTAAGAAAATATGTAGGACATGAAAGCTCACTGTTCGTATCCTAACAAGTGGATAGTACAATACTATGAGGTAAAGTAATGCTAGCTGTCATTCTGTTAACACGCGGATAGTAAGATACTATGTAGGACATTACTGCTCTGTGTTGGTATTTTGACCTGGGGATAGTAAGATACTATAAAGGACATTACAGATCAGTGTTGGTCTGTTAACAAGCGGAGAGTAAGATACTATGTAGGACATTACTACTCAGTTTTGGTCTGTTTACCTGGGGGAAAAAATATACTATGTAGGACACCTATTCATGAGGTTGGTCTGTTTTCATGTGGATAGTGAGAAAATATATACAACATTATTTCTCAGTTGATGTATATTAACATGAGGATATCAAGAAATAAGTAGGACATGAAAGTTCACTGTCTGTGTGTTATGAAGTGGATAGTTTGATGTTATGTAGAAAAGTGAAGATTGCTTTCATTCTGTTATAACGTGTTGATAGTAAAACAATAGGTAGGACATTAAAGATTTGTGTCAGACTGCTATCTTTGTACAGAAATATAAAAAGTAGGTCATTTAAGCTTTGTGTTAGTATGTTAACTTTTGGACAGTAAGATTACATGTAGGACATTAACAAATGGGAATGGTTTGTAAACATGCAAACAGTTTAATGCTACATAGGACAATAAAACTCAGTGTCTGTCTGCTAACAGTTGTTTAGTTAGATACTATGTACGTCATCTATGCCAAAAGCTCGGTTTTCGGCTATTAACATGCAAATTAGTTATGTACTATGTAGGACATTACAGCTTGTTGTCGGCCTGCTAAGATAGGGATAGTATGATACTTTACAGGACAATTATCTTGGTTTCCATCTGTTAATATACAGACAGTAAGATACTACCTAGGACTTTAAAGCTCAGTGTTAGCCTTCATCCTTTGTTATGCTGATACTAAGATACTATGCAGGAGATTAAAAATCAGATTTGGTCTGTTAAAGAGGCGTCAGTGAGATACTTTATAGGACCGTCAAGCTCAGTTTAGATCTGTTAAAGTGGGGTCAGTAAAATATTATGTAGGACACTAATACTTTTAGGTAGGTTTGTTAACATGGGGATTGTAAAATGCTATGCAGGACAGTAAAGTTAGGTGACTGTTCGTGTATGTTACTGTTGGGATTCTCAGATAGTATGTTAATATGTAGACAGTAAGATGCTATGTATCGCATTAAATCTAAAGAATCGGTTGGTTATATGAGGACATTAATATAATATATAGGACACTGAAGCTTAGTGTAATTCTGTTGACATGGTGACAGTTTGTTTGTTTGTTTGTTTTTTTTAGTTCGCCTTATTTCTCTAATCCCCAAGGGGGTGTACATTGTACTGTGGTTTTTATTTTGCGCCTGTCGACCAAGTGCTGCCAACTTCAGCATGCATTTTATGTAAGGGTCTGCTTCCTCTTGCATTTTCTAAGAATTCGCTTCCTTGGGGTAACGGCGCTGTGATGGGGATTGAACCCAGCACCTTCGGGTTTTGAGCCGTGCCACTTAACCACTAGGCCACACCGATCCCATGGTGACAGTAAGATAATATGTAGGATATTAGCGAATAGCATCGGTCTGTTAACATTTAGATAGTAAGATTTTATGTAGTACATTACAGCTTGCTATTAGGTCTGCTAACATTTAGAAAGAAAGATTTTATATTAGGACATTACATCTTGGTGTTGGTCTGTTGACATGGAGACTGTAAAATACTATGAATGACATTAAAACATGTGGATAGTACAATATCATGTAAGATAGCAAAGCTCAGAGTCCGGCTGATGACATGGGTACAGTAAGATATCTTGTTCGAAGTAAGCTGTCAGACATCAGCGTGAATTTGTTGAAGAAGAAGAAGAAGTAAGATAGTGTGTAGGACATTAAAACTTACATTCGGTTTGTTAACACGTGGATAGTAAGATATTATTTTTAACAGTAAAGCATGGTGTCTGCTTGTTAACATGTGGATTGAAAGATATTATGTACGGCATTCAAGCTCTGTGTTGGCCAGTTGACTTGTGAATAGTAAGATACTCTGTAGGACATTCAAGCTCTGTGTTGGCCAGTTGACTTGTGAATAGTAAGATACTCTGTAGGACATTCAAGCTCTGTGTTAGCCTGTTGACATGTGGATAGTAAGATACTCTGTAGGACATTCAAGCTCTGTGTTGGCCAGTTGACTTGTGAATAGTAAGATACTATGTGGGACATTCAAGCTATGTGTTTGCCTGTTGACATGTGGATAGTAAAATACTCTGTAGGACATACAAGCTCTATGTTGGCCTGTTAACATGTTGATAGTAAGATACTATGTAGGAAATTAAAGCTCTGTCTAGGCCTGTTGACATGTGGATTGAAAGATATTATGTAGGACATTCAAGCTCTGTGTTGGCCTGTTAACATTGGGTTAGTAAGATACTCTGAAGGACATTCAAGCTCTGTGTTGGCCAGTTGACTTGTGAATAGTAAGATATTCTGTAAGACATTCAAGCTATGTTGCCCAATTGACATGTGGATAGTAAAACACTATGTAGGACATTAAAGCTCTGTGTTGGCCTGTTGACATGTGAATAGTAAGATACTATGTAGGACATTCAAGCTATGTGTTTGCCTGTTGACATGTGGATAGTAAAATACTCTGTAGGACATTCAAGCTCTATGTTGGCCTGTTGACATGTGGATAGTAAGATATTCTGTAGGACATTCAAGCTCTTGGTTGGCCTGTTAACATTGGGTTAGTAAGATACTCTGTAGGACATTAAAGCTCTGTGTTTGCCTGTTAACATGGGGATAGTAAGATACTCTGTACCACATTAAAGCTCTGTCTTGGCCTGTTGACATGTGGATAGTAAGATACTCTGTAAGACATTCAAGCTCTGTGTTGGCCTGTTAACATGTGGTTAATAAGATACTCTGTAGGACATTCAAGCTATGTGTTGGCCTGTTAACATGTGGATAGTAAGATACTATGTAGCACATTAAAGCTCTGTCTTGGCCTGTTGACATGTGGATAGTAAGACTCTCTGTAAGACATTTAAACTCTGTGTTGGCATGTTAACATGGTGGCAGTAAGGAACTATGTAGGACATCAATGTTTTGGGTAAGTCTAACATCTGGATAGTGGATACTGTGCAGTGCATTCAATCTAGAGTTGGTTTGTTAATATGTGGATTGTAAGATTCTGTGTAAGACATTAAAGCTGTCTGTCAGTCTGATGCCATTGGGATTGTACAATACTTTGAAGAACAATAAAACTTGGTATTGGTCTGTTAATATTTAGATAGCAAATTACAATGTAGGACTGTAAAGTTTCTAGTCAGTGAACTTATGTTTAATGGGGATAGTGCGATACTTTGTAGGACAATACCGTTTATTGTCTGTATGTTAATTTTCATATAGTAAAGTATTAAATAAAAGACTGTTACCATGTGCTTAGGTAGAAACTGTGTAGGACATCAAAATTTAATGCTGGTATGATAGTCTGTGGATAGTAAGATACTATATATAGGACATTAAAACTTGATGTATCATAGTAGGATACTAGCTAGTAGCTAGGACTGTAATGCCTAGGGTGAGTTTGATAAAATATAGATAGTAAGATACTAGTTAGAACTGCCATGCCTAGGTTCAGTTTGTTAAAATGTGGATAACAAGATACTATTTCAGACATTAATGCATAGTGTCGGTCTGTACATTATATAAATTGCTGAGCGATTATAGTAGTAAAACTGGGAGAGTTCAAAACGTAGTTCCCTCGTGTTCCAGTCTCTCTCTTATCGCCTGTGGAGTATACAAAATAGATAGGAATGGTTAAAATAAATACCGCTATGGAACAAAATCAAGAACCTAACCTACGTTAGGTACAGAAATTACATACAATGAGACTAAAACATTCATCAGGGCAACGTACAGTGCAAAATGGAAAAAAGAAAAAAACACCCTGGCTACATAGATTATCATTCTCCGGCTACACATAGGTCACAACAGTCTGAGATGTCGTCATCTGTACAACAAGTTCAAGATTGGTACTACAGACCTTCGTGCCTGCGACACAGCCCCAATGAAGGCAGAACATATTTTGAGCCTTTAGTCGATTGATGACTTCGTTAGAGTCATTGAAGTTGATGTCTGAAAACGAACGAAAAAGAAGAAGAAGAAATGAACCAGTCGAAGCTTCCCGTTGGATCCACTACTAGGGAATTGCATGTTTACATTCTGATTCGCATTATTCATTTATAGGTCTAGTGATATTGCGAGCTTAATATATGAGTAGCAAAATGCCCCCTTGTCGCTATGTGCATTCACAAGCAAAAACAACTAGTATTCTCTGTATAAGCAACATATGTCCTCTAGCCCACTGTATGGACGGCGTACTACAGTAAACATCACGAATGATTCTGGATCTTTGGGTATGGCAATGACAAAAATAGGACCACTGCCCTATATAGAGCATGGCATAAGAGGCGACTAACTGTGTGACATGGCACAACACCGGCCATGCTTAGTTGTTTTGTTAAGAGCAGCATAGATGGCGCCTAACAGGTTGCGTGTCAAGTTGGTCTAGTGTTTGAGTCTTTTAAGATGGACTCACAGATCTATGAACCAAACTTCTTGGCACTTGTCTTAACACAGCGGAGTAATAAGCTGCTCGAGCCTAACACGCTAAGCAGGAAATCCTCATCCCTCCTTTATCCAGCTCACACCACAGCTGGGACCTCCACAGGGTCATCTTCTCTTGTAGAATTACAGGTCTACTAAGACTAAGATTAATATAAACACATAATCTTACAAATACTATTTCTTTTGTTGCAGATTCTGCACTTTACACTTTACGAAATACAAGACCTCACCACTAATGGAGTCTCCCGCGGAACACCTGGCTGAGACATTTCGATTCTACTCCGTCTTCCTCCACGCTGCCCGAGACTCACCAAACGTTGCCGTCGACGATCAACACGAAAGACAATGGTTGAGTATGAGGATTACCTAACTTGACTTAAAACACAAGGCAACGACTCTAGCTGGCCATCTATCTTCTCGGCACACCCCCCATGACATCAGAACAAATTTTGCAACCCTGCCCATTGTTTACCGACACGAAGTAGCATTTGGCAACAACCAGTGTCCTTCCACGAGTAGCTGTACAGAAGTGCTCAGACTCTCAAGTCAACTGCTGCCTTCGTTAGAGTAATTGAATTCAAGGTCTGAAGACGAACAAGGAAGATCTATTTTCTTGACATTTTTCGTGCCAGCCGAAGCACATCAGTACAAGTACAGTCAACCTCCATCAAGATGACTTCAGGAAAAAACTTTGCATGATCTTGCAGTAGGAGTTTATGTATCAGTTTACTGGCATGATGAGGTTGCTATCCTCATGCACAACTCTATTTAGTCACGCCTTTCAATACATGCATGGAGTTCAATCAATCAAATCAGAACAAAAAGGCATAGCTTCAAATTAAATAAAGAAAGGTCAAGATTGGATATTTGGAAATATTTCTTTAGTCAGAGAGGGGTGAATGCTTGGAATGCATTTCCAAGGAAGTGATGTAAGCAGAGACAGTTGATGCATTTAAGAATACATTGGATGCACATAGCTTATTGAGCAAGGAAATGTAAATGAAACTGGTTGCGTACAGACTCTGCATAGTCTTCTAAACCAGTATAAAGACGATAAGTTTAGTTAAATCAAGATCACTCATCTCTTTTTGTTGAAGCACAGGTCCAGCATTGTATTTGACTTACCAAAACCAGCTTTTAGGAAAGACTTTTTCTAGTTATTTGCAGTAGGGTAGCAATAATTTCTACATTTTGAGATTGCCACATCCATGGACAACTCTTAGTCCTCGCGTTCAACATGCAATGATTATTTTGGCTACTCAGGAGAAACACATACATAGCTCACCTTAAGATTGTTTGCCCTTGATCTACTGTGACAGTATTCTGTGGCGGTTATATTCTACCATTCTCAGTAAGGGACCCCGGATACACTATGGGAGGTCATGTTATTGATAGATTTGAAACAAGCAGCGATAACGATAGAAAAGATATGAATTTGGAATTGCATGTGTTAAGCTTTTAAAGAAGTGTTCATACGTGGTTGCGAAGTTTCGATGGCTCACAAACAAAACATGTCTGTGTTCAGATTCCTGATCTGACTGGGTCGTACACCTAATAAATTTCGTGCTGAATATGGTTTAACCAGGCTCTAAAGTGCAAAACACAGAACAATATACTGCCTCTTAGGAACCACGGTAAACGAAGTAAAAAAAAGAAATATAGCTTTTTAGTGTTTTCTCCAGTATCGCATTCTGTTTTTTTTATTAAATGGCTTGCTGGCTTAGGGTCGTTCGTTCTCAATCTTGCACCACCAAGCCCTGATGTGGCTTAAGTAGCAGAATGTTGTCCAGAGAACGGAATGCAAATGTGCTGATCGGTGTGGACTGCACAGAACACGGCCAGGCACTTGAGCATCCGTGGTCAACCCCTGCACCCGAGCTCATATCCAGTCGTCCTGACTTGTCTTGCCACTGGTTAAAGTTGGACTCGAGCGAGAGAGTGTGGTCGACAAACTGTGCAACCCTTTCTCACTTAAAGGAAATTCATCGCGCAAGTCATTCTCTTTTCATGTATCCAGTACTAACACAGTCGAGTCCTGTGACGACGGGCGAGAAGAGAGCGTAGGTCCACTGACAAGCTAAACTACAGTCAAAAAGCTGCGTCAGTTGCGGGACACCTTGCTGAGCAATAAAGCGGCTGAGGTACATGGATTTGCTGACAATCATGATCACCGGCTCGCGAAGCAAACTTTCTCTGCTTTCACTGACTGCGAATATGCAGTTCCCATCTTCCCACCCATCCACAACCCGGATTTACAGAATACTCGACTGGATGGACTGGCTGGGTGCAAAAAGTAAAGGCTCGTGATGGACGAAAAACATTGTGTTTGACCCTGACGCAACGTCCTGGGCAATATGGTGTGCTTGACCGGACTAGCGTCTCAGTTACCCACAGATATTATCTTAAATATCACTAACCTCTAGCTGATTGCTAGCATAACCGGCACTTCTGAAATTATGCAATGATGTTTATAAATGAAAATAGTATTTGCTAGATCTACGTCAAACATAAAGTCACATATATTTTTGTATACCATAACAAGCATTATTACATAGCACAAAAAATCGCTCACTTTCATCTTTATCATCATTATTATTATCATCATCATCATCTTCATCATCATCATCATCATGTTGCATGTCATTTGCAGAAAATCACTTTCACAACAAACGATCTGTAACTCGATCTCTAGCCAGAAGTATCGCCTCTATCGTTGTCATCGTCCTGACCTCTGTGATGTCTTGTTTCCATCTTTTCATCGGTCTGCTTCAGCCCCGCTTTTCAAACACCAAACCCTCCTGTATCGTTCTTTCTAGGTCAGTATGGCGTTTGATGTGGTCAAACTATTATACAGCAAAGCAAGTGGTCATTTTCACAGACGACCTAGCAGTGTAATGGCCCTCAAGAGCCCAGTGCTTAAAAAAAAAGCAGTCCAACAATGGACACCAGCCCACTGAGACATTCCAGGCAACGGGGAGGTGGACAGGCTCGCCAGAGAGCGAGGAATGCTGCAGCAGAGTGATACAGACATCACATACAATGAAACTAAAGCATTCATCAGGACAACGTACAGTGCAAAATGGAAAATAGGATCACATTGGCCACATAGAAAACGATGCCTACCATCAACTCTCCAGGCGAGACCAGGTGATCATTTTCCGGCTACGCACAGGTCACAACAGACTCAGATGCTATCTGTACAATAAGTTCAAGATTGGCACTACAGAAATTTGTGCCTGCGGCACAGCCCCCATGAAGGCATAATATATTTTGCAGTCCTGCCCGCTGTATACCGACAAAAGAAGTAACAATTGGCAACAGCCAGTGTCCTTCCACGAGAAGCTGTACGAAAGCGTACAGAGCCTTGAGTCGACTGCTGCCTTTGTTAAAATCATTGAAGCTGAGGTCTGAAGATAAACGAAGAAGCAGAAGAAACTATTTTAGCTTTCGAGACAAGATGTTGTTTACTAACCAATTTTGCTTGAAATTAATTAGGATCTATAGTATATATATATATATATATATATATATATATATATATATATATATATATCTTTATCTATATCTCAAGCAGATGTGGATATATTGAAATCGGATGTAGATAAAATTCGATAGTGGTTTGTAGGTTCGCAAATGGAGTTTAATGTACAGTTTAATGTACAGTCATCCACATGGGTAGATCCAATATGAAACATAATTACAGAATGGGAGAGAACAATATTAGAAAGATAGATAAGGAAATGGACTTAGAAGTTATACTAGATCATACAGGTAAGGTGAGTGAGCACGTTCAGGTAGCAATTAAAAAGGCAAATGCAATGTTATGTATGATAAACATAAATACTAAACATAGGAGCAAGGAAGTGAAAGTCAAACTGTATAAAGCATTAGTTAGACCTAGATTGGAGTTTGGCGTACAGGCGTGGAGTCATTATCATAGAGGGGATACAAACATGCTGGAAAGAATTCAAAAAAGAGCGACAACGCTGATAGTGGGATTGCAGAATTACAGTTATGAGGAAAAACCGGCCTACAGTGTCTAGAAGAGAGAATAATTCGTAGTGACTTAATACAGGCTTATAAGATGATCAGAGGAATGGATAAATTAGACTATAACAAGTTTTTAAAAAAAAATACAGCCACCAAATATAACAAGAGGGCATAGTTACACATTAACTAAAGAGAGGTCCAGATTCGATATTAGGAAATATTTTTTTAATTAGAGAGTGGTGAATGCTTGGAATGCATTGCCAAGGGAAATAGTGGAAGGAAGGACAGTTAATGCATTTAAGAATAAATTGGATGCGCATAGCTTTTAGAGCAAGGTGATGAAATGAAACTGTATGTATACAGATTCTGCAGAGTCTTCTAAACCAGTTTAAGGACGTTAAGCTTAGTTAAGGATATCTGCATTTTTCCTTTTTGCTATCCATTGTATTTTGAGCACTTTTCTATAGTCCTTTAGTTCAAAAGATGCAATTCTTTTCTTAAGTGTTTGTGTGGGGGTGGGGGGGGTCCATGTTTCGCACCCTTATGTCTTCATCGGTATAATGCAAGTTCACAGAATAGTTATTTTCATTTTTTTAATGTTCTGTCATCAGTTTCTCATTTTATTGAACCTCTGCATTGCCGTAGCCATTGGCACTTATAACTGAGCTGAGGTACTCAAAGCTTTTGACTTTCTCAATCTTCTGTTATTAAAAAATAAACTTTATGTTTGGTCTTTGCCTTGCCTGTGATCGTTATCTTGGTTGTACTTTAAATTCAGGTATAGATTTTGGACTTCGTTGAGTTGTGTTTACGCTCATCAGTACTTTTACATTTCGCTAGTTGTTAAACCCACCGGGCTAGATCGCACGTGGACACAGTCCTGGTGTGAACAGACTATCTACAATAGCAGTTAGTAAACTAGCATTATCTTGTAAAGCGAGCTATGCAAGTTTTCATTCCATTTCCAACAATATATCTCTGCAAATATGGATTTTCGACATTTGTAGCATAAAAGAAAAACAAATCGAAACAGATTAGATGTCTAACATGGCAAACGTGTGGTTTGTACAACACAACAGTTGAATCCTCTTCGAGAAAGAGAAACAACAAGCCTTCACGCGGTCAGCATTTCTTGATCTTTGTGACCCGTTCCTCAGCCTTGCATATATACGCAGCACGTTCATTCAAACAATAATGAAATTAACTTTCTTCTATATTAAATGTATTGTATTTCTATTGAAATTGTTAAGAAAGACACATATATCACATGTACTTTTGTGTTTGTTTTTTAACTATTTCTATATAACTGGTTCTTTGCTATTGTATTTTATGTATTTAAAAACATTATTCCGAGAAGGGGTACGTGACATCTACAGTTAACATCATTTGCTGAATAAGAATGATCACCAATGGACAGCCGCGTGCGGTAAACACCTTTCATTTTTGGGCTAAAGAGAAATACTCTCCATTTAATGTACAATATGTAACTAAGTTAACGTCTTTATACGGGTTGAGAAGACTACCTATTTATACTGGTTTAGACGATTATGTCTTTCTACTCGCTTAGAAGACTGAAACTTTATACTGGTTTAGAAGACTGTGTCTTTATCTTGGTTTATAAGACGATGTCTTTATACTGGTTTAGAAGACGATGTCTTTATACTGCCTTAGAATGACTATATCTTTATACTGGTTTAGAAGACTACGTGTTTATACCGGCTTAGAAAACTATGCAGAGTCTGTAAACAACCAGTTTCATTTACATTTCCTAGCTCTAAAAGCTATGTGCATCCAATCTATTCTGAAATGCATTAATTGTTCCAGCCTAAAACTACTTCATATGGCAATACATTCCAAGCATTCACCACTGTACAGCTTATGTTGCTTACCAGTAACACTTTTACCGGTAACAGTTCTCGCAGTTTAGCTCACTTTAAATTCAACCGATGCACAAAATTGAGAAATGGAATACCTCTGCCCCTCCTTTATGTGTTGTGTTTGTTACAGACCCGTCGGTGTATGCATGGGTCCAGTCCATGCTTGAGTAGTTTTTCGTTATGTACCTCAGGGTTATGTCTCTTCTTTCTTTTTCAGTCTGGCTGTTCTTGTTTCAAATATCTGGTATATTTTCTACCACCTCCGGAATGATATGCTGCTTCCAGGTAGGTTTGCGTACAGTAGGGATGGGGTTTGGTGTTAATGTGTTCATAGTGTCTTCGCTCATCTTTGCTTTGGCTATTTCTGCAAAGTTTCTTCGCTTTAGTTTCCCATTTCCAAATCTATTTAGTCTCTGATGCATTGGGTGGTCTGTCAGTCTTCTGAGTTTCTCTACTTGCTGCTGGGCTCTGCAGTCTCTTCTGTCGGTCATGGATTGCAGATTTCTAATCTTTTCCAGTTCTACAATTGGCGTTGACTTCATGCCTGCTGTTATAACTCTCATGGCTTGGTTTGAAGTTTGCTAATTGTATCACAGTTCGCCTTTGCTGCTGTTGCTCATGCCGCAATGCCATACTCGAGAACTGGTCTCACTCTTCCAGTGTACAGTTTCGTCTGTTCCCCAGCTTGTGCCAGCAAGTTTCCTCATGATTGCCATTCTTTGTCTGGCTCTCATTCGGTTTCTCTCGATCTGACTTTTTCATGTCATGCACCGATCAAATGTGACTCCCAGGTAGTTTTGGTTGCCATTTGCCCGCAGATATTTGCCGCTAAGACTTATTTTGGTGTTCTGGAGTTTGTTTGAAAGCGAGAATATCGTACATGCTGTTTTTTCCTCATTTATTTTGACCAGCCATGAGTTCGCCCACTCCTCCAACGATGTTAGGGCCTGCTGCATCCGATTGCTTGCTATGGTGAGATTTTTTTCAGACGTCCAAATAGCCAGATCGTCTGCAAACATGGAGCTGTGGACTCTTCTTGGTAGATTCTCTGTGATGTTGTTTATATACACCAGGAAAGGTGTTGGTGACAGTACTCCCCTTTGGTGTACTCCCTGCTCAAGTGTCACCTTTTTGCTCATCTGCTATTCTACTTGAACTATGGATGTTCTGTTTTCGAGGTAGTCGCTGATCCATCTGTACATTTTCCCACAAACTTCACTTCTTCGTAGCTTGACTTTAAGTCACTTTATCCACACCTTGTCAAATGCCTTCTCTAAATCCACCCAAATCGCTACTGTGTGTTTTTTCTCCTGGTAAGCATCATCTATTAACTGGGCTATGAGAGTGATCTGGTCCTCAGTGGATCTGTGCTGTCTAAAGCCTGCTTGCTGTGGAATTAGTATGTGTTTTTCTTCCAGATGCCACATCAGTCTGGTGTTTATCATACGTTCCATCAGTTTACCTACACCGCTCAGTAGACTGATAGGCCTGTATCCATTTGGATCTGTTCTATCTTTTTCTTTCTTTGGTACTGGTATAAGTACAGCGTCTTTTCATGTCTGAGGTACAATTCCCCTTTTCCAGCTTTGGTTCAGGACTGATAGTAACTTCCTCTTTGCTGTTTGGCCCAACTCCATCAGCATTTCGTGTAACCCCATCTTTTCCGGGCGATTTCTTTTTCTCATGGTTTTCTCATCGAGTTCTCATGGCCTCTTCCTTTTTATTCATTGTTAGTATTGCCATCATGTGCTCCTTTGGTGCCATATTGATGTTGTCGTGGCTCTTTTGTTCTTCATTATTGTCTGTGTGCATGTCTGTAGGGACATCAGTGTGGTTTGCTCTGGCATAGTGTTCGTTCTATAAAGGCGTTTGCTGCTTTTTTTTCCAGTAAGCATTTTGTCGCCATACTTGATGGTAATTTGTTTATTTGATGGTGTTTCGTCATTCATGGCTCTGACTAACTTCCATAGTTTGTTCTCTTCTTTATATAAATTGAGGCTTTCTGTTTTATTTGTCCAGCTGTCTCTTGTTATATGGTTTAGTGTTCTTTTGTATTTCGCCGTGTTAGCCTTGAGGGCGATATTTGCCTCCATAGATTGTTCTCTCTCTGCCATGTTCCTAGCATTTGAGACTTCGTCTTCCGCTTCCTGCAATTCATCATTCCAATATGGCTTGTAGTTTTTCCATGCCCCTCTTGGGATGGTTTCGGTGGCTGCTTGCATTATTGCTTTGCTTAGGCTTTCCACCATAGGTTTCATATTGTTATTCCATGTGTTGATGGTTTCACATAGCCGATCTGTCAGAATTGCAAATCTGTCCCAGTCGGATCGTTTATAGTTCCAACGTGGGAGCGCTTTTATTTCCTGTGGGCCTACTTCCATATCAATTTCTAGCCTAATTGGCGTTTTGTCGCTACCTGCCAATTGGTTGAGCACCTGGCCGTCTATTTTGTGGTGAATATCAACCGTGGAAAAGGCCAAGTCTGGAGTAGAGGTGGTATGCCGTGTTCTAGAATAGACGATAGGGCTGTCCTCCAGCCTATTGTAAAGATAGAGATTTGTGTCTATCTCCCAGTCTTCCACTTCATCTCCTCTGTTGTCTGTGTCCGAATATCCCCATCTCTCCGAGTGGCTGTTGAAGTCTCCAACTACTAGGCAGCTGGAGTTCTTGATTTCCATACTCGAGAGGGACAGGTCTTTGATGGGTGGGCCATACAGGTTGAAGATGTGGATCTTCGTTTCTTATGTCATTATGTCGAGTCCTACAATTTCTGCTTGTCCAGTGTGATTGACAGCTACCGCGCTCCTCGGTATGCAGTTACGTGTTAGTATCAGAACCCTTCCTTTGTCAAGACTGTAACATGCTAAAGCAACTGCGTTGTGAATACTGACCCACGGAGATGAACCCACACATACACACTTTTGTGAGCGTCTTGAAGAACTCCCCACCACAGTAGACTTTGTCCATAGAACTGGCCTTTACGTGTAGACTTAATACAATTGTCGGTGAGCTAGAAAAAGAAGGAAAAGAAGAAGAAAAAGTAAAGAATGAAGAAGAAAATAGAGAAGAAGAAGTAGAAGAAGAAGAAGAATAAGAAGAAGAAGAATAAGAAGAAGAAGAAAAATAAAGAAGACGAACAAGAAGAGAAAGAAGAAGAAAAAGAAGAGAAAGAAAAAGAAGATAAACATGAGTAAATAGTACTACCTGATATTGCCCGAAGAAGATTTGAATGTTTAAATGAAGTATATCGTTAAAAAGCAACTAATCTGATTGGCAAACATCCGGCTAGTCTCTAAACCCTGATCTATGGGTGAGAGAGCTGGAGTGTGTACGCCAAACACGCCAGGAGGTTGAATCATTTCTACATGACACATACTCCAAATTGGCTACAAGACCACATCACAAATAACCATACTCTTTTCATTACTACTACACTATTCATACACTTTTGTAGAAAGTTAAAGTGAGATAGACTGGCCAAGTTTCTCGAATGTCAAGTGAAAGGTTCCAAAAAAAACTACTGTTTAGCGAGCTTAGCGCAGCAAGGCGATCACCTGGACGTGAATAAAAGCGATTCAGTGAATCCTGGCAGTAAATCGTTTAGCCTGAAAAAGGCGAGACCAAAAAGAGCCTTGCATGCAGTTAGCGAGGGTGGAAGTATAGAGTAGAGACAAAACCAGCACCAGCTGGTGTTGGCTTAATCTGTCATGCACGCATCCGCCCACAGACTTAAGGGCGCAGTATGACACATGATGATGTTGCTTATTCTCATCGACGGCGATAAGCCCATTATTATTGTCATGATCATATTTCTTCAAAATCAAGTAAATACTGGATCAAGATGGTGAGCAGCGCATGAGCTGCAGCGGTCATCGAGCCATAGCTGACTGATAGCGTAAGGGCTAGCGAACCGGAGCTGCCAAGGCCGTTCTACACGTCCGCGCAGTATTCTAGAAAACAGGCTGCAACAGAGCAGACTGGTTAAGGAGAAGGGATCGAAGAGGGAATGCTAACCCGGTACTCAAAAAATGCTTGCTGAAGTAGGATGTGTTGGACCGAAAGGTGCAAATATCGACATAACGCATTCCGTTCTCTGGACTGCGTTCTGCTACTTAGGCCCGTGTCAGGGTTTGGTAGCGGGAGATGGAGAACAAACGAAGCCAAGCCAAGACAAGTAAATACATTTAATATTCATCAGTTTATTGGCGTCTCAGTCACTGATCATCATGCGCCTGGCGCCCTGGCGAAGTTTGCCCAGCTCTGTCTCCCGTATTTCGACACAGTCTGCTATGGTAGCAAACGCCGGTACGTGAGTGGCAGTCCCTGTCGCAGATCGTACAACGAGGCTGAGGAGGCTGACTTGCCGGGGTGTTCGCCGATCTTTTCAGTCGTGCCCATTTCTCTGGTTCCAGATGGCCTCTACAAGCGTCGGCAACTACTGTGCACCTCTCAACTGAATGTCTGCAATCGACTCAATCCTGAGCTTTCGGCTTGGATGTCGCATGACGTCATGTCCATCTTGTATACGTACTTGAATCGCGGTGTGGGGTAGTCGATTCCTTTAGCTGCAGTGATCAGTTGTCCATAAAATATATCCTATAACAGCCTTTACAATGTATGTAAATATACACTCGCGAGCATACGACTACTCTAAGACAGATGTACAGAAGATGAAAGATACAGACAGCCACATAAACTGGAAAGATATTGTCAGAGGTACAGACGTTGAACAAGAGGCAGAGTGTTTCAAAACACTTTTAGAACAACTAAAAGTCGAATATGTTCCATGTATGGAGGTAAACACCAATCATAAAAAGTGGATTACTAGATTTGTAGCTAAATGTACAAGAGCTTAAAATAAAGCCTGGACAAAGTGTATAAAGGCAAGTAAATCAAAAGAAATATATTTAAAATATTTGGACAAGCAAAACATAGCTCAGAAAGTAAGTAAAGCAGCAAAATAGACTTCGAACAAAAACTTACTAATAGGATCAAGACTGATGGTAAAAGCTTCTTTTCTAATGTTAGAAATAAACAAAGACCTAAAGACAAGGTAGGCTTTCTCATAAACAGTACAGTGACAATAAGCAGAGAAAATAGGGAGATAGCTTATCTAATAAATCAATACTTTGGCACAGTCTATACAAAAGAACACTCCTCCAAGATACCAGAGCCTATACCTATTTTCAAATGTCAAATGAATATAGTGCGATTAAAATCATTCTGTCTTACGGAGGAAATGGTTCTAAAAAGATTAGAAGGATTAAAAGTGGATAAATGTACAGATCAAGATGGTATCCATTCATCAATGCTATTTGAAGTATAGACTAACTAGTTAAACCATTGGCTATATTATTTTCTCAATCACTTGCAAAATGGATTGTTCCAAGAGATTGGAAAGATGCAGGAGTGATTCCCTTATTCAAAAGAGGAAAGAAATCAGATCCAGCTAATTAAGTAAGTTTAACGAGCATAGTCTGTAAAATGTTAGAGTCAATAATGAAAGAAAACATTGTAATGCATCTAGACAGGTTAAATCTAATCAGAAATAGTTAGCATGGGTTTACTAGAGGGAGACCGTGCTTAACAAATCTATTGGAGTGCATGGAGGTGATTACTAAAATCATAGATAAGGGAGAACCAGTGGATGTTATTTATCTAGATTTTACAAAGGCTTTTTATATAGTACCTCATCAACGATTATTTAAAAAGTTAAAATCACATGGGATAGATGGGCAGGTTGCCGAATGGATTGAAAGTTGGTTAACGGGAAGAAGACAGCGATTGGCATAAATATGGAGTACTCTGAGTGGTGTGAAGTAAAAAATGGAACAAAATTACAGAATGGGCGAGAAAAATACTAGAATGATAGATAACGAAAGGGACATAGGGGTAAAAATAGAGCATACAGGTAAGGTGAGCTAGCAAGTCCAGGTAGCAGTGAATAAATCAAATGCAACGTTAGGTATGATAAAAAAAAAGAAATATTAAACATAGGAGTAATGAGGTGGTTGACAAACTATATAAAGCATTAGTTAGACCTAGATCGGAGTACTGTGTACAGGTGTGGAGTCCTTATCGTAGAAGAGCTATAAATATGCTGGAAAGGATACAAGGAATAGATACAAAACTGATAGTGGTATTCCAGAATTACAGTTACGAGGAAAGACTCAGAAAAACCGGCCGTTAGTGTCTAGAAAAGAGAACAATTAAACGTGACTTAATCTAAGTTGATAAGATAATCACAGGAAAAGTTAAATTAGACTATACATTTTTTTTCAAAATACTACCACCAGCGAGAACAGGAGGGCACAGATACAATTTAATAACGAAAGGTCCAAATTGGACACAGGACATTTTTTTTTATTCAGACAGTGGTGAATGCTTGGAATGCTTTGCCCCAGGAAATAGTGGAGGCAGAGACAGTTAATGCATTTAAGAATAAATATGATGTACATAGTTATTAGAGCAGGGTAATGCAAATGGGACTGGTTGTCTACAGACTCTGATGAGTTTTCTAAACCAATATAAAAACGTTATGTTAAGTTAAGTTATGCCGTGTTTGTTAGCTTACTCAGAACGTTTTATGATTGTGCTAACTTTTTGTTTCATCGCTCCACATTGTTCTTTGTAGGACAATGTGCGATCCATTGTAATTCCTAGGTACTTAGGTGTATCTTTATGTTTAAGTTTATGCCCCTGCCAACTAATCTTTCAAACTCTCAAGGCTATTCTTACATCCTGTTGCAGCCCGCCACTTAACGTCTTTTACAGGACGCACACAAAATTAATCTTACATATTACGGGCATTCTACAACAACAATAAATACAACAACAATAACAACAACATGTTGTTATGGCTTTTGAAGTCATGATACTGCCTATTTCATTCTTATAAACTATGCAGGAGGAATGATTTCAAGAAATGCTATGTCGGCATAGATAAAGTCGCACACTAACTCTAACCATTTTCACGAAGCTGTAGAAACTGATTCACATTTCTAATCGTGTTTACTTACTCTCAACTCTGTCAATGATAACCTCAGTAATAACTAAACCTGTACGTCGCTAAGTGTCATTGAAGGAAATGTGGCGACTACATGAGTTGGCCAGCCCACCTCATAAAAAGCTGAGGCCTAGTACAGTGAAGTCTCTAACACTTCAACCTCGACATCAATGATTGCAAAAGGATTACCTTTTCCTTTTCATGTTAAAATCATTTACATCGAATACCAGTACCAAAGAAAGAAAAAGATAGAACAGATCCAAATTTGATACAGGCCTATCAGTCTACTGAGCTGTGTAGGTAAACTGATGGAGCGTATGATAAACATCAGACTGATGTGGCACCTGGAAGAAAAACACATATTAATTCCACAGAAAGCAGGATTTAGACAACACAGATCCACTAAGGATCAGATCACTCTCATAGCGCAGAAAATAGAGAATGCTTACCAGGAGAAAAAGCATACAGTAGCGGTTTGGGTGGATCTAGAGAAGGCATTTGACAAGGTGGGGAAAGAGGGACTTAAAGTCAAGCTATAAAGAAGTGAAGTATATGGACAAATGTACAGATTGATCAGCCACTATTTCGAAAACAGAACAGCCAGAGTTCAACTACAAGGGAAGATGAGCAAAAATGTGACACTGCAGCAGGGAGTACCCCAAGGGGGAGTACTGTCACCCACACTTTTTTCTGGTGTATATAAACAACATAACAGAGAATATATTAAGAAGAGTCCACAGCTCCATGTTTGCAGACGATCTGGCTTTGTGGACCACTGAAGACAATCTCACCATAGCAAACAATCGGATGCAGCAGGCCCTAACATCGCTGGAGTAGTGGATAGGAGGCAGACATACTGGCTAAAGAAGGTGCAAGGTTACCACAACCAGATTCTAGTGTGACCTACGAAGAGTTCAAAAGGTTTATTAGGGCCAGATAAATGGCCAAATGGGAAACAGAGCATACTGGCTACACAAAAAATGATGTTTACTACCAGTTGAACAGAAGAGAGCAGGTCGTGGTCTTCAGACTCCGCACAGGCCACAACAGATTGAGGTACCATCTATTCAATAAACTGAAGAAAGGTGGTACTGACGAATGCACCTGTGGTACAGGGAAAATGACCGCGGAACATCTGCTGCAAAATTGCCCGACATACGAGAACCAGAGAAAGCACATGTGGCCATCACCAGTGGCAACACTAGACAAGCCCTATGGCAGTGTCGACAGCCTCAGGATGACAGCTGCCTTCTTCGAAAAAATTCAAGTTGACGTCTGACAGCGTACGAAGAAGAAGATTTACCTCGAATTGTTTTTAACACCTGCACAAATTAACAGTCATCTAACAATATTCATATTTCTGTTTTTCATTCTCTCTCTCTTTCTCTCTCTCTACTTTGGTCTTCTTGTTTCTCTGTACTCTCAGCAATCAATGCTGACTACAAACTAATGTGTGACAAATATGAACTGATGTGATCATATAAGACATTCCAATGTACACCGCCCACTACCAGTTAATGGAAAACACAATATACAGAAGGGATTGAAGCTCACGAGCAAAAACATGCATTTAGAACGTGCCAACCGTAGCGACAATCCGCCCAAGAAACTGTTCATTATGTCAAGGAAAGAATGTCAGAATACAAACACAGCCAACGTGCTGTTTACATTCATGGATACATCGAGTAATACAAATATACTGTAGTCGGATATGCTGTGGTAGAAACTTCTCTATAAGAGGTTTTTGCTTTTATCAGATGTTGGTAGCCAGTTCCCTTCCTCGATGTCTTGGCTTACAATATCACTGATATATAAATTTATTTTTATTACCGCCAGGGATGAGGTACTAGAATCTTCATTGTTCTGATACACACACGAGTCCATAAACTGGTCAATACGACATGATACCGCACAAAGGACAACGGTCTGGGGTAGAGAAGGGCAAGTCTTCGTCACGGAATCCAGAAATTGAAACCTCTAATCAAACCAAAAACTTCAGGTTTTGTGAAAACCAATTCCTGTTCCTCTATCATTTCTCCTAACAGTAAATCCGGTAATCGTTTAAAGCTGGGTTGGATGGAACAAGTTGCAGCCGGAAAGAAGCAGCCACTCTACCAACGTTGTATCCTACGCTCTACATGTACATATAGTGTGGTCTTATGTTTCCTCTAATAACATGTCTTAATGGGAATCACACCTTTTCTTCTGCTTATCTCACGGAATAATCATTCCTTCATGGTTGTTTGCTTAAATATCTATCTTATTGTTCTATTGTAGGTCAATGGCCAATGTTTTGTTATTATTATTGTCATGATTATTATCATCATCATCCTCATCATCTTCTATCAACTTGTGTCATTAGAAGGCGTGGAAGGGGGTGTAGTTTTATGTCGTGTGCCATCTTCGTCGCCGATGTTGTTGACATCCAGTGTTTCTTTAAACATAGCGAGGGACATAACCAAACAAATACAAAAAATATATAATTAAGAGTTATCCCATCATAAAAAATTTGCGTGAGAGATTCTAGCTTGGGCGTCTCCCCTCTTTATCCAGGTTACAAACCTTAGAACGAGTGAGCTATGGCCCTACACCAGAACCACATGGACGTGTACATTGGCATCTGTACACTGAAGGCGATAGGTGTTAATTATCCACCCGACCAAATTTCTCACGCTTGTTGTCGTCCTCGTGCACGACATATGGGGAGGAACAGCTCGCGACCCCGGGCGCTCGTCGGCGACGATTGTGACAGCAAAGCCGTGCTTATCACAAGTGCTGAACCTTGAACCGTGACCGGCGTCGAAGTCATGGAGCGAACTAGACAAGTAACTGGCAGAAGACAACACTGGCTGCTCCTGTAGCTGTTAATAGTAAGGTTAGAGTTAGCATATATGCTGATGCCTGTTTAAGTTAGCTCTGTTGTGGTGACAGCGACTCGCATATTGTTTTTAAAATGAATTTAATAATATTCATAAAATGCAACAAAATGTTAAAACTTTCCGAAAGGTAAATTTCGTATGGTATGCTCCATTATACGCAACCTTAACTATTATAAGTATTTGCTTTATTTTCATGTAATTATTAAATGATTTATATTATTGTAGTGCATTTATTACATCCCTTTCTTTTGAAAACATTGCCCTTATGACGAAGTAATCATATCCGTGTAAATACAGTTCACTACTAGGCCGTGAAACTGTTATCTAGCTAATCGAAGATCCTGTGCTGAAAGTTGTTTATGGTTAAGCGTGCTTATATTCCGTGTGTGCTACTTTAAAATTGTTCAAGCTTGGATATGTAAATACAAATGTATGTAGACTTTTATGTTATAAATTTCTCTAACATACCATCTATAGATTGTTAATCTCATTGTACATATCCAAATTTTAAACTGTATATTTTTTAGAACAGGACACCCATTACCATCATTTTAATAACACTAGCCATATGGAATCTTGCATGTTTACTGCTGGCTGAATATATGTAGACATAATATTCATAATGTGGCATAAGAAATACGTAAACATTAAATTGAACCTTATTCCAGTGTGTGTTTGTTTCTTGTTTATTTCTTTATTTCACAAGACGCATAAGTTGCCATATTAACAAATGTAAACAAACAGATATTAAAGTACACATTCCTAAAGCCCAGGTATTGATAAAATTGCTCTTTGCTGTCACTCTGTGTATTTATGATATATTCGAATACTGACACTATTAACATACACCAAATTGAAAGCATGGTAGTAATACATATCTCATTATTTTAAACATAAATTCTTTTACGAATGCACATATTTCTTTACGTTTGTGTGTGCGTGTGTGTACAACTGTGTAAAACCCTACAGTATTGACATATTTCCAAAACTACTTATTACGTACTGTTCATACTGGCATTATAAATGCAACTCTAGAATTGGTTGCAAAACACCTTCGATTGGTTCTGTTGTTGTTGATTCATCCATTAAGCAAATACATACACAGAAGTCGTTTAGCTTGTTTGAAAAGGCCAGTCTTTGCAAACCGTTAAAGGGTTTGAGAGTTGATAATGCAATTGTGGTTAACATGTGGGTAGTAAGATTATATGTACGAACGTAAATATTGCTGTGTCACTGTGTGTGTTAACATAAGGATAGCAAGATACTGTGTAGAAGATTAAAGCTTGGTGTCATTCTGTTAATATGTTGACAGTGAGAAAGTATGTAGGACATTAAAGCTCTGCGTTAGACTGCTAACAAGCTTGCGGTTGGTGTGCTAACATGTGAATAGTAACATATCATGAAGAAGATTAAAGCTTGGTGTCAATCTGCTAATATGTTGATAGTGAGATACTATGTAGGACATAAAAGCTCTGCGTTAGACTGCTAACAAGCTTGCGGTTTGTGTGCTAACATGTGAATAGTAAAATATCATGTAGAAGATTAAAGCTTGGTGTCAATCTGCTAATATGTTGATAGTGAGATACTATGTAGGACATTAAAGCTGAGTGTTAGTCTATTAACATGTGGATAGTAAGATATTTTCAAGACAGTAAATCTCCAAGTTGGTTTGCATCTGTTGATTTGTAAATAGTAAGACCTTATGTAAGAGATTTAAGCTCAGTATCTGACTCCTAACATTTGGATAGCAAGATAATATGTACACCATTAAATCTTAGTGTCTATCTGTTAATATGTAGATAAAGAGATAATATGTAGGACATTAAAACTCAATTTTAGTCCTCTAGCGTGCAAACATTCTTTATTCCTCTTTGCGTTCAGGATCCTTTGGTCATGTTATATCTGCAAGCCAGTAATTATGATGCAGTCCATAATCTTTACCAGAACATAGCTGCTGCACCATAGCTTTTGCCTCAGCTCTGCATTCTGTGGTATCTCATTTCACTAAAACACAGTGAAAGTAAAATGCTATGTAGAATACACATTTTGGTGTTGGTCTGTTAATTTATGGATTGTAGGTACTATGTAAGACTACATATGTTGCCATATGGATAGTAAAGTAATATGTAAGGTATCCAATCCTAGTTATTGGTCAGTTATCAAATGGATTTTAAGATAATATTTAGGGTATCAAATCTTGGTGCTGGTCTGTTAACATGTGGAGGGTAAGATAATATGTAGGGTATCAAATCTCGGTTCTGGTCTGTTAACATGTGAATGGTAAGATAATATTTAGGGTAGCAAATCTTGGTGCTGGTCTGTTAACATGTGGGTGGTAAAATCATATGTAGGGTATCAAATCTCGCTGCTGGTCTGTTAACATGTGGAGGGTAAGATAATATGTAGGGTATCAAATCTCGGTTCTGGTCTGTTAACATGTGAATGGTAAGATAATATTTAGTGTAGCAAATCGTGGTGCTGGTCTGTCGACATGTGGATGGTAAGATAGTATGTATAACAGTAAAGCTAAGTGTTCTTCTGGCATGGGGATTCACAAAATAAAAATGTAGGGCATTGAAGCACAGTGTGGATCTATTAACATGTGATTAGTAGTATAATATGTACATAAGTTTGTTGAGAGGTGGAAAGTAAGATACTATGTGGAACAGTAGAGTTTGTTGTCCGTCTACTTCTTTTGTCCTGTGAATATCAAGATAATATAAAGGACATTGAACCACGGCGTGATTCTGTTTGCACTGTGATAGTCAGATTAAAATAATTAAGTCTATTGCATCTCTTTTTTGGGGGAAAGGAATATACTTTTATTTTGGCGATAAGGCTCAGTGTGGGTTTGTTAATGTATTGATAGTAAAACTTTATTTAGAACATTACAGCTCGTTGTTGGTCTATTGACATGGGGACAGCAGGATGCTGTTTAGGAAATTTATTATTGGTTTCTGTTTGTTAACAAATGGAGGGTAAAACACTTAATAGGACAGAAAAGCTCAGTGTTGGTCTGTTAATACATGTGAACTGTAAGATATTGTGTAGGACACATGTTCTCAGTGTTGGTCTGTTAATACATGTGAACTGTAAGACATTGTGTAGGACACGTGTTCTCTGTGTTGGTCTGTAAACATGATGATTAGTAAGATATTATGTATGATATTACAGCTCAGTGTTGATGTTTTATCAAGGGGAAAGATAATATATACAGCTTTACATCTCGGCTGGTATGCGTTAACATTTGAATATTAAGAAAATATGTAGGACATGAAAGCTCACTGTTCGTATCCTAACAAGTGGATAGTACAATACTATGAGGTAAAGTAATGCTAGCTGTCATTCTGTTAACACGCGGATAGTAAGATACTATGTAGGACATTACTGCTCTGTGTTGGTATTTTGACCTGGGGATAGTAAGATACTATAAAGGACATTACAGATCAGTGTTGGTCTGTTAACAAGCAGAGAGTAAGATACTATGTAGGACATTACTACTCAGTTTTGGTCTGTTTACCTGGGGGAAAAAATATACTATGTAGGACACCTATTCATGAGGTTGGTCTGTTTTCATGTGGATAGTGAGAAAATATATACATTATTTCTCAGTTGATGTATATTAACATGAGGATATCAAGAAATAAGTAGGACATGAAAGTTCACTGTCTGTGTGTTATGAAGTGGATAGTTTGATGTTATGTAGAAAAGTGAAGATTGCTTTCATTCTGTTATAACGTGTTGATAGTAAAACAATAGGTAGGACATTAAAGATTTGTGTCAGACTGCTATCTTTGTACAGAAATATAAAAAGTAGGTCATTTAAGCTTTGTGTTAGTATGTTAACTTTTGGACAGTAAGATTACATGTAGGACATTAACAAATGGGAATGGTTTGTAAACATGCAAACAGTTTAATGCTACATAGGACAATAAAACTCAGTGTCTGTCTGCTAACAGTTGTTTAGTTAGATACTATGTACGTCATCTATGCCAAAAGCTCGGTTTTCGGCTATTAACATGCAAATTAGTTATGTACTATGTAGGACATTACAGCTTGTTGTCGGCCTGCTAAGATAGGGATAGTATGATACTTTACAGGACAATTATCTTGGTGTCCATCTGTTAATATACAGACAGTAAGATACTACCTAGGACTTTAAAGCTCAGTGTTAGCCTTCATCTTTTGTTATGCTGATACTAAGATACTATGTAGGAGATTAAAATTAAGATTTGGTCTGTTAAAGAGGCGTCAGTGAGATACTTTATAGGACCGTCAAGCTCAGTTTAGATCTGTTAAAGTGGGGTCAGTAAATGATTATGTAGGACACTAATACTTTTAGGTAGGTTTGTTAACATGGGAAAAATAAAACGGAAAGTTTAAACCTGGACAAAGAAGGGAACAAGCTATGGAAGCTAGTCAGAGCCATGAACGACGAAACCCCGTCAAATAAACAAATTACTATCAAGCAAGGCGAGAACTTGATCACAGGTAAGAAAGCCGCAAACGCCTTTGTCGATCACTATGCCAGAGCAAACCACATCGAGGTCCCTGCAGATAAGCATACAGACATTAGCGAAGAGCTAAAGGGGCACGAAAACAAAAATACGGCTCCTGAAGAGCACATGATGGCCAAACTAACAATGCGCGAAATGGAAGAGGCTATGAGAACACTAAAGAGAAGGAAATCTCCCGGAAAAGACGGGATAACAAACGAAATGCTGATGGGGCTGGGCCAAACAGCGAAGGAAAAACTACTGTCAGTCCTGAACCAAAGCTGGAAAAGGGGTATTGTACCCCAGGCATGGAAAGATGCAATACTGGTACCAGTACCAAAAACAGGAAAGGACAAAACAGATCCGAATGGATACAGGCCCATAAGCCTACTGAGCTGTGTCGGCAAGCTGATGGAACGGATGATAAACACCAGACTGATGTGGCATCTGGAAGAAAAACGAATACTAATTCCACAGCAAGCCGGCTTTAGACAGCACAGATCCACTGAGGACCAGGTCATCCTCATAGCCCAGGAGATAGAAGATGCCTACCAGGCACAGAAACACACAGTAGCTGTTTGGGTGGATCTGGAAAAGGCATTTGACAAAGTCTGGAAGGATGGACTTAGAGTCAAGCTAAGAAGAAGTGATGTTTGTGGGAAGATGTACAAGTGGATCAACCACTACCTCAAACAAAGAACGGCCAGAGTCCAAGTACAAGGGCAGATGAGCAAAAAGGTGACACTCGAGCAGGGAGTACCCCAAGGGGGAGTACTGTCACCCACACTCTTCCTGGTATATATAAACGATATTACAGAGAATATACCAAGAAGAGTCCATAGCTCAATGTTTGCAGACGATCTGGCTATGTGGACCTCTGAAAAGAATCTCACCATAGTAAGAAATCGGATGCAAACGGCCCTAACATCGCTGGAAGAGTGGGCGAACTCATGGCTGGTCAAAATAAACGAGGAGAAAACCACGTGCACAATATTCTCGCTCTCATTAAAACCCCAAAGTACCAAACTAAGCCTAAATGGCAAAATCCTGCAGCCAAACGACAACCCAACCTATCTGGGAGTCACATTTGATCGGCGCATGACATGGAAAAGTCAGATTGAGAGAAACCGAATGAAAGCCAGAGAAAGAATGGCGATCATGAGGAAACTTGCTGGCACAAGCTGGGGAGCAGACGAAGGCATACTAAAGAAACTGTACACTGGAAGAGTGAGACCAGTTCTCGAGTATGGCATCGCGGCTTGGACAACAGCAGCGAAGGCGAACTTCGACAAAGTTAACAAACTTCAAAACCAAGCTATGAGAATCATAACTGGTGGCATGAAGTCAACGCCAATTGTAGAACTTGAAAAGATTACAAAACTGCAATCCATGACCGACAGAAGAGACTGCAGAGCCCAGCTGCAGTCAGAGAAACTCCGAAGACTGACGGACCATCCAATGTACCAGAGGCTAAACAATTTGGGAACTGGGAAACTAAAGCGGAGAAACTTTGCAGAAATAGCCAAAGCAAAGATGCACGAAGATCCCATAAACGCACTAACAACACCAAAACCCATCACTACTGTACGAAAACCTATTTGGAGGCAGGATATATTTCCAGAGGTGGTAGAAAATATACCAGGCATTGCAAACAAAAACTGCCAGACCGAAAAAGAAAGGAGAGATACTACCCTAAGCTTCATAACGAAAAGCTACCCAAGCATGGACTGGACCCATGCATACACCGACGGCTCTGTAACAAACACTACACAGAACGGAGGGGCAGGAGCATTCCTGAACCTACCAAATGGCAGAAAAATAACACTGTCATTCGCTACTGGTAAGTACACGAGCAATTTCAGAGCAGAGGCAGAGGCACTGAGGGCGGCAGTGGAAGAAATGGTAACACACAGTGAAAATGAGAGCCATATAGTCCTGCTGACAGATGCTCTCGAAGTAGTCACAGCGCTAAAAAGCCAGAAAAACACTGAGCTTAATGACTTAAGAGCAGCACTCTGCAAACTGTGCCAACAGTCCGCACCAAAAAGGGTAGTGGTACAGTGGGTTCCGTCACACTGCAACATCCAAGGCAACGAGGAGGCAGACAGACTGGCAAAAGAAGGTGCAAGGCTACCACAAATAGATACCAGTATGACGTACGAAGAGTCAAAACGGCTTATCATAGCCAGGTACATGTCCAAATGGGAAACCGAACATACTGGTTACACCAAAAACGATGCCTATTACCAGTTGAACCGAAGAGAGCAGGTCGTTGTCTTCAGACTTCGCACTGGCCACAACAGACTGAGGTACCACCTCTTCAACAAATTGAAGATAGGGTGTACCGACGAATGCCCGTGCGGTACTGGTAAAATGACCACTGAACATCTGCTGCAGAACTGCCCGACATACGAGGATCAGAGAGAGCAGATGTGGCCATTGCCAGTGGAACTGCAAGACAAGCTCTATGGTAGTGGCGAGAGTCTCAGGATGACCGCCGCTTTTTTCGAGAAAATAATGGTTACTGTCTGACTGTGTACGCAGAAGAAGAAGAAGAAGGACAGTAAGATTACATGTAGGACATTAACAAATGGGAATGGTTTGTAAACATGCAAACAGTTTAATGCTACATAGGACAATAAAACTCAGTGTCTGTCTGCTAACAGTTGTTTAGTTAGATACTATGTACGTCATCTATGCCAAAAGCTCGGTTTTCGGCTATTAACATGCAAATTAGTTATGTACTATGTAGGACATTACAGCTTGTTGTCGGCCTGCTAAGATAGGGATAGTATGATACTTTACAGGACAATTATCTTGGTGTCCATCTGTTAATATACAGACAGTAAGATACTACCTAGGACCTTAAAGCTCAGTGTTAGCCTTCATCTTTTGTTATGCTGATACTAAGATACTATGTAGGAGATTAAAAATCAGATTTGGTCTGTTAAAGAGGCGTCAGTGAGATACTTTATAGGACCGTCAAGCTCAGTTTAGATCTGTTAAAGTGGGGTCAGTAAAATATTATGTAGGACACTAATACTTTTAGGTAGGTTTGTTAACATGGGGATTGTAAAATGCTATGCAGGACAGTAAAGTTAGGTGACTGTTCGTGTATGTTACTGTTGGGATTCTCAGATAGTATGTTAATATGTAGACAGTAAGATGCTATGTATCGCATTAAATCTAAAGAATCGGTTGGTTATATGAGGACATTAATAGAATATATAGGACACTGAAGCTTAGTGTAATTCTGTTGACATGGTGACAGTTTGTTTGTTTGTTTGTTTTTTTTAGTTCGCCTTATTTCTCTAATCCCCAAGGGGGTGTACATTGTAATGTGGTTTTTATTTTGCGCCTGTCGGCCAAGTGCTGCCAACTTCAGCATGCATTTTATGTAAGGGTCTGCTTTCTCTTGCATTTTCTAAGAATTCGCTTCCTTGGGGTAACGGCGCTGTGATGGGGATTGAACCCAGCACCTTTGGGTTTTGAGCCGTGCCACTTAACCACTAGGCCACACCGTCCCCATGGTGACAGTAAGATAATATGTAGGATATTAGCGAATAGCATCGGTCTGTTAACATTTAGATAGTAAGATTTTATGTAGTACATTACAGCTTGCTATTAGGTCTGCTAACATTTAGAAAGAAAGATTTTTATATTAGGACATTACAGCTTGGTGTTGGTCTGTTGACATGGAGACTGTAAAATACTATGAATGACATTAAAACATGTGGATAGTACAATATCATGTAAGATAGCAAAGCTCAGAGTTCGGCTGATGACATGGGTACAGTAAGATATCTTGTTCGAAGTAAGCTGTCAGACATCAGCGTGAATTTGTTGAAGAAGAAGAAGAAGTAAGATAGTGTGTAGGACATTAAAACTTACTGTCGGTTTGTTAACACGTGGATAGTAAGATATTATTTTTAACAGTAAAGCATGGTGTCTGCTTGTTAACATGTGGATTGAAAGATATTATGTACGGCATTCAAGCTCTGTGTTGGCCAGTTGAATTGTGAATAGTAAGATACTCTGTAGGATATTCAAGCTCTGTGTTGGCCAGTTGACTTGTGAATAGTAAGATACTCTGTAGGACATTCAAGCTCTGTGTTGGCCTGTTGACATGTGGATAGTAAGATACTCTGTAGGACATTCAAGCTCTGTGTTGGCCAGTTGACTTGTGAATAGTAAGATATTCTGTAAGACATTCAAGCTATGTTGCCCAATTGACATGTGGATAGTAAAACACTATGTAGGACATTAAAGCTCTGTGTTGGCCGGTTAACATGTTGATAGTAAGATACTATGTAGGAAATTAAAGCTCTGTCTAGGCCTGTTGACATGTGGATTGAAAGATATTATGTAGGACATTCAAGCTCTGTGTTGGCCTGTTAACATTGGGTTAGTAAGATACTCTGTAGGACATTCAAGCTCTGTGTTGGCCAGTTGACTTGTGAATAGTAAGATATTCTGTAAGGCATTCAAGCTATGTTGCCCAATTGACATGTGGATAGTAAAACACTATGTAGGACATTAAAGCTCTGTGTTGGCCTGTTGACATGTGAATAGTAAGATACTATGTAGGACATTCAAGCTATGTGTTTGCATGTTGACATGTGGATAGTAAAATACTCTGTAGGACATACAAGCTCTATGTTGGCATGTTTACATGTTGATAGTAAGATACTATGTAGGAAATTAAAGCTCTGTCTTGGCCTGTTGACATGTGGATAGTAAGATACTCTGTAGGACATTCAAGCTATGTGTTTGCCTGTTGATATTTGGATAGTAAAATACGCTGTAGGACATTCAAGCTCTATGTTGGCCTGTTGACATGTGGATAGTAAGATATTCTGTAGGACATTCAAGCTCTGGGTTGGCCTGTTAACATGGGGATAGTAAGATACTCTGTACCACATTAAAGCTCTGTCTTGGCCTGTTGACATGTGGATAGTAAGATACTCTGTAAGACATTCAAGCTCTGTGTTGGCCTGTTAACATGTGGTTAATAAGATACTCTGTAGGACATTCAAGCTATGTGTTGGCCTGTTAACATGTGGATAGTAAGATACTATGTAGCACATTAAAGCTCTGTCTTGGCCTGTTGACATGTGGATAGTAAGACTCTCTGTAAGACATTTAAACTCTGTGTTGGCATGTTAACATGGTGGCAGTAAGGAACTATGTAGGACATCAATGTTTTGGGTAAGTCTAACATCTGGATAGTGGATACTGTGCAGTGCATTCAATCTAGAGTTGGTTTGTTAATATGTGGATTGTAAGATCCTGTGTAAGACATTAAAGCTGTCTGTCAGTCTGATGCCATTGGGATTGTACAATACTTTGAGGAACAATAAAACTTGGTATTGGTCTGTTAATATTTAGATAGCAAATTACAATGTAGGACTGTAAAGTTTCTAGTCAGTGAACTTATGTTTAATGGGGATAGTGCGATACTTTGTAGGACAATACCGTTTATTGTCTGTATGTTAATTTTCATATAGTAAAGTATTATATAAAAGACTGTTACCATGTGCTTAGGTAGAAACTGTGTAGGACATCAAAATGTAAAGCTGTTATGATAGTCTGTGGATAGTAAGATACTATATATAGGACATTAAAACTTGATGTATCATATTAAGATACTAGCTAGTAGCTAGGACTGTAATGCCTAGGGTGAGTTTGATAAAATATGGATTGTAAGATACTAGTTAGAACTGCCATGCCTAGGTTCAGTTTGTTAACATGTGGATAGCAAGATACTATTTCAGACATTAATGCATAGTGTCGGTCTGTACATTATATAAATTGCTGAGCGATTATAGTAGTAAAACTGGGAGAGTTCAAAACGTAGTTCCCTCGTGTTCCAGTCTCTCTCTTATCGCCTGTGGAGTATACAAAATAGATAGGAATGGTTAAAATACCGCTATGGAACAAAATCAAGAACCTAACCTACGTTAGGTACATAAATTACATACAATGAGACTAAAACATTCATCAGGGCAACGTACAGTGCAAAATGGAAAAAAGAAAAAAACACCCTGGCTACATAGATTATCATTCTCCGGCTACGCATAGGTCACAACAGTCTGAGATGTCGTCATCTGTACAACAAGTTCAAGATTGGTACTACAGACCTTCGTGCCTGCGACACAGCCCCCATGAAGGCAGAACATATTTTAAGCCTTTAGTCGATTGATGACTTCGTTAGAGTCATTGAAGTTGATGTCTGAAAACGAACGAAAAAGAAGAAGAAGAAATGAACCAGTCGAAGCTTCCCGTTGGATCCACTACTAGGGAATTGCATGTTTACATTCTGATTCGCATTATTCATTTATAGGTCTAGTGATATTGCGAGCTTAATATATGAGTAGCAAAATGCCCCCTTGTCGCTATGTGCATTCACAAGCAAAAACAACTAGTATTCTCTGTATAAGCAACATATGTCCTCTAGCCCACTGTATGGACGGCGTACTACAGTAAACATCACGAATGATTCTGGATCTTAGGGTATAGCAATGACAAAAATAGGACCACTGCCCTATATAGAGCATGGCATAAGAGGCGACTAACTGTGTGACATGGCACAACACCGGCCATGCTTAGTTGGTTTGTTAAGAGCAGCATAGATGGCGCCTAACAGGTTGCGTGTCAAGTTGGTCTAGTGTTTGAGTCTTTTAAGATGGACTCACAGATCTATGAACCAAACTTCTTGGCACTTGTCTTAACACAGCGGAGTAATAAGCTGCTCGAGCCTAACACGCTAAGCAGGAAATCCTCATCCCTCCTTTATCCAGCTCACACCACAGCTGGGACCTCCACAGGGTCATCTTCCCTTGTAGAATTACAGGTCTACTAAAACTAAGATTAATATAAACACATAATCTTACAAATACTATTTCTTTTGTTGCAGATTCTGCACTTTACACTTTACGAAATACAAGACCTCACCACTAATGGAGTCTCCCGCGGAACACCTGGCTGAGACATTTCGATTCTACTCCGTCTTCCTCCACGCTGCTCGAGACTCACTAAACGTTGCCGTGGACGATCAACACGAAACACAATGGTTGAGTATGAGGATTACCTAACTTGACTTAAAACACAAGGCAACGACTCTAGCTGGCCATCTATCTTCTCGGCACACCCCCCATGACATCAGAACAAATTTTGCAGCCCTGCCCATTGTTTACCGACAAGAAGTAGCATTTGGCAACAACCAGTGTCCTTCCACGAGTAGCTGTACAGAAGTGCTCAGACTCTCAAGTCAACTGCTGCCTTCGTTAGAGTAATTGAATTCAAGGTCTGAAGACGAACAAGGAAGATCTATGTTCTTGACATTTTTCGCGCCAGCCGAAGCACATCAGTACAAGTACAGTCAACCTCCATCAAGATGACTTCAGGAAAAAACTTTGCATGATCTTGCAGTAGGAGTTTATGTATCAGTTTACTTGCATGATGAGGTTGCTATCCTCATGCACAACTCTATTTAGTCACGCCTTTCAATACATGCATGGAGTTCAATCAATCAAATCAGAACAAAAAGGCATAGCTTCAAATTAAATAAAGAAAGGTCAAGATTGGATATTTGGAAATATTTCTTTAGTCAGAGAGGGGTGAATGCTTGGAATGCATTTCCAAGGAAGTGATGTAAGCAGAGGCAGTTGATGCATTTAAGAATACATTGGATGCGCATAGCTTATTGAGCAAGGAAATGTAAATGAAACTGGTTGCGTACAGACTCTGCATAGTCTTCTAAACCAGTATAAAGACGATAAGTTTAGTTAAATCAAGATCACTCATCTCTTTTTGTTGAAGCACAGGTCCAGCATTGTATTTGACTTACCAAAACCAGCTTTTACGAAAGACTTTTTCTAGTTATTTGCAGTAGGGTAGCGATAATTTCTACATTTTGAGATTGCCACATCCATGGACAACTCTTAGTCCTCGCGTTCAACATGCAATGATTATTTTGGCCACTCAGGAGAAACACATACATAGCTCACCTTAAGATTGTTTGCCCTTGATCTACTGTGACAGTATTCTGTGGCGGTTATATTCTACCATTCTCAGTAAGGGACCCCGGATACACTATGGGAGGTCATGTTATTGATAGATTTGAAACAAGCAGCGACAACGATAGAAAAGATATGAATTTGGAATTGCATGTGTTAAGCTTTTATAGAAGTTTTCATACGTGGTTGCGAAGTTTCGATGGCTCACAAACAAAACATGTCTGTGTTCAGATTCCTGATCTGACTGGGTCGTACACCTAATAAATTTCGTGCTGAATATGGTTTAACCAGGCTCTAAAGTGCAAAACACAGAACAATATACTGCCTCTTAGGAACCACGGTAAACGAAGTAAAAAAAAGAAATATAGCTTTTTAGTGTTTTCTCCAGTATCGCATTCTGTTTTTTTATTAAATGGCTTGCTGGCTTAGGGTCGTTCGTTCTCAATCTTGCACCACCAAGCCCTGATGTGGCTTAAGTAGCAGAATGTTGTCCAGAGAACGGAATGCAAATGTGCTGATCGATGTGGACTGCACAGAACACGGCCAGGCACTTGAGCATCCGTGGTCAACCACTGCACCCGAGCTCATATCCAGTCGTCCTGACTTGTCTTGCCACTGGTTAAAGTTGGACTCGAGCGAGAGAGTGTGGTCGACAAACTGCGCAACCCTTTCTCACTTAAAGAAAATTCATCGCGCAAGTCATTCTCTTTTCATGTATCCAGTACTAACACAGTCGAGTCCTGTGACGACGGGCGAGAAGAGAGCGTAGGTCCACTGACAAGCTAAACTACAGTCAAAAAGCTGCGTCAGTTGCGGGACACCTTGCTGAGCAATAAAGCGGCTGAGGTACATGGATTTGCTGACAATCATGATCACCGTCTCGCGAAGCAAACTTTCTCTGCTTTCACTGACTGCGAATATGCAGTTCCCATCTTCCCACCCATCCACAACCCGGATTTACAGAATACTCGACTGGATGGACTGGCTGGGTGCAAAAAGTAAAGGCTCGTGATGGACGAAAAACATTGTGTTTGACCCTGACGCAACGTCCTGGGCAATATGGTGTGCTTGACCGGACTAGCGTCTCAGTTACCCACATATATTATCTTAAATATCACTAGCCTCTAGCTGATTGCTAGCATAACCGGCACTTCTGAAATTATGCAATGATGTTTATAAATGAAAATAGTATTTGCTAGATCTACGTCAACAATAAAGTCACATATATTTTTGTATACCATAACAAGCATTATTACATAGCACAAAAAATCGCTCACTTTCATCTTTATCATCATTATTATCATCATCATCATCATCTTCATGATCATCATCATCATCATGTTGCATGTCATTTGCAGAAAATCACTTTCACAACAAACGATCTGTAACTCGATCTCTAGCCAGAAGTATCGCCTCTATCGTTGTCATCGTCATGACCTTCGTGATGTCTTGTTTCCATCTTTTCATCGGTCTGCTTCAGCCCCGCTTTTCAAACACCAAACCCTCCTGTATCGTTCTTTCTAGGTCAGTATGGCGTTTGATGTGGTCAAACTATTATACAGCAAAGCAAGTGGTCATTTTCACAGACGACCTAGCAGTGTAATGGCCCTCAAGAGCCCAGTGCTTAAAAAAAAAGCAGTCCAATGGACACCAGCCCACTGAGACATTCCAGGCAACGGGGAGGTGGACAGGCTCGCCAGAGAGCCAGGAATGCTGCAGCAGAGTGATACAGACATCACATACAATGAAACTAAAGCATTCATCAGGACAACGTACAGTGCAAAATGGAAAATAGGATCACATTGGCCACATAGAAAACGATGCCTACTATCAACTCTACAGGCGAGACCAGGTGATCATTTTCCGGCTACGCACAGGTCACAACAGACTCAGATGCCATCTGTACAATAAGTTCAAGATTGGCACTACAGAAATTTGTGCCTGCTGCACAGCCCCCATGAAGGCATAATATATTTTGCAGTCCTGCCCGCTGTATACCGACAAAAGAAGTAACAATTGGCAACAGCCAGTGTCCTTCCACGAGAAGCTGTTCGGAAGCGTACAGAGCCTTTAGTCGACTGCTGCCTTTGTTAAAATCATTGAAGCTGAGGTCTGAAGATAAACGAAGAAGCAGAAGAAACTATTTTAGCTTTCGAGACAAGATGTTGTTTACTAACCAATTTTGCTTGAAATTAATTAGGATCTATAGTATATATATATATATATATCTTTATCTATATCTCAAGCAGATGTGGATATATTGAGATCGGATGTAGACAAAATTCGAGAGTGGTTTGTAGGTTCGCAAATGGAGTTTAATGTAGATACATGTACAGTCATCCACATGGGTAGATCCAATATGAAACATAATTACAGAATGGGAGAGAACAATATTAGAAAGATAGATAAGGAAATGGACTTAGAAGTTATACTAGATCATACAGGTAAGGTGAGTGAGCAAGTTCAGGTAGCAATTAAAAAGGCAAATGCAATGTTATGTATGATAAACATAAATACTAAACATAGGAGCAAGGAAGTGATAGTCAAACTGTATAAAGCATTAGTTAGACCTAGATTGGAGTTATGCGTACAGGCGTGGAGTCATTATCATAGAAGGGATACAAACATGCTGGAAAGAATTCAAAAAAGAGCGACAACGCTGATAGTGGGATTGCAGAATTACAGTTATGAGGAAAAACCGGCCTACAGTGTCTAGAAGAGAGAATAATTCGTAGTGACTTAATACAGGCTTAAAAGATGATCAGAGGAATGGATAAATTAGACTATAACAAGTTATAAAAAAAAAATACAGCCACCAAATATAACAAGAGGGCATAGTTACACATTAACTAAAGAGAGGTCCAGATTCGATATTAGGAAATATTTTTGTAATTAGAGAGTGGTGAATGCTTGG